>CM024567.1:14844406-15497965 GCA_014182515.1 Eucalyptus microcorys
GCCGAAAAACTCTGTTTGTAGAAAAAGTCTTCTGAAGATGAGTCGATGTTCCTAAAATGATTTGTGACACAACAGAACTTTCAATTTCTGAATTCAGGTTTGATTTCATGGTTAATTTCAATTCAGCGTGAATTTAGCGCATCCTAATCTACCGGGTAGCTTTTAGGAATTTTCATGCATTTGACATGTGGTTGATTATTTTCAAGCCACAAAGTTCATCTTCGACAAATTGGTGACTCTTGGTTGTTGTAGAAATCTCACAGTTTCAAATACGGACATAGGGTACCAAAACGACAGAAGAATCGGTCTAGTGCTGATCGACAATAATTGTGTAATTAGGTGAAATCACCAACACTTAATCACATACCTTTGTCGAATCGATCTATCTTCGATTTCTAATCGATCTTACTATGTCGTAATGATCTCTTGTAAATTTGCACGGTCGAGCAGTCGTTTCCTGATCGAATTCTCAAATCTGATGCATTAAAATCCCTTAACGGCTTCACCTAATAAACTAGTTATCCCGTGAGTGATCAATTCAGGGAAAAGACTATAAGCGTGTCGATGAAATGCCCAACTAGTTCGATTGAAATCAGAACTTGAAATTCAGGATGTCACAAACCCTCCCCCCACCTTTCCGGCCACAGCAGGGTGGCGACAAGGTGACAAGAGGTGAGCCGTTAGCCACAAACTGTCGTTCATCTTCCTCCTCCTTTTTTTTTTATTTGATTTTAAATTCAATTTAATTAATTTTTATATTAATTAGTTACCCACGTCAGCAGTAAAATGATGTCATTTTGACACATGTCTAGTCACATCAATGCGCAAAACGATGTCATTTTACGCTTGACTCGTTGGAAAATCGCCACGTAAGCATTTGGCAGGATTTTTTCGCCATTGATACTTAACTGATTCATTTTACTCCGATTTTAACACTTAAGTGTCACTTTCCTAACTTTTAGTACTTAAATGTTCTTTCGTGTCAAGTTTTGGCACTCTAGATAACCTTTTCTCACAATAATATAACTTTGTACATGTCACAAAGAATATCAACATAGACATTCCCCCATAACATCAATTTACACTACATTAATCTCTTGATGCATTCCATATGATAAAAAGGGCTCTTATGAATCATATGCGCCATAATCACTGCATGTCGCATAATCTCATCAGTGCAAATCACATGGCATTAATCCCAGTGCGGCTCACATCTCAAAATCTCTTAATCTAGCTCTACGAATCAAATCAATTAGGTAAGGTCATTCATTTTCTCGTTGATCCATATGAATATCTAATCGATACTATGTAAATGTCCCAAATTTTGTAAAATTACAAAAACAACCCACTTTTTAAAATATATGTGTAAGTGAGTCCAAATTTTGACTAGTTAGATAAATTGCCTAAATTAGGCAATTAATTAAAAACGAACTACGAACCTCCAATCATAGGCATCCTTAACGGGTCAACAGCCCCCCAAATTTTCAGTTTTAGAAGATGAGACATCTAAGTTGCTTTAATTATAAAATAGCCTCTAATCTACAATACTAGATTTGTTACCCGATTCCTTTTCCTTTAATTAATCCACCTTACTCACTTACTAACAATCATTTTAATTAACAAAGTTCACTGTTCACAGAAGAATGTATATGCTGAATTCACGTTTTTCCCTTGTATTAAACAAATCTACTATTTATGCCTTTACATGCATAGTTTCATCATTTTACTATTGGAAAAATTACCAAAACCGTTCTAAACTTATTTTAATTGTATCAATTCAATGATAAACTTATTTTTTTAATCAATTGAATCATAAACATTTTTCATTTGTGACAATTCAATCTATCTAACCAATTTTGACCAAAAATCACTAACATAGACGACAACCATCTTATGTGGCGTAGTCGGAGCTGAATAGACAATTTTTTTTTAATTTTTCAATATTTTTTATTTTTTATTTTTTATTTTTTTTCATTTTTTTCCTTCTTTCTTTTGTTTTTGCTAGTAAGCTGTGGCCGGTAAGGGTTGCCAGAGCTCGCCGGCCGCTAATGAGGGTCACTGCCCTCACCCAGCCTAGCACAAAGAATTGGACGGAGACAAATTGCAGGAAGACGGACAGGCGCAATGGTTCATCGACAAAGCACGCATTGTTTCAAAATACCCACGGTGGCAGACAGCACTTGGAATCTGAAGTTAAAACGACCGGTGCACACGAAAGAGCAAAATAATTTCGTTACCATAAATATGATACAGTGATATTTTGATCTGTCGCCAGTGTATTATGCTGAGGTGATGGTAATTGTTGGTCACGATTCTAGAATTATGATGTGGCACTCCGCGAACAGTTATTTAATTTAGTGGACATATTTAAATAAAGGACAAAACTCAGCCACATCACTTTGTAAATAATTATAGAAAGCGAGCCTTGGCCGCATTGTTCCTTCCAAATTCAAGTCGATCCATAAAGTGGGATTCGAAGGATGACGCTGATGCTCAAAAAGTTGACTTTCTGCCCTTAGATTTTGCGCATTAGATGAACTTCGGAATTAGGATGAACACTGATAATGTAATCTGTGCTATTGCACCTACAGCCTGAGCAGAGAACCAGACGCAACTGGAAAAGCAATACACGCAATCTATGCAAGGTTAACCATGATTGCCTCGACCTGTTCTTCTGATCTTAAACAAATCAGATGTCTCCAGCATTTGAAACGAGGCGGTTCACTGGTGCATAAATTCCTTCGGAATAAGAAGTTGCACGTTGCTGATCAAAATCAACCTCGTTCTTGCACATCAAGTCCGGCAATGCTTTTAATTTCCACAGATTGTGTTGACCGACACAATACTACCACTTAATTATGCACAGAACCAACATCCTTTAAGGTACATCGACATATCAAAAGTCTTATTTTTATACAGTGCAGCAAAGATACCTACCATAGCACATTTGAACCGCGAAGTTAAATCCATAAAAAGCATTCAGAGAGAGAGACAGACAGACAGACGGAGACAGAGACAGAGAGACGGAGAGAGATTTGGAATGACTACATATCATTGACAGCAAAATCGTTAATAAGGATAAACATTTGCCGAGAGTGGATCTCCTTGTGCAGCTATCAGTGGATCAATAATGCTTCTCCATCCATCATAATCTATGGTCGAGTCACTATCTGGCAACGAGAATCCATTGACGAAGAAAGTAGGCGTGCCAAATACTCCTCTCGATGCACTATACTGCAACAGCAGAAGCAACATTCAAATGAGTGAGTTGTACCGAAATATGCTCAAAGCAAGTAATGCCGCATCTATAATTCCAGCGAGGTTGTCTTGCTGAATCTACAGATTTAAACTGAATTGACCCTTGAATCAATATCCAGAACCCAAACTAACCTTGAAAGAAACCCTTGTTTTAAGATCAGTTTGACTATTCTGGAACCCTGACAGAACTGCATATTTCCAGGAGTTCGCAACGACTTGTGTGGCAAAGTTTGCAATGTAATTCACCACAGCTGACTTTGACATGTTTACAGTCTGGGCATTATAAAACTTCACCTGTACCAAACATATTAAGAACACTTAATCTCTTCGACGTATTCAAGTATTTCAAAACCAAAAAGACTGAAAACATAAAACATACATAAACTGTTTCTTTTTTGCATGCAAGAAACATTTTGTGCTACTAGGGCTCTGTTTTAGAGGGAGGAAAGTTTGGAAAGGAAAGAAAAGAAATTTTCCCTTATCTTCTCACAAAAAGTTCTGAAAGTCTTGATAACGTTCCTAGTCAGCAATCTTATATTTTGTATCTAATTTAAGATATTGTTGATATTGTTCCCGTATTTTCTTTGCTTGCCTTAAGTATCCTCAATCATCCCTGATTTACGGCTCTTGTAATATCTTTATATATAGTCTGTACAAAAGAGATCATATGAAAATATACAAAAACTACGATTCTTTCATGGTATGAGAGCTACATTTGGCATAATCCACCTTACGATCCTCAAATCTCTTTCTCCTCTCATTCTTCATCAACTTCTTCCCAAAGAAAATGTCAACAGGCTCTAATTCATCATCTCAGTCATCTTTATCTATCGCATCTCCCTCACTTGTTATCTCAAACATATCCAGCTTGATACCCATCAAACTAAACAGCTCGAACTATCTTCTTTGGCGTTCTCTTTTCGAACCAATTCTCAAAGGTCACAACCTCATGTCTTACATTGATGGAACCTCCCAAGCGCCTGCTTCAACTAACGAAAATTACAAGACATGGATCGAAAAAGATCATATGCTACTCTCTTGGATCAACACTACTCTATCTGAATCTGCACTTCCATATGTAGTTGGCGCTACATCTGCAAAAGCCACGTGGGATGTCCTTGCTCATCACTATGCCTCTCTCACTCCTGCTCATGTAATGTCTCTGAAAAGACAATTACATCACCTCAAGAAGGGCAACCTCACCATGCAAGAATATCTCCAACAATTCAAAACTTTAGTTGATAAACTCATAATTTGCGGATCTCCAGTAAGTGATGATGATCTCTTAATCTGCATTCTCGATGGATTGCCTGCTGCTTATCGCTCCTTTGCATCCTCTATTTATGTTCGTGCTCATCAAACTTCCATCACTATTGAAGATTTACACAATCTCCTACTCTCTGAAGAACTAAGCATCACTGATGATTCATTATCCAAAACTAATACTGCCTTCATTGCAAATCGGCAACCTTGAACTCTTTCTCCTAGGCAACACTCATTCACACCTCGTCTCTATAGGGGTGGCACTGGTTATAGGGGACGCAACAGGGGTCATTCCAATCAAGCCGGACTTCTCCCTACTCCATCTTTTCGACCTCAAGGTCGTCAACTGAATACTAGTCGATTGATCTGTCAGATCTACAACAAACATGGCCATAGTGCCATTGACTGCTTTCATCACATGAACTATGCATACCACGATCACAATCCTCCTGAAAAACTTGCTGCCATGGCTATTACACCACCTACTGACAATAGCACTTGGTATACTGATACTGGCACCAGCCATCATATTACAGCCGATCTGGGTAATCTCTCCATCTCCGCTCCCTATAGTGGTTCTAATGAAGTTCAGGTTGGAAATGGCCAAGGTTTGTCTATTACTCATGTTGGTTCCACTTCTCTCTCACATCCCGCTACCTCAATGCATTTAACTAATATACTTCATTGTCCTTTAGCATCTACCAATTTAATTTCAGTTAGTCATTTTGCTAAAGATAATACTTGCTATTTTCTATTTGATGATTCTCAATTTTTTTGTGAAGGACAAGTTAACGAAGCAAATTCTGCACCACAAGTGGACTGAGAATGGGCTTTATCCTATGCGATTCCCCAAACCTTGCTTCAAACCTCAAGTTTCATTTTCTTCCCGCATCAACTCCTCCACCTGGCATCATCGTCTTGGCCACCCTTCTGCAGCTATTCAACATCTTATTTTTAAACAGCTTCAAATATCAAATAAGCGTGACAACTCTCTGTGTTCTGCATGTTAGTTAGGCAGAAGTTGCAAGTTACCATTTTTCTTGTCTCACACGCGCACTCAATTTCCACTCGAACTGATTCATTGTGATGTATGGGGACCAGCCCCAATGTCTTCTATTTCAAAATTCTCTTATTATGTACTGTTTGTTGATGACTTCTCTTGTTACAGCTGGATATTTCCTATGCGCCATAAATCTGATTTTTACGAAATTTGTATGGCTTTCAAACCACAAGTTGAAAATCAATTTAACCATCGAATTAAATTCTTCCGCTCTGATGCTGGTGGCGAATTCACTAGTAATGCACTTGAATCTTATTTTCATACTAAAGGCATTCGTCATCAATTTTCCTACCCACATACACCTGAACAAAATGGTGTCGTTGAGTGAAAATATCGTCACGTGGTTGAAACTGGTCTTACCCTTCTAGCTCAAGCTGGTATGCCCTCTCGCTTTTGGTTTGAAGCCTTCAATACAGCTGTATATCTCATCAACCGCATGCCTATTATTTCTCAAATTTCCCCATATCAACAATTGTTTCAACAAATTCCTGATTATTCTCATCTACGAGCCTTTGGATGCCTTTGTTATCCCTGGCTCCGTCCCTATTGTTCTAACAAATTGGAGTTCCGCTCTTCTTCGTGTTGTTTTCTAGGCTATATAGTACCTCTCATAAAGGGTATCGTTGCTATGACATGCAAAGTCACCGAGTTTACATATCTCATCACGTTAAATTTGATGAATCTGTTTACCCATTTATCACAAACTCTAACTCTCCAAAATCTCCTACCACTTTACCCTCACTTAGTCCTAGAAAAACTTGAGATATCAGTAGCCAAAAGGTCGAGCGATATTTAAATACATGGTAGATCTCACTGTTTCAAAGTGCAGGTACCGGTTGCTTCTTTAGTTGGTAAAACACTGGGCCTATTCTTCTCGGCCCAATGGTGCCTTCCGGGCATGAAGTTCACTCCCAAGCTGGTCTCCATCTACCACAAGATCAAGCACGCGATCTCCGAGCGACCAGGCGCCGAGGACTTCGAGATCGTCTACGTGTCGAGTGACCGCAACAGGGCCTCGTTCGATTCTTACTTCGCCCTCATGCCCTGGCTTGCGCTGCCCTTCGGGGACCCCAAGATCAGGACGCTCGCCAGGCATTTCGACGTGCAGGACATTCCTTGCTTGGTCGTCTTGGGCCCGGATGGCAAGACCGTCACGAAGCACGGCCGGAGCCTGATCAACCTGTACCAGGAGCAGGCGTACCCTTTCACGGAGGCTCGGCTGGAGTCGCTGCACAGGCAGATGGACGAGGAGGCAAAGGGCCTCCCGAGGTCGGAGCTCCACGCGGGCCACCACCATGAGCTCACCCTGGTCTCAGACGGCACCGGCGGCGGGCCCTTCATATGCTGCGACTGCGACGAGCAGGGGGGCGGATGGGCTTACCTGTGCGTGGACTGTGGGTACGAGGTGCACCCGAAGTGTGTCCGGGCCGCAGGTGGGGATTCGACCGTCGGCCCGTGAAAGCCTGCTTTGTCTCGGCTGACCAGATTTATAATGGGGCGCGCGGCATGAAATCGCAAAGTAAGTCGTTGAGTTCCGTTCCGTTTATCCGAATTGAATTAATGATGATCAAGAGGGTTCAAAGTCTTCTTCTTGATGTACGCTTGTCGATGGTGAATATAAGTTAGCTTGTTGTCTCCGAAGAAGGTAATCATCGTTCTCGGATATTAGCAAGAAAAATTGCGAGCTTTGGATGGCCTTAATTGTGATTTAGCGTGAGTTGAAATGGATCGACTACTACGTGGCAATTGACAATCCTAATGATAGATGTGCTGTCTGTCTAATCTGTAAATACAGGTTGATTTAATAGGTCGACACGACACTAGTGAGTCTGCTTGTTTGAAGGAAAAATAGTTTTCAAGGAATTAGTTTTCGATTTTTACTAAATTAATCGATTTATGGAAAATATATGGATGCCTAAATTTTAGCAATCCATTGAGG
The DNA here is from genome assembly GCA_014182515.1 of Eucalyptus microcorys. Classification (NCBI taxonomy): domain Eukaryota; kingdom Viridiplantae; phylum Streptophyta; class Magnoliopsida; order Myrtales; family Myrtaceae; genus Eucalyptus; species Eucalyptus microcorys. The sequence goes on from CM024567.1 coordinate 14,851,927, forward strand.
CATTCATGTCATAGAAACTAGAAGTGAGTCTGGATTCTATTGTTAAATTGCATAATAAGAGTATCTGTCATTTAATAATGGCAGTAATTATTGGCCCATATAATTGCATTTTAATTGGATCGGTGCATGGAGGTTCCAAGCCTAAGTGAATCAATTGGATTAAGCCCATCAAGTAGAAATTAGCGCCCAAGCTCTTTAATCTCATATGGTGGCTGAATTCATAATATGGATGCCTAATTATGAAAGTTGATCGAAATTGAAAGCGAAGGGGCATTATTTCATCAAGTTTTCGACCGAAAGAAGATTAAGAGTGAAAGAAATATTGAGATTTGATTAAAATGTGTATTCTAATTAACGATTGAAGACAAAATTCGGCTAAGCTCTTCCATTTTTACATTGTGCCTTGCACGTGATGGCCGAAATTCATATCATGGGAAGATTGCATTATTAAATTTGGAAAGCGGTTTGGGAGGGGGGGTGCTACTGCAACGAGAATAGGAGAGAGAATTATTTCAATTCCCTGATTAGGATATCCTTTGGATTTAAATTAGGAAAAGTAATACGGTGCATGGAACTTCTAAACCTACATGTGCTGGGGACATTATTCTAGGACACGTTCACAATATAGAAAAGGGAATATATATAATCAAGAGTCGGGACCAAGGAAAAACTAGGGAAAAAGAAATACAAATGGATGCACTCACAAAAAAAAAAAAGGGAATTCTCTTATTGTCCTTGAGGGCCTAACTTTTTCCCACTCGTAAAAGAGAGGACACACGTGTCCACAAGGGATTAGGTTGGGGTGAGCATTGAAATGGGACCAAATAGGAATCAGGAAGGAACATGCCGATTCTTAAAACTTGGAACTGGTGATACGATTCGGTTCCCAATTGATTTCGGGAGTAGACCGGATCCATAATTAGTTTTTACAATTCTTATTATTAAAACATATTTTTTTAAAGTTGAATAAAATTGAAAGAAACGGACAAACCTTATAGCCCGATTCCCTAGGCCTGCTGAGCTTCTCACATGCACGCCTTAATGCCTCCCTTAGTCCCTCAATTGTGATTTAGCATCAACTGAAATGTATCGCCTACTACATGGCAATAGGTGATGCTAATGATGATGCGTCCAATGTCTAATCTACACATATAAATCGGACGATGCGTCAAACGTTTAATCTACACATACATATTTGTTCTATAGGCACACAACGTTGTAGGTCCGGTTTTTTGAAGAAAACCTATTTCTGAGGAATTGTTTTTCGGTTTTTTGCCATTTTTTATAATCGAAAACTAATCGATTTACCAAAAAAAATGGTGCCGCCTAAATTTTGATGACTCATTTAAGTATTTATGGCACAGAAAACCAAGCGTTGGTCTTGACCCCTAACAAAAGAATATTCTTAAATTGCATAATAGGAGCATCCGTCATTTAATAGCATTAGCAATAACAAGTTCATATAATTGCATTCTAATTAAACTGGTGCCGGAAGGTTTCGGAGCTTTAAGTGAATCAATTGGATTAAGCCCATGAAGTGGAAATTAGTCCAAGTCCTTTATTCTCATATGGTGGCTGAAATTCATAATATGGATGCCAAATTAGGAAATTTGACCGAAATGAAAGCAACAGGGCATTATTTCATCAACTTTTCGACCGCAAGAAGATTAAGAATGAGAGAAATACTGAGATTTGATTAAGAGGTGTATTCTAATTAACGATTGGATCACGCGCAAGGGGATACAAATTTGGCCAAGCTTCTCTATATTTACAGTGTGCCTTGCACATGATGGCCGAAATTCACGTCAAGGGAATATTGCATTATTAAGATTGGAAAGGCGTCTCATATTTCAGCTACGAAGAGAAGAGGAGAGAGCATAATTTCAATTCCCTTATTAGGATATCCTTTGAATTTAATATAGGAAAAGTAATATGGTGCCGGGAACTTTCTAAACCTTTCATGTGCTGTGGACTTTATTCTAGGACACGTTCGCAATATAGAAGTCCACAATGCCCCAAAAAAGAGGCCAAAGAAGGAAAAATGAAGAGACGGAAGAGGCAATCTGCCAGTCTGGACATAAATATAATCAAGAGTCAAGACCAAAAGGAATAACTAAGGAAAAAGAAATACTTATGCACCCACTCACAAAAAGAAAGTAAATTCTCTTATTTTCCTCAAGGGACCAACCTTTTCCCCTCATAAAAAAGTATGGGTTGGTGGGAGAATCGAAATCGAACCAAATCGAAATCACAAAGAAATAAGTCAATTCCTAAAAATTAGAGTAGGTGATGTAATTCGGTTCCCGATTGACTTCGGGAGTAGACTGGGCTCATAATTATTTTTTTTTACCGTTCTTATTATTGAAACATATTTTTTAAAAGTTTGAGCAACCGTCACAACCCTAACAGCCTAACTGCCTCAAACTGACCCTCTCATGCGCACGCCTAGCCTCCATTAGTCCCTCTTGCTTGACGCCTCCCTCTCGGAGTCTTGTCTTGAGTCTCAACTCCCACCTCCCCATCTCGCTCTATTTTTAGCAAATCTTGACCGTAATTATATCTCATCAAGAAAAATACTCAATGCTCTGTTTTTTTTTTTTTTCCCTTCTATTCTTCGTACAAAGTATAGGGTAAGGATTGCCATGAATTTATGTCTAATTTATGTGATTGTCGTGACTCTATCTATGAGTTTCACAATTGCGAACCTCACTTAGATCTAGCTTCTGGACCAAGACGCCCTCCAAGTGTTCGCTTGTTTGTGCGACCTGATTACTTAACTTCGAGGCTCTCGATTTTCCTCTCATACATGAACCGAAATACCACGAAGTCTTGCGAGGAATAAGAAGAAAGGAAAAGGAGATATCACCGTCGGTTTCTAGAGTGGACCGGTATATTTGGGAATTGATCCTTCTTGTCCGATTTCCCGATTCTGGTTCGAATTCTTTTTCCAAGTGAGAACTGATCCCCTCTGGATCCCATCACCTTTATGGGGATTGATTGAAAAACGGAGATGCACAAGATGGAGAAAAAGAGTCGCTGCTTGCCGTGCACGTTTTTGATAACCGCGAATTGCACCGCCAGCACCGCATCGTACTTCGCGTCACCGCTCGTCGATTCTCAACGCGAGGCTTTGCTTCCAGCTTGTTCCAAAAGCCTTTCTGTCGACATCATGCTGCTTCCTGGTGTCCCGAGCTCCCGTAAATTTCCACAGCCCTTGACAAGTCCTTGACGTCCCCAGGGCCGCCACTCAACACCCCCGCCGCCCTACCCGGTAACACTATTTCCTAATGATGGTTTTAATTATTAATGTGATGGGTCTAAGTTGGCCCGTCCGCCCATGTTGGGCCTAAAAGCCCGGCCCACAATATTAGGGCCCATGGATGGAGGGATACGTTGAAGAGTTGTAACTTTTGGGGGGTGTCTTTTGCTGAAGAGACACGTCTTTTGGAGAAGAAGTATTTAAGGGGAGAAAAGAAAAAGAGAACGTAACTTTTGGAAAGTACGTACGTTCATCCTCCCTCTCTCCCTTGAAACACTCCCAAAAGAACAATAAGAAAAAGGAGGCGACACTCTCTTCCCTTCAAGGCCAATTGACGTCATCGGATCGAACAGGATCAGTTTCTCTTCCTCATATCGGCATCGGTGTTTAATCTGTGGCTAACAAGGTACGCTCGATTCCGTGGTGTACTTTAGGATCGGTGATACATGTGAATTTCCTGGGCTCGTCTTCCGCATTCGTTTTAGGAGTTCGATTTAGTGTCGAATCCGATTTTTGGGAATCCGATAAATCCCAACATTGGTATAAGAGCCGTAGTTCTTGTTTCCCGATCCTTTTCCATGTTTTTCACGACCCCTTTCATGTTTATGGATGATTTCTTGTTAATTTTGGTGAAATTAATCGGCCAACACCGATCGAGGCGGAAAAATCCTGACACCCGAGCACTGTTCATCCATTTTTTCGAGTTTCTATAAGTCGAAATCGATTCCTGATGGCGTAGGATGGAAGGGCTCGTCGAGACGATCGCAACAAGTGGCGGAACGCCGCCAACGGCCGCCGGACGCACCCCCACGCTCAGCCGGAGCGAAACGGCGTCTTCGGCGTGTGCACGATGCTGGCGCGTGCCGCGCACACGCCGGATGACATCATCATGACGTCATCCAAGCACACGCGTGGCACGTGCCGGTCAGCTTATCCGACCGGCCCGACCCAACCCGGCGGCCCGACCCGTTGACCGTTGACTTTGACCGTTGACCCAAAAAAAAAAAAAAAAAGGAAAAGAATGTGCTTCTTTTTCCAATTAAGTCTATGTGGATTATATGTGATCCCTTATTTGTTCTGCATTTGTTGCAGGAACAATGCCTCCCTTTAGGTAGCGCACACCTATTCACGCAATTATCGATGAACAAAAGGAAAGGCTTTCTAAGCTGATAGCTGAGCTGACTGATCATCGATGGGAGAGTGGTGACTTAATTGATCACGTTTTTGAAATCAACGGGAAAATTCAAAAGGTCATATGGAATGGTCGTCCTACGCCACAATCTGAGATGGTGCGATTTTTCATGAACACCCTTCCACCAGAATGGCAAGGAGTGTTGAATCGCATATGAGATGTCAACAAAGCTGCTTCGTATAGGAAAATTATGATGGATTTTATAGATGATTATTACTAGATTGTTACAAGGGAAAAGATCAAGAAATTGAGCAAAAGATGATCTTTCCCAGTTCGTGTACTGACTTGGTGTTAGATGTATTGGCTAGCCTTTGTTAAGTGTGCTTTGTGAACGTCTTATGTAAAGTTTACTACCTGATTGTTGTTGATGTAGCAACTGATATGTTAATTGTATTATGTGAAAGCATTATTATTCTATTGGATGTCAAATATTATTTGCTTTCTGTTATTGTTGGTTGTTGTGGGTAGTTCATAGAAGTTTTTGTAGCTTCATAGAATTTATTTTGCATAAGACAATTATATTAATGATAGTTTTAAGTTAGGATTTTTGGAGGATGATTGGAAACATAGTGACCTTTTGATTCTGAAACCTTACTTGAAATTGTTCATTAATATGATGGGTCTGTGCAAAGTGCATGCATAAATGATAGGCATTAATTATTCGTGCATATATGTCTGATGTGTTCAGATCGATGGTTTCAACAACTAAGAACGTAATTGTTGATATGAACGGTAACAATTGTGAAATATTGAATATGAAGATTCAATATGTGCTGGAAAAGCAAGAAGCATTAGAAGCTCTTGACCATGTTATGGAAGATCTTAAGAATGTTGTGCGCCACCTTAAGCTAGTAGAGGACTGCCTAACGGCATTTGAGCCGAAAATAGATATTTGTAATGCTGGTTCTAGCTCAAAAAGGGCTTTGAGCTCTAAGCGCAAAGGATCAAGTCCTTATTGCAAGAAATCAAGAGTTAACCAACACAAGAGAGGAAAATGTCCTCAAGTGAAGAAAATGTCAAGGGTGAGGTGTTACAATTGTGACAAGAAAGGTCACTATGCTCGCAACTGTTGTGAGCCGAAAAAGGTAAACACCTCTTCTACATTTGAGAACTTTGCTTTTGTGTCAAGTTCTGTATTATTGGCTGAATCTAATCTTTTGTGGACTGTAAATTCAGGAGCGACAGACCATGTAGCGAAGGATAGAGAATCCTTCGTGGAATTCCGACGAGTACCAACTGGAACTAAGTGGATCTATGTGGGAAATAACTCCAGAGATGAAGTTAAAGGGATTGGCACCTGCCAATTGAACATGCGTGGTGGACGCACCTTGTTCCTACATGATGTTTTATATGCTCCAAGGATTCGTCGAAATTTAGTGCCTGTTTTGGTGTTGGTCAAGCTTGGTTTTAATATGAACTTCCATAATAGATGTGTAGATTTGTATTTGGATACAAACTACTATGGTTGTGGTTATTTTCTAGATGGTTTCATTGTATTAGATATTGATTATGTTAATGCAAATGTTTGTTATTCCCTTCTCACGTCTCTTAATTCATATGATAATGATGTGAATGTGTGGCATGCTAGACTTGATCATATTGGCCAACAACGTATGAATAGACTAGCCAAAGAGGGCTTGTTGGGCAACATTGAAAAAGTCGATTTGCCCATATGTGAGCATTGCCTAGTGGGAAAAACAACAAGGAAACTATTTGGAAAAGGTAAAAGAGCTGAATTTCCTCTGCATTTAATCCATTCTGACGTCTGTGGTCCAATGAATGTGAGAGAAAGGCATGGGGCTATTTATTTCATCACTTTTATAGATGATTATACTCGATTCGGATATGTCTATTTGATTTCTCATAAATCTGAAGCATTGAGTTGTTTCAAAAGGTTTATGAACTTGGTAGAAAATCAATTAGACAAGAAAATAAAAGTATTGCGATCCGATCGAGGTCGAGAATATTTATCGATGAGTTCAGAAAATTATGTGATGAAAAAGGAATAGAAAGACAGTTGTCTATTCCATATACTCCTCAACAAAATGGTGTTGCAGAGAGAAGAAACAGAACCCTACTGGAAATGGTTAGGTCCATGATAGTGCATGCTAACTTACCTATCACTTTTTGGAGTGGTGCGTTGTTAACTGCTGCCTATATACTTAACCGAGTGCCTTCCAAATCAGTTACTTCCACTCCATATGAGTTATGGACAGATAGAAAACCGGACTTAAGTTTTCTTAAGCCATGGGGTTGTACTGCCTATACTCATGAGCCCTCTCATAAGTTTGGGAAATTGGGTCCTAGAGGAAAGAAGAGTATTTTCATAAAATACTCCGAACACTCGAAAGGGTATGTGTTCATAGGTGAGCAGGAAAGTGGGAGTATAACTGAATTTGAATCACGGGATGTCACATTCTTAGAGAATGAATTTCCTAAGATTGGCGAAATAGGTGAAGATTACTCCCTATTTGAATCCTTGGATCAAGATAATGATATTAGTGAAGTTCGTCCAAGTGGGAGCAATATGAAAAGTGATGAATTAAATTAAACTCATTCTCAATTACAACCACATGATGAGACGACATCATCATTATCTAATCCTAGTGGGAGCATAATGGGGAATGATGTGCAAAGTGTACAATCTCCCATATGGCGAACAAGTCGCAAAAGTATTCCCCGTCGACGTTTTGACATTGAAGGGGAAACTTTTATGATTGCCCTACAAGATGAGGATGAGCCAAGAAATATACATGAGGCTCTAAGTTGCCCTAGTAAGGAAAAATGGATGCATGCAATAGGAGAGGAAATGGAGTCAATGAAGTCAAACCATGTTTGGGAACTGGTTGATCTTCCAAAAGGACGCAAAGCTATTGGAAACAAGTGGGTTCTCAAAATAAAGCGAAAAACTGATGGCTTGATAGAAAGGCATAAGGCTCGCCTTGTGGCGAAGGGGTATAATCAACGGGAAGGAATTGATTATGAAGAAACATTTTCTCCTATAGTGAGATTTACCTCGATTCGCATTATTCGGCAATAGTGACTAGTATGGATCTTGAGTTACATCAAATGGATGTAAAGACTGCTTTCCTCAATGGAGAATTAGAGGAAGAAATATATATGGAACAACCTGCCGGTTTCATAGTGAAAGGCCAAAAAGAAAAGGTATGTCGACTTTTGAGGTCGATATATGGCCTTAAGCAGTCGTCAAGACAATGGTATATACGTTTTCATAATGCCATAATGGTATATGATTTTACAATGATTGATGAGGATCATTGTGTATATATCAAAAGATCCAAGGATCAATTTGTGATCATATCATTATATGTTGATGATATACTAATTACCGGAAGCAATATGGAGTTTGTTAATACTGTCAAAAGTTGGTTGTCTTCCAACTTTGAGATGAAGGATATGGGTGAGGCTGCATACATTCTTGGAGTTAAGATTTTAAGAGATCGTTCGAAGAGATCGTTATCTCTTTCGCAAGAAATAAATATAAATAAGGTTCTTGAACGATTTCGTATGCAAGATTGTAAACCCATAGACACTCCTATTGCAAAAGGTGAAGGATTGAGCCATAGACTGTGTCCAAGGACTCCACAAGAGAATGAACAAATGAAACATGTTCCTTATGCTAGTGCTGTTGGGAGCTTGATGTACATTATGATGTGTACAAGACCTGACATATGTTTTGCAGTTGGAATGGTGAGTAGATACCAATCCAATCCAGGTCAAGCACACTGGAAAGCCGTTAAGTGAATACTGAGGTATTTAAAGGGAACTGCTGATTATACGCTGAGTTATCAAGGAAAGGATCTGCGACTCTAAGGCTATTCTGATGCTGATTGGGGAGGAGATTTAGATGAAAAGAAATCTACCTCTGAGTTTGTTTTCTTACTAAATAATGGTGCCATATGTTGGAGCAGTAAGAAACAAACGTGTATAGCCTTGTCCACGATGGAAACTGAGTTCGTGGCATTATCAACAGCGGTACAAGAAGGAGTTTGGCTTAAGAGATTTTTGAATCATTTAGGTGTTATTGAGAAAGCTGCAAATCCATTATTGGTTAACTGTGATAGCCAAGCAGCTATAGCATACACCAAAGATCCAAAATATCATGGCAAGACCAAACATATAGATACCAAGTATAATTTTGTCAAAGATATGGTCGCACGAAAAGATGTGAACTTACAGTATATGTCTACGCATAGAATGGTAGCAGATCCTATGACAAAGCCAATACCTAGAGATGTGTTTTGTGACCATGTGAAATCTCTAGGATTGCGTAGAGGCTGATGTGCTGAAAATTGTAATTTCCCTTAAGTGTTCACATTTGATGAACTTGTGTTTTTTCATTATTAATGCCTATGAATCTTTGTTTGATCTTTATGCATCTTAATGCTCAGTGCATTACTTTAAGTTGAGAAAGTATGTCGGACAGATATAAGATTAGCCCACTCACACGGGTAATCGCCTCTATTTACTATGTGATAAATAGAGATGAGACGGTTTTTAAGCTTATTATCTAGGTGATAATCGAGAGCTCAAGCTTAAAATATATATGTCGTCTTAACTAAGTGTTAAGATGAGGATATGATATGCACTATGTCCGAAAGTAAAATACCCCACATGTTTTACTTTATCTGCCTAAGATGCCAGATGTGAGTTCTGATGAATTATGTGAATGAGTAGATACGTGAACTCAAGTTAGACATTGGGTATGTCTGAACTATCATCTGTACGGTATTAAAGGTGTAGACATACGCTCCATGGGAATAGAGTTAATACCGTAATACGTATTTCATACTACGTATGCATGAGACAACCGATAAGAGTGTCAAAAGTTTGATCTCAACTTTTATGCTGTGTGAGACTCTTGAGGAAAAGAATTCCTCATTTTTAGTGCCCTCATGACTTTTACTTATTCTCAAGATTTCTATTTAGTGTTTGCTATCTTAGGATGTTGCCAATTATCATGAGTTGATTCGATCTAATGGGACATTTCTAGAAAAGCAAGCTGAACTGAAATTGAGAGTTTGAAGGAAAGAGGAAGATCGAATTTGGAGAATCACATTGTAGTTTTGTATTCACTGGTCGACCAATTATGACTGTCATTGGGATAATCATAATTGTGAATACAATATATATATATATATATTATTGTTTAAAAGAGATCAAGAGAGATATAAATGTGATTGATCGATCTAGGGTACTGCATACTAAATCTACTCGGAGTGTGATGCCCATTATGAGCTGCTATATATTCCTAATAGATGTATAGCAACGAGCTCTCAAAGTATGCTGGTCGCAAGGATTATTCACCGGTATGAATGTTGAAGAGAGGTAAAGAGAATCCTGTTCGGCCCACCATGTGCGAGTGGGAGATGATGGTTTTAATTATTAATGTGATGGGCCTAAGTTGGCCCGTCCGCCCATGTTGGGCCTAAAAGCCTGGCCCACAAGATTAGGGCCCATGGATGGAGGGATACGTTGAAGAGTTGTAACTTTTGGGGGGACGTCTTTTGTTGAAGGGACACGTCTTTTGGAGAAGACGTATTTAAGGGGAGAAAAGAAAAAGAGAACGTACCTTTTGGAAAGTACGTACGTTCATCCTCCCTCTCTCCCTTGAAACACTCCCAAAAGAACAGTAAGAAAAAGGAGGCGACACTCTCTTCCCTTCAAGGCCAATTGACGTCATCGGATCGAATAGGATCAGTTTCTCTTCCTCATATTGGCGTCGGTGTTTAATCTGTGGCTAACAAGGTACGCTCGATTCCATGGTGTACTTTAGGATCGGTGATACATGTGAATTTCCTGGGCTCGTCTTCCGCATTTGTTTTAGGGGTTCGATTTAGTGTCGAATCTGGTTTTTGGGAATCCGATAAATCCCAACACCTAATTTAATTTAGGATATGATATACTTCAAGAAGTTTCATGTTTTAGTTTTAGAGAAAATTATAATTAAAAAAAAAAAAAAAAGAGACACATATTTCATATAGAATTAGTTTCATCACATTATCATTACCATGTCCTCATTGTCAGATTATCATATTATCATGTCATGATATTTATGTCATCGTCATATCCTCTTCATGTATCTTCGTTGTATATTGCATGTTATTTGATAATTATATGTTTTAGGATCATGCATAGAATATAGTTTAAATTTTAAGAAAACGCAAAAATAATCATAGCATATAGTTGGATAATAGGATTAATCAATTAAGATTGCATATAGGCGGTATTTAAATAAACTGTACGTTATTTCATATTCATTTTGCCTATCATTAAAATTTAAATTAAGGCCATTCAAATATTTTAGTTCATGTCAAATGTCAATAGCTTAGTAGTTCAAGTATCATATTTTCACTAGTGGTTTATAGGAACTACGTTATGGTGAGGTAGTGTTTTGACTTACTTAGGGCTTTGAGGTTTGATTTATTTATTTATGCTTTATTGCTTTGATTTATTGAGTGTTAATTTCTTGATCGTGCACTCGCATAATTACCTTCCACATTAGCGGTTTAGGTTTAAATTTGACCAAAATTGCTTGCAAAATATCTGAAAGAATGTTAGATTAACCTAACATAATCAAGTCCTTGTATATATAAAGTGTCCTCCCACACTTTACATGAGTTTCTAATCGATCCATAGTAGATTAGTGGTGACTCTTAACTGAACTAAATTATTTGTTTAAATTGATTAAATCAAAACCCCAAAGTTGTGATTGATAAGGCTTGGAAGAGTCCACGCTAAGTTTTTGGTTTAGTAATCCATCAACTTTCCTTCCAGTGATTCACCTCAAGAAAGGTCATGATAAAACGTTTTACGGATTGAAAACAACAAGTTTAGATTGGAGGAAAATAACTTTCCATTCTAGTAAAAATGAAATCACTTTTCCTAACTACCAAATAAATGAAAATTAACCATTATTCTTAAAAAAAAAATATTCTTTCATTATGAAGTTTTCATTTAAATAAACGCACCCCAGATTAAAAACAATATTCCATGTTAATCTAACACTAGCTTTTCTTTGGCCAAGAGATGTTATATTCATCAAGTGTGAAAGATTACAATTTAAATTTTTATCCCATTAAAAGTACACGGATTCAAAGATAAAAGAAGACAATGCATTATAATTTCGAAAAGTTGAGTGTATAATCAATTAATGTAAAGGTTTGAATCATCGATATATGAGGCAATTTGAATCTTTAGTCATATCAAAAGTACACGAAATTAAGTTGTTGACACCCAAAAATAATGAACTTGTAGTTATAATCGACAAATGACAAACTAGTCGATAATACCAGAGTTTGGTGAACAACAATTGCCATCGATATAAAGAACAATATCAACAACTTGCAAGAAAGTTATTGACAACAAATATCAATGATGAAGTCATCAACATCTACGTGTAACTATCAAATAACAATATTTTCGAATATGTAACTTTTTTAAGATAAGTGTTACTAGATAATAGGTAACTGTTAGGCAATTATGTTTAAAGCCACTATTTTAGGATTTTGTAGCTTCTTGTGGATATATGTTATTGTGACTTCTTGTAACCGCAAATAAGATTAGGAAGTTATTTGTTCTAAAGATAGGATTAGGAAGTGATCTTTTAAATTTAATGGTCCTTTGTAACCATCAATTGTAGGCTAATAGCCACATTGTGATCTTTGTAGAGATTTCCAATCAATCACAGAACTTAATATTTTTTTGCAAATTTATCTTTATTTTTACTTTTTCCTAATTTAAATAATTGGTCGTGATTGCCTCTAATTTTTGTATTTTTAAATTTTTGTCATTTACTTTTCTGTCCAAAACTAACAAAGGACCATTCACAACCTTTGTCAATTCGCTCCTCAATCCATCAATACTTAGAAAGATATTTCCTTGACACTTTCTAACAAAATATCTTTTTAGCACACTTGGTAAGAAGCACTTATTGATCTCAAGGAGATTGCAATGGCAAGAACAAGAAATTAGTAAGGGGGTGAACGATAACCATTCTGTTCCAGAAATAGGTTCGGAAGAGAAATAGATTTTTCTATTTCAATTTCTAGAAGAGTTTCTAAGAAAAATAACCGTTTGATAATGACACAAAATTTCTACTCTAAAAATAGAAATTCGTTTGATAACGACAAAAAAAATTTTCTTTTCGGACGGTGACCGGTGGCGGCGGGCAACCAACGGACGGTGGTCGATGGCGACGGATGAAGGATCGGTTGACGAACGATGAGAATAATTTTTATTTCTAATTTCTATTCCAAAAATAGAGAAGTAGAAAATTTCTACTTTTGATTTCTATTTCAAACATATTTCTGGAACAAGAATCTATTTCAGAAATAGAAAAATAGAATAGGTTTATCAAACGGATTTCTATTCCGAAACAAGTCGGAATAGAAAAATTGTTCTGGAACAGAAATTGCAGTTTGTCATGCACCCTCTAAGAGTTTGACAATGTTGCCGAAAACAATAACCATTCCACAAAGTGGCAATGAGGCTACCGCACATTTGGAGTCCTTTGCCACTAGATAAGTGGCGAGAGTAACCAAAAGGAGATGTTAATCTTTTAATGCATCACACTGCGATAAGCGGTTAAAGGATGCTACTCCAAAATCCAGTGTGGCATCTACCATGAGAATATTGGCCGAAGAACAGCAAAATAAAACAGTTAATTACATTGTGAGTTACATATCGAATGTGATCAAACCAATTGTGATCAATGCTTGAATGATGTTTTATCAAGGTCATACTGTCCAATCATCCACTATTATTCGAAGTCAATCCAGTGGTAACAGGGTACATTCCTAGTCTCTCTTTCAATTTATTGATGTTAATCTTAATAATCAGAATAAAATTAACAATTTCGTAGACCAAAATGGTTGACAAAATGGACCGATGCCAAACGTTGAAAACATAAGACCAGTCAGTGTACCCATGCCTCTCAAAGGGGCTAATATACTTACTAAGCTTAACATGCCATTTAACATAGATTACCCAACAAGACCAACTTTACCACCTAGTTGTCAAGATGGCCAACTAAATCCACAGTCGAACCTAGCAAATATTATCTAAGAAGTTCAACAACAATTGGGGTTAGACAAATGTGTTATTGTACATTTTTATGGAAACCACATCCTGAATGGGTGGATAATCAACATCTTCCAAGAGGCTTCAAAAGCCTATGTAATATTCGCAATTTTCTACACTCAAAGTAGTATTTTACATGATTATTGGAATACGATGCTTTGAGATTAAATAGATAGCTATCATCACTACGTCGGTGGGTAGAATAACGGTTATTAAATTTAACCCCATAAATAGTTGTAGGAAATGGCTAGTATAAGTTGAATTGCATATTTGAAAATTTTCAAGTTTGGATCAAACGAATTGAGACTTTCCTAATATTCAGTATTGTTTACCAATAATTTTAGTAGATTTAAGATATTTGCCAGATTTATCAATATTCAGAACAAGTATTGGTTTCCTTGTTTATATATCTAGAGAGAGGAACAAGAACAAGAAAAGAAAAAAAAATGTGATAAAATTTTTAAAAAAATTAAAACAAATTCTAATTCGCAAAAAAATTTGAGAGTCATACCAAACGCATTTCTATTCCAGGAATAAAAATTTTGTAAGGTTACCAAACACATTCGAATGCTTAGAAGTTCATCCAAGGAATAGATTTAGAAAAAACTATTTCTGAGTAGAAATTGTTCTCAAGAATAGAATGACTATCAAACGCACCCTAATTAGAGATGAAGTTCAATATTTCTGGATCTTGTCATTCCATAATAAAATAATAATACCCCATGAATTTTGGTTTTCAATAGGAAAATGCTTGGCTAGCGGTACCAAGAAAAGGACGGTCAACACCAAGAGATGCCCTCTTCGATAGAAAACAACATCACGTTATCCACACACCTCATCTCAACACCAAGAGATGCCCTCTTCTAATAGAAACTCTTTTTTTCTCTTTTGGTAAACTTCAAATAGAAATTTATCTTCTTCAAGCTTGGACCATCACTGGGCTCACAGCCAACACAACCAATTCCCTCACTCTCATCACGTTTCGTCAATCCAAGTCACCATGAGAAATTCAGACCAAACCGGTGTTAGTTCGTGTCCCCTACTTATCTTGCCAGAGCCATCAACTTAGCCTCGACGGTCGTTGTCATTGTCACGCCATTGTCACAATCCGTTATCCAGGGGATTCTCCTCCATTCTCACCATAAGATTAGTTGACAAGGTGCCATCGCCATATCATAGCTCCAAATCTATAGGCATAAACTCGACCTCACCGTCAAGGCTTGTAGCCCATCAAGGCTTATAGCCTTGGACAAGCAGCCATCATCGAATCTAGAGGTAAGCTTGAGACCTAGGACTGCCTAGACGGTGAGCCTGAAGACCTGCAACCGCACATGCACCTACGGCTCAAGCTTGCTTGGCATGGTGTAGAAGAAGAAAAAAGAAGGAAGAAGATGGTGAACGGTAAAATGAAAAATGAAAAAAAGAAAAGAAAAGAAATGCCTTCAGACAAAAATGGCCCCTAACCATGTTGCTGAAATCAACACATGAGATTAATGTGCCTACTAGCTATTACAGATTCAATCGGTTGGAGAGCTAGGCTCTCATTTGAGATTGAATAAGTCGCCGGATCCTTATTTAAAATAAAATCCACTTTAACTCTCTTTTGAGAATATAATGGCATTTCGAGCCTTTATTTGAAATTTTTAAACCACTATTTTAGGATTTCATAATTTCATATGGGTAAATGTTGTTGTAACTTCTTGTAATTGCAAATACGATTATAAAGTTATTTGTTCTGCAAATAGGATTAGAAAGTAATCATTTAAAAACAATAATCACTTGTATCTAGTGGCCTTTAAATAACCATATATTACTTTTTGTAGAGACTCCAATCAATTAAAGAACTCAACGATCTTTATAAAGTTTTCTTTATCTTTAGTTTTTCGCAATTTAAATGGCTAGTCACGATTGCTACAATTATCGTACCTTTAAATTTATTGGCATTTACTATTTTGTCCAAAATCAACAAATGACATTCACAACCCACCCCATTGGTGGTCGTGTGGTTTGGGCCTTTTCCCCTCTAATTGTGGAAGGGGGGAGGTTCGAATCCCCGCAGTCGCTTATGCGACTCACTCTAGGCCGGGTCAGGTGGGTGGGCTTGGTTCGCCCCGGGTTTACGTTGCCGGCTGCCGGCTGCATGACGGTTCCTAAGTCACCAAAAAAAAAAAAAAAAAAAAACAAATGACATTCACAACCTTTGTTAATTCACTCATTGATTCATCAATACTTCAAAAGATATTTTCTTGAACTTTCTGGCGAAACAACCACATCTAGACTATGGGTGAACATAGCTCTACAGTCCTGATGAGCAGATACACTGCCAACTTCTTGAGCAAAACCTAAAAACTAGACTAGTAGAAATCTATCCAGTTCCAAATTCCAGAAATTGAGGAATATGTTTCGAAAGATAGATTCTAGGTTCTAGGTAAGTGAAACCTAAAACTTGAAATTGTTATTGAGTGAAGGTAATTGCACAAAACCTCACGGAAGAAGAAATCAAGGGCTTGAGACAAATGTTCAGCAACATGGACACCGACGACAGTGGTACGATCACATTTGAAGAATTTAAATCGGGATTGTCTAGGTTGGGATCAAAGCTCTCTGAACCAGAAATAAGGCAGCTAATGGATGCTGTAAGCACAATCAATCATTTGAACTCTCTTTCACTTCTTCTCTGTGGAACAACCAGGTACAGTTGAGGAGCTTTTCTCTTTGGGAAGTCACTCCGAAAATGCATTTCTTTTAACAGGCCGATGTCGATAAGAGTGGGGCCATCGATTACACGGAATTCATCACTGCCACGATTAACCGCCACAGGCTTGAGAAGGAAGATGATCTGTTCAAGGCTTTCCAATACTTCGATAAAGACAACAATGGGTCAGTGTCGCTTTCACCCTGTTTCTGCTAGGCTCTAATGTGTTATGCCTCAAGAATAATGTGAGTTACCTTATTTAGAGGACATTTCACGACTACTGTCCGGAGAGAGATTAAGGTCTACAAACACAATTGAGGGACCGAATGTATCTCAGAACTCTAAAACCTGTGAAATCAAGAACATATCATGCTCGGTGTTGTTAGCGTTCAAAGTTTTTGTATTTACTTGTTTTCTTAACCTACATTTCTGCTTGCTTAATCTTCTGTAGGTTTATCACAAGAGACGAGCTGAGACTTGCTATGGCACAATACGGAATGGGGGACGAAGCCACCATCGACGAGATCATCGAGGATGTTGACACAGACAAAGTATTGAATCTTTCCTCGAGCCTTAACTCTGATTTTTCGATCCCTATATGCTCAAACTGACTCAGGTTCATTATGATCCCACCTATGGGATGCAGGATGGGAGAATCAATTACGAGGAGTTTATGGCCATGATGAGGAAAGGAACATAAAATCATAATGGAAACGAGAGATAGGAGGAAAGGTAGATGAATGATTATTTGTTCTCCTTTTGTACATTCATCTCTAAAATGCATATCATGTTAAAATAGTTCACATTAACTTTACTTGTCATTAGAATGATGTTATATAGATTGCATGTTGCATGTCCTGTCAAATTAGGTCATACAGTCATATTTAAATATTAGAATCGCATCCCATGCACTACATAAGGTTTAGTTTTCATAAAAAATAAAATAAAAAATAAACCCAAAATGAATATGTTAGAATTGTGTATTATTTAGAATTCATGATTAGGCCATGCATGCATTTTTTAATTAACACTTTGCATATATTTGGAAATTAATTAGTGAGGATATGCTTTGCTTGATATTGAGGCTAGCCTTATTTCTAACAATTTATTTATTTATTTATTACCTTGATTATTGTTTGTCAAATTGTTGTTTCTGCATCCCCGTGATCACATTTCACATGTTAGTGGATTAAATTAAAATTAACTAAGATTGCCAACAAGATATTTTTCAAATAAAGGGAAATGGTGCTGAAAGGGCATTGAATTAATAAGGGAAAAATTTATAACCCCGTGAAACTTTAAAGAATAACCGGATACGACCGTATAAGTTTCGCCATCAAGATGTCCATCATGCTCTAAAGAACGCATCAAACACCCATCTTGATCATAATCAATGGTGATGGATTCGATAACCGACTTATCAAGGACACTAATTTGCCTTACACCAGTGTATGTTCCATCATCATAAGAAACGCCACCTTGACCTCCGTATGGCCAAACCGATTGCACTGGAGGAGAAAATGAACTATTATCTCCATCAATGCAATCAAGATGAGGGCTCCTCACCAACTTATTCAATATTCCATGCCAATGATCTTTTGACTTATTACTTAGATAGGAACCTAATCTTTTAAGAGCCAGTGGATGACCTCCTGCATAATGAGTTAGATTTTTACACAACTCCTCATATCCTTTAGGTTCTTCTCTCTTGAAGGCATGGCGACGAAAGAGTTGAAGTGCTTCGTCTAGACTCAATCCTTTAACAATGTACTCATCATCTACCTTGAGAACTTTCAGCAATGTTCGATCTCTTGCTCTGACCATGATTATACTCCCGGGGTGAAACGATTCTCCCTCTCTCCAGCTCCAAAATAGTCCATTTGTTCTTTCTTAGTAACATCATCAAGAACAAGAAGTATCTTTTTATGACACATGAATCTCTTTATCTCTTTGATGTTGGTGTGAATGTCGTATTCTTTCACCTTCATGAGATTTTGAAGTAACTTTTTCTGCAAGCCGAGAAGATCAATCCGATTTGCTTCCCCAATTTTATCGAGAAAGACAAAACACTCGAATTCGCCAAGAATGTTATTACAAGTAACTTCGGCCACTGTTGTCTTACCTATACCTTCCGTACCGCATATGCCGATCATGCGCACTTCCTCCTTTTGGCCAACCAAAAAATCTTTTCTTGTCCTTCTACTTAAGGGGCAAATTCTTAGCGAGGAAATCACATCATCTGCCAAATGATCTACTCCAATTGTGTCTTTCACGAAGTAGAGAGATCGTATTGGTCGAATCTTTTCGATAAGGCACTTGAATACTATTTCGGTGAGCTTCGATTCATTTCTGATGTTAAACGTGAGGGAAAACATATATGAGCACTATGTATGAGAAAATAAACATAGGCATACATTGGGGTCAATTGCACAAAAATTATAAATATATTATAGGACTTTCAATTCAATTCTAAGCGCTTTCAATTATGCATATTTATTAATAAATCTTTTGATGATTTGCCAATTTAGCCCTTACGACAATTTTGATCGAAATTGCTAACGTAGATGACGGCTGTCTTACATGGCCCTATTAAAGGACGGTCGACATTAACATGAACAATTTTTGTAATTTTTGTAATTTTTTATTCTTTTACTTTTCTTTTCTTTTCTTTTCTTTCTTCTTTTTACAACTCTAGGTCAGCGAGGGCCACGGCACCCTCACCTATGACCTGTGACCTCGCCAACCTAGAGTTTGAAAAAATGATAAAGAAAATAAAAGGAAAATAAAAGAAAAAATGAATACTTTAGAAAAAAAATTAAAAAAATTAAAAATTTTGCAAAACTTATCTAGGTCAGCATTAGCCATGGCATATAAGATAATTTTTTTTTGGGGGGGTAAGGTAAATATAAGATGATTGGCTTTGAGTAAATCATTATTTTAGTAATTTTCAATCAAAATTAGCCAGATGATTAAATTAACAAATCGTCAAAATGATTAAAAATAAATTAACTCATTGTCAAAAGTTTTAAAACTAAATTAACACAATTGAAAAGTTCAAAATAAATTGGCAAATTGTCAAAAAGGTTTAGGATAAATTTGGCATAACTAAAAGTTTATAAATTAATTGGTCATCCTACGATAGATTTAAGAATATTTGGATAATTTAGAGACGACCATGACAAACATTCCCCGTCCACCCACCGCCGCCGACATCATTTTTTTTTTATATATAATTTTTGGAAAAAGGGAATCAAAATATTCGGGAAAGTCGAAAGAGACTTCTAATTGTTCCATTCCCTAAAGAAATAACATTAAAAAAGAAAAAGAAAACTCATAGATCGAGATAATAAACTTCGACATGAAGTGAGAATCACAGGAACATACCCATTGGCGTGGTGCTTCAAATCAAAACCCAAAAATGCTTAGCCTCTGTTAGGGCATCCCTCCATATTCGTATCTGCGCATCGTCTCTCTTGTTCATACACAGCCTCTCGAAACCTCGTGCAAATTCGCTTCCGCTCGTCAAGTTCGAAACGTCAGCAGGTTTTACGCCGTGAAAGATGGGAACAACCATGTGGCCGTGGTTCTTGAGCTGCCTTCTGCACTCGAGGATCTCGACCAGCTCGTTCAGGCACCACTTGGAGTCGGCATAGTTCGGGGAGAACACGACAAGGGCGAACCTGGAGCGGTGGATCGCTCTGAAGATCTTGCCCTGGATCTCCTCCCCAGTGTCTTCTCTGTTGTCGTCGCTGAAGTAGTCGATCCCCGCCTGGTCCAGCCCATGGAAGAGGTGCGATATGAAGTTGTTCCGCAGGTCGATGCCTCTGAAACTCACGAACACGTCGTGTTTCCACTGATGAGAAGACGAAGAAGAAGAAGAAGAAGAAGAAGAAGAAGAAGAAGAAGAAGAAGCAGACGTGGGTTTTTTTGTCTAGTTGATAAGTGGTGAAGAAACTTTGATTGAGAGACTATAAGTGTACATGGTTGAAAAGACTTTAACAGGAGACTTCTTCACGATGACTTCGAGGAAACAATTCACGATTTGACACTGACATAAATTTCAACACGGGTAGTTTTATTTTTATTTTTATTTTTTTGGGCCAGGTCATCTCCAACTAGCTTGCTTGAATATTAGCCTTAACCTTGTCTATTTTCTTTCCATATTTTCTGAAAATGATTAAACTCAATTTGAACGTGGATTTTTACCCAGGAAGCAATGAATGGTGTGGGATGCATTTGTTTGGCCGGAAAAGTCATTAAATTCAATTGGAGACATGATGTTCGTGACTGCCATAAGGAAATCTGGCGTGTCCAACTTGGATTTATTTGATGAATTTTATCAGTTCCCACCAACATTTGTAAAAGGAAATGGATGGAAAGGCAGGAGTAAAATCTCTCCCTCTCTTGCCTACTTGTAGTTGTACTACTACCTAATTAGTAATTTGGCATGCGGGAAATTTTAAGACAAACTTAAGTGGCAGCTCTGGAAGTTCGTCACTTCATCTCCATTGACGCTTCTCATTTCGCCGGCGGCACAAACCTTCGCCAAATCACAACCACATATATGTTACATGCCATTATCTACACCACAGATAGGGTCTTTTTCTATCTGAAATTGTCTGAATGCCTAAATTAAATCTCCCAAATTTAAACCTAATCCCCAAAATCCTTAAAATAAACCCAAAATCCCCAAATCTCCCAAGTTTTCCAATTATATTAAATGGATCTTTTTTATAGAAAAAAAAATCGATCCTTCTTTCGTCTACAAAGAAGACAATTGCCATATGTTGACAACTAAAAATTTAGTCGTGAATTAAAATCTGCTTAAATTGAGGCCTCTTATTGTAAGGATTTTCCTAATATGGATTACATTAATTAATTTTATAATTTATCATTTTACAAGATTGGTCTAAAGTGAGATATTATGTTTATTAATTAGTTTAATATGGGGCTGGTTAGTGTGAATCGAGTTAAATTCGGCCCGTAATGAGATAGCCTAGTTGGAAACCATATAAATAGTGCTTAAGTCTCTCCCTCAGCTGTAACACACACAATTATCCTCACAAATGGGTGTTTACAAAGTGCTAAGGGTGAGAGGCTATCTCATTGCGCCAATGATACAAAGGGCAATGGAGGAGAAGCTATATAGCACGGACACTCTCTGGAAGCTTTTGTGTCGTGTCCGACACTTCGACACATGTCTGACACGTCCCGACACGCTCCGACACACGGTCAACGAGTGTCGAAAAATCCGACACGTGGTCAACTCTTTCCGACACGCGAGTCCAGAATTCTGACATGCGATTCCAACACGCACGGGGTCAATTGTAAAAATTTCTAATACTTGAGGGGTTAAAATATAAATATACACAAAAGAAGTAATAAAAGAAGTAATAAAATTGATATAAATATACACGCACGGGGTCAATTTTTTTTTTCAGTTTTTTTTTAGAATTATTTTATTTTTTTAAAAAGTCTTTTACTATGAAAGAAGTAATAAAAAGTGCTATATATGATAAATAAATAAATTTAAAAATATCATTTCAGCATTTTTCTTTAAACAATGTTTTTTTCCTCTAAGTTTTGTGTATTATTGTAACAAATTAAAATAATGAATGATATTATTTAATATTTTTCGTGTAAATTAATTCTAGGCTATTTTTATTATTATTTATTTATGTATTTATATATAAAAATATATTTAATATATAACGTGTCGGAATGTGTCGAAATTCTCTATTTTTAATAAATGACGTGTCGGCGTGTCGTGTCGTGTCGTGTCGTGTCGTGTCGCGTGTCCGTGTCGGTGCTACAGAGAGGAGAAGTTCTTGAGTTGGATAGTTGCTATTCTGCATCAAGAACGGTGGTTCAAATTAGGTGTGTAAATCTCTTTACATAATTACATACGTGTTCTTGTATCTAACTCTGGAGATTTGGGTTGTGTTTTCGCGTCTCACATGTGGTATCAGAATAGCTATAACTTAGAACTCGAATGCATAGTTTTTTTCCCTATTTTCATTTTTTTTTCACTAAAAATCAATTTTAATTATTAAAATGGAACGGGCTCATCAAGACAAACAAAATTGTGGCCGACGCTTTGCCCGAAGAGGCCGCACATGCCCCCACGCACGGCCATGTGTCACCGAGGCATCGAGCACACGCCTTCATGTGTTCTCACGAGCAAGGCACTACCTAAGAAACACCGACACTCTCCAGAAGCCTTTGTGTCGTGTTCGACACTCTGACACGTGTCGGACACGCTCCGACACATTTTGACACGTGGTCAACGAGTATCGAAAAATCCAACACGTGGTCAACTCTTCTCGACATGCTCCGACACGCGAGTCCGAAATTCCGACACGCGACTCCGATACGCACGGGGTCAATTTTAAAAATTTCAATACTTGAGGGGTCAAAATATAAATATATGAAAAATAATGAAAATAACAAAAATAAAGGGGAAAGAAGAACATTTTCACTCTCAAACTTCTTACTTATAAGTTTTGACCTTCTTGTGAGTGACGATGGAACACCCCTTTTCTCGCCGTGTCGCTCCGCTGCCCCAGCAGTGTTAAAATTGTGATTTTTTTTTTTTTTTTTTTGCTTCTTTCCACCCCTTGCAGGCGTCGCTTGCGAGTTATCTCTTTTGGTCACATTTTCCATGGCGAATTTTTAGTTATTTCCTTTTCTTTTGGTCATACTTTGAGAGTTTTTGTTCTGGATTTTCATTTTTCTCAAACCTTGTTTTGCAGAGGAGCTCAAGCCAATCTATATCATGAACTCTAATCTTGGTCTGGGACTATAAGAATCTCATTAATTTTCGACAAATGTAAGAAAATAGGACATTTTCCTTCAAATTTACTCTTTTGTGTTTGCAATTTTTGAATTTCACATTCAATCTCTGTCAAATTAAAATAATAAATGATATTAACAAATGTTGGATTAATATTTCTAGTGTAAATTAATTATGTGCTATTTTTATTATTATTTATTTATTTTTGCATATATATATAAATATATATTTAATATATAACGTGTCGAACGTGTCAAAATTCTTAATTTTTCGAGAAATAACGTGTCGGCATGTCATGTCGTGTCGTGTCGCATGTCGCGTGTTCGTGTCGGTGCTACAAAGGGCATTACTCACGTGTGAGGGCTGACATCACGCTGAGGTCAGCCACCCGCAAGAGTGCTCCAATTCGACCCGATGACTTCACCCGATTGATTGTTAACCGACACCATTGACCCGACTCAGATTCGACTGTTGACCCACCCAACCCGGTTCACTGTTGACTTGATCGGTCAACCAGTTGGACCGGTAATCAGACCGGTCCAAGTGGCCCATGCATGCGCTGCACGCGCCGTGCACTCCGAACGTGCATGTGGGCACGTCCAAACTCCAATTAAGGTGTTCTTGGAGTCTATATGTTCGTATGGAGATGCTCTACACTGTGATTATTTATTTTTATTTTTTATTTTTGATTGAAAATACGTACGGAACCCTAAACACACGTGTTTTTTTGTTGGTATTTTTAGGATATTTTCTGTATTTTTCTATGATTTTAGAAATATGGGTACAAGCACACATGTAAATCATCACATAAAGATTGTGTAGAGTATGATTTATTGAATAAATATATATATATATATAAAAATTAAACTTGTATCAATGAATAAAGTTGTGTAATTAGCATGATATGTGATTTTAGTAATAAATTACCCATGTCGCTAAAATTAAAATCACATGTATATGGTGTATGTGAGAAGTAAAATTTATATCCATAGTATAAGAGAGTTTTGAGGATTTGATTAAATTGTGACCGCCAAAGTGGCACACTTGATTGGATTTGAGAAACATCAATCTCGTATAATAATGGGATGTCTCATGTTCTAATGCGTGGTCATATTCTCAAATGAGATGATTGTGTATAAGTTTGTTAAGGAATACATGATAGTATGGTAGAATGACTGATCCTAGTGGTTCATACACCCAAAAGTGATGAATTCGCAATGGTTGGAATATATTCTTATGACCACTGTCATGTGGGAGTATACAACTGCATATCATGTAATCTACCCAAAGGTGATTATGCGATGATGCATGTAACTCTCTAAACATGTACTTATAAGTCTTTAAGTTACACAATGCTCACATGATGCTAATTATACATTGCTTGTTTTTCAATCACCTTATTAGTAATCAATAACTCCATAACTATTGAAGTTCAAATTTTAAGTAATGGAAAGAGGATTTTCTGTTTAGAAAAAAAGAAATTAGATTTGTCTATTATCCATGAAACGTTCTAGTTGGGAAACTTGAAAAGAAAATGATTTACTAGCTGACCGCAAAGCTAAAAAGATGATAAAAGCCTTGATGGCTTAAAATTATGTCTTGTCTAATATCGAGACTAGGACACATTTGCAAGAATTCTTTAATATAAGATATAATGGTTTTGATGAGGTTATTACGTTCTAAGAATGGTAGATTTGAAGTCTAAAAATCATACTCATAAAAGAACTCATAAAATCACTGGCCATTCTAACAATCTGGATCCTAAGATAGAATCTTTCAAAAAGAATTAGTGACTGTCACTTATTTTTAAAAGGAAAGGTCACATAAAGATACACTGCAGTAAGCACACAAAATTTGGTTGTCTAAGTGTGAGCCTATAATTAATGATTTTTAGCATTATTTAGGAATCAAACGCCTATCATAAGCTCATCCAATTCATGGTGGCTAGATAGTGGGACAACAAGTTTGTTGTGTTTATTATACAGAAATTTATAAATCTAAAGAATCTAAATCAAGATGAATCATAGCTCACCGTGGAAAATAATGATAAAGTCGACTTTGGATATATCATTTTAATTCTAGATTCTTTCTTTAAACTAGAATTAAGAAACACATTTTATGTACTTTCCTTTACACGAAATTTAGTTTCCATATCTTGTTTAAGCATATGTGGCTACTCTTTGAAATTTAAAAAGAAAATGTTACTTTTGTGTTATTTAATTCAAATAGGATCGAGTATTACATTATGTCAAATGGATTGTACAGATTGTGTTTAAGTCACAATAATATATACATTGCATATACGGTTGAAAATGATGTTTCCAAAAGTTTTTTTGCCTAAGGAATAATTTTATGCATTAACATATTTGTTACATGTCTAGAGAAAGAGTAAAAAGGTTGATAAAATTGACATTCTATCTACTCTTAATAGTTTTGACATGTTAGAGGTCATTTACATTTATCTTTGTTGACACCTAATTTGCGTTTTCAAATATAAAAAAAAAAAAAAGAGAGAGAGAGAGAGAGAGAGAGAGAAGAAGAAGAAAATAAGAAAAATAACAAAAATAACAAAACAACAAAAAAGAAAAGAAAAAGAAAAACAATGCCGCTTTTTCCCTTGCGTGGCCCAGGCCCATTTCCCTTTTGGCCTAGCCCACACTAGCCTTCTCCCTCCTCCATCTTCGCGTAGGAAACCCTAAAGAAAGGCAGAGACGAAGAGGGGGAGGGGGGACGGAAGAAGAAAAAAATAGCAGAAGAAAAGAGGGGAGGAGGGGTCGCCGTTGCAGCCCTCGCCACGCCACCGCTGCCCCCGCGATGCCCGCAGCTGAAGCTGCGATGCCATCGCTGCCCTCTCGAGCGCCGACTTATAGCACCTACCGCCGCTGCTCCCGATGCCGATCAAGCATAAGAGAACCAGAGGGAAAGGCACAAATAGAGAACACGAGAGAGAGGCGAACAAAGAGAGAGCTCGAGAGGAGGGAGCCGTACTACCGCGTTCAAAGTCGCATCGCCACCGCCGCCTACGAGCCACCCAATTGACGCCGTTCGCTGCCATCTTCCCCGAAACCCAAATCTGGAGTAGAGGCGCCAGCATCAAAAAGCAACACAATAGAGAGGAAGAGAGAGAAGGAACGGAGGGGAGGAGGGCAGCGGCGGCATTGCCCCACTCCATCCAAGTCGCTGTCCTCCTCGCTGCCTCAGCCCGAGCACCAGATCCTGAGCCCGCATGACATCACCTCTGCTCCTGCTTGTTGATCCTCAATGAGCCACCGCACTTCCATTCGTTGTCGCCACCGCCACAGCGGCTCAATTCCGTCGCCGTCTCCGAATGCCACACCTTTACTCGCTCATCCGTCACCAATGATGCCCCTGCTGCCCAAGCCACTTCAGCCTTTGTTGCCTCTATCGTCGATGCTCTGCTGCCCACCACGTTGCCGTTCCGCCACCGTCGCACTCAGCCTCACTTGCAACCCACAGAATCCCAACAAAGCTGCTACTGCCCCTACTCTACCCATGATCTGCTCGCCCAATGCTACTCCTCAGCCGCAACCCAATACAGCCTCTGCAGTGCCTCTGCCCGTGACACCATCACCATCTTTGCTCAACACCAACCACCCGCGTTACCTCCCGCTAAGCGCCTCCTTAGCCAAGCCGACGCCCCCTCGTCACAGTGCCTCTACCCGACGCCGGCGACTCGCGAAGCCGTACCTCCGCCCGTCTCCGCAACTGCCCATCGCCGTCCACACTATCGCCGCCCACCGCGTCGCTGCTGCCGAGTCGCCGACGTCCCCGCTGTTTCCCCGCCACCACAATGAAGCCCGGAGAAGAAGGTTGCGAATCGGGTCGTGGCCGGGTCGAGCGCAGGTTGTTTTTGCATGTGAGCTTGTGGCTTGTGAGCTTGTGGGCTTATAGTCTTCCTTTATTTTAAAAAAAAATTAGACCTGACTAGGCCTGGACATCAGAGGCCCAGTCCGGTTGGTTTTCAAGCGGCCCGGCCCGGCCCGGTCTGGACTCGAGCCCTTTTCAACGAACCAAGTCGGACCCAACCCGAGGATCCGACCCGGTTCATTTTAAATATATTATATTATTATAATATTAAAATAATATTTCAAAAATTTTAAAAAAATTAAAATTTAAAAAATTTCGAAAATCCAAAAATGTAGGTTTTGATTAGAAATGACCATGTATTGCCTTTATAGTATATTTAGGCCTTTAATTGCTCGTATATTGATTATATTACATGTTTAATTTACCTGTTTAACTATGTTTGCAATTGCTTAGTGGCATGTGTTAATTTTACTGTAATTAGGATCTTGAGCTATGATTGTTACTTTAATGATTACGTACCCGCATGATCACCTCACATGTTAGTGAATAGGTATAAAATCAACCCAAACTGCCTGATAAAAATATTTCCTTTTAAAATGAACAAGATTAGGTACCGAAAGGGCACTAATTAGTCAATTAGTGTAATCAAGTTCCCGACCCTAGATTCTCTTGTTGCGTAGGAAGTGAGATATACTCCCATGCCTCACTTGGTTTCTAGCCGACCCCAATAGGCTAGTGACGACTCCTTTTTGTAAAATTTTAAAAAATATCCCGATGTCAAGCGTGGTATGGGCTTGGGAGAGTCCACGCCTAATCATGGGCCTTAAGCCCGTCCTTTAGGCAATACACCTAAACCTATTCCCTCCCCTGAGGGTAGGTCATGACAATCTTAATGGACCCCTATATGATAATATTGTGTAGAGATTTTAGAACCAGGGAGAACAAAATCAATTTTCTACAGGTATGTCTTCCCACATTGGGCGAACAACTATCAAGCCCTTCAAGAACAGCCTTTTAGCAGAAAATCATTCTGCCCTTTAGTTCAGAGCCTAGAGACACCCAAATAGAACCAGGATGATAACATTTCTAACTATCCGAGCTGCATTTCTCAAAGGATCCTACTAGGCTGGAGAAGAAGAGAAATTTAGAAAGTCATAAAGAGAATTACACAAAGCACTAATTTTACTTCAAGGGACTCTGCCCAACACAATACATCCTCCTCACCTTTTATAGGCAATTAGAAGTTACAAACAAGCAAGGACCATTCTTACCTTTCACCAAAAAAAAAAAAAAAAAAAAAAGCAAGGACCAAAACACACGGGTCCTGAATAGACAGAGGCTACCGAAAATTTCGGTTGGAAATTATTCGCACGGTATGAACAGTGACAGTGATTAGTGATTTCCCTAGCCTACTGCTACAGTAAAAGTGAACAGTAACTTGCTACAATAACTTGTACGGATATTGAGTTTTCAACGGTCTCGTCCATCCCAAGCATTATAACTGTAGTCTGAGTCATCCGAGCTGTGTTCTGTCACTAGAATATGTGCATCATATTTTTGTTCAAGTGCTTCAAGATCTTCTGGTGTGAGAATATGGTTCAGCCGATAGGATGAGGATGCTTCTTCTTTAGGATATGTTGCAGATGCCAATTCTTGCTCCCAATCTGTATTGTCATCTGTTGTGTCAGCAGGAAGACTTGGATGGGGTCAATTGGATGGCTGTGCATAGAAAGATGTATTCATGCCTTGAGATAAAGACAAAGGTCCTTGATCATAGGGGTCTTGAGAAAGAAGACCTCCCTATGTAGCATAGGGGTCTTGAAAGGACTGTGCAATGTCATTTTTGTCTGCCATTTGGTGATCTTGTGATGATGCAGCTTGTTTGAATTCTTCGAGCGCTTCTTTGGCTTCTGGTGCGAGGTTATAATGATCTCATGCTGTGGGTACATCATAATTCCATGCATCTGGAGGAATGGTCTTGTTTTCCTAGCATAGGATTCTCTGGAGTACTCGATATTGGTGTTCACAACAACCAACAGAATCTAGATAAGATTTGTGAACTCGAGTGTCCTTGTTGTCTAGTCGAGGTTTATAGGATGTGGTACCTATATTCTGAGGGGCATCTATAATGTGGCCATTATTGGTGAAAAAATGCCATGGACGTCTAAAGAACAGAATAGTGTGAACTTCAGGGTTTGGCTGTGTGGTTCTCAGTTGTTTCTTGAGGAGCCATTTCCAGTGAGTTGGAGGATAAAACCAATTAAGGAAATCTAAAAGATTTTTGTCATTTTCATTTTTAATCTTACCTTTGGGAAGTCCAAATATCCTGGTGAGGTTGGCAATAAATCTTCTAGTTGTAATTTCAATAGCTATCAAGTACTTATTGGTTAAGTGCCACAATAACCATCGAAGCTGGTCAGGAAAATCATCTTCTTTCCAAATCAAAGGATGTATGAATGGATAATCTGCATTTAATCCAAAAGGATAAAGAATCGAACCTCCATTGAACCTAAACAAATCTGCGTGGCATTGCCACATGAGTTTATCTAGATTTTCAGTGAGATTGTCATTCTGGATGTATTCAATGATTTCCTGGGGATACTTCCAACTTGGCCAATCTTTGATCTTCTCAATCTTATATTTTTCACCATATTGACGCATATGAAAAGCACGTCTCATGACATACATATTGATTTCAACTGGTGCTTTTGGTCTTGAGAGGAAGTCAGCAAGCACATTTTTCTCTCCAGAATATGCTTGGTCTCGAAAGAATATTTTGAAAACCATTCAGCCCATCTCAAAGAATCGGGAATTTGGAACCTACTTCTTTTGAACTTAGTCATTTGAGGGAAATATGCCATATCCAGTTCAACTAAGAAGTGATGGCCAATAAGATGGAATTCAAACTTTTTATTCCATTTTTTATTGCCGAATCTCTTTAAAAGTGGAATGATAATGCATTTCCGCCTGAGAGAATTTTCTACTTTTATATGCACACAAATGTCTCTTATCATCAACTTCTTCGAATAAAACGGCAGCCCAATATTCATCACTAGCATCACCGGAGAATTCGTTTTCCTGTTGATAAATTTGTAGTGGAGGAAGAGATTGCATGAGTTCTTTGAGTTCAACAACTGCATTGGTTTGAGACTTTCCCCAATGTGGGGAATTCTTTTTCAACATTGTCTATAATGGGATTAGCAGTTTTGCAATGTGTGGAACAAAATCCCTGAGATAATTAATTATCCCAAGAAATTACTGAACTTGCTTTCTTGTAAAGTTTTCTTTAGGAAACTGCAGCAATTCCTGAGCAATATGTGGTCCCTTTGTTAGTATGTCCCTTTTCTGGGGCAATATTCATCTTTTTTGGGAAAGCATAATACCATGCTTTTTCACAATTTCAGCGAACTGTTCAAGAAGTTGACAGTGTAACTGCTCATCAGAACTATAAAGTAAGATATCATCAATATAAACTGCTGCGCTTGCCAGAATTGGTTGGAAAATTCAGCACATTGCCTTCGAAAGAGGGATGGAACAACTTTTAGGCCGAAAGGAAGAACTTTCCATTGGAAATGCTGATTTGGGATACGAACCCCGTCTTGGAGTCCGTCTTCGGGATGAATGCCCAATTGCCGAAATCCGGCTTTGAGATTAAATTTGGAGTAAATTTGAGCTTTGGATAATTCAGCAAAAAGAGAGTTTCTTGAGGGTAAAGGGAATTTATCATCTTGGAGAAAAAGATTAAGTGGATGGTAGTTAATTACCAGTCTCATTTTTCCTTTGGTTTGCACAGCACGCTTGTTGACATAAAAAGCTTCATAAGCCCATTGAGAGTGTGAAACCTCAATAAGGCATTGTTGCAATAATTCTGAGCATTCCCTTTGAGCTAAAATCAAGTGTTCTTGATTCATTCCCATATGACTCACCCTAGTTGAATTAATATCTTCATTTTTCTTGAAAGGGAGGCGAACAAAGAATTCTGGGTTTTTCCATAATGGATGGGAACATTTCTGAGCAAATTCAGAGTGAGATTCCGAACAAGATTCCAACAACTTTTGCATGATCGGATTTAGCAGACTCATTTCAATGGAGAAAAGTCTTCGGATATTGATAAATTCAGAGAATTGGTCTTTATACTTAAGACCTTTTCCAAGGATGATGCGGAGTTAAGAAATTTGAATCATAATATCCCAACCAATGATCAAATCTTTGTTGGGAAGACTAGAGCCAAAAAATTTTGTGGTTATGGAGCACTGTGCGAAGAACTGAACAGTTATGGAAGTAGTTCTCACATTTGTAGAGAAAGTATCTCCTGAGACAGAATTGAAATACCGGACACAAGAAGTCCAATATTCTTCAGGAAGAACTTTAGTGTCTAAGATTGAGGAAGCAGCTCCAATGTCTATGAGAGCAATGACAGGTGATTGGTTTGGCAAACTTTGAAGTGAATATTTTTACAGGAAAATGAGGACAATGAGTTTGGCTTGAAAATATGTCAGTGCTTTCCTCTGAAGGAGTGAGAGATATGTGAAAAATATCTTCATGCTCTGAGTTTGAATCAGTATCATTGGGAGTTTGGTAACAAGGGATAACACAGAGAGTTTGTTCACATGGTTCTTCATCCGCAGAAAATACGGATTCGATATCATCATTTCCTAGAGAAATACCAGTTTCATTCTCTATATGATGTATTAAATGATTCTGACCTTTTTTCGCCTAAGGATAATTTTTTGCAAAGTGTCCTTTTTTGTTGCAGATAAAGCATCGGTTTGATTTTTTATGGCCTGAGCGATCCTTCTTTTTGCGTATATATCATCATTTCTTCTTTCTTCGAAGGTGCTTGGAGTCATGCTTGGATTTGTTTATCCAAATCTTCTTGAAATGCTTCTTTTTCTTGAAGGATTTTCCGCAGGAATCGTCACAATCTTTGTTGGAACATTTGATCTTTAAGTATTGTTGAGAACATGCCCTGTCAAGTTCTCTGTTGTCATGGACATAAGACTGAATCATCTGACGCTTCATACACAAGTCTTCTAAGCACAAGTGGATTTCTTGTTGGAGTTCTCCCAACGTGACATCCTGGATTCTCCTTTGTCTAGAGAGAAAATTTCTCTATACTGGTTGAGATAATTCTTTAGGAATGGAGATTAGGAAAACATGCTTCAAATTTGCATCAGCTCCCACTTGGTAAAAGAGCTGAAGCATTTCTCAATAATGCTTATCAAGATGTTTTTTTTTTTTTTCTGAAGAGAACAACACATTCTTTCAAAAAAATTATCTTCTTTTAAGTTCCATGAGATCAACAGGTTTTCCCACAAAGAAGTGGTACATAAGGGTGATGGCGTACTGAAAACTTGGTGCAAGTAAAAAATGAAGTTGATCTTGTTCTGACACAGATGCCCACCAAAGTTTGAGACTACTTGTGAATCTTGTGACAAAGTTAAAAAGAACATCATACTTGTCCTAATTGGTGATGGCTTGGGTGTTAAGCCAAGTATGAAATTCTTCAAGTCTGGTAGGCCATTTATGATAAGGAATATCATCAATAGTGAAGAATTGTTTTGATGAAGTGACGATATTTTGAGAGGAATTGTTTGGCTAAACAACTTCTGGTTCAGAATGATCTGAATCCATGTCATAGTCCGGGGGATCAGCCATGAACTCGGATGAAGTTACTGGTGCTATGGGAAGAGTGTCAATGGTAGGGATTGAAAAGGAGGATGAAGAAGCAAGAGATACCGAATCTGATTCAGTATCAAAGATGTTCGGAAAGGCTAGTTCTGTTGGGAACAGAATCTGATCTGTTGGAATGACAGGATCAATCTGCTGTGGAGGCGGTGTAGGATTAGGCTGGGATTCCTGATTACCTAAATCTCTGAGAAAAGATTCTAATGGGTTTGACAACATTAATTGATCTGGCCTTTCTCTTATAACCAATGAAGATTCCTTTTTCTTCTTTTCTTTCCCTTTTTCTTTCCTTAATCAATCTAATTCTCTGAGAGGATTTCTCATCTCAGCCACATCTGTGTTTTGTGTGACAGGAATATCTGGAAGAGTGGCAAAGATAGATGTCTGGGGTGACGAGGGTAGGGAAGGAAAAATTTATGTTCGTAGAGTGGAAGGGAATAGATTGGTTTTCCCTGGGTTGAGCTTTCCTTCTTCAAGGATTTGGATTTGCCTTTTGAGCTTATCTATCTCAGCCTTAGGACTTTCAAGATAATGATAGCCCAAATTTTGTCCAGATTCTAAGGCATGAAAGCCTCTTTTGGAAATCTGAAAGCATCTTCTCGGTGGTTTCATCATATCTTCATAGGTCTTGTTGCACATTTCCAATCTTGGAATCAATTGCTTTGAAAGCATTGTTATGTGCAAGAAGAGTCTCTGATTGCCAATTTAGAACAGCTTCAACAATAGCAGTTCTTTTCTGTCTTCCATGCTCATCCACATCGGTAGGGGCAAGTATCTTTGGAACATGCCGATATTTGCTTTGTGGATCAATAAACTCTTCAGTGCAGGGAACGAGTTTAGAGCTTTCCCGAACAAGAGGAGGAAAGTCTATTTCATGGAACATAGCGATGGTAGAGTTGGATGGTGTTTCTTTCGGAACTTCAAGTGGGTATAAGTGTTTCTTTGCCCACTTAACGATTGGCTTATAAAATGGAGAAATAGCTGGTTTTTTCTAAGGAGGAGATGGAGGAGGTGATGGTGGTGGATCCGGTGATACGAGAGGGAAAAGTATTAAACTCGGTGGTGGAGCTGGGGCATAGGAAACCATGAACTAACTATTTCTTTTGTAAGGAAAAGTCTGAATCTCCAGATAAATTTAAGATTTTTTTTCTAACTAAAAATTGAAAAACAGTTAGGATAAGTCTTAAAGGTTGTCAAACCTGACCGTGGTGGTGAGTATTTTGGCAAGTATGGCAATGCTACATAGCTTAAACGGCTATTGTCAAATACTTGGAAGATTTGGGATAGTAAGTTAATTTACTATACCCGAAAATCCTGAACAAAATGGTGTGGCCTAATCGCATCATAATGGACATAATGATTAGTATGATTATTAGGACTATTTTATTCGATTTTCTATGAGCTGATATTTTGAAAGTAGCATTTTCACATACAAAACCGTGTTTCTACCAAACTTGTTCCATTGATTCTCTTTGAGTGATGGATTTAACGTAAACCTAGCTTGAACCATCTTAAGGTTTAGAGTGTCCTGTAGAAGTGAGATTATATAATCCAATGTTAAGTAAGTTGGAATCCGGAACCACTCGATATTATTTCGTTCTTACCAAGATCATTCAAAGGGGTATTAATTTTAATGAATGTACAAGAATTATGGAATCACAGACAATAAAGTTTTTAGAGTTTGACGTAACCGCAAAAAATAACTGCTCTCAAACTATTAAGGATAATAATACAGTGGAGATCACTGTGTCTTTATCTTTGCCTATATAGACAATTATGGAGTCTCCTACACCACAAACTAAGCTTGTTGAGATTTAGGATATTGGTCGTGAGACAATTCTTGATGAAATTTTTCAAGCTTCTCAGATGCAGAATGAAGTGGTTATAACTTTATTCAGGAGATCTGTTAGGAAAAGAAGATCAATTATACCACCAGACGATATAGTCTATCTGTGAGAGTATGACTACAATATCTACTACATAGTTGATCTAATGACTTATACAAATGTTGTTTTATTGTCCTCAATCAGATTTGTGATTAGACGCAATGAAAGACGATATGCAATTTATGAAACATAATTGTGTTTGGGAACTTGTTGAGTTGCTTGCAAGGTCATGAACTCATTAGTTGTAAATGGGTATATAAGATGAAAAGAGATTCCAAAGAAAGATTGGAGAGTTTGAAGCCAAATTGGTAGCCAAGTGTTTCACTAAAAAAGAAGAGGATGAATAGTGAAGAAATTTTTTCTAATCTCTTCTAAAGATTCTTTCAAAGTGAACATGACATTAATAGCTTATTTTTATATAGAGTTACACCATATCAATATTAAAATTATCTTTCTAAATGTATGCTTTGATAAAGAAGTCTATATGGTGTAGCTGGAAGATTTTGTAACAGATGATTCGGATAAGCTTCTGTGTAGACTGAAAAGTGTTAAAGTTTCATAGTGTTGTCACTTCATTCAATTGAGAACAAAATAAATCAGTGTATATACTATAAGGTTAGTAGGAGGAAATTTATTTTTCCACATTCTATGTACATAATATTTTGCTTACAAGTAGTGATCTTAAGTTACTGCATGTGACAAAGCGGATATTATCAAAAAATTTGACATTGAAGCCCTTGATGAGGTGTCTTTTGTTCTTGGCACTAAGATTTATAAGGATCATTCTCACCATAGATCGAGTTTAGCCCAAAGGACATTTGCTAATTGAATTTTGGAAATATTCAATATATATCATTGTAAACTAGGAATTGATCATGTCATTAAAGGTGATGAATCGAATGTCACATTATCCTTATTCAAACATTGAGAAAACTCAATTGAAGTATGTACCTTGTGTTAGTGCGTTTGAAAGCATCATGTATGTGTAAATTTGCACTAAACCAAATATTGCTTTTGCGACAAAACTTCTAGACAGATATTAGTTAAATCCATAACATGATCACTAGGTCAATGCCTATGAGGTTTTTATATACTTAAAAAGGACAAAAGACTATATAATGATTTACACACATGTTCAAATCCTGTAGCTAGTAAATAATTCGGAGACAAACTTTGCTGGCTAGTAGGATGATATGAAGTCGACAGCGGAATACATCTTTATATTAGCAAAAGGTGCAATAAACATAAATCTATGTCATTCTCTACCATGTAAGTGGAGTTTATAACATGCTTTTCAGCTATTACTCAAACTATTAAGCTTCGAACCTCATTAGGAAGTTGACTGCATTTGACTTTATAGATAGACCCATGCCGTTGTATTGAGACAATAACTCTTCAATGCTGTTTATTAACAATGGTAGAGGATTCAAGAGGTCTAAACATATGGCGGATAAGTTTTTGACTATAAAGAAATGGTATAGAATAGTAACGTTATAGTGGAACATATTTTCACAAATATCTTTGTAGATCCATTAATTAAAGACCTTTGCCCTTGTGTTTTTGAACGACATGTCGTTAACATGGGCTTGGGAGCATCATGAGATGCCGTTATTTAGTGGGAGCCTTTTTTTTAGTTTTGCTCTAATAAAGTTTACATCTGTATTTGTTACACTTAGTAACGGTTTGATATATATCAACTTTTGCATTCAATAAAATATTTATTAATGTACTGTTATTATGTTGAATACATATTGATAAAAGTCTTAATGTATTGTAAAAGCCTTGATTGAAGGCTAGAGGCATCTAGTTATTAGTTTTGAGCATATGTATTGTTACAACTGGGGTTTATCTTAAACAACTAGGGTTTCATGATCAATGGGTAAGGTGGGTGATGCAATGCGTTACCACGGCAACATTTAGCATCAAGTTCAATGGTGAACCATTGCCATATTTTCGTCCTACAAGGGGTTTGAGACAGGGAGATCCACTATCTTCATATTTGTTCATCCTTTTAGCTAACCTCTTATCCAATCTCATGCACCAAGCTGTCAACTCAGGAACTCTCAGAGGAATTAAACTAAATAGGTACTGCCCTACTCTCTCCCATTTACTTTTTGCGGACGACGCCATATTTTTCTTGAATGGAAGCACCCTAGAATGCCAGAATCTAGCCAACATTTTACGACAGTATTGTGTTGCAATGGGCCAAGCAGTAAATAGAAATAAATCTGGTCTATTTTGTAGTAGAGGCTGCCCCTTACTTTTACAATAAAACCTTGCTGCAGAATTCAGAGTTCTTGTTATAGATTTAGGTATTCCATCTAACTGGGGTGTTTCTAAGAAATACATGTTTACTTGGATTTTGGGTCGTGTTAATGTGAAACTTGAAGGCTGGAAAGAGAATTTTATATCTAAAGGAGGAAAGGAAATCCTGTTAAAAATGGTAGTGCAGGCACTCCCGCAATACGCCATGTCCATATTCGAACTTCCTGTTTCTATATGTCAGTCTATGGAAAGCAAAATAGCCAAGTTCTGGTGGCAAACCAGTAGCACTAGATCCCATATACATTAGAGGGTATGGGATCTACTCAAAGAATGAAAGATGGAAGGGGGCTCGGCTTTCGAGATTTACTAACTTTTAATAAAACCCTTATGGGAAAGCAAGCCTGGAGGCTTTTTCAAAACCCCTCATCTTTATGGGGTAGAGTTTTTAAGGGACTTTATTTCCATTCTGGCAATTTCTGGCATGCTAGGAATAGGACTAATTCCTCCTAGGGTTGGAAGAGCTTACTCTTAGGTCGAGATGCTATCCTTAATAAGTTGCAGTGGTCTGTTGGTGATGGGTAGAAGATTAATATCCGTGACGATAAATGGCTCACCAGTGGAATCATTGGCGGACCAGCGCCTATAGGAGAGCGAAAGCAGGTTGCTAGTTTTATAATCCCAAATGAGAATATTTGGAATACCCCTCTTATATGAGACAACTTTCACTACCGAACAGTTGAGGAGATAATCACTATTCCGTTAACACCTGCTTCTATCATGGACCAAATCATATGGACAGGGATACAAACAGGTAACTACTCAGTTAAAACTGCCTACCACATTCTCAGACACTCAGATCACACCAAGAACAGAAATCTAGCCTCATCTTCATATCAGCCATCGACCCGTTTATGGCGACACATCTGGAAACTCAAGACGTCCCCAAAAATTCGTGTTTTCATATGGTCGTTATGTCATAACGCTCTCCCTACAAAAGACAATCTCTTTCTGCGACATATCATTCAGGACCCAGAATGTGAATTATGTTCATTGCACACACCTGAAACTACCGAACATATCATTTTATCTTGCCCATGGACGAAGCACATCTGGTCTCACTCTAGTGTACAAATCGATCACTTAGCATTCAGAAGACATCGAATAGATGCATGGCTGGAGGACATATTCGAAAATCAGTTGAGCTTACCTTCTAGAGAGATCATTGCGTCCATCCTTTGGCAGCTATGGAAGGCACGAAACCACTTCACTTTTCGACATCAACGAACCACTCCTGCCCACTTGTAGATTTGGCAATCACTGAAGCAAAGCTGAACAGCGGTGCAGGTGCAGCACACGACAGATGCAGGACAGGATCTTCTAAGCCCTAATCGAGCATGGATTCCACCAAATCGGGGGCAGTATCAAGGCCAACATCGATGGGGCTTTTCCCACAACTAACGATAAGGTGCCATCGCGTGTGTCTGCAGGGGATCATATCGGTTCTTTAATTGCTGGATTCACCAGCACAGTTCGTGCATCTTCCCCGCTGCAAAGTGAGATTCAAGCTCTCATCTCCACTCTCACTTATTTGCTAGAACAAGGACATGAAGAAGCTCACCTTATTATCAAGTCTGACTATCTCACCCTTGTGGAGATCTTCAATGATCGAAGTCTACCTCCATGGGAAAGCCGAGCGCTGGTCGCCGACCCCACAACTTTGCGTCTCTGTTTTCCCTATCTGCGCATCCAACATTGCCGAAGAGAAGCCAACGCTACAGCTGATTGGGCCGCTAAGGCCCATGCCCGCAATACACTTTCACCCACTTGGCCTTCCTCACCTCCTCAAGCGTTAATGAATCTGCTATGTATCGACGCCCTTTCTATGGGTTGTAATTTCCGTTCTACATGAATGAAAAGTTTCGTTTTAGACCAAAAAAAAAAAAAAAAAAAAAAAACGGACGGACACGGAGTCTTTCAATTGATTTGAGCAGGTTGGTTATTCCCCCGTGCATGGTGGCGACCGGCCGGCAACGAGTGAATGGATGAAAAAACTCTTGGTGAGTCAAGTGTCTATAACTCTGACGCATCTTTGCCGTTCATTTACATGAATTTCGTATGTGACTCAAACCACAAATAGACCCTAGTAACCCTCAAAGCTTAATTCCCGGATAAACAATTTCCAGAAAATAGCTAATAAAACATAATAAAAGTCGATCAAAGACAATGGCGGAAGGAGGAAAGTGGAAATTGTCATTTACATAAATTTTCAACATTACTCGGTCACATGTTTTGATTTGAAAGACTTTAGATATGGCAAGAATGTACATAACCTTAACCAATCAGTCCACTCTAAATTGATCCATACTTCCATCAAGACATACCTGAACGAAAAGATGCCATATAAACAGACCTATACAAAACCATCTATATTAACTAATAGTCTAAAAAAGACTTGGTCTTATTAGTCTTGTTGGTCGTATATCTCCATAAATTACTAGTCTTACCACCACTTTCAACCATCATCTTGAGGTCCTTATGTCACTTACATCAATCTTTCGTACAATTTATACCTCAAAAGAATAAATTATTATAGTCTCAAATGATGTACACAAATTATTATTATTGTTATAAATAATAAAAACTCCTAATACATAAGATATGCTCCTAATTTTCTTACGCATGCTTATCCAATCATCAATGATATCTTTGAGAGCACTAGTCTAAATGTCCTGGAACTCCAAACTCGACCAATCTATAAAGTATTTTGAAGTGAGTCTAAACTCATTAAAATATAAAAATCTAGGTCTAAATTAGTAATTCTACTCACATATTGATCAGAAATTACAGTAGCATAGTATTAGCAAGTAATATCACATATGACTGTCAATAGAGAAACAAACGTTTTTTGAGCTCATTTAAGATAACGTAAACAGTGTGTTATATATGAACCACTATAATTATGAGTTCAATAAGTAAAAATAGATTATATGAGCCAATATTCAGGTTAACACTCAAATGCATAGGAATGAATGTACAATCCTCATGATGCGCAAATGCCATGTAGTAGCTTACCGATATACATTGGTGACTATCTATTTTCTACTTAACACTGGATAAGACTCATCTCGATTAATAAGATATCGTCACCGCCAACTCATGGAGAAAGAATCATATACACATCTTTGTCATCTCTCAACCCATCCAAGTGTTCTCTATATCAGTAAGGATAACTATACTATTGCACAATCGCATGATGACGTCTACTTCATGTTCATTCTCGTCAACATTCGTACTCTTTTTTTTTTCTTTTCTTTTTTTTCCCAATCTTGGACCTCAAGTCCATAATATCAACAAAAATGCTACTCAATCTGTACCAGGCTACACAAGCCATATCAATTGGTGTATAAATTATAAGACTTTAGGTCCTCTTAACCCTATACAAACCCATGTTACACGACAAAACATCTTTCTTTTTTTTGGAGTTTTATACACATGCACAATGAAGGAATTCACTCTCTCGCGAATGAGCTATGACAAATATACTCATCACATGGCATCATTCAGATGCACATCATTATAACACAACAATTGCTAAGTACAATTATATATGATAATGCAAATAACATCAAACTATTTTTTTGTCATTTACCATATTCATAAGGAAAACCAAATATCTATTTATCATCATTTGCAAACCAACAAACTCTGATCCATAAAACAATCACTTAGAACAAGAGTTCACAGTATTCTTATATGACATGAATTTATCGTTATTCCCAACTTACTATTAAAAACTAAAATGTATGTCCAACCACGTGATCCATTAAACAAAGGACACTTAGGGTGCACAATATAAACATTCATTTTCTCTATTTCTCTATTTTTTTGTTCCTCGAATGAATTTGGAACAGAAATCTGTTTCATAACACAATTTCATTTTTCTATTCTAGAACAGATTTCTACTCCAAAAATAGATTTGAACCAGAAATTAGAAATTAATTTTTTAGCTTTTCTATTTCTAAAATGAAAAATGAAAACTCTTCTCATCGTTTACTCTCGTCACCACCTGTTGCCCACCTGCTACTCGTGAGACGCCAGATGCCCACCATCGACCGCTAAACATCGGCCGCCGGCTAGCTGCCATCGGTTGCCCGCTGCCCATCGCTGAACATCGGACGCCCACCACCAATCACCTGCTGCCTACCATCAATTGCCGAACACCGGCCGCCTCCTGCCGTTGATCACCGAAAGCTAGACGCCCACTGTCGGTCGCTCGCCGATCGCTAGACGTCTCCCACCACCACTCAAGAGGAAAAAAATTTTTGTCATTATCAAACGAATTTTTATTTTAGGAAAATAAATTTTACAAGGTTATCAAACACGTATTTTTGCTTAGAAACTTGTCTAGGGAATAAAAATTGAAAAAGCAATGCTAGTCAAAAATTGATTTATGGAACAAATTGGTTATCATGCATGCCCTTAGCTTTCTCATTGCACCTCGTACATGGCATCAATCACATGCATGTATAATAATAATAATAGGCAAAAGAACACCTCAAGTGCCAAAATTTTACACAAAAAGACACGTAAGTGCTAAAAGTTAGGAAAGTGCCACTTTTTTTTTAAAAAATTGGACACTTAACTGTCACATCCAACGAACCCCGCCGAAAATCTTACGTGGCAATTTTTTTTTTATTAATTTTGTTTGCTTACATGGCTTCCCAAAAGGCTGACTCAGCAAAGAAACACAAAAATGACGTTGTTTTGGCACAATTTGAATTTTAATATAAAAAATATTTAAATTAAATTCAAAACCAAAATTAAAAAATAAATAAATAAAAAGATGAATAGCAATCGGCA
Source organism: Eucalyptus microcorys (assembly GCA_014182515.1). Classification (NCBI taxonomy): domain Eukaryota; kingdom Viridiplantae; phylum Streptophyta; class Magnoliopsida; order Myrtales; family Myrtaceae; genus Eucalyptus; species Eucalyptus microcorys. The sequence continues at coordinate 14,893,495 of CM024567.1, forward strand.
GTTGAAGGCTTAGCTCTTGCCGTAGCCGCTGCCTTGCTATCGCTGGGAAGGTGAGGGAAAGGTCGATCGGGGTCACCAACCCTAGTCGATCGACGGTGAGGGCCCCGGCCAAGCGAGAGCCGGCAACCCTTGCCAAATCTAAGGGAGGGCAGTGACCCTCACCCCAGATTTAGGCGAGGGTTCGTAGGCCTTCGCCGTTAGTCAGCTGGGGTTGCTGACCCCTGGCCAAGGCACGGCGACTCCGGCCAACCCTGTCACGCCTCGAACCCCGAGCACGTGAACATCCCACCATGGTCATGCAAATGCAATGTTCCTAGGATGCGTCGCCGACCCATTCATTTTATATGCACATGCGAAACGTATTACAAAACCCTTGACAATAAAATACGGGATAGAAAAGCATGAAGCAATTTCACGACCAATAACCTACATAAACCAACGAAGTTTACAAACAGAGGTCTACAACCAAAAGTCTACAAAAGGCTGACTTATAAAAAAGAATTGTCCTACGACCTACAAGTCGGACACGTTCTCCAATCCTCAGACTTCACCTCTGCAACTCCTCAAGGCCAACCAAAACGAACTGGTCGCTCCATCCACTAAGGACCTGAAAATGTAAGCCCACAACAAGGTGAGACATTGTCTTAACAAGTTCACCCCCTTAACCCCTATTAGAAAGGAAATACACTCGAGGGTGGTCTAGCCGCACCACACAAAGGACTTACCTCGCCTCAGTTCCTTCCTGTAGGTTAACACAGTTCATATCACTCAATCATATGCGGTAATAAAAACTGAAACAATCGGAATGCAATCACTTTCATATAACCAACAACCACAGGGGTCCTGATTATAAGACCGAATCGTTATGACACGTCCCATACCATGCCACATAATTCCATCCCATAATCTGGCGCGTTAACAACACTCAACATGTGTTTCAATTGTTATTCATTGCCACACACAAGCATAGCCTACTCGCAGTTCGGCTATCTACTAACATTAATGCCAGGCATCACCTCCCCACCTTGGAGCGCGGCTTCATCACTACGTCGACAGCGTTCCCGAAAGAGTACAGACCCAGAATCAACTGCGACCCAAGCCCGTTGCATGGGACCTCCCATAAAGGGGCAAATCCAACTCAACCGCTTAGGACAATTCCTCGTAATTATTACACAACAATTCATACTCAGCCCAAGGCACTTTGCATTTCACTCAAAGCTTCCATTAAAATAATAATCCATAAAATCCAATTTCAGAGTCAAACCCGACACCTAGGGTTTTTTTTTAATAAATCCATATTTTTTACAATCAACATTCAATTTGCACTATCCAACCATCAAATTAATAATCTGAATACACAGCAGCGATCAGCGCGAAATTCTGAGAATTTAAGGTCCCGAAATAATTTTCGAAATTAATAAATAATTAAATTTATTCCGAAAATTAATGAAATAATAATATTTTAATAATTTTAAATAATTTTAAATATTATTAAATAATTAAATAATTTCGAAATACTTATTTAATTCAAAATTATTAATTAAGGTCCAATCAAGATTATAATAATCTAAACATCTAATTAACCTTAATTAAACATATACTAAGCTAATCACATCCCTTAATCTAATCCACATGTAACCAAACTAAACTAACAATCTAATCCACACTTAACCAAACTAAACTAACAATCTAATCTCACTTAACTCAAACTAAACCTCCCTAAGCATCATTAACCATCTAATCAAGGTTTAGGAGGCTAAACTCACCCAATTAACGAACCGATCGGACCAAAACGACGGGGACGTTGTGGGGAACAACTTTCCTCAAAGCGAGCCAAGCTTTCGGGGTCGGGAAGCCGGCCAAAACGGGCCAAAACTCCATTGCGATACCCATTTTTTTGGCTACTGCGTTGGTGCCGACGGAGGGGGAAACGGGCTGACTTGGGACTGAAACTAGCAGGGGAAGACCGACGATGGCTTGGACGGGCCGATGGGGAGGTCGACAGCGGCTCACGATGGTGGGGACAAGCTCCGGCAGCTCCTGGAACACGCAGACCAAGACAAACGGGGACGGCTGGGCATTGGCCAAGCGCGGGCGAGCACGGGCAGCGGCAAAGTGCGAGATGGCGACAAGCGGTGGCGAAGGCTCCTCCAGTGGTGTGCGACTTCGGACGGAGCTACTCTGGTTTGCTGTTGGGTTTCGAAGCCTTCAAGGCACACCAAAGAAGGAGGAGAGACAATCGAACAGCAGGGAGAGAGAGGAAGACGGAGGGCAAGCGACGACGAGCAAGTTGGCGGCCGAACGGGTGGTCGGGTGTCGCACGAAGGGGGGCCGAACGAGCTAGTCTCTCTCTCAGCTTTTCTCTCTCCTCCCCAACTCCCAAGGAACCCTTGAATCAAAGAAGAAGATGATGTTGATGGGCACTTTTTTGGGGGCAAATGAGCACCCTACACTTGTCCAAATCTTCTCTACTTTGGCCCCACCATAACCTCACATGAGGTCACCTTCCACTTACTCCAAGCTTCCACAACAAACTTCCAATGGATCCAATTTGCTTCTTGTACCATGGCATACGAATTATGAAATGCCGTACATCAATTCATTCAATTTCATTCAATTCCTAACCCAATTAATCCAAATTGAAGATCATAAAATCATCCAACGTAACTACACTTAAATCCACATTTTTCCTTGACTATAGAACCATCTTGGATCCCAAAAGTACGACCAAAAGCAGGCCTATCAATTTTCCCCAACCAAATAACCATACTTTGAGTTTTTTTGCCGAAAAACTCTGTTTGTAGAAAAAGTCTTCTGAAGATGAGTCGATGTTCCTAAAATGATTTGTGACATGACAGAACTTTCAATTTCTGAATTCGGGTTTGATTTCATGGTTAATTTCAATTCAGCGTGAATTTAGCGCATCCTAATCTACCGGGTAGCTTTTAGGAATTTTCGTGCATTTGACATGTGGTTGATTATTTTCAAGCCACAAAGTACATCTTCGACAAATTGGTGACTCTTGGTTGTTGTAGAAATCTCACAGTTTCAAATACGGACATAGGGTACCAAAACGACAGAAGAATCGGTCTAGTGCTAATCGACAAGAATTGTGTAATTAGGTGAAATCACCCACACTTAATCACATGCCTTTGTCGAATCGATCTATCTTCGATTTCTAATCGATCTTACTGTGTCATAATGATCTCTTGTAAATTTGCACGGTTGAGCAGTCGTTTCCTGATCAAATTCTCAAATCTAATGCATTAAAATCCCTTAACGGCTTCACCTGATAAACTAGTTATCCCATGAGTGATCAGTTCAGGGAAAAGACTATAAGCGTGTCGATGAAATGCCCAACTAGTTTGATTGAAATCGAAACTTGAAATTCGGGATGTCACAAACCCTCCCCCACCTTTCCAGCCACAGCGGGGTGGCGACAAAGTGACAAGAGGTGAGCCGTTAGCCGCAAACTGTCTTTCATCTTCCTCCTCCTTTTTTTTTATTTGATTTTAAATTCAATTTAATTAATTTTTATATTAATTAGTTACCCACGTCAGCAGTAAAATGATGTCATTTTGACACATGTCTAGTCACATCAATGCGCAAAACGATGTCATTTTACGCTTGACTCGTTGGAAAATCGCCACGTAAGCATTTGGCAGGATTTTTTCGCCATTGATACTTAATTGATTCATTTTACTCCGATTTTAACACTTAAGTGTCACTTTCCTAACTTCTAGTACTTAAATGTTCTTTCGTGTCAAGTTTTGGCACTCTAGATAACATTTTCTCACAATAATATAACTTTGTACATGTCACAAAGAATATCAACATAGACATTCCCCCATAACATCAATTTACACTACATTAATCTCTTGATGCATTCCATATGATAAAAAGGGCTCTTATGAATCATATGCGCCATAATCACTGCATGTCGCATAATGTCATCAGTGCAAATCACATGGCATTAATCCCAGTGCGGCTCACATCTCAAAATCTCTTAATCTAGCTCTACGAATCAAATCAATTAGGTAAGGTCATTCATTTTCTCGTTGATCCATATGAATATCTAATCGATACTATGTAAATGTCCCAAATTTTGTAAAATTACAAAAACAACCCACTTTTTAAAATATATGTGTAAGTGAGTCCAAATTTTGACTAGTTAGATAAATTGCCTAAATTAGGCAATTAATTAAAAACGAACTACGAACCTCCAATCATAGGCATCCTAAACGGGTCAACAGCCCCCCAAATTTTCAGTTTTAGAAGATGAGACATCTAAGTTGCTTTAATTATAAAATAGCCTCTAATCTACAATACTAGATTTGTTACCCGATTCCTTTTCCTTTAATTAATCCACCTTACTCACTTACTAACAATCATTTTAATTAACAAAGTTCACTGTTCACAGAAGAATGTATATGCTGAATTCACGTTTTTTTCCCTTGTATTAAACAAATCTACTATTTATGCCTTTACATGCATAGTTTCATCATTTTACTATTGGAAAAATTACCAAAACCGTTCTAAACTTATTTTAATTGTATCAATTCAATGATAAACTTATTTTTTTAATCAATTGAATCATAAACATTTTTCATTTGTGACAATTCAATCTATCTAACCTATTTTGACCAAAAATCACTAACATAGACGACAACCATCTTATGTGGCGTAGTCGGAGCTGAATAGACAATTTTTTTTTTTTTAATTTTTCAATATTTTTTATTTTTTATTTTTTATTTTTTATTTTTTTTTTATTTTTTTTCCTTCTTTCTTTTGTTTTTGCTAGTAAGCTGTGGCCGGTAAGGGTTGCAAGAGCTCGCCGGCCGCTAATGAGGGTCACTGCCCTCACCCAGCCTAGCACAAAGAATTGGACGGAGACAAATTGCAGGAAGACGGACAGGCGCAATGGTTCATCGACAAAGCACGCATTGTTTCAAAATACCCACGGTGGCAGACAGCACTTGGAATCTGAAGTTAAAACGACCGGTGCACACGAAAGAGCAAAATAATTTCGTTACCATAAATATGATACAGTGATATTTTGATTTGTCGCCAGTGTATTATGCTGAGGTGATGGTAATTGTTGGTCACGATTCTAGAATTATGATGTGGCACTCCGCGAACAGTTATTTAATTTAGTGGACATATTTAAATAAAGGACAAAACTCAGCCACATCACTTTGTAAATAATTATAGAAAGCGAGCCTTGGCCGCATTGTTCCTTCCAAATTCAAGTCGATCCATAAAGTGGGATTCGAAGGATGACGCTGATGCTCAAAAAGTTGACTTTCTGCCCTTAGATTTTGCGCATTAGATGAACTTCGGATTAGGATGAACACTGATAATGTAATCTGTGCTATTGCACCTACAGCCTGAGCAGAGAACCAGACGCAACTGGAAAAGCAATACACGCAATCTATGCAAGGTTAACCATGATTGCCTCGACCTGTTCTTCTGATCTTAAACAAATCAGATGTCTCCAGCATTTGAAACGAGGCGGTTCACTGGTGCATAAATTCCTTCGGAATAAGAAGTTGCACGTTGCTGATCAAAATCAACCTCGTTCTTGCACATCAAGTCCGGCAATGCTTTTAATTTCCACAGATTGTGTTGACCGACACAATACTACCACTTAATTATGCACAGAACCAACATCCTTTAAGGTACATCGACATATCAAAAGTCTTATTTTTATACAGTGCAGCAAAGATACCTACCATAGCACATTTGAACCGCGAAGTTAAATCCATAAAAAGCATTCGAGAGAGAGAGAGAGACAGACATGACGGACGGAGACAGAGACAGAGAGACGGAGAGAGATTTGGAATGACTACATATCATTGACAGCAAAATCGTTAATAAGGATAAACATTTGCCGAGAGTGGATCTCCTTGTGCAGCTATCAGTGGATCAATAATGCTTCTCCATCCATCATAATCTATGGTCGAGTCACTATCTGGCAACGAGGGAGAGATTGGAGGAATTGGAGAGGGAAGAGAAGGAGAAACATGAGAACCAGACATTTACGAGTCTACTCAGCAGCCATGATAGAGATTTCCTTTTGGGTTATCACCCCGTGACGGTCAGTTAGTATCATCGGTTTCGCTCAAACCTAATCACGAAATTGATAATTGGCCCGGCTTATCTAGATTCGAAATGCAAACTATCTGAGTCTTGTGACAAATCATGTTGGGTCCGACCTCCAGCTTAGTGCAATTTGGTCTTCTTAACGAAAATTTCTTCCTTACACTTGATCCATTGGATTGGGTTAACCTTAATCATTAATTTAGTGGATCCCATGTAAGCCACATAAGGAGTTTATTACTTCTTATAATCATCCGTGGATATGGGAGAAACCATGGATTCCTACGTAGAGACTGCCATGGCTGATCTAAATAGTATAGTCAATATGGAAGTAAAATCGTCGGGATGCCACGTGATAGAGCTAACTTTGTCGCCCTAGCTTGAGGTCGGATTGGGTCAGGCACAAATTGAATCAAGTGAGGGAAAATACAATAGTACTAACCAAACTCAATTTGATTTAAAACATAACTTGGCGATCCTAGAAAAACTTGAGATATCAGTAGCTAAAAGGTCGAGCGATATTTAAATACATGGTAGATCTCACTGTTTCAAAGTGCAGGTACCGGTTGCTTCTTTAGTTGGTAAAACACTGGGCCTATTCTTCTCGGCCCAATGGTGCCTTCCGGGCATGAAGTTCACTCTCAAGCTGGACTCCATCTACCACAAGATCAAGCACGCGATCTCCGAGCGACCAGGCGCCGAGGACTTCGAGATCGTCTACGTGTCGAGCGACCGCAACAGGGCCTCGTTCGATTCTTACTTCGCCCTCATGCCCTGGCTCGCGCTGCCCGCAGGCATTTCGACGTGCAGGACATTCCTTGCTTGGTCGTCTTGGGCCCGGATGGCAAGACCGTCACGAAGCATGGCCGGAGCCTGATCAACCTGTACCAGGAGCAGGCGTACCCTTTCACGGAGGCCCGGCTGGAGTCGCTGCACAGGCAGATGGACGAGGAGGCAAAGGGCCTCCCGAGGTCGGAGCTCCACGCGGGCCACCACCATGAGCTCACCCTGGTCTCAGACGGCACCGGCGGTGGGCCCTTCATATGCTGCGACTGCGACGAGCAGGGGGGCGGATGGGCTTACCTGTGCGTGGACTGTGGGTACGAGGTGCACCCGAAGTGTGTCCGGGCCGCTGGTGGGGATTCGATCGTCGGCCCGTGAGGGCCTGCTTTGTCTCGGCTGACCAGATTTCTAATGGGGCGCGCGGCATGAAATCGCAAAGTAAGTCGTTGAGTTCCGTTCCGTTTATCCGCATTGAATTAATGATGATCAAGAGGGTTCAAAGTCTTCTTCTTGATGAACGCTTGTCGATGGTGAATATAAGTTAGCTTGTTGTCTCCGAAGAAGGTAATAATCGTTCTCGGATATTAGCAAAAAAAATTGCGAGCTTTGGATGGCCTTAATTGTGATTTAGCGTGAGTTGAAATGGATTGACTACTACGTGGCAATTGACAATCCTAATGATAGATGTGCTGTCTGTCTAATCCGCAAATACAGGTTGATTTAATAGGCACACGACGCTAGTGAGTCTGCTTGTTTGAAGGAAAAATAGTTTTCAAGGAATTAGTTTTCGATTTTTTACTAAATTAATCGATTTATGGAAAATATATGGATGCCTAAATTTTAGCAATCCATTGAGGCATTCATGTCATAGAAACTAGAAGTGAGTCTGGATCCTATTGTTAAATTGCATAATAAGAGCATCTGTCATTTAATAACGGCAGTAATTATTGGCCCATTTAATTGCATTTTAATTGGATCAGTGCAAGGAGGTTCCAAGCCTAAGTGAATCAATTGGATTAAGCCCATCAAGTGGAAATTAGCGCCCAAGCTCTTTAATCTCATATGGTGGCTGACTTCATAATATGGATGCCTAATTATGAAAGTTGATCGAAATTGAAAGCGAAGGGGTATTATTTCATCAAGTTTTCGACCGAAAGAAGATTAAGAGTGAAAGAAATATTGAGATTTGATTAAAAGGTGTATTCTAATTAACGATTGAATACAAAATTCGGCCAAGCTCTTCTATTTTTACATTGTGCCTTGCACGTGATGGCCGAAATTCATATCATGGGAAGATTGCATTATTAAATTTGGAAAGCGGTGGGGGGGCCTACTGCAACGAGAATAGGAGAGAGAATTATTTCAATTCCCTGATTAGGATATCCTTTGGATTTAAATTAGGAAAAGTAATACGGTGCATGGAACTTCTAAACCTACATGTGCTGGGGACATTATTCTAGGACACGTTCACAATATACTGCAACGAGAATAGGAGAGAGAATTATTTCAATTCCCTGATTAGGATATCCTTTGGATTTAAATTAGGAAAAGTAATACGGTGCATGGAACTTCTAAACCTACATGTGCCGGGGACATTATTCTAGGACACATTCACAATATAGAAAAGGGAATATATATAATCAAGAGTCAGGACCAAGGAAAAACTAGGGAAAAAGAAATACAAATGGATGCACTCACAAAAAGAAAGGAAATTCTCTTATTTTCCTTGAGGGCCCAACTTTTCCCGCTCGTAAAAGAGAGGACACACGTGTCCACAAGGGACTTGGTTGGGGGTGAGCATTGAAATGGGACCAAATAGGAATCAGGAAGGAACACGCCGTTTCTTAAAACTTGGAACTAGTGATATGATTCGGTTCCCAATTGATTTCAGGAGTAGACCGGATCCATAATTAGTTTTTACAATTCTTATTATTAAAACATATATATTTTTAAAGTTGAATAAAATTGAAAGAAACGGACAAACCTTATAGCCCGATTCCCTAGGCTTGCTGAGCTTCTCACATGCACGCCTTAATGCGTCCCCTAGTCCCTCAATTGTGATTTAGCATCAATTGAAATGTATCAACTACTACATGGCAATAGGTGATGCTAATGATGATGCGTCCAACGTCTAATCTACACATATAAATTGGACGATGTGTCAAACGTTTAATCTACACATACATATTTGTTCTATAGGCACACGACGTTGTGGGTCCGGTTTTTTTTTTTAAGAAAACCTATTTCTGAGGAATTGTTTTTCGGTTTTTTGCCATTTTTTATAATGGAAAACTAATTGATTTACCAAAAAAAAAATGTTGCCGCCTAAATTTTAATGACTCATTTAAGTATTTATGGCAGAAAACCAAAAGTTGGTCTTGACCCCTAAAAAAAGAATATTCTTAAATTGCATAATAGGAGCATCCGTCATTTAATAGCATTAGCAATAACAGGTTCATATAATTGCATTCTAATTAAACTGGTGCCGGAAGGTTTCGGAGCTAAAGTGAATAAATTGGATTAAGCCCATGAAGTGGAAATTAGTCCAAGTCCTTTAGTCTCATATGGTGGCTGAAATTCATAATGTGGATGCCAAATTAGGAAATTTGACTGAAATTGAAAGCAACAGGGCATTATTACATCAACTTTTCGACCACAAGAAGATTAAGAATGAGAGAAATATTGAGATTTGATTAAGAGGTGTATTCTAATTAACGATTGGATCACGCACAAGGAGATACAAATTTGGCCAAGCTTCTCTATATTTACAGTGTGCCTTGCACATGATGGCCGAAATTCACGTCAAGGGAATATTGCATTATTAAGATTGGAAAGGCGTCTCATATTTCAGCTACGAAGAGAAGAGGAGAGAGCATAATTTCAATTCCCTTATTAGGATATCCTTTGAATTTAAAATATGAAAAGTAATATGGCGCGGGGAACTTTCTAAACCTTTCATGTGCTGTGGACTTTATTCTAGGACACCTTTGCAATATAGAAGTCGACAATGCCCGAAAAAAGAGGCCAAGGAAGGAAAAATGAAGAGACAGAAGAGGCAATCTGCCAGTCTGGACATAAATATAATCAAGAGTCAAGACCATAAGGAATAACTAAGGAAAAAGAAATACTTATGCACCCACTCACAAAAAGAAAGTAAATTCTCTTATTTTCCTTAAGGGGCCAACCTTTTCCCCTCATAAAAAAAGTATGGGTTTGAGAGAGTATCGAAATCGAACCAAATCGAAATCACAAAGAAATAAGTCGATTCCTAAAAATTGGAGTAGGTGATGTAATTCGGTTCTCAAGTGACTTCAGGGCTCATAATTAATTTTTTTTTACTGTTCTTATCATTGAAACATATTTTTTAAAAGTTTTGAGTAAGAATGAAAGAAGCCGACAACCGTCACAACCCTAACAGTATGATATATGTGATTGCCGTGACTCTATCTATGAGTTTCACAATTGTGAACCTCACTTAGATCTAGCTTCTGGACCAAGACGCCCTCCAAGTGTTCGCTTGTTTGTGCGACCTGATTAATTAACTTCGAGGGTCTCGATTTTCCTCTCATACATGAACCGAAATACCACGAAGTCTTGCGAGGAATAAGAAGAAAGGAAAGGAGATATCACCGTCGGTTTCTAGAGTGGACCGGTATATGGGGGAATTGATCCTTCTTGTCCGATTTCCCGATTCTGGTTCGAATTCTTTTTCCAAGTGAGAACTGACCCCCTCTGGATTCCATCACCTTTATGGGGATTGATTGAAAAACGGAGATGCGCAAGATGGAGAAAAAGAGTCGCTGCTTGCCGTGCACGTCTTTAATAACCGCGAATTGCACCGCCAGCACCGCATCGTACTTCGCGTCACCGCTCGTCGATTCTCAACGCGAGGCTTTGCTTCCAGCTTGTTCCAAAAGCCTTTTGTCGACATCATGCTGCTTCCTGGTGTCCCGAGCTCCCGCGAATTTCCACAGCCCTTGACAAGTCCTTGACGTCCCCAGGGCCGCCACTCAGCACCCCCGCCGCCCTACCCGGTAACACTGTTTCCTAATTTAATTGAACTAAATTAGTGGTGACTCTTAACTGAACTAAATTATTTGTTTAAATTGATTAAATCAAAACCCCAAAGTTGTGATTGATAAGGCTTGGAAGAGTCCACGCTAAGTTTTTGGTTTAGTAATCCATCAACTTTCCTTTCAGTGATTCACCTCAAGAAAGGTCATGATAAAACGTTTTACGGATTAAAAACAACAAGTTTAGATTGGAGGAAAATAACTTTCCATTCTAGTAAAAATGAAATCACTTTCCCTAACTACCAAACAAATGAAAATTAACCATTATTCTTAAAAAATATTCTTTCATTATGAAGTTTTCATTTAAATAAACGCACCCCAGATTAAAAACAATATTCCATGTTAATCTAACACTAGCTTTTCTTTGGCCAAGAGATGTTATATTCATCAAGTGTGAAAGATTACAATTTAAATTTTTTATCACATTAAAAGTACACGGATTCAAAGATAAAAGAAGACAATGCATTATAATTTCGAAAAGTTGAGTGTATAATCAATTAATGTAAAGGTTTGAATCATCAATATATGAGGCAATTTGAATCTTTAGTCATATCAAAAGTACACGAAATTAAGTTGTTGACACCCAAAAATAACGAACTTGTAGTTATAATCGACAAATGACAAACTAGTCGATAATACCAGAGTTTGGTGAACAACAATTGCCATCGATATAAAGAACAATATCAACAACTTGCAAGAAAGTTATTGACAACAAATATCAATGATGAAGTCATCAACATCTACGTGTAACTATCAAATAACAATATTTTCGAATATGTAACTTTTTTAAGATAAGTGTTACTAGATAATAGGTAACTGTTAGGCAATTATGTTTAAAGCCACTATTTTAGGATTTTGTAGCTTCTTGTGGATATATGTTATTGTAACTTCTTGTAACCGCAAATAAGATTAGGAAGTTATTTGTTCTAAAGATAGGATTAGGAAGTCATCTTTTAAATTTAATGGTCCTTTGTAACCATCAACTGTAGGCTAATAGCCACATTGTGATCTTTGTAGAGATTTCCAATCAATCACAGAACTTAATATTTTTTTGCAAATTTATCTTTATTTTTACTTTTTCCTAATTTAAATGATTGGTCGTGATTGCCTCTAATTTTTGTATTTTTAAATTTTTGTCATTTACTTTTCTGTCCAAAACTAACAAAGGACCGTTCACAACCTTTGTCGATTCGCTCCTCAATCCATCAATACTTAGAAAGATATTTCCTTGACACTTTCTAACAAAATATCTTTTTAGCACACTTGGTAAGAAGCACTTATTGATCTCAAGGAGATTGCAATGGCAAGAACGAGAAATCAGTAAAGGGGTGAATGATAACCATTCTGTTCCAGAAATAGGTTCTGGAAGAGAAATATATTTTTCTATTTCTATTTCTAGAAGAGTTTCTAAGAAAAAATAACCGTTTGATAACGACACAAAATTTCTACTCTAAAAATATAAATTCGTTTGATAACGACAAAAAAAAAAAAAAAAAAATTTCTTTTCGGACGGCGACCGATGGCGGCGGGCAACCAACGGACGGTGGTCGACGGCGACGGATGAAGGATCGGTTGACGAACGATGAGAAGAATTTTTATTTCTCATTTCTATTCCAAAAATAGAGAAGTAAAAATTTCTACTTTTGATTTCTATTTCAAACCTATTTTTGGAACAAAAATCTATTTCAGAAATAGAAAAATATAATAGGTTTATCAAACGATTTCTATTCCAGAAACAAGTCTGGAATAGAAAAATTGTTTTTGGAACAGAAATTGCAGTTTGTCATGCACCCTCTAAGAGTTTGACAATGTTGTCGAAAACAATAACCATTCCCACAAAGTGGCAATGAGGCTACCGCACATTTGGAGTCCTTTGCCACTAGATAAGTGGCAGAGGGTAGCCAAAAGGAGATGTTAATCTTTTAATGCATCACACTGATAAGCAGTTAAAGGATGCTACTCCAAAATCCAGTGTGGCATCTACCATGAGAATATTGGCCGAAGAACAGCAAAATAAAACAGTTAATTACATCGTGAGTTACATATCGAATGTGATCAAACCAATTGTGAACAATGCTTGAATGATGCTTTATCAAGGTCATATTGTTCAATCATCCACTATTATTCGAAGTCAATCCAGTGGTAACAGGGTACATTCCTAGTCTCTCTTTCAATTTATTGATGTTAATCTTAATAATCAGAATAAAATTAACAATTTCGCAGACCAAAATGGTTGACAAAATGGACCGATGCCAAACATTGAAAACATAAGACCAGTCAGTGTACCCATGCCACTCAAAGAGGCTAATATACTTACTAAGCTTAACATGCCATTTAACATAGATTACCCAACAAGATCAACTTTACCACCTAGTTGGCAAGATGGCCAACTTAATCCACAGTCAAACCTAGCAGATATTATCGAAGAAGTTCAACAACAATTGGGGTTAGACAAATGTGTTATTGTACATTTTTATGGAAACCACATCCTGAATGGGTGGATAATCAACATCTTCCAAGAGACTTCAAAAGCCTATGTAATATTCGCAATTTTCTACACTCAAAGTAGTATTTTACATGATTATCGGAATACAATGCTTTGAGATTAAATAGATAGCTATCATCACTACATCGGTGGGTAGAATGACGGTTATTAAATTTAACCCCATAAATAGTTGTAGGAAACGGCTAGTATAAGTTGAATTTCATATTTGAAAATTTTCAAGTTTGGATCAAACGAATTGAGACTTTCCTAATATTCAATATTGTTTACCAATAATTTTAGTAGATTTAAGATATTTGCCAGATTTATCAATATTCAGAACAAGTATTGGTTTCCTTGTTTATATATCTAGAGAGAGGAACAAGAACAAGAAAAGAAAAAAAAATGTGATAAAATTTTAAAAAAAATTAAAACAGATTCTAATTCACAAAAAAATTTGAGAGTCATAACAAACGCATTTCTATTACAGGAATAAAAATTTTGTAAGGTTACCAAACGCATTCGAATGCTTAGAAGTTCATCCAAGGAATAGATTTAGAAAAAAACTATTTCTTAGTAGAAATTGTTCTCAAGAATAGAATGACTATCAAACGCACCCTAATTAGAGATGAAGTTCAATATTTCTGGATCTTGTCATTCCATAATAAAATAATAATACCCCATGAATTTTGGTTTTCAATAGGAAAATGCTTGGCTAGCGGTACCAAGAAAAGGACGGTCAACACCAAGAGATGCCCTCTTTTGATAGAAAACAACATCACGTTATCCACACACCTCATCTCAACACCAAGAGATGCCCTCTTCTAATAGAAACTCTTTTTTTCTCTTTTGGTAAACTTCAAATAGAAATTTATCTTCTTCAAGCTTGGACCATCACTGGGCTCACAGCCAACACAACCAATTCCCTCACTCTCATCACGTTTCGTCAATCCAAGTCACCATGAGAAATTCAGACCAAACCGGTGTTAGTTCGTGTCCCCTACTTATCTTGCCAGAGCCATCAACTTAGCCTCGACGGTCGTTGTCATTGTCACGCCATTGTCACAATCCGTTATCCAGGGGATTCTCCTCCATTCTCACCATAAGATTAGTTGACAAGGTGCCATCGCCATATCATAGCTCCAAATCTATAGGCATAAACTCGACCTCACCGTCAAGGCTTGTAGCCCATCAAGGCTTATAGCCTTGGACAAGCAGCCGTCATCGAATCTAGAGGTAAGCATGAGACCTAGGACTGCCTAGACGGTGAGCCTGAAGACCTGCAACCGCACATGCACCTACGGCTCAAGCTTGCTCAACATGGTGTAGAAGAAGAAAAAAGAAGGAAGAAGATGGTGAACGGTAAAATGAAAAAAAGAAAAGAAAAGAAATGCCTTCAGACAAAAATGGCCCCTAACCATGTTGCCGGAATCAACACATGAGATTAATGTGCCTACTAGCTATTACAGATTCAACTGGTCGGAGAGCTAGGCTCTCATTTGAGATTGAATAAGTCGCTTCGGACCCTTATTTAAAATAAAATCCACTTTAACTCTCTTTTGAGAATATAATGGCATTTCGAGCCTTTATTTGAAATTTTTAAACCACTATTTTAGGATTTCATAATTTCATATGGGTAAATGTTGTTGTAACTTCTTGTAATTGCAAATACGATTATAAAGTTATTTGTTCTGCAAATAGGATTAGAAAGTAATCATTTAAAAACAATAATCGCTTGTATCTAGTGGCCTTTAAATAACCATATATTACTTTTTTGTAGAGACTCCAATCAATTACAAAACTCAACGATCTTTATAAAGTTTTCTTTATCTTTAGTTTTTCGCAATTTAAATGGCTAGTCACGGTTGCTACAATGTTCGTACCTTTAAATTTCTTGGCATTTACTTTTTGTCCAAAATCAACAAATGACATACACAACCTTTGTCAATTCACTCATTGATTTATCAATACTTCAAAAGATATTTTCTCGAACTTTCTGGCGAAACAACCACATCTAGACTATGGGTTAACATAGTTCTCGGGTAGAACCCAGAACCTAAAAACTAGACTAGTAGAAACCTATTCAGTTCCAAATTCCAAAAATTGAGGAATATGTTTCGAAAGATAGATTCTAGATTCTAGGTAAGTGAAACCTAAAACTTGGAATAAGTTATATATATTGTTTTTGTCTTTGCAATATCTCAAGGTATTTCATGACGTTTGATGATGAATGTAAAGCACTAGCTTGAACTTTCATTTTATGACTAAAACGTTATTAATGTTTTACATTTTTCATATGTTTAAATATAAATTGTGATCAGTGAATTATAACAGCAAATAATGGTCATTAGATATGATATTTATTGCAACCATTAGATAAATAATAAAGTGGAACTTGAGATCTTGGTTGTTGTGATATAATAGGTTCTAGGCTCTTGGATATGTGGGGTAAGCTTCAAGTTCCAAAAAATAAGGAATCTATTCCAATGTGTGTGTTGTAGATTCCATGAACCTATACGTAACTAAAATTGCTCACTCGTAATCTAGAGTATCTGAAAAGTTGAGCGTATAATCGATTAATCTTAGAAACCTGGACTCGCCAAAATAGAAGGGAATATCCGGTGGTTTGTTAGTACCACCTCAGCTGCTAAGGTGGCATGTGTTTTCACTCAAATCCAATAGAAAATCGACACATGTCCGCTAACGCGGAATAAAAGTGAAAAAAAAAAAAAAAAAAAACACTCTGCTATCTATTCACCCATGGATGCTTTCCCTCCATTGTGCTCTTGCTCGCCTCCGTCTTCCAACGTCGTCGCTCATGGCCGGCTCTGTCGCCCCTTGCAGCCGGCTCGTGGTCGGCCCCATCGACGGCCGAGCCACCCCCTTCATTGTCATGGCAGCTTGCAGTCGTTTTCCGTCCGGATCTAGACTAGAGTCGTGTCTCCAGATCTGGTCTCTTCCATGGCAACGGGCAAGGAAGGGATCTCGAAGGCCATGGACAGATCTCAAATATCAAGGAAAAAAACAGAGAAGCCGTCTTCTTGCAGTCGGCTTTGGTTGGCCATGGCGATGGGCGATGGGCGAGGACGAGATCTCGGAGGTATGGACAGAGCTCAAATATTGAGATCTGTCGTCCCTTGCAATCAGCTCGTGGTCGACCGTGGATGAACGACAGAGATGACGCCTGAACGCGTTCGACCATGGATGAACGATGCCGACGACGGCCATGGACAGACAGATCTCGAGACGGGGAAGACAAACGGAGCTGGCCATGCTAGCTTGGATGTAGCGGTGGTCAGCTCGGTGACGGTGCCCGCGACTCTGCTGGTGGTGACGGCGGGGGAGGAGCGGAGGTCCAGCGGCCATGGACTAAGGAGGAAGAAGAAAGAGATGAAGAGATTTTAAATTTTTTTATTTAGATCTCTCCTTCACATCAGCTGCTGACATGGATTGATGGATAGATGTCAATATATTGGATATGAGTGAAAATAATATATGCCACCTAGATGGCTGATGTGGTACTAATAATACACTGAATATTTCCTCGACCTGACCCTCTCACGCAACAAGTTTAGAGAGTGATGGGAAGCTCAATTCATTGCGTAAGGGGAGGGGGTGAATGAAACCATGCCCCGTCTCTTAAAACGTTATATAGAGATGACCAATAAAAAAGCTTACGCGAGCAAAAAGAGAGGATTACAAATGGAAAATGCTTCGCTCACGGTGCCAAGAAAAAAGATGGTCAAACATCAGCCAAGCGTTTTCCATCTCCAAAGTGGGAGACTTGGCTAACAGGTTTTTTCGTTTTTATTATATGAAATTGCATTTTCCATATAAAAAACAATTTTCTTGTCTTATTTAAAGAAACAAATCATAGTAATAATATTCAAAAAAATAAGAAATATCCGAAAAACTCAATTGCGACTTTTAAGATAGTGTATATTTTTCTCTAGTCAAAGAAAATCAACCAATAATCTTCTTTTTTTCTTTTTTTTTTTTTTTTAACTTTAGTTTTGACTCACGTGATCCTAATATTTATTTTATCATGTTTTAGGTCATTGTACATCATCTACAAGATTTGAATCAATGGAGAATTCTTTTTCTCTATTGAATGATTAGTCTTATCTTAAATTTTTCTTTACTTTATTTGTTTTATGCATAATCAATATCTAGTCTTAATTTTAGGTTACCAAGAGTTCTTCTAGAGCAATTTAATTTGAGCGAAATGAATAAGAAGCCATTTCATTGCACAATGATTTTGTTAATAGTTGCAAAGCTAATGTTTTAAGTATTTTTCATCTTTTAAATTTGATAGATCTATATAATGATATTAATGGTTTCTTTTTAGTAAGTGATAATATTTTTTACTTGTAATCATTTATATTTCGATATCAAATTTAATTTGTCTTTCTTTATATATAAGAAAATTAATTATGTTAGTCCTCTCATGATTTTTTGCCTCTGAATTTGAGTTTGTAATAAGAAAACATAGAAATAATTACAAATATTCTATGGACTGCCCAAGTGAGAACGCAAAGCACCCAAAGCGGAAAGCTAAAGCTGGCAATCGAGAAGGAATAATCCCTTACCCCCCAAGAGAGAGAGAGAGAGAGAGAGATAGAATATCATAAATGATTATAAAGAAGAAGAAGACCCTCTTTCTCTTCACTTCATCATCACCCCATATAATCTCCCGAACACACCAGAGCAACGAGAGCATCATCAGTCATCACTCTCTCTCTCTCTCTCTCTCTCTCTCTCTCTCTCTGTGATCGCCAGCAATGGGACTCTGCTTCTCCAGATCCCAGGACATCCCCATCTCTTCTTCTTCCTCGGAGTCTTTCCCTCGTCACCCCTCGAAACAGTCCGGAAAACCCCATCCACCGCCACAACCGCAGCCAAGGTCACCCTGGCAACCGCCGGGACCGCCGCCTTCACGTTCACTCACCAAGCAGCCCCAGCCGTCCTCCCAGATCGGCCGCATCCTCGGCAAGCCCTACGCGAACGTAAAGGCCCTGTATAACCTGGACCGCGAACTCGGCCGTGGCCAGTTCGGGGTTACCTACCTCTGCACGGAGCGCTCGACCGGCATCCAGTACGCGTGCAAGTCCATCTCACAGCGCAAGCTGAAAACCGACAGGGACATCGGGGACGTCCGGCGAGAGATCCTGATGCTGAAGCACCTGTCCGGGCAGCCCAACATCGTGGAGTTCAAGGGCGCGTACGAGGACCCGGAGTACTTCCACCTGGTCATGGAGCTTTGCTCTGGCGGCGAGCTCTTCGACCGGATCATCACCAAGGGGTCGTACTCGGAACACGAGGCGGCAAAGATCGGGCGGCAGGTAGTGAACGTGGTGCACGTGTGCCACTATATGGGGTGATGCACCGCGACATCAAGCCCGAGAACTTCCTGTTCGCCAACAAGAGCGAAGACGCCCCTCTCAAGATCACCGACTTTGGCCTCTCCGTCTTCATCGAACGAGGTTGGTTGGTTCAGTTGTTTTGCTACATGTTGCTTGGATTAGGATTTTCCTTGTTTAGCTAGAAACGCGATCCCAGCCATCGGTCCATTCGCACCAGCCTCGTCTGGAGGCTAGTTACTCACCTACTGTAAACTTTCTTCGTCGTAATTTAGAAAAAAAGAAAAAAGAAAAGAAACTAGGCCAGCACAAGGAAGGCATAACTAATAACTATCTTGTTCTTTCCATCATCTCGTTGGCTACAAAAGTATAAGAACAGACGCCATGAAAGTCCTTGCTGTCCTTGATGCTTAGCTTGCCGTTATGTTTATGGTGGGGGTGAGATTAGATTGGCGTCCAAGTTTGCATCTCGTCGACGTTGGAGTCATGTGTTCGACACTTTCTCCCCTTTCTTCTTCGTAATCCAGCACGGGATTTTCGGGCGATGCTTGTCTTGCTCTTTGTTCCCCAAAGCACGTGAAACTGCTTTCTTCGTCGGTTCCCCACACGCTTTAATCTTTTGTCTTCTTCAAGCCTCCGATCTCCACGAGTCTTTCCCGGAATCCATTTGAGTTGTAAAAGGCAAATGATGTCGAGGAGAGGTAGATTGACAGCATTCTTGCCTTTTGGGCATCCGGGGGTTGCGTTTTCTTCACGGGGTCCTGTCTGCGAATTAGAATTTGCAGAAAAGGAGGATGACGAGGGAATCCGTGTACGGATTGCGAAATTGGAAGCTGATGATGCCTTGGATATGGAGTTTTTTCTTCATTTTTTCCTGGTGAGTGATGATGATATTTCGGGTCGGGGTCAACGGGGGGTCAGCCATTGTTAATAATTGAATCAATAAAAGTTAGGAGAAAAGAGAGGCAGACCCCATGAAAATTTTCTTGATTAGGAGAGCCCACTAGGTGGACCTACGATGATTCAAGTGGAACTCGCATGATCCAAAGATGGAAAGTGGACCCCATTCATTTGAGTGCGCGTAAAGCTTGCTCTATGACCCCATAACCTGGTCCCGGAGGTTCAGTAAGTGTGCAGACAGGAGAACAGGCTCCGGGGGGATCATTACAAGGTTGGTGTTGGAGAGTACCGTGATTATTCACGGTTTACGATTGGGTAATCGATCAGGGACAGAACTGGGAATTTTGTGGGAATTTTGTGGGAATTTTGTCGAAACCGACCTAACCCATCGGTTAGGTTCCAGATCTGTTTCGAAAGATCACAAGTTTTGTTCTCCGTTTATGAAACTTGGAACTGGTTTAAACTGGTCGGCTAACTAATTGGACGTCGGAACCAGCAGAGAAATTGGTCCACTAGGAACTGCAATTAGATTTTTGTTGTTTGGTTACTTAACAAGCATTTAAGGGCACTATTTCACGAAATCCTTTTCTTTTATTATGTTTAGATGTGAAAAATCGCGTGAATGAAATTTTATATTCGATGTAATGTTACATGTTAGATTGTAATCTTTATTTTGGATCGAAAAAAACTCCCGTTGCTTCCGAAGTTCATGAGTTCTGCAGCATAATCCTTTCTGCCTCCCTGTTTTTTATTGGGATAGAGTTGCTTCTCACTCTTCGTTCTCTCTCCGAAATGCTCTAATGCTAATGATGTGCTTTTACAAACAAGTTTAATGGAATTTTACTTGTGTCCATTTCTCTCTGTAGATTAATTTGTGTAGGAAATTTTGTCTATTTTCAATGAGTAACTTCTATATTTGTTAAATTTATGTACATTTTATACCATAAAGTCTGCTTCTTTTCTATCTTATCGTACGATTTGTTGCCTGGAATTGTGGAATCGGCTGTGTTCCAGGAAGTTTTCCAAAAGTTACCGTGCAAGTTTTAGGTTCTACAAAGATTTGCAGCATGTCCATCACGTGGTGATGCTTAAGTAACTACATCAGTCCATCTCATAGGTTTTGTACCACCATGAGTGGCATCTGCACATTCTAAAATCATGTCTGCATTGGGGAAGAGGAAGGAGTTTCGCAGCGTAATGTTGCTCTTATTCTAGTACAACCTTTACAGGACTAGCCGCTTCGTGTTTGACTCACTTATTTTCCTTGTGAATTGATCTTCTAGCGATGTAATTAGTAAATCATAATGATTAATTTGAGCCATCACTGGCAGGGAAGGTGTATAGGGAATTAATGGGAAGTGCGTACTATGTTGCACCGGAGGTGTTGAATCGAAATTACGGGAAGGAAATCGATGTCCTGGAGCGCAGCGTCATCTTATACATCCTCCTTTCTCGGTTCACCTCCCTTCTGGGCAGGTAAGCCTTTGCTTGTACGACAGTTGTTCACTATTAACTATCTTGTCAAATGTTTTCCGGATTCAATTGCACTTTTCCACATCCTTGTAGAACATTTTTGAGAAAACAGGTGTTGTTTGTTCCGTTGGACATCAATCCAAATTTCACGATAATCAGCTCTTGATGGACTAGTATCTCCTGATTTTACTGTGAATCTGTAACATTTTTCTCCCTCTCAGAGAACGATAACGACATATTTGGAGCAATATTGGTAGGCAACCTAGATCTAGAAAACCATCCTTGGCCATCCATTTCCCCTTCAGCAAAGGATCTCATCAAAAAAATGTTGACGAGTGATCCTAAGAAAAGGATCACCGCCATGGATGCCCTCGGTAAGTGCTCCCTTTTCTAGTGAAATTCTGTGGTTTCATATCAAAATCAAACAATTCCTAGGGAGTTCATGAAATGACATTCTTTGATCAAGTCAGTCCACATTTATGCATTAACAGGATAACGAATTAGATCATAATCTAATTGGCGAATCTGAACCAAACCTGAAAATCATTAAAAGAACACTGACATATTGTTTGCATACAATGTACGGACAGAACATCCTTGGCTCCGGGAAAATGGAATGGCATCTGATAAACCTATTGACAATGCTGTCTTGCGGAGGATGAACCAATTTAGAGCGTCAAACAAGCTGAAGAAACTTGCTCAGAAGGTACTGTTTTTCTACTAGTCTATGGATGCTTTCCTCGCATAATTGAACATCAGGTTCCAGAAATAGCTTAGACAGTCTAGCTTTGAACACTTCTGGAACAATCATCATCTCGGTTTTACTTGATTTCATAGCTCTCATCAGTAGTCTCTATTTTATGCTTTTGGCGACAAAGGATGATATTCTATGTTCTTGAGGTGCAGTGGAAGAGCTGCTTCAAAGTTTCACTTTCCTTACTGAAATTGTTATTGAGTGAAGGTAATTGCACAAAACCTCACGGAAGAAGAAATCAAGGGCTTGAGACAAATGTTCAGCAACATGGACACCGACGACAGTGGTACGATCACATTTGAAGAATTTAAATCGGGATTGTCTAGGTTGGGATCAAAGCTCTCTGAACCAGAAATAAGGCAGCTAATGGATGCTGTAAGCACAATCAATCATTTGAACTCTCTTTCACTTCTTCTCTGTAAAACAACCAGGTACAGTTGAGGAGCTTTTCTCTTTGGGAAGTCACTCCGAAAATGCATTTCTTTTAACAGGCCGATGTCGATAAGAGTGGGGCCATCGATTACACCGAATTCATCACTGCCACGATTAACCGCCACAGGCTTGAGAAGGAAGATGATCTGTTCAAGGCTTTCCAATACTTCGATAAAGACAACAATGGGTCAGTGTCGCTTTCACCCTGTTTCTGCTAGGCTCTAATGTGTTATGCCTCAAGAATAATGTGAGTTACCTTATTCGGAGCACATTTCACGACTGCTGTTCGAAGAGAGATTAAGGTCTGCAAACACAATTGAGGGACCACTGTATCTCAGAACTCCAAAACCTGTGAAATCAAGAACATATCATGCTCAGTGTTGTTAGGGTCCAAAGCTTTTGTATTTTGCTTGAATTTTTTACTTGCATTTTGGCTTGCTTAACCTTCTGTAGGTTCATCACGAGAGACGAGCTGAGACAAGCTATGGCACAATACGGACTGGGGGACGATGCCACCATAGACGAGATCATCGAGGATGTCGACACAAACAAAGTATCATATCTTTCCTTGAGTTTTTACTTTGATTTCTCGATCCTTATATCCCCCAACTGACTCAAGTTCATTATGATCCCACCTGTGTGATGCAGGATGGGAATATCAACTACGAGGAGTTTGTGGCCATGATGAGAAGAGGAGCTCAATATCATGATGGAAACGGGAGATAGGAGGAAAGGTTGATGAATGATTATTTGCTCTCCTTTTGTACATCCATCTCTATAATTAAGCCTATGTAGAGTATATGTAGTATTATTATAAGGCAACATCTGAATACTGCGACGTGACGCACAATCCAATGCATTCCGGCACAACGAATTATTCCAAATTATTATGTTGTATGAAATCGTCAATCATCTGAGAATTGGAATGCAAAATATATATTTTCCCTACATCTTTCTATTCAGTCCCACACACATGCACATGCATGGAGAGACAACAGGTTTGTGAGCTGCAATATTCTTATTTTTTTCTTCTTTTTGACAAGTTAAAGGGATAGCGACCACTCTAAACATTATCATGAGGGGCTGCACATCCACTAGAAAATATTTGGATCGAGTCATAATTACTCTGCACCACCCATTCCTTGAAGCTCTAAAGTTTGTGAACCCATCATTGCAGTTCCATTAAAATACCTGCGGTCGAGAAATCTCTCCACACACGAGAGATGTCCCAGCTATGACAATTCTGAGATTCACTTGCGTTGAACTTGTGATCTCGCTAAAGATCTCCTCGTGTATCCCAACATTTTCCAGGGGAAAGGAGAAGATCTCCTCGTGCTCAAGGGGTCGAGCGCACGTGTGTCAAGAGGGAAAGAAGAACCTCCTGCTAAACCCTAAGAAAATCATTCACCTAATTTAGACAAGCATCGGCACTTGCACGTGCAAAGACGGATAAAAGAAAGATCAGCGAGTGACCCGTGGGTCATTTCCTTGACCGGATCTTTCTCCGTGACATATGCATTTAACCTCTTGCGCGCTCAACCTAAACTGCTCACGCATAACATTCAAGATTTAAACCTTCCCAAAGTCAAGAAACGGGAAAGCAAAATGAAACGGGGTAAGCGCGTCTTCACGTACTTCCAAGAATATGTTCCAACTGGTTGATCAAATCATACATCGGATGCTGAGGTTGCGTAAGCTTTGACTCGAAGTGCAGTTTGAATAAGTATGAAGACAAGAACATGCATCAGCCCAACTGTTTTTTATTTAATTCTGCTGGCGGTGGTAGGCCCTTTTGCCTCCTTCGCCTTTGACCATGACCCTTTTGACCATTTGATGCAGTCAATAAACAGCTCCGGAGATTGCTTGTCTTCTATGTGTGTGTATATATATATAGATGGCTCGGCAACAAGAGGCTGTACGTTCAAAGAAGAGCAGCTCCTCATTTGCGAAGATGGAGAAATCACAGGCCAAGCCAAAGAGCAAGAAGGTGCTAAAGTTCTTGCCAAGAACAGTTTCATCCATCAGCTTCTTCCAAAACCCTCCTTTTAGCCCCGATCGAGACAAGAGACTGCCGTCGTCATCGTCCTCATATTCGTCGGAGCTCATTAACAGCACAAAGCGCAGGCTCAGATCCCATGTCGGCACAGGTTTTTCCGGTCCACTCATATCCCTAATTCCCGACGAAGCTCGAGCCAAGAACAGGAATGACCGAGACTTCGACGTGAACGAACCCACATCGCCGAAAGTCTCGTGCATGGGCCAGATCAAGCACAAGAACAAGAAATCGTGGCCGTCGTCAGCTGATAAACGTTCTTCCTTCTCCTCATCTGTTTCTTCTTCGTTTTCCAAGTTGAAACGGGATGTCAATAAGCCTCCGAGATCGAGTAATACTCACGAGAAGCAGAGCTCAACGTTAAAGAGAATATTCAGCAGAGCTAGAGGAGGCAACAAGAAGAAACCGTCTGATACTTCGGGAAACAATTGCCGGAAGCCACCGTTGCTTCCCGACAGAGCCCCGTCCTTGAGTCAGATGAAACGGTTTGCGAGCGGGAGGGACACGCTGGCAAGCTTCGACTGGTCGGCAGAAGTCGGGCCGGTGTTGGACGCCGACCGCCAGGACTACTATCACTACTACTCGGACGAAGAGAGGAGAGAGAGTGATCAAGAAGAGGAGGATGATAAAGTGATCATTTCTTTCTCTGCACCAATTCCGGTTGGTGGCGGTGGCGTCAGGGTGAATCCACAATCGAGGAAAGAGATCAACCTGTGGAAGAGAAGGACCATGGATCCTCCTAGACCTCTCGAATTGCACCAACCCGCCACGGTTAGAGCAAATTGAAATTGGATTATCCACGTCTCATGAGTTATTTCTCTTGGCTCTGTAATTTTCTGTTCCGGCAAATTATTTTCTTCTTTTCGAATTCTTTGTGTAATTCTCGTGTTGAATCGCTTTGCTGGCATGCAAAAAGAATCTGTATGTGGCGAAATAGCCAGTAGGAATGTGCACAGATGACCATCTGCAAACGATATCGATCTTCTGCTAATACATATTGGAAATTTGCTCATCTGAAACGGTGAAAACTCGAAACAAGGTGGCGAAGTCGTGTACCGAGAGGCGTTCCGGTGATCTGGGTATATCCATATTCGTGTTCTTGAATATTCAACTCCATCCTCGGATGCGTGGTGCAGCGTCATTCTTGAACATTCATTTTTTGTTCCTGCAACTTCTTTCCCTCTTTCCAAATTCTTTCTGTGATTCTAGTGTTAAATTGCTTCGCTGGTGTGGTGATATAGCCAGTAGGAACGTGCATAGATCACCATACCACATATCTGCGAACGATATCGATCTTTTGCTATTACATAATGGAAATTTGCTCATCTGAAACGGCGAAAAACTCGAAACAAGGCGGCGAAGTCGTGTTCCGAAGGGTGTTGCAATTTCTCAGCACGTTCCAGGGATCTGGGTACATCGATGTTCGTATTCTTGAATATTCAACTCCGTCCTCGGATGCGTGTTGTACATTTATCTGCTTCACATGGGTAGGTCGGCAATGGCGATAAGATCTTGTGCAAGATTTTTTCCCCTGACAAGGAAGCCGCAGCCCTCCTGGAATTTTCTAATGAATGGTATTGTCCGTGGATGAGTGAAAAGTCCCTTTCAGTCCACTATTCCTTTATTAATAATCCTCCTCTGCCATTTATTAAAATCCAATAATGTATCTAGGTGGGAGAAAATGGAAACCAGCAGTCGCTATCTAGGCCAGCTTAGCTTAGCTTAGCTAACAATTTTTCGAAAGGTCAAGGCAAGGAGGGAGTCGGTTCTGAGTCTTTTCCTGGGCAACAGCCGCTGGTAATGTTAGCAGCAGTAAAGGATCTCGGACAAAGGAAAATGACTCGGTCGCAAAATCCCTTATGGATTTAACTCTCGATCTTCTTTTTAGATACAGTATTTTTATTTCGACTGAACACCCTGCACGAAAGAAAAAAACGGGTTGAACCTCCAGCCCATTGTAATTAAAGCAGCAGCAATGGATCTCAGACAAAAAAAAATGACTTGTTTGAAAAATCCCTTTTCTATTTAACCCTCGATCTTCTTTTTAAAATATAGTATTTTTCTTTCGATTTAACTCTCCACACAAAAGAAAAAACAAGTTGAACATCATTATTTTGGATAGCGTGATAGATGGAATCAATCTCAATCCAGAACAATTTAGACACTCGCAGATTTCTGATAGGAGCCAATAATATTTGTCTATAAACCAAGTAATAACTTGTCACCTCTACCCAACCAGCTTGCTACAAGATTATCCATCCGCCAGACATCCATGCCTAATGCTCTAGATTTCAAGAAAGTTACACAGTTTCATACTCTAGAATCATATAGAAATGTTTTCAGTTCTCCCGAATTCATCAGGGAATTGCGAGTCTCGGAATTATTATGACAATTTTTTCCTCCCACAGGTCTCCTGAAAAGATTCGAGAATATACTTCTATATACTCCAGAATAAGATCAATCACGTGAATCATGAGGTAAGTTCAATATGAGGAGGTCTTGGCGTCATTTACTGACTTTTCGTGTAGCTTTCTACGAAGGAAACGGTCTTCATACAATTAAAATCACCAACTCTCCCCTCACCTTCCATACGAAGCTTCCTCAGCACAGAAGCAAAAGAGGAGAAGATACGTAAAGAGAGGGGAATCATGAGAAGCTCTTATTTCAATCTCGTAAAAGTCACGGGCTCAGGGCCGAAGAATACAAATCCAATATGTTATCGTATTTCCTCTCCAAAAACAGCATACAGCGCCAAGAAAGCATAGTGAGAGAAGCAGTATACACTGTTGTCCTTAGTATTTTAGTCCTATTTCGCCATGTTATTATCAGATCAATCAAAATTCCAGTTCTCCAGCTATCTATGCACATTTCCCGTGGACTTTATAGTACAAGGGTTTGCTCTTCTAAAGATGGAAAAACAAATTTCTCATGAGACCTGGTGGTTAGAGAAACAAAGAAGCTTATCGAACATGGGCTTAACAACGTGTTTTAGTCAGCAGGGTTAAGTGATCATTGGACGGACAAGACAGCATCTGTACTGTCGCAGGACAGCAATATTTCCCATAACATGCTCTTGTCTCCCTATTCCTGCCATATCAAACTGAAGGTAAGGTTGAAGTGTGACAAACAATAAGAAGCAAAAAAAGACGTATGCTCTGCTTAATGCTTATATCAGAAGCATGAGAGCTCCTGATGCGTTTTTGGAATTTTTACAATCACTTGGATGAAGTAGAACATTATGTCGATTTTGCATTCTTCAAGTAATTCAGATAATCAGAATATCTCTGTGTACTATAAGATTGGTAAAAGCAGGGCATTCAGGGATAACTGCACATCGACATACATAAAACCTCAAACAGGCAACAGAGAAACCCCACATAGAAACTGTCTACCAGCCAATACATGGATATTAAAGTCACAACACCAAGTATAAGAAACTAGTTTCAGCATCGAAAGGTACCTAAGTATGCGGTGACTTAGACCTTATACTCACGGAGATGCATCCACTTTGTAGATGACCACTTGTTTCCACTAATCACAGGGCAACCACCTAAGAAAATGAGATATGATCAGATGACGGAACACAACCACACTATGAAACATTTAACCACAAACGAATAGCAAGACCAAAGCCACCAAAGAAGCCCCATCTTGTTCTCCTTCCTTAATTAGGGACGAGTGGTAAAATGAATGTTATCTGAGATCTAAAGTCTGCAGGAGATCAAGCAATTACTAACCATGCAAACTCGAAGGATCAAGCGTGCCTTCAGGCCTCATGCTCCAAAACAGTAATGCATCACCCATCTTTGGCTTCACAGCCAGACCCTGCTTACCACATTCAGATAATTGATCCCACCAGGGAACCGAACTGATATTTCCCTTGGCATCAGGAAAAACTGTCTCACCCCCTTCTTCAACATCCGACCTAGATAAGTAGTAATTATACAAACAAATTGCAGCACCAGGAACAAAAACATTGTTAAACAAAACCCAAAGTCAATGGGTTTAAGAGCGGGAGAAAAAAGAAAAAGGCTCAGTGCATGAAGTCAAGGAAAGCTCTTACAGATACATCAGTATTGTAGCAATTCGTTGACCACCATTCTTGGTGTTAAACTCATCAAGGAAGTAATCATAATGAGCATCATACTTTTGTCCAACTTCATAATGAAGAACCTGCAGACCTTCTCCATGCTCTGGATTTGTTTCAGAAATATGCAACATCATGTTATCCACATGGTCAATAATAATCGTCCAGATATTTTGATGGGCAAAGAAACAACCCAAGCAGTATATTTTCAAGAATTATATCTTATAATTCTTACAGCTCAATGTGACGGAACAGAGAAGGAAATGGGTGGTTCAAAATAGTAAACAACTGTGGCCTAGGTTAAGTTACTTGGATAGATGCTCTCATTTTACAATTTGCAAGGTTTTTAGCAAAATATCGACTGAATCATTTAGGACTCTGGGATCACACAGTCATTGGACTGAACATCTCAATGCACTGCTGTATAATTGAAACCACTGGGACAATATGATGCATGGTATTTATCCTACCTACAGGAATGAAGGTGAAATCTGCTATTCTTTTTTCTATGTCCCTGATGATTTTATCTCCTCCCCTCTGCAGAAATGTTCCAGAACTTGTGCGGACCCTGCAACCACACGATGTTACAAACATGTCATCCTATTTCTTCTCAAAGAAAGAGTGCGTACATTATCAATAAAGGGCTGATGTGACTAGCCACGCATATTGAAAGGACAAAAGGTGCTGGAAATCCAAACCTGCTGTCTTTACTCTTCCCAGTTGTGCTATCAACCACAGTTGACTTTGCCATATGAGGTTTAGCAAGACTTATCAGATATTCACATTCCTCTCTGGACTGCATAAGTATGATTTGTATCGCATTAATTCAACTTGATTAACAAACCAAGCATATCATTCATCGTGTGACAAAATTCTTCCATTCATATTAACAAATCCAAAATACAAATGGATCAGAGAAAGATGTGAAAAGCTACTCAAACAGCCCAAACAAGAAGCACACTTTCAGTGGTCATTCAAAGGTGCATCGTTCAAGATCTAACTGATGAACCAAGAAACTTGAATCAAATTGGTTCCTAATGCAAAAATTTGTGCACATTGTCGAATAAGAGATTTTTCTGGCCCAATTGTTGAATGAGAGATTGATACAAAAAGTTGCCTTTGCAACATTGTTTCGATGAACCGATACAATGTTGTGAACTATTATTAGTGTCAAAATCTAGGTAAAGGAAGACCAGAATCCCAGAATTTTTCATCACCAAGAGACCGGAGCATGACTTTGGTACACAACTAAAATATTCATCAACATGCAGCAAAGATTTTGCTATATAATCTACGCCATCGGGTGCACCAACATCCTCCCAGATTAGAGATCGAATCCTCAACCCCAATCAACAAGCCTAACAACAGCCTTCCCGTACTTAAGCCATCGATTGATCTTGCATCGACAACAGACTCCTCCAGTTGCATCCCTTACACTACCCAAATACAAAAAACGACATAAAACCCCAAAAAAATGAAAAGCAGAGCCGTACGAGAATGGCACAACCTGGCATCCCCATGACCAAGAACATCTCAATTCCTGCTCTCTAAACTCCATAACCAACCAAAATGAACACCAAAACGAACAGCGATCGAACATCGCCCGCGCGGAAATCGAAAATACTGACCAGGAAACCGTGATAAATGAAAGCTCTGGGCTCCCACGACAGCACCTCAGTCCACTGCTCACCTCTCTGCCCCAATCCGTCACCTCTGAAACAATCAAACCGCAAACGAAATCGAGTCACCCCAAACAGAAACGATCCAGCTTCAATTCCCAACGGCCACGCATCAATTTTTTTATTTTTTATTTTTTTTTTTGGCCTTTCAGGACGGCCAATCAGGCATCAACTACCGCGCACCTCTCGAAAGTCCGGCGCCTGAAGGAGCTCCAGCCGTTCGCCGGGGCATCGCCGTCGCCGATCGGCAGGGAGACAATGCCGAGGGCCAGGAGCAGGAGGAGGACGATGGAGAGCGCGAGGAGCATCCCGAGGACGAGCGCGAGCGTGGATCTCCTGCCGTGGTGCGGCCGGGCGTGCTTCGGCGCCCTCGCCATCTTCGGGGCGGCTCGGAACCCTAGCTTCCTCTCGACGGAGACCAGCAGCGATCGGAGGTAGAAGGTGAACGACTTCGGCGCCTGGAACTCGGATTCCATACCCCTCCGGCGCAGCCAAAAAAAAAAAAAAGAACTACTGCGACGCCAAGCACGGAATTTTCCCGAACTATTTTCTTCGTCGTTTGCCTCTTGTTTCTTTTTTTGGAAAAATTCAATTCGGCCGTGTGAAGGCGTCGTTCCGGGGATTCGTCAGGTGGACCGACGCTCGCGAAATTCCGATACTGTCCCTGGGATTTGAGGACGTTAGCACGGTTAGGGTGGAATGGATATGAGGGCGTATTCGTCAAATCGCTTGCCCATGGTTTTAGCGGTGGTGGGACGCGGCGGCACCAGGTTTTGACCTTTTGGGGTGAGGAGCCCCGTTGACGATTAGGAGGCGGCGGGAAGGAAAGCCTTTCGTTTTGATGAAAAGGAGGAAGCCCTTCAGTGCACGCACTTTAGAACCGGATTGACTATTGCTTCGTAATGTAAAGTTCCTATCCTCATAATGCGTTGTTTTCTCAAAGTATAAACTTTTAGGGCTTTTTAATGGCACGGACGGGAGGCACTTATTAAGTAATCGATTACAGAAATCATATTCGAGGCACTTCTTCTCGTGTTATGTACGATTAGTGTGTACATCTTCTGTCCTAAAAAGAAGAACAAAAAGCAGAGGTTTTCCATCCCACATCCTCATCTTCATGGATATCAACATTCAAGATGACATATCGATGAAACCTTTTAGATACTCTTGAAGAGCAAATCCCTCCATCCATTCAAGCAAATCATTCAGGGTGTTTCCTATTTTTCTTAGATGATGATTGACTTGGATAAAGAAAAAATGGAGTTTCGTGCTTTGAAAAGACCTAATTACATCTTCATACAGTCAAATTGTAAGTTTTATCCATGTGAGGTCAAGATCTTGAATGGCTCTTAGACCGGATCTTAAATGGTTCTTAGACCAACCATTGCAGGGTATCGAGGTATTCATTGCTCAAAATCTCACTTGCAGTTTCAAGTGCAATCGCGCCGCAACAGCCTGTAGCCTCCATAATCCATAATCGAGGTAATTAATCGAACCCCAGTTTCTTCCGAAATGGCTGGTATGCATAGAAATGGGAGCCCTCCAACACCCGTTAAAATTTACAAGGTTCGATTTTCTACGCATCATGAAATCTCACATCGATGACATATCAGCGATTCATCGAAAGATCAGACCTAATATATCAGTCAAAATGCTAACAAAATGCATAAACACTAGAGTGCAACGATTCATTCACGGGGGGATTGGGTTACGAAGACCGCTTGCTACTTAATTTAGTTATTTACCGCGCCCCAAGTCAGAAGCGCCTGCAATCTAATTCAGAAGCTCGTTCGGTAAATTCCACAAACACCTGAGCTGCATCCTTTTTCTCCAGTCTTGCTCCGACCAGATAGCACGATAATGTCGTTCATTAGAAAGACAGCAAGGTATTGGATCGCCTTCTTCATGTTTCGGCTAAAGGGCAAGGATAAAGAAAAGAAAGCAAGAGAGAGAAAAAAAAAAAAAAACTTGAAGGCTTCGTAATTTGCACCGCATTCATCGTCCGATCGGCAAAAACCCACGCGATCACTGTCCCTCCGCGCGCTGCTTCTCCATCTGCTGCTCGGCCTGCTTCTTCTCCGCCGCGAGCCTCTCGATCTTCTCCCTCTGCCCCTGGGCGACCTCCTCGAGCGCAGCGTGCACCGCCTCGCCGGCGCCGTCCAGCAACCGGCCCACGACCTCGGGGTCCGTCTCGAGCCGCGCCTCCTCGAACTCCCTCCGCGCCTTCGCCCGCAGCACGTCCCTCATCGGGACGCCGCGCGGGTCGGGCCACTGGAAGAACCGGGTCATGCGGAGGATGGACCGGTAGAGGGTCTTCGGCTCCGGCCGCCTGGCCGGGAGCCGGTCCTTCTCCTCCTCCTCCTCCTCGTCGGCGTCGTCGAAGGGCTTGTCGTAGTGAAAGGCGCGAGAGATGGAGGAGGAGGCGGCGGCATTCCGCTGCGCCGCCGCGTTCCAGAGGATCGAGGAGCTCCGCCGTATCAGGAGGCTGGCGTTGGGGTTCATCGCTGCTCGTCGCTCTGATCGGCTTGGCGAATGGGGGAAATCGCGAATGTGAAGGGAAGTAGGGGGGGAATTAGGGCTTCTTCATCCTTTTAGGCATGTACGGACTTTTCATTTTCCCTTAGCAAAAAAACGACAGAAATTCTATAATATAATATGTTATGTCCCTAAAATTACCGAATAAATCCAATGAAAACATAGTCGATTACTCATCATTTAGACGCCAGCCCGCGCATTATGCGAGGTAGCTATAAAAACAATACAATTTCAGTAATATTTGAAGATATTGTATTTCAATATTATGTGAAAATTTGCCAATGTTTTAAATGTATTTGTTGAATAACTCGCCAAGTTGTACTCGAAACAAAGTCGGTCTAGATTTCTTTATGCATATTGTGATGTTGAATTAATGTAAAGGTAGAGAATAAGTTTTTGATTTTACAGTAAATAAATCACTCAACGTGGCATATTGATTACATTCACTCTTTTTTTTAACTATATACTAGGCTCATTTGCTTTTATGAAAGATGTTAATATTTTCCAAGAAAAATATATTTTTTTAAAAATGACAATATTTTGGTATTTAGCCAAAACCTGAAAAATAATTGGAAATATTTTCCACAACTTGGAAAGAAAAATCTAATTTGATTTTCCTAAATACACCCATACTACTTAGACGCTAGTAACTTGCATACAAGCAACCGGAGAACCAAGCATTAGCATCAAGATCCCAACTCTGTTGATGAGGACCCATGCACGAGCACTTGGGTCCTAAGTGAGAGGAGAGGAACTGGTCCTAAGTCCACAAAGATTGGGCCTAAGGCCTTAGTGTTCATGCTCAAAACCCTAGCACCTAAGTTCCTAATCCATAAAGGTTGAGTGTGAGGCCTCGACACTCAAGCCTGGCCCCATGTCCATAGAGGGCTAGCTCCGCATCTAGTGCTCAAGCTTGGGTCCCCAACATTGGGGCCTCAGTCCATTGCTAGGCCCAAGATGCTAGTGCTTGTTCTTGGGTTCCTAATAATCGGGCCCTAGTCCTCAATTCCTGAGCCCAAATTCACAAGGGCCAAACCTGGATCTGTCGAGACCATACCTATTGCTTGCGTTAGATCCCTATGCCCAAAGCCTTGATGAACCCTAGCACGAGCACCAAGGTTTCAAGTCATGGCCTTACTGGACCTGAGCTTAAGCGCAAGGGATTCAAGCATGGGCACCAAGTTATTGAGTCTGATCTTAATAGATTTGGGACCTCAATGGATCTGAGCTCAAGTGCTAAGGATCCAGGCCTCAGCCTTAATGGGCTTAGGCTCGGGCGCAAGGTGTTCGAGCATGTGAACTAAAATCCTGTGCTTAGCCTCGATGGACCTAGGCTTGAGCGCCAAGTATACAATCACAGGCATTGGACTCTCGGCCTCGACCTCAATGGACTTGGATGTGGGTGCTGGGGTCCTCAAGCCTCAATCTCAATGGACTTGGGCTCGGGAGATTTGGGCACAAATACTACAGACCCAAGCCTTAGTATCAAGGACTTAAGCTTGAGCACCAAGGATTCGAGCTTGGGCGCCATGACATTAGGCATAGGCACTAGGGTCTTAGGCCTGGTCTCGATGGATCTGGACACGAGCGCAAAGTTTTAAATCAAAGTATCGATATTTAGTCATATTTTGAAAAATTAGTTTCGATTCTTAAGGAATAAATCATTTTCCTGAATTTAAATGTATGTTTTCCGTTCAGTCAAATTTTTAAACAATCCAAACATGAAAAAATGATGAAAATGTTTTTCGCGAAACAAATAGGCTTCATGGTATTTAGAAATTTCATGAATGTTATGATTCACTATGGAGAGAAATAGGTTAGATTCACTATGGAGAGACATAATTAAGAGATGGTAAGAGTTATGTAATTGATTCTTATTTGAAAATACCTAATCAAAGACGTCTTCGATTGCTCAGGCGACATGTAGGCGGCAATCCACTTTATGGAGAATGAAGCAAAAATGATTTTCGCAACAAAGATAATGCATCCAGGATTATCAAATTTTCACGCAACCTTTTGGAGAAGAGCTTGTAACGACAGATTTATATAGATGTTAACTACACACGTTAAAATAGCGCATGGAATGGTACTTTTGAAAGGGTCCATAAAACAATCTCTTGTTCCGTAAATCTATCATTAGATCTAATTTAGCGACGAAGAACAAACGATGTAATGCGGGTTTTTAAACCATCCGATGTCGTCTGAACCGCATGGAATCTAATTCAGAAGCTCACTCAGTAATTTTCACAAACACCTTAGCTTCGGTCTCCTTCTCCGAAC
This sequence comes from Eucalyptus microcorys, assembly GCA_014182515.1. NCBI lineage: Eukaryota > Viridiplantae > Streptophyta > Magnoliopsida > Myrtales > Myrtaceae > Eucalyptus > Eucalyptus microcorys. Next base: position 14,928,485 of record CM024567.1, read on the forward strand.
CACCTAAATTTTCTGACCAGATCACGAGGTCCAGCCATTCAAGCAGAGGGACGCACAGAATCCGATCGGGATTCATCATTCTTAGTATTCAATTAAGGGGCGAAAGAGAAAGAGAGAAAAAGTAAGAGACGGCATCACAATTCGTACATCGTTCGATCGGCTCGATCACCGCCCATCTCCGCGATCCTTCTCGATCTGCTGCCGGTGCTTCTCGGCGATCTTCTCGAGAGCCGCCTCCACGGCGTCCCTCCCCCCGATCAGCAGCCGCGTCACCACCTCGGGGTCCCGCTCGAACCGCGCCTCCTCGAACTCCCTCCGCGCGTTCTCCCTCAGCACATCCCGCCACGGCACGCCGCGCTGGTCGGGCCACGGGAAGAACCGCGTCGCCCGGAGGATGTCCCGGTACAGGGCCAGCGCCTCCCGCCGTGTGCTGGTGAGCCGCCGCGCCGCGAGGAGCTCCTCCTCCTCCTCGTCCAGGGATCTCTTCTCCTTCTTGACGACGTGCCTGTCCAGGAGCTCTTCAACGGTGTCTGGCCCGTGGTGCAGGGCGCGGGAGACGGAGACGGAGGCGGAGGCGGAGGCGGCGTCGTTTGGCTTCGCAGCGCTCCAAAGGATCGAGAGATTCCGCCATTTCCGGAGCTTCGCGTTCATCGCTCCGTGTCTGCGATCTGTTTGTTGTTGACGAGCTGAACTGCGGATGTGAAATTGGAATTGGGATTGGGACAAAGCCAATTGGGCCTTGGGCCTTGGGCCTGTAGCAGAGCATTAATGGGCCTGTTGTTCCATCCTGAGCTCGACCTGGTCGAATAGTGGCGCACTCCTTTCCTCCAATAATTATTAATAAAACGATAATATTTTCATTATCGAAAATAACTTTTATTAAATATCTTCATGAATATTATAAATATTTTTTGTTCATTCATTTTTATACTCCATTTATTTGGCATAAAATAAATAATATAAAAAATATTTTCACAAAAAGAGATCCTTTAGAATAATTAATAGATAAAAAATTTCAATTATTAAACAATAATTTTTATTTAAGCATTTTCATGGACAATAAAAATTATATTATCTGTTCATCTTTCTACAAGCAAAATTATGTTTGTAAATTAATTCCAAATCATTTATTTTTTATGAAACAAGTGCTCCTTAACATGAATAGGTTGATTTTTTTTTTTGTTTGAAGTAATTGATGGGTAGTCCTTTTTTTTTTTTTTCAATAAGAATCATTGAATTCTTTTTTGTATGGTGAAATTTTTACATATTATGTTAGTCGTCACTTTTTACTTTTAATCTCTATTTTTCCTTTGAAACATTTGAAATTTGACCTTTAACGGGTTTTTTGGTCGCAATCGTTTAACATTGAAAGCCTGCAACATTTCAAGTTGTATAAATTACTTATATATATGCTTATTTAAGTTATTCCCCTCGCCGATTTATTTTAACATCTTCCATTTCCAAAATTTCGAAAGAACAGTCGAAACAAATATAACGTTGAAAGCCTGATTCCACAATCCGTACGTTAGTCGCCAGTCGCCAGTCGCCAGTCGCCAGTCGCCAGCGAAGGCAAGGGGGAGATTGAGGTACACGACCAACGTCGTCGTTTCCAGTAGGTAACCATTTCTGCTCAGACTCGTCTTCGCCCCCGTCGCTGCAACACCCGACCGACAGCGAGCTTTCTTCAGAAGCCGCCATCGACGATGGCGCTGCTCAAGCGAGGCGCGCGCCTCCGCCTCACCCTCTCTCCTCGCCTCTCGCCTCTCTCTTACTCCACCAGCCACCTTCAAGAACGCGAAGAAGGAGAAGAAGAAGGAGGAGGAGGAGGGCCCGGAAGCCGCGAGCCTCCCGAGCACGCCCCCTCTCCTCCTCTTTCCCCCGAAGAAACCCTAGCGGCCGACAACCTCCACGCCCTGATCAGGGAGCACCACCGCCGGAACCCCAGCCCCGCCGTCGCCCCGCCGGACCCTCGCCTCGCCATCCCCACCCTCTCCCTCGACCTCGCCCGAGCCTGTCCCCCGGCTCCGGCTCCCGCTCCCTCTCCCCCGCTGTCGTCCGCCGCGTCGTCGAGAAATGCGGGGACCTCCGCCACGGCATCCCCTTCCTCCAGGCGCTCGCGTTCTTCAACTGGGCCGCGGCGCAGGCGGAGCTCGCGTCCCCCGCTCCTTACAACGAGATGATCGACCTCGCCGGGAAGGTGCGCCAGTTCGACGTGGCGTGGCACTTGATCGACGCCATGAAGTCGCGAGGTATCGAGATTAAGATCGGGACTTTCGCGATTTTGATTCGTCGTTATGTTAGGGCGGGATTGGCCGCCGAGGCTGTCCACGCCTTTAACCGGATGGAGGAGTATGATTGCCGGCCCGATAAGGTGGCCTTCTCGATTGTTATCAGTATGTTGAGTAAGAAGAGGAGGGCGGTCGAAGCTCAATCCTTTTTTGATAGTCTAAAGGATAGGTTTGAGCCTGATGTCGTTGTGTACACTAGCTTGATTCACGGGTGGTGCCGAGCCGGTAATATCTCTGAGGCAGAGAGGGTGTTTGGGGACATGAAGAAGCTGGGGATAAAGCCCAATGTGTATACTTATAGCATTGTGATTGATGCTCTGTGTAGGTGTGGGCAAATTACCCGTGCCCACGATGTTTTTGCGGAGATGCTTGATGTTGAGTGCAAACCGAATTCGATAACCTTTAACAATTTGATGCGAGTTCACGTGAAAGCTGGCAGGACCGAGAAGGTGTTGCAGGTGTATAATCAGATGAAGAGGCTCGGGTGTCCTGCGGATACGATAACGTATAATTTTCTCATTGAGACTCATTGTAAAGACGAAAGTCACGAGGAAGCTATGAAGGTGCTTAATTCGATGGTTAAGAAAGGCTGCAGCCCCAATGCATCCACTTTCAATCCGATATTTAGATGCATTGCGAAATTGAGAGATGTAAACGGTGCTCACAGGTTGTATGCTAGGATGAAGGACTTGAAATGTCTGCCTAATACAGTGACGTACAATATACTGATGCAGATGTTCTCTGACTCAAAGTCAACTGATATGGTCATCAAGTTGAAGAAGGAAATAGATGAGAATAATGTGGAGCCCAATGTGAACACATACCGGATTTTGATCTCCATGTACTGTGGGATGGGGCATTGGAACAATGCCTACAAGTATTTTCTAGAAATGATCGAAGCCAAGTGCTTGAAACCTGGTTTGCCTGTTTATCAGATGGTTCTAGAGCAGCTTAGGAAGGCAGGGCAGCTGAAGAAGCATGAGGAGTTAGTGGAGAAAATGGTGGATAGGGGATTCGTTACTCGACCTTTGTAGGAATGTGCTCACCTGCATATGCAGGTCAAGTAAGTTACACAACGCCCTAGCATTAGTTCCCTGACAATCTTTTTTGTTTTTCATCATATTGAAATGCATTTGATTAGAGTTTAGCATTTGACTTTTATTCGGCGCAACAATACATCGGTTCATTTTGGTACTGTAGGTTTTCCCTACATTTCTTCAATGTGGAACTATACTTTGTTGCTTGTTTGTAACTCAAAAGCAAATTTTGGTATGAAACATATTTCTTGGTGATCTCTCTTGCTCTGGAATTCCCTTTTCTACTTAATTGTATGTGGAAAAATCCTCATACGGATCATCTCCTCTGTTCAGGTCCAGAAAATAGTGAATAATTTCATCAATTCCAAACTTGAGACCACTGTGTTTTCCCTTTGTTTGTACGAAGTCAATATTTTGACTGAACAACTATGTATCCATAATATGTGGTGTAACATCTAGTGATCATATAGTCAAATTAAAACTGTCATTGCTTTCATCGTGAAACCTTTATTCTCGTAAAACCTGTTCATGTTAACGCATTTCCATGTCGTAGCTCTATTTTACTCCAGTCACTTGCAAATTGCTATCTGTTCTCAATGTGCTAACTCAAACCAAGCATTGACATTTTGCTCCTTATATCCAAATGCTTTTTCTTGATTGTGGCTGGTGAAGTAGGGGGCTGATGTTGGCTCCTGCCCCCTGATCACTTTTTTTTTCTTTAAAAAAGATATATTCAGCTGAAAATTTAAAGAAATAATATTGAAAAATTGAGCCAACTTATAGAATTTTTGGTCCTCTGTTGGCTGGTTGCCTTGTTGCTTCCTCATATGAAATAGATAGTTTTGCCTAGCTAGTCATGATTTCTGGAAACACTACAAAGTTTTGTTTTAGCAGCTGCCAGCCACCACTGGCACTTCCAGAGCAACTTTAGAGTTTAATACCTCATTCTTAGATAATATATGATTGCTTGAAAGACTTCATCCCGATATACGTCAAGTGATGGATATCTATGGAGCTAATGCGTTCCAGCATTCTCAGAATAAGGATTCTGCTTGAATATGTGTGCCTTAAGCACTCAAACTATGGAAAAATGGAGTATTATCTTCCAATCAAGTACGATCTTCTGCCTTGTGATTCTTGGTGTATGTGAGATGTGCCTGTCTCTGTAGAATTTCATCTTCCAATGAAGCACTTATTCCCAACCAAGTACGATCTTCTGCCTTGTGATGCTTGGTGTATCTGAGATGTGCCTGTCTTTGTAGAATTTCATCGTCCTCCAATTTGGCTTGTAACCAAATTATTCCATTATAAGACCCTATAAAATGATGCCAGGGAATGTGCATAAGTTTTATTTTTCTTGCCTTTTGGGTTATGAAGAAGTTGATATTTTAGTTTCGTTGGTCTTTGAACTCCTTTCGACTCTAATTGCATTCAGCATAGTACTATAGATGGTAATGTGCCACGTACATTTTCACGCATTTGGGATACAATTTAAACATTAGACCTATTTGGATAATGATCCATTTAAGAATACGTGGCATTTCCACCACTACTATGGTGCTGCAGCGTAGCACAATGCTGCATATACATCTCAGTTCGGCACACCTGAATGCAGTTGTACATAAATTTGCAGTGGAGCCTAATGAGCACACTATTGTTTGCGGTTCATATGATAGAGCTGTCCCCTGTCATGTAGCTTGCAATTCAGATTATAGTTCATTTGCTTGATCACGTTGGTTATTGAGAAACTCCTTTTATTAGTTTTCTCTGCTGGATCTAACTTTCATTTCTGCAAACTTCACTCCCCTGTTGTTGGGATCTACTTGCGTATTGAGTTTACGGAGCACGAGCCATTTTCATACGGCTTGAGGGTCATATTGTAAACCTTCTTCATAGATTAGTTAGTATAATTATTTGCAAAGCTCCTGACCGCACCAATGACTATGAACCTTCGGAGTCAGCATTGCGATAGCCAGGCCCTCCATTAGCACTGGCGTATCGTGATCCAGTGGGCAAATTATTTGCCTCAAAACTCTTTATTTTGACCGAGCGTGATAATTAGATGAATCCATGTCGCTGCTCTGCTTGGAAGACATCCGCTGCTGATCTGTTATGCATCAACGTATTGGTGAGTCACCAATCGAAATCCATTTACAGTGGTCCAGTTTGAGACAATTGTTTAAAAGTTATTCTAGGTACTTGTTCAGCTCCCTGCCAGTTCGGATCTCAGATCCGCGAGCCCCGTGAGCTGATGTTGAAGCTTCAGAGGTCTGCGAAGAAGCAGCACTCTAGCTCCCGGTCGTCCCCACATGTGGGGGGGATCGAAGGTTTGGCATCTTCTTTTGTCTTTCTGCGTGAGCATCGCTTGCCTGAATGTGCTGGTAACAGGTAAGCCGCAAGGCTGTCCCTGGCCCTGTCAGGGGATATGCCAAAGCCGACCCGAGGTGACCCACCATCTTCCTCTTTTAACATGCAGGCAGTTCATTTGCTAAAATGACCAAAGTGGGATGTTCACTCAGATTCCACTTGGGTTTAAGCTTTCTTGTCCTCTTGTGCACATCTTCGAATTCAGTTCTCGAGCAAAGAGGCCTGCGTTGGCTCGTTGAGAGGGCCGTATACGCTAACGCTTCTGTGACCACTCCACTCGAAAGAAGTCTTAACAAGTTATCTGGTTCGAGTCATTCGATACAGTGGTCTTTTTCGTCTTTCTTTGCTCGGCACTCAAAAAATTATACGCTACTCGATGCTCAATCAGTGTTGGCCGCAACGTAAGAGGAAAGCGATGGACACTGAAGGGCGATAAAGCTGTAAGTCTCATTCCTGACTCACCTGTGCTGGCGGATGATGGACACCCACTTACTAGACTGACTTATCCTATTGACCAGGCTTGAAAATCGTCGGCAGCAAATCGAGAACCGCTTTTACAAATAATAAGATGCGAACGATCGGCAGCTGTTCTGATGTGGTCGCACGCACTCTTTTGGACGTGGTTGCTAACTACTACATCGGCAGCTCAGCTTTTCCGAAGAATGTCGTCACGCGATAGGCAAATCCCCCCTTTTTTTTCTTCTCTCTCTCCTTCTCTCTTCTTCTCCTTCTGAATTTTCGAAATTTATATTTTTTCGAAATTTATACATTTAGGTCCATCGGCCAAAATGAGATCCGCTTTTACGATAAGAAAATCCCTTCCGATGCGAGGGGCATAAAACAACGAGCGAAAGGACAAAAGGAGTGAACCGAAAAGTTTTGAAAGATCCAAAGCGGGGTGGGCGGACCCCACGTGGCCTCCCGATTCACGCCCTTCGCACACTGGACCAGCTCATTCAAATCGACTTCCGAAAAAGCGAAAAACATAAATAAAATAAAATAAAATATCAAAGCAAAGCAAAGCAAAGCGAACGCGACAAAAAATTCAAAAGGTTTCGAAAAGGAAACAGAGGAGGAAGAAGACACAGGGCGAGCCACCTAGCCGTTTCAGCTCATGTACCTCTCTCCTCCCCTCCATGTGCGCCTCGTGCTCTGTCCCCACGACTTTCTCTCTCTCTCTCTCTCTCTCTCTCTCTCTCTCTAGAGAGAGGAAGTTTCGCCTGCACTCGCGCGCACGCTCACCCACGTACGCGCTCGCCCCTCGATTCACCGGAAGGGACGAGAAAATGGAGAAACCTAAAATAGATCGGCCGCGGATCGCGGCGGGGCGGCGACGAATCCGGCCGATGGCGATCGTCGTCTCCCGGCGCAGTGCGATCCAGGAAAGGAAGGGCGAAAACCTTCCCCAAGGGAATCTTTCCCGTAGCTGTCAATTCTTGATTATTATTATTTTTTTTTTCTCCTCTTTGACTCGTTTGAGTCCGAACCTCGTATCTCAGTCCAGATTTTTCAGCACGTAATCGCGTCATCAAATGAGATCCCCAGATTCAATATTCATCGCGAGCACGGGATAAGCACGAACTAGTACTGGCGCCAGCAAAAAAGTAAGCAAATGCTTGCGATCCAGCCACGGGATTTTTCTGAACCAGTATTCAAATTGCGAAACCCAAAGGATACAAGGAAGAAGCTATACCCCAAAATCGAAGCAAAAGAAGATAAGGAAGAAAACCCAGAATAACTTCTCTCTCTCTTTTTTTTTTTTTTTTTTATCTCTCCCCCAGTGAATGTTCTTCAGTCATCATCATAACTCAGTTCAGCAACAAAAGAAAAGAAAACGAGAAAAAGAAGAACGAAAAGGGAACATTGAAATTGGGGTGTCGTTACCATGGGTCGCGGATTTTTCCCTAAGAATCGGCTGGGGGCGAGTCCTTGGGCTTTCTGCAGAGGATCATGTGCATCGGGGTGAAGATCCCGGTCTCCCCGCCGCGGGTCAAGTAGTCGGCCGTCTTGAACAGCATGTCGTGGACGTCGACCGTCCCCTTGGGCGCGACCCCGAGCGCCGCCGCGATCTTGATCAGCATGTGGTTCCTCCAGTAGGCGATCCGGCCCATCTTCAGCCTCGTCCACCAGGGGCCGGCGGGAGGCGCCGCCAGGTCCCGCTCCTCCAGCACCTCGAACCCCACCCGCCTCGCGGTGGCGGCGATGTCGGCGTAGCTGCGGAGCCCCGGGAGGGCGTCGCCGCGCTCGATCCCCTGGATGACGTCGACGTGGGTGGGGTCGTCGCCGCGGTACTTGTCGGTGGTGACCCACTCGTAGGAGACGTAGAGGGTGCCGGGCTTGAGGACGCGGAGGACCTCGGCGTAGACCTCGTCGAGGCGAGGGGCGTGGCAGGTGGCCTCGATGGAGTAGGCGCCGTCGAAGGAGTTGTCGGGGAAGGGCATCTCGAGGAAGTTGCCGCAGACGACCTCGCAGAGGCCGTCGAGGCCGGCCTTCTTGTTGTGGGCGCGGGCGCGGGCCACCTGGTACTCGTTGATGGTGATGCCGACGACTTTGGCGCGGGAGTGGGCGGCGATGGCGCGCATGGGCCCGCCGACGCCGCATCCGACGTCGAGGACGCGGTGGCCGGGGGAGGCGCGGATGAGGTCGACGGCCATCTCCTCGTGGAGGCGGGTGGCGTCGGCGTAGGACCGGCCGGGGAGGGCGGGGGAGAAGTGGAAGGACTGGCCCCAGCCCCACTCGTAGATGTCGGTGACGAGGTTGTAGAAGGTGTCGACGAAGTCGGGGACCTTCTCCTTAGTCTCGATCTCCTTGGGGCGGCGGAAGAAGGACCAGTAGCTGTCGTAGTTGTCCTGGACCTTCTCGGCGGAGATGGAGCCGCCGGAGATGCCCGTGGCCCGCTTCCCCTTCTGCTCCGCGGGGCCCAGCACGCAGACGAACCAGTAGATGCCGCCGGCGATGAGGGCTCCGGTGCACCACAGAGCCACCGAGTCCATGGTTTTCCCCCCTAGAGAGAGAAAGAAGATCTGGAGAGAGGGGAGAGAGAGAGGTTTGTTGAGGTTTTGGAGAGAGGGTAGGAGGGAGACAGTGGGACGTATTTGGGGATTTATAGTGGGGCTGGAGTGTTCAGTTTCAGTGGGGAGGGAGCCGAGGTGAGTTGGGGCGAGAAAATATTGGGTACCCTAACAGTGCCACGTCATCCGTGCTCTGAACCATTCACGCGTCGACACCTGTCCTCGGGGGCCCGCCACGTCTGTTCTCTCTTCTCTCCATGTTCTGCGCTTCTGTCTCTCTCCTCTCTCTTCTCACTTTCTCCGAAATAACTCTCGGCTGTGGCTCGGCTCGGCTCGGCTGACAGAAGAAAGACGACTCCCGCTTAAAATTTCTCTCTCCTTACTTGAATATTTTGGGTTTTGTCTCTCTCCTCGTGAAGGGCAGAGAACGAGCTGCACTTCCTCTGTTTCCTTTTCTCAGCGCATCCCACCCCCACCCCACGAGCGGCCCCCGCCTCCGGAGGGGGAGCGCCCGAGCCGCGCGGCCGGCGGAGGAGGCGGCGGCGGCGCGAGCGAGGACGGGAGGGCGGAGGAGGCCGAAGCGGCGCGGCGGCCGTGGAATCTGAGGCCGAGGAGGGCGGTGAACCCTCCGCCGCTGTCGTTGAGGAACGGCGAGGCGTTTCACGACGCCGCGGGCGGCGCGCTCGGCGGGGATAAGGAGAATTACGCCGCGCAGCAGCAGCAGTTGCAGCTGCAGCCGAAATCCGTGCGGTTACGAGGCTTCGTGGGGGAGGGCGAGAGGAAGGAGAAGAAGAGGAAGTTCTGGATATCGCTGTCAAAGGAGGACATCGAGGAGGACATTTTCATCATGACGGGGTCGAGGCCTGCCCGGAGGCCAAGGAAGAGGCCCAAGAACGAGCAGAAGCGGCTTGATGTATGTTCTTCTATGTGGGATATTCATTCCTCTTTCGTACGATGAATTTTCTCTTTGTTTCATTTGGTTCTCGCTTGCAGATTGTCTTTCCTGGTTTATGGTTGGTGGGGCTCACACCGGATGCTTACCGTGTGGCCGAAGCTCCGGCCAAGGTCTCTCTCTGTTCTAGAACTTAGGATTATGTTGCTGTCTCTGTATGAACTTGTCATGTTCGAAAGTTAATGAGTTTCGTGGCCTATTTGGTTTCGACAATGAAGTTTGTGTTTATCACTTCTGCAGAGATAGTTTGCGCTAAGGTAGAACATCTTGCCCGTTTCCTGAGCCGGAGGTCTCTCTGTCTCTCTGTCTCTCTCAACCAAATTGTCATGCTCTGGAAGTTCTCAGTGTCTTCACCCTGAGAACTTTGATATTGAAGGCGTATGTCCCAGAGATAGAAGGTGTTCCCGAGCCGGATGTCGTGATGCTTGAAGGCCTATGGACACTCGTAAGCATCGGGCGCTTTCACACATCAACTAGAGGTAAAATTTGGTTAGTAGGTACAGGAAAGGGAAAAGTATTGAATTGGAAAAAGGGACAAAGTTATTGTTCGATTTTTTTTGTTTGTTGATCTAAATTTACTTTCCCTGCTGGGTGTTTGCTTTGTAAAGAAGTTTGGTTTTTTAATTGTTCGGCAATTGCAAGTAGTACATGTAAATCTGAAAATAGGGGCCAAAGATGAATCGGCAGAGCATATTTTGGGTAATTTATGCTATGCTTCGTGCATTATGATCTCCCTTTAATTGTGTTTCGAGATACCATATCGATTGAATAGATTAAACTTCTTTACAGGCTTCTTCATATGACTATGTATGCTGACACAACAAAGCAGAGTAGCGAGGTGTAGTTCGGGAAATAAAACACCGTCCGCGCTTACTGCATTTAACTTGATTGGGCAATGCAGACCCATTGCAATTAGATTGTTGTTGCGTATATGTGTAGGCTGTTGTATGTATTATCTGTCTTGCATACATGAAATGGGTGATCTTGTTTGTATTTAGAAGTGCCCATCACACAATTAGAATAATCTCCCATGTGTCAATGTTCTTCATGTGCTTTAAATGCTTAGGAGATTTTTTGTCTGTGGTTCTGTTGTTATCAGAAGTACTGCTCATTAGAAAATTATTGCCTTTCGGGATAATTTTTTAGACGTCTATTAGGCATTCTCTTTTGCACAATTCCCTTTGATTTAATCCTGAGGTTCACTAACCTGCAGAAACTCTCTTCACCTTTTGCATATAGTTTTGCAAATTTTTGGCATCTATCGTTAGATATGATGACCAGCTAATGATCTTAAGGCACTCTTAGCTGTTTTGACCTCTTTCAGCTCTGTCTCTACTCATTTGATATTGGAAATATTGTGTCGATGATCACAAATGAGTTTAGTCATGGGCATGGATACGTTCATGTGCACAACACTGTATTAAAGCTTTTTCTTCTGCTGAAAAACACTTGCTTAAGAAAATATACATACAACGGCACTTTTCAATCTCCATTGCTTTCCTTTAATCTGTTTCAGTTAAGAATTTTCCAATAAATCCGATTCCGCTTTATTGGAAGGCATATTCTTATATTTCCTTATGCCAGGGTTTGCTTAACATCGGTTGTTTTAGGTTGGAGCTTATTGAGCAACCAATAACCATGCTTGGAAATAGTGATGAACTTCAGGATCTTACCTTATTTGCTGGCTCTAGGGACGGCAGTTTTCATTCAGTCTCATATTTCGGTGAGCTCTCGTGTAATGATGCCTTTTGAGGCCATGGATTCTCTCGAGGTCCTTCCTTATCCTGCTGGAGTACAAAATCCATCACGTGTGGTGTCTTGATTACGTCCATGAATAGTTGAACTGTAGCTAGCTTTGCTAGAAGTGTTCTTGAATTTTAGACTTTTCGAGTGCGAACCGGTTCAGCCAGCTTGACTATTTTTCAGAGCAGTCTTCTTGAACAAAGTGATGCGGTATATATGACTCCTTATTATTGATTATTTCCATATTGTCTCCTTGCTTGGATGATGGCCGCTCCTTATTTCTTTTTAGGTTGTGACATTTTCCATGGTGTAGACTCTTTTGAATGGGTTTAAAGGTCATTGGTTTTCATAAGACCATTGAATGCTCAAAGTGAAAAGGAATAGCAAGCTGAAAAGGCCAATTCAAAAGTATCCATCTTTCGATGTTAACTTTTCAGATGCGAAGTTGAGGGAAGTCTATATTTACATGTGATGTGCAATAACACATTCCAATTCCTTTTTTAGATAAAGCAAACACATTAGAAATGAGTTCACAATTGTGAATTGTAATTTTTTGTGGCATTACTTGAGTTAGGCAGGAGTCCTAATCTCTAGCTTGCTGCTAAATTAGCTTTCTAAGAATTCAACCTGGCTTGAGGCCTGATGTCAAGTTACCTTTTTATCAGTTTCTGACTTCTATGGTTGTCACCTTATAGGATATTGCTTGCATTAGGCCTGATATGAAGTTGCTTATTTCAAGTGCCAAACTAGATGCAGAGAAGTTCAGTGATTTTTTTCACTCCACCCTGAAATTTAGATATCCAGTAAGGCGGTATCCAATTGAAATTCTTCACACCAGTGCACCTGAAGCAGATTACTTGGATGCAGCTATTCAAAGTGTAAATAAGACAAGTGTACTTTTTTTTTATTGTAAGACAAATGCACTTTGGCCAATCAACTAACACTATTTTACCTCCACATCATTTCAATTTGGGTGCATCTAAAACAGGTTCATTTCCTTTTTATTTTTTTTTGTTTCTGACTTGAATTGCTGCACAATATTGTTAAGCTCTGTCATCTGGAGAATATGTTGGAAAGAATGACAGCATGTATGTGCCTTTTTCTTTTTTTCCATAGGTATAGCAGCATGTATCCATTAGACTAGTTATTGAAGAAAGCATGAATCTGTTGGCCTGTGCTTATGCTTACCAGTCATCCCTTCAAATTGTCAAATCCTCTGCAAAACCATCCGTCGTCCCTTTCATTTGCTGAGTGGCCATCCCTTATTCTTCTGTTTACTTCTTGTCATTTATTGCTGTCCATCGGATTCTCATCATGAGAGTATAAAAGTTCACATTTGTAATGCAGTTGACCCCAGTCAAGCTACTAGAAGTTGTACTTAGCTTTTTGTTTGTTTCTGCATGTTGGTTGTGCAACCGTTGGATGAATTTATCAGGAATGTAACCTCGAAGAAATCTCTGATGATGATGAACCCCCACCAAAAAGTTCCAAGGATAAAATATCAAATGGTCCAGACTCTGGAAAAGGACCTGGTCTTGTCTTCAAGATAACTAGCAAGGTTCCTTAAAAGACAGTACTGAAAGGTACTTATTATTTCATACATTATGTCTTTTATCTTTAGGATTTTGACTATCCCTTCAAACTGCCAATTGGATGTCCTGTTCCATGTTGTAGCTCACAGTGCGGTGGTATTGAAGGCTGAGACTATGGCAGAGAAGGTTGAGTGGTAGAACAACTTAAGGAATGTTGTCCCGCCTTCTGCTGGAGGTCAAAAGAAGGGAGAATCTGGGCTCCCCCTCCGGCAAAGCCTCTCCAATGGTTCTCTGGTGAGTCATCTAATGGTATTGCTTGGTAACAAATTCCCTCCCTTTCCCTTCTTCCGCAAGGGGGAAAAAAAAGAAACAACCATCAACCCCTAAAAGGAGATAGAAAATCAATGGGTTTGTTTTATCCCTTAGCGACTGCAAGCAAGATCCGTCTGTTTCATTTTCCACTCTTCCAACTGTCCAGTGTTCCTGTAGGATTTCTTTGAAGATAACATATCCCAAAGGCTCAAAAGACCTTGAAATGTTCTACCTTTCTTTGTTAAGACTATTACTAACTAAACTGGCAATATGTTTTTGGTGGTCCCTGTATTTCAGGATACCATGGCAAGAAGACCTGCAGATCCAGAGGAAGAACTTCGGTGGATGTCCCAAGAAGTTTGTGGTTATGTCGAAGCAGTTCTCAACAGCCTTGGTGCTAATGTTCCAAAAGTCAGTTTTCTTTACTTGGTGCTGTTGTTCTTATGTTTGCTGAGACGGTGGCATTGCTTTTTATTTCACTAGCTTCTTATGTCCCTGAGCAGGCCGTGGTACCTTGCCAAGTAGAGAAAGCCAAAGAGGACATGCTCAATCAATTATACAGTTCGATCAGGTTAGCTTGAAGATCACATTGATTGTTTCTGTATTTGGTGAATCAATATTTTTTTCTTTTGAATATTTCATAGTATGCTCGTGTTCCTTACTACATGGTGCAAATGCAAGGTATTCAAAGCATTCCTTTTCGGAGTGGTGGTTTGTTAAGACCACTGCATGTAGCATCTATTGCATCTGACCATATGTTCTTGGAAATAGTTCCCTATAATGAAAACATATATTAGAATATTGCATTGATCACATATTTATTGTGTTCTGTTTTGTAGCTACAGTTTCCAATTCTACAGCACTAATATGCTTCATATGTAACTTTTTTACACTATTCTATATCATTAATGAAGGTTTATTCTTGAATGATTAGTCATCCTTTCTTGTTTACATTGGATTGTAGTGCTCAAAGCACAGCAAGAATTGAAGAACTGCTTCTAGAGGATCAGAATGTAAAACGTAAGAGGGAAAAATGCCAGAAACAGGCCTCCCTCCTGTCGAAACTCACAAGACAACTCAGCATTCACGATAATCGAGCATCTGCTGCCTCTAGCTGGTCTGATAGTAGCAGTCCTGCAGGTAATAGCTAGTGCGGTTTTAGTTAAATGTGCAGTGCATCTTTAAAATCTGAACAGCTTATGGAGTAGGACTTGTGTGCCATGGCAGTATAACTCTTATAAGTTGTGTCTGAAGGGTTAAGAAAACTAATTTCTTAAAGGACTTTCTGTTTCCAAATTGATTTCTCTCTGCTAGTATGCCTTTGGCTGTTGCTTATGCTGTAAAGTTTAATGGAGCTTACCCTTTGGGAGAAGTTCTTTTTTTTTCTTCCCTGGTTTATAGTGATAAAATGGTGTGCCCATTTTTGGTACATTCTCAGTAGTTTTTGAGCCCATAACTGGATTAGCAAATGCATGAGAGACAGAGAGATTGGAACCAGCAGAGGCATAAGCCCAAAAGATTCTTTTTTTTTTGGGTCAACAAAACTGAGTGAACTTCATTGAATTAACTAATGGAAAAGGAATATATCCCCATTATAGATGAATATTACAGTCCACTATTTTCCAGGATTTCATCTGTCATATGCAAATAGATTGGCAACTTATCATTCCCTGTCCTAGTTCATACTAATGTCAAAATGAAGTATCCTCATAACAGAAGTATCCTCATAGTGGAGAATAATATCAAACCACTATCCATACTGATCAAATTCTCACTTTTCTTTTTTCTCATTATTCTTTTGATAGCCACCACATTATCACTCAATGTTTACTTCTGAGTTGGAATTCAGGGGAGGGCATCGACTGCTCTGGCGATGTCTGCCAACTTCACAAGAACATCATAGGATTTAGCAGGATCATCCCAAAGGTCGTAATCTCAAATCAGTCCATCAAGCTTAATCCATTTAGCTTCTTCGATTTGCAGTGCAGTAGGAGCCTTCTTCTCAGTGCGTTGAACTGAATCTTTGATCTTCCTTTTTAGTGAAAACAACCCTGGATTAAAAGAAATGCAAATTTTACATAAAAGCCAAACTGCAAAGATTTTTACCCCACCAACATCCCAGAAACACTTTTGCTTACATTTCTCAGAACTCGTGTCAGATTGTACAAGAAAATTAAACTTGACTTCAAGTCCTCTGACAGGAGTCACATTTTGCAAAACTCATCTATTTCCAACATGTTTGACATAACTTCCTCGCAACGGCAACCATAGATATCAAATGAACCCCTGGTTCAAAATTCCGAAGAGCAAACTCCGAAACAAAGCATATTTGGAACACCGAGGAACAAGAAATGAAGAATCTTTCCACTAGGGTGATAACTTAAAAAGCAAGAACCACTCACGCATGGGAGTTCACCTAATGTGAAGCGAGAGGCCTCATGAGAAAGATTCAGGCCCAAAAGATACTTACTGACTTCAAATTTTACACGAAAGACATGATTGTATGACCAATAAAATCTGGAAAAGTTCACTCTTTCTTTTTCATTTTACCACGAACCGGTCTGGATTTCTTCGCAAGCAGTCTAAAACAACATGTCAAAGAACTTCTCAAAAAAGCAAGAACCATCTATCATCTTGTGCATTTGCAAATGAACTGAGCACTCCATCTTAATCTGACCAAAAGAAGAACTACCCACATGAAAGCATTCGAGAAAGACCAACATAATGGAATTAGGCGAGGGAGACGGACCGAGTTCTCTGTAGACCTTGCTTCTGCCCGACGGAGCTACAAGCCCGGACCATACAGCGCGAGACCGCGGACTCGTGCGGCTACGGAGCCCACCATCTTGACCCGAACGAAGCAGATTCTCAAGACCTTGCTCTTTGTTGAAGGCAAATTCTCAAGACCTCATGGTTTTCCATCAGTAATATTCACTTCCCTGCTCAATAATATCCCTTGCAAGCATCAAATAGAAAAACTTGATTTTTGCTTACTGTAAAGGTTACGCAGGAAACACTATAACGACTATCACACGCTTGCAACTAAAACAATTCATCCCCACCTCAATGTATCTCTCAATTTGTGAAATGTCATTGCCTCAATTATGGCCGGGTCATTATTAGGCAACACGACTTCACCAATGCTTGCACCAGAATTTTTCTGCAGAAAAAATGAATGCTAAATGGTCAAGTCCCCAAAACACAGGTGGAACGATAGGTTCGATTAAAGGACAATACCTTGACGTGACTTTTGGTAGAACTAGGAACTGAAGCCACCAATCCTTGCGATTTCTTCCCTTTCTTGTCCTCAGAAGTCGCCACCGACTCAGGTGTCCACGAATTCGACACGCCCCTTTTGGACACCATTTTGCTCGCTCCGAACAAGATGATAGAACGACCAACCCAGAATCTCGGAGCAGCCGTGAAGCTACAACGTGCGAAAAGGTCAGCAACTTTTTAAGGAACCAAAGCAAGGCTTAGCATCACAGAGCGAAACCCAGGATTCGAAACTGCCGTCGCATCGTTGCTTAGCAGTCGCTTTTGCTGAAGGACGGATCGAAGTGAAAAGGGTAGTCATCTGGATAGAAAGACTATAAAATTCACACTGGGTTCACGCAAAAATGAGAGGTACCCGGACGAACCTCAAAGAAGGGGTGGCGAAACCCCTGAACCCTAGTCGAAATGCTTGCCTCATGGATGAAAGAATGCACAGAGAGACACACTCAGAGAGAGAGAGGCAGTACGGTGTTGCTGAGCAAGGAAGAAGAGACACAGCACGAGGGCATACCCGAGACCTCACCGAACCGTGAGGGAAGAACCGCCAAAAGCGTGGAGGTCGTGGGAGAGGAGAGCTAAATCGGCCGTCGGGAGAGAGCGCGATTTAGGAAGAAGTGCGCCGAGAGAATGGAGCCCTAAGATGAGGCGGTCGAGTGGGGAGAGAAAGAACGTTGTCGGGGGAGCGACGGTCGTCGGAGGAATAGCTAGACCGGAAGGAGCGTCGGGGGAGGAAGAGAGAGCAAAGAGGAGAGAGAAGACTGTCTGCTCTTCCACGACGAGAGAGACAAAACCCAGAAAATTCAAGTGAGGAGAGAGAAATTTTAAGCGGGAGTGCTGCGCATTTATTACCCATTAATCCGTCCTTTCTTCTGCCAGCCGAGCCGAGCCACCAGCCGAGCCGAGAGTTATTTGGGAGAGAGAAAGAAGCGACGAGAAGAGGGCGTTCGTTTGAAATGAAGAAGTGGGACGACGTGGACTGACACATGGACACGTGTCACGCTCTGAATCGTTCAGAGCACAAATTGCGTGGCACTGTTAGGGTACCCAATATTTTCTCGAGTTGGGGCTGTTTTTTCTTCGACCTCCTCGTTTTTCCAGGGCTGAGTCACGGACGCGGACGGGTTGTTGTGTAGGGATTTTTTTCTCTCCTGTGTCTTTTGTTTTGTTTTTTTTTTTCTTTTTTCTCCTATTATTCTTGTTGGTGGGGGTTATCATTTTCCGTCGTAAAATATCTTGAACTGTGGAAAAGAATTGCTCGCTAAATATCTTGGACTGTGGAAAAACATTGCTCGCTCCATCCAAAAAGGGTACTTCAGAAAATTCCAATGGTTGCATGTAGACCTGTCAAAATGTGTACCGTTCCCAAATTCATACGGAGGAATTGAGTTGTTATATAGGTTAATTATATTCTGTAAATTAATTATAAATGAACCTAAAATGATGAAATTCAAAATGATTTGGGTATTCGATGAGTTCACAACTTATTTAAACTCACATGATTTCCTCTTCACTCTCTTTCTCGTCCTCACTCGGTCCCATAGTTGTTTATTTTGTACCCTATGACTACGTTTTGGTCGTTCGAATATAAAATTAGATAGGATAAGATATAAAATCTAATATTTGTGCTTTTCTCTTATCCATTGTTTGATGATTGAATATATTCAAATCGTATCATGCATATTATTTGTATAAATGACATATTAATATAAATAAACTGAAAATTTTACAAACGGAGATGGTAAAAATATCTCGCTATACTTTTGCATGCTTTATTTTTATTTAATTTTTTATTTTATTTTATTTTCCTCTCTTTTTATATCAATTTGTTTTTTATTTCTTTCTTCCCCTTCTACCATTCTCTAATAAAATTTTATTATATAGTCAATTATACTAAGATACCTAAAATACTAAAATACCAAAAATATGTAATAAATATGAATATATATTTATATTTATATATTGAATTAATTTTATAAAATAGGATTAAATTCGAATATATAAATAAAGATAATATTAATTTAAAATAATTTTTTTATTTTTTGTTATTTTGAATTTCTTATATTAGAATTTAAATATTATTTATATTGAAATACAATTTTAATTTTGTCAATTTAAGAATACTGTCATTTGAGGAAAATAATTTTCCTATTATGAATTTTAAATCTTATCCACATTTATCCCACCTCCCCGTGGGATAATTTTATCCGGCATATATTCCCCTTATATCGCAAGCACTAAACGCGAGACATGATAAAATTTATTATAAATTTTATCCCGATTGTCAAACGCAGCTTATAAGATTTTTAAATTGAGTTAAATGTGGAAATATTTTAGCAATGTGAATTGAATTGAATATGCTGTGTGTATGGGTTATGAAATTTGTGTTGCATAGAAATGGGTCAAGAAAGATTAAATAGATTAATTTGGCTCGAGACTATTTTTAACCCGAGACAATCCACCCGTTTGACTGATCTAATAAGATGTGGATATAGAGATTTAGACCGAAATACCAACGAGATAAATAATTCTTGTTTTCTTGTGAGAATTGAAAGGAACGTAAAATGGAGATTCGAACTCGAGCTTGGGAACCTGGGGTGGGGAAAGGGTTGCATGATATTGTTGGTGCTCTTTCCAAGTTGCAATTAATATATGGGTTTTATTATGGACATTTATTATATAAGGGAAAAATATTTAGTATACATCCTTTTGATATTAGTTAGTCTCGCACTAAAAATTTGACTATCGAGCTATGAATTTATGGTATGATGAAGTGGATCCAGTAGACAGCCTTTTTTTGTGTGGTTATAATACAACTTTTCGCATGTGGTGATTAACTAGTGTTATAAGATCGTCAAGAAATTTAACTTAGCTATCAAAATCATTATGTACTAGAGAATGTCCATAAATGTCCTTTACACCTATTGGCGTCCCCCCTCCCCTTTTCTTTAAGAAAATGTGCCAAAATAAAAAGAAATTCCCACTCGGTGGCCTATATGATGCTTTAGTGTCATTTATATCACTGGATTCGATGACCAATTCGTTAATCAATCTGCGCATTAATTTTCTTCCCAAAAAGTATATAACGTTTTGATCTATTGGAAATACTTTAACACCTTCCAAATTTGAGAAATGAGTTATAATAATATCGATGGCTAATCTGCATGTGGAGGTGATCATAAGGAGGGCTTGGGCGGGGCCAGCCAATTTTTTCGGTCAAACCCCCCTTCGTAAACATTTTGTGCATTTAAAATTGGGTCGGGCTTTCCAACTAATACCCTTTCAAAATCCGCTCACAATGTCTTAGTGTCCTAGGTGTGAGCATGGTAAACTAGTCCAGCACCCAACCCAAGGACCAACCCGCATAGGGTGGATCCCTAATTTTTGGGACCGATGATTGACCTTGTGACATCAAAAAATTTTCATCTTTGTTGATAATATTTAGGATATAAAGTTAAGTATTATTTAATTTGGAATTTCGGATATGGATGGAGGTCATCAATTTTGTGGAGCGTGGAAGGTATTAGGACAATTTTTCCGCAACTGTAATTGCCTAGAGTTTGATTTGTTAAAAGAAAATTGATAAATTTTGACATGTATGTAATGATATAAAATGATGCTAACGGATTAACCGCTATATTAGTTGTAGAAGGGAACTAATATACTCATTCGGTATCGTTCATTAATAATTTTAGTGAGTTCAAATATTTTTTGAATTTACCAATATTGTAGAATGGACACTGGTTTCCATGTTTACATACTGTTTACTAGATATTTTGGATAACTTAACAAAACATCTATGTTGGAAAACTATAGATGATTCACTTGGTAATATTTAATTTATGCCACCTCTCTTCATTCTACCATTTATCTTTTCTTGTATGCTCTTGATGACACCAAACTAAGCCTAGCTTTGACATCATGCATCACATCATCAATGTTAACCTTAGCCCATTAATATCATGGATAACTCATTCCATTTACTCGACCAAAGAGAAGCTATCTCTCATTTGAATCAAAATATCTACTTTAGAACCATATGATTAAGTCATTTGTAACATTTTAATTTGACCACATCTCCTTTAGTTTTCACCACATATTTTTAACTCATAGTTATGATTACATTTAATCAATGGTTAATTGTTCTTATCATTTTATATCTTCTGAAGGCTTCCAAATACATCCCCTTATTGATGTTAAGAAGCTATTACAAGTATTCAAGCTCTAAATAGGGAGTTTTAACTTATTCTTGCAAAGAAAAAAAGAGTTCTATGCCACATTTCCTTCCCTTTCTTGTCCCATTCTT
This sequence comes from Eucalyptus microcorys, assembly GCA_014182515.1. Classification (NCBI taxonomy): domain Eukaryota; kingdom Viridiplantae; phylum Streptophyta; class Magnoliopsida; order Myrtales; family Myrtaceae; genus Eucalyptus; species Eucalyptus microcorys. The sequence goes on from CM024567.1 coordinate 14,949,306, forward strand.
TTAAAGCAAATGTGAATGTCCCACATTTGTGTCTTTTTATTAACCCGTCACATGTTTTCCTCTTAAAAATATAGAGCTTGGTAGTGATGAGGTCATGTATTGCCTTATGAAATTTGGCCTTAGTTCATTAAGCTCTGAATGATTATTGCTCATACTTGACCAAATGAAATGAAGCCTTCTATCTTTCAAATAAATATCTCTTCTCTTGACTTATGATATCAAGCCATTTGCACCCTAGCTATTAGCATAGGGGGCACATGAATCAATTTCATTGAAACACTTATCCTCTACACTTAATATTTTAACCCTAAGACAATTAATGCCTTAACCATGATTAAATTAATTCTACTCTTTTCTTCCTTGTTTTTAGTTAATGGGGGAGGGGGAGGGGACCACCGATGGAGACTTTTAAAAGAACACAAGCCCTCATTTCATTAACGTTCACTCATCAACTCATTTCTTTAACTTTCATTTTCAATTCCCATAAGGAAAAGCAAAGGCCTGAGGACCACCGAGGGAGACTTGTAAAAGAACATAAGCTCTCATTTCATGATCGTTCACTCATCAACTCATTTCTTCAACTTTCATTTTCAATACCCATGAGTAAAAGCAAAGGCCTGAGGACCACCGAGGGAGACTTGTAAAAGAACACAAGCCCTCATTTCATTACGGTTCACTCATCAACTCATTTCTTCAACTTTCATTTTCAATTCCCATGAGGAAAAGCAAAGGCCTTACTTTTGTGTTGTTGAAACTTCTACTTTCATCTTTTCAAGTGATCACAATTATTGTATTTCCACTTCATATTAACAAACTAGTTTTGTTGCTTACAAAGATTAAAGGTTATTAATTAGTGTTCTTGATTATTTGCTTTCGAGGTGTTTAAAGCTTTGATCTAGTCAAGTCATTTTCAAGGTAAATAAAAACTCTAGTGGCTAAATAAAATTGATTTACCTAGTGCTCTTAATTTGGTTTTGATGGTTGTTAATTTTAGTTTAAACTTAGATATTAAGAGTGAGAAGATTGGAACGATTGCATAACGAATTGTTATGTTCATTTGACTTGGATCAATGAGTTTCCATATGTTGAAGTTGTGATTAATCAACTTTCATGATATTCGAAAATAGAATAATCCAAAAAGTGATATTTTCGTGATTTGATTAAGTTACCAATTTACTAGCTAGTGTTGTTGATTATTGGGTTGTAGACGTTTTGTTGTCTATTATTTAGATTGTCTGTATTATGTTATTGACATTTGGGTTATTGATGTCATATTGCTGGATTATCAGTGTTCATGTGGCCGATTCTCCCATAATGTTATCATTTGTTTGCATGAGAATTCTAAAGAGGTAAGCATCTCATTATCATTATTTATGTATGTAATAATTGAAAGAACAACGTAATTCTATTTCGAAAGTAAATTGCTTGAAAAGATGTGTATCAGATGTCAATTCTTGAAATGAACGTTGATTTCGTTGTTGATGCAAAGGAGATCATATGATTATAATGCGTTCATGTACATTGTTGTTATGTAAGTAAATATAGAAAGTATTATAAAAAGTTACGTCCAACGCTCACATATTAATGACAATGATGCCCTGTAAAGTCGGGATTGCCTAAGAGTATTTGGGATACCTAAGAGTGGAAATGGCCTGTTTGACGAGATGTCCTAGGAATCAAGATGAAATGGGACGAAATAAGTAATATGATATATGACTATGTGGATACATGTCTATTAATGAACCAATCAATAATGATCATGCATAACAATGTGTTATGTCATCCGCTTGTATTTGAGTGAAAATTTTTATGTGATATTGTTTATGATTTCCATCGACATAACATGATAGGTAAATTAATGCATCCATTTATTTTATTGTTTATCATAGTTATTTTGTATGCGCTTAGGCGTTGTGTTTTGCATGGTGATCTCCTACTTTAGACTTAGATTTCATTTACTAAGTTTCGAATCATCCTTTTTCTTTCTTTCTTTTTTTTTCCTTTTCTAGATTTGTAGTATGATTCCCCTAGACATGGTGATAAATGGACGAGTTGATGTCAAATGTCATTCATCTTTAAATTGGATAGTGGTTTAGCTAGAATGGGCGTAATGGTGTTAGGTGACCCTAACCTTTCCCTAGGCTATGTATTTTGTTTTGCTTGTGTAACTAGTAGTGTCGATATAAAGAAGGGTATGTATATTACTAAACTTGTGTGATATTCTTATAAGGGATGTTGTGAAATTTTATTGTGTTTCCACATGCGTAATTACAATTATTAGATATATATAAAAAAAATACGTACCGCACGTTCTAGATGACCCTGTGAATCCAGTTTAGTTCTAGGGTTAATTTGAGACCAATTGATTCTTTTTTTTTTTTGTTTCATTTTTTGTATTTGTCAAAAGGACAACCATACTCTTTAAAATTATATATACATCGATAATGCAAATGGATTCCTATTCGAAGAGTGCATAATCGCATGGATAAGCTCACACTAATCGATATTTGAGAATCACCGACAATACCTCAATATAGGTACATGATAGGATATTAAGAAATGAAGCTGACAAAAATATCCACTTGCCAAAAGTAATAAACCATTGAAGGCAAACACGTGAGATAAAATTAAACAATGAAAAGTTCCATGGATTATACAACTTCATTTATTCTTTAGTTTTAAAAGATTGCTTCAAATTCTAAAACCTGAAAATAGAACAAACAACATAGTTGATACATAACAATAGTTTTAAATTGATATTACTATTAGTGCAATTGATAGAATATCTCACCACTTATATTGATATATGTGAGTTGAATTATAAACCCATAATGCCATACGATAAGATCCGCCAATTTATGATTTTTGTTTTGAGCATGAGAAGGGAGATTTTGATATTATAGATTCCAATTAGTGTTTCGTTGGAATCTAATCGACGGCGAAATATCTTTTCCGAACATTGTACTTCGGCTTTTGATGAGAGGAGACGGGTTCTGTGGCGACTCCGGACAAGAAATATCTCGTGGACAAAAATAACTACAAACCTTTATTTCAAACTTCAAACCAAATTGCACATATAAACCATGTTGGAATTCAATTAACAACAAGGCTTGAAAATACAACCATTTCCAAAGCAATACACGTATACGAACTATGTCGGAATTTAATTGACAACAAAGCTCAAGAATGTGCAAAGATGTAATGTTGGAATTTAATCGATGACGTGACACCCATGATAAAGATGCATGCGGGAATTGAATCAACGACGAAACATTGAGATAAAGACATCTGTCGAAATTTAACTGATGACACGAATCGGAAAACTATAATTAAGGAAAAATAAAGTGCAGAAAAGTAAAGATAATAAAAGATTACATTTTGATTGTTGAGGGAGGCCCATTCTAATTGATAGAATTTGGCATTTATAGACCTTCTATCATAACTGTCTCGCAGCAATCCCTTTGTGGTTGAATTATAGTTTGACGCTTCCGAAAATAATGATTCCATATTTCCACGCTGTCAACTCCCTTCAAAATAGTAGCCTTATCTCCAAGAAGTTGTTTATTTCCCACATCGTCAATTCCTTTCAAAATAACAACTTCATTCTTCATTTTCACCTAACTATTCTCCATGGTCTCCTTAATGAATTTACGTATGCCCGAGCCTTAGATGCAATCTTCTGAATCGATCATTTGCATATAATATCGACTAATCTTCAATCCATTAAATCGGCTTCCTCCATGGATAATCAAATATGCCCAAATAGTTTTCTCCACTCTTTTCCCTTTTTCTTCATTAATTTTAACCGTTGCATATAAGGTTGCCAAGTCCACTTTCGTTGATTCCAAACGATTATCTCATATCGATAATAACTAAATATCGAACACTTTTGGGTGTCAACAGATAGGGACCGTAGTTACAAATCCTATTTTGTTATTGTTTTTTCAAATGTTAAGATGTATGCTCAAGTTAATTGTATTCATGTTGAAATATCAAGCATTAATAAAAAGGAATTGATACTATGATTGTTGGTGAAGATGCAAAACTATCATGGCCATTCAAGTTAAGATTCTTGCCTCTATTTCTCCAAGAACCGAGTATGGACATACTTACCTTTAAGATGCAAATGTTGATTGCAAATGATGATCAATCTAACTTGCTAAGATCTAGGAGTCTTCATTGCTAATGATCGGCATCGGCAAAGAATAAACAAGCAGGGGGGGAGAGAGAGAGAGAGAGAGGAATCTGAAATTAAGGGAGAGAGTGATGGGGAGACTCAAAGAGAGAGGGAGAGGAAAAGGGCGAACGAAGAGAACGGACAAGGCAATTTAAGTTATAAGTAGGGTGTGGAAAAAAACTTATAAAGTTGATTCGGATTGAACCAACTCTAAAACCGCAATACTAATGACCAACTTGCCTAGTACAGGTTCAATGGCCCCAAGACCAGAGATTGGCCAAGTCCCCTTGGAAATCGGACTAGAACTGATCGGGTTAGGTCCAAATAGGGTTTGTCTAGGATCAACTTTGGACCATTCTGAATTAATGTTCACCCCTAACCCTTATAACACGGGCCAAGCCCTGAGATCGAATCTAATGGCACGCAAGCCAAATTGTATCTTTAGCATAGCGCCTATATACAAATATTGTAAAAGGTGGCATGGGGAATGCCTTCCATTTTCCCCTTTCCCAGTAGGAATAAAGGTCCTTTATCCATGTGACTATAGGTCCACATCCATGGGATCGCACGTGGAGGGAGAAAAAAGATTAGTGATTAGTATTTTAATATTTTGACACATTTGAGGACCAACTATTTTCCATAAAATTATTAAAAAGTGTCGTGAATAAAAGGAAAAACTTGGTTTACTCGGTGTAATTTCTGGAAAGGAACTTAAATTGATGTTGGCGAGAGATACTTCTTCTTGCGTAACAAGTAATGCTTGAGCTAGCTTTTGCACGCTACCGGTGCATTCAAGATTTACTCCTCAGGCATTTCAAATGAGGTTTGAAATCATGATCACAAAAAGAAGAATGAGCTCTCATACCATCATAACCAATTACTTGTCAGTCCAACAAAGGATTTGAGTAATGTTACAAGAATTACATAGACTTGATCAATCATGATGTTTACCCATTGTTGAATATGTATAGTGCGTCATCTCTAGATTAACTTACTCAAAATATTATCCACTTTGGCCCATTATGTATTGATTCTCACGGTTTTATTCTTAAGTGTACATATAGACACTTTTTAGAAGATCACTCATTTTATCTGTGCTCTAATCTAAAACTTAAGAGCTAAACTTATCATTACATTAAAAGATGTCTCTGTGAGTAAACTCTAATTTTCACATATATGTCTTGGGCATGCTTTGCTTCTGTTCGGTATGTAATTTGGCTCATTCCTACCTCTTCGTAAGAAGCCTAGCAAGAGCCGCTCTTTATCCTGGCCATCTGACCTTGGCAACTATTGTCTACTCTTGTCGATCGGGTCTTCTCGTGTAGCATTGCTTTAGGCATGGGATTTCATTGGGGACTTTAGGTGCGTTTAGGAGTGGCCTTGAGAAGTCACTTTGAGACCCTAAAGATCCTTGGGCCAATGTAGGGGTGTTTGGTAAAAAAATTTCAACCCCATTTGGAGAATGCCAGCCTTGTGAAGGCTGAAAGCCCAAGGTAGGGTTGGGGTTGCCTTGAGCTTTCAGCCTTCTCGGCATGCTGGAGGGAGTAAAATAAAAAAAATTATTCCCAAATTATCCTCATTGATTTTTCGTTTTTCCAGTTTTGTCCTCACTATTCATCATCTTCTTCTTCTTCTTTGTGAGCAGTAGTCGGCAAAGGGCAAGCAGTTGCACAACGACTGTCACCTAGACAACCATCGTCGAGGGGAGGCGCGACCGTCGCCGGGGGGTGGCATGACCGCCACGCCATCTGAGTCGCGGTGAGGTGCCGGGTCGCCGACCTCACCGCGACCTTGATCTAGGGCGGGGTCACGGGAGGACCTTGCCGCCCCCGATCTGGGTTGTGCAACCTCGCGACCCAGATTCGGGGCGGTGAGGTCCTCCCGCGACCTCGTTGCCCCAGATCTGGGTCGCAGCGGGGTCGCTAAAGGTTGCGGCAGCAAAGATCACACGACCTCCCGTGACCTCGCCGCCCAGATCCGAGGGCGGCGAGGTCCTCCCACGACCTCACCGCCCAAGATCTAGGTCGCGATGGGGTTGCCGAAGGTCGCCCGACCTCGGGCAGCCTTTGCCGGACCTCGGGTGGCCTTTGTCGGTGGTCTTCGGGGGTCGCCGGAGGTCGCCTAGCCCCGGGCGGCCTTTGCCGGTGATCTTTGGGGTTCGCCAGAGGTCACCCAACCTCGGGCGGCCTGTGTCGAACCTCAGGCGGCCTTTGTCGGTGGTCTTTGGGGGTCGCCGGAGGTCGCCCGACCCCGGGCAGCCTTTGCCGGTGGTCTTCGGGGGTCGCTCGACCCCAAGTAGCCTTCCTCAGTCATCTCTGGGGCTACCTGAGTCAGATGTTGGCCACCGGCAACAAATTTCGATCGCCGGCGGCCACAATTTTCTTTATTTTTCTTTTGATAATTTTTTTTAATCACAAAAAGTCCTTTGCAAAATATAGTTTTTCTAAACACTACTTGCATTTTGAAAAGTCTCTTTAACTCAAAGTATTTTGCATTTTTTCAATGGCTTTCCCCAAAATCCAACCAAACGCACCCTTCGTGTAAACGTTTGAGCTTTCCAAAGATTCTGTTTGCTTTATACTGAGATGTGTATATTCTGCACAAAATGGGCACGTTAGCACGTTTCCGCTAGTGGAAATTTTTCCTCCGTTTTTGCCCTTTTCGTTTGGGGAAGCCATTTTCTCAATTCCGAAGCAAAGACGTATTTATTTAGTCGTATTGTTTTGTAGTCGACGATGCTACCACGTCGCGATACAAACGATGGGCGGGCAACTAATGTTTATGGACTGGGAATAAGTCGATAAGCCCTCGAACGAATGACCACAAGACAATGCATCGAAATATAAAGTATTCTCTTTCACAAGAATATTAATACTTCAAATAATGCTTAACACAAGATAATAAATGCGTGACATGAGATAATCGGTTTTTGAACGGATCTAGGGAGCGACGACGCCGACGAGCAGCCCCCAGGATCCGGGCCCAACTATAGAACCACGCAGCAACCCTACATGGCCTCGGAGTCCCGCGCCCCCGCGACATCGCTCGGGACCACAACCGACTTGATTTTCACTTAGGCAAATCCCAAATCTTTATAGGTTACGTTTATTTAAATTGCAGATATTTTCTGCCGTATAATTTTACTATTGCAGCTCGAATCTCGTTCAATTTGGCTGCCATCACGTGCCTTACACGACATGTGACGTTGGTGTTAATTTAATGGTCCGAGGGAGCATGCGTCGCCCACATCCGTCGTTACATCGACGACCTACACTGTCGTCCCGTTCCTATCTGGTGCTGTTCATTCACTTGTCTTTGCCATGTGGGGGCATGATGCCTCCAAGCGCATCCTCCGCTTTGATAATTGAGGTGGAATATGAAGACTTTTGTCTTGATTGGATCTCGGGGACCACATGCAAACTCCTTTGATAATTCAAAATATATGTGTTTAGAGACTTAGCTATCTGGAGGCCCATAAAACACGCTGCAAGCCCTGTCGATCAATTAAATCTAACCCTTTGACTAGCATAGACTATTTTGACCCGTAAGAGTTTGCATGTGATTAGCAGGATTAAAATAAGCTACTTTCAGTTCTTCAGCTGAAGAACTGGCGTACGCTAACCACCCATCTGTTTTGCTTTGGGAGTAGATTCCAAAGCCATCAATATCTCCATAGAGGGGCTGTAGAAGAAAACATTATGAGAGATTAGTACGCACCCACATGAAAACTTGATTTCACCATTCCTGAGCGGAGGAAAATATTGCCCGGAAATTAAAATGGGTAGAAGTAGTACATAAACCTTATAGAAAAAAAGAAAAAAAATCATCTGGGGGATCATACCAGTTACACCAGTATAAGCATGCATGAGATTTCATCCCATCAGGACATTATGAAAAATAAAATAACAGAAGAAATATGCAAAAAATAATATCTCCCTTTAAATTGCATCCTAGATGGTTCACGAAATTAATGTGATGTGTCATCTAATTTTACATGTCATGGAGGTATCGAAAGTGTCGGGCCAGCCCGGCATGCTTCACCCAGTTACTAGTAAGGCCAGTGTCGGGCCAGGCCCAAAAACAGCAAAGTGGTCCGTTCCGACCCCACGTGGCTTGAGGCACATGCCCGGCCGGGCTGGAAAGATGGGCTGGCCCGAGCCCAATTAAATACATGTAACATGGTGTGCATCGCCTGTTTGTAGTTCTCCCTCGGGAACCGTAACATATAATTATTGTAAAATAATTATTAAGTTGTTGTGGTTTGTAATACCCTATCGTGTGACCGGGAATTATGTTAAGAATATTATGGATAACATTATTCTCAACACATTATAAAATACTATATTTGTATCCGTATGATAGTATTACGTTATTAGTTAGTTCATAATTTTTTAGTATGGCATAATCTACAATGAATTGGATCCCAAAATTGCTATAGAACATGTCGAATGAATACGGTTGTAACATATCATGAGGTGTGGATTATGCTATGTTAAGAAATTATGCTCTATATATAATTGAGGAAAGTTTTCGTCATCCTCTTTTTCACTTAAAGGAAAGGAGAGCGGGTAGGTGTTCATTTTATATCAGGAAAGTTAGCTCCATTTTAGAAAAAAGCTGAGATTTGAAAAAACTTGAAATGACTTCAACTTGTGAACTAACTTGACTAATCAAGTACGGTAGACATTTGAAGACGACGATGCAGGCTGCTTTCAATTACAGAAAAGTCAAGCGCGATGTGCCTTTTATCATCTTATAATTTAAACAATTCACAGATATGTTAAATAGGAAATGTTAGTTTATCATACGTGGTATTCAACCTTTACCCTAAAAAAGAGTGCTAAAAAAAAAAAGAGCAAGTTTTTAGACTCTCCTAAATTATTGAGATATCAAAAATTGAAAAGAATATATCAAAAAAGAAAAGAAAAGCCACACGGATGGTTATATGGCACAGAGTGCTCTTAAACAAGTGAAAGCAATCGTGAAGAACAAAGGGCTCGTGAAGAAAACTCCACCAAAAAGGTCAGCTAATTAGATGCTCCTTCCACATTCGTGGATCGAATGAACGAATCTAATGACCAAAAGTCAAGGACATATTACTCTTCTAAGTAACATTTTAAGTCACCTAAACACCTCTCACTTCTCATACTCAAGGGCAAAATCCCTGATCGACCAAGACACCTGCTTCATCAGGCATAAACTCAAGCTTGCACGCCTCAAAGCGTAGGTGTGAAATGCACGCCAACCCCCAAATGGGCCCAAATTCAGCACACTTTGTAATTTTTTGAATGGGATGTGAGAATTATTAGCCTTTGAATGACCCCTTTTTCCTTTTATATTGCATCCACTTACAAGCTACGCATCTCCACGGGGTTCTTTTCACCCTCCAAATGTTGACCCCTCAAGACAACAACATCTCCTTTCTTTCCCCCATTTTCTAATGCTTATTTCGAGTTGATTGCCTCAGCGATTAGATTGCTCGATATATTGACGAGAAGGGTTAGCCAAGCGATCTGATGGTCTGGAAAATTACATCGGGAGATTCGCATTGACCGCCGTGTAAGATAGACCTAACGCAACGCGCATGGATTGAGTGGCTTTATCTACATCGTGGGGGCTTTGATCGATCGGTCCGTGATTGGAGTAGGGTCACCTTCGGGTGCCTCTAGGCAGGAGGAATAAAACCGAAGTGCACAAGGACACAAAAGCCAAAAGGGTGACGAAAATCAGGCTGAACGGCAAAAAGTGTACGCTTCGCCCACCGCGGACGGAGCCCCTTAAATTTATCGTCCCCCTTCGTTGTACAAATAGGCTTCGCTGCTTTAGTAGAAGCTTCGCTCCAAGGCGCCTCCTCCTCATCATCATCAGGTTGGTGATCAGTCCAGATCTCTCAGCTACTGCTTCTCCTAAGTGGGGAGAGGGAGAGAGAGGGAGAGAGGGAGCGGAGCGATGGAGAAGATGAGGGGGCTGAGCCAACTGTTCATGACGATATTCCTGCACAACTTCTCGACGTTCATGGTGATCCCTGCCATCACCGACGTCACGATGGCCGCGATATGCCCTGGAATGGATGAGTGCTCCCTGGCCATTTACCTCTCTGGATTCCAGCAAGCGGTACGTGAAACTCTTCTTGTTTTGTTCGATGTGCGTGAACTTAGTGCTTCGGTCTGTCGTTTGAGTTGAACGGTGAGTTTGCGATCTGTAGATTAGCAATAGCATCCCCCCTATCTTGGTTTCTTAGTCGTGGCTGACATGGACATGAGAAAGAAATGCAGTTGCGTTTTAACTTTTTCGTTTTCGCCTTAAACGAGCATGTTCATCGCCTTCCATACCCTGCTAATTTCATCGAGTGAATGACTTAAATATATAGTTTATCAAATCATGAAAGTGAGAGGGATAGAATCTATTTCGCACACGTAATCAATGCACGCATGTCATTCGTAGCACTTGAAATTGATTTGCTAGGTAGAAAGCATTCCTCTCCTCGGGATACTAGCTCTTTCCTTTTCCCTTCAGGATATCCACCTTTGCATAGCTTGATTTCTGTTGGCATTTGTTTTCGAAAAAAACCATGGCCTGTATTAAATGGATACGTAGTCGATATTCATTTAGGCCGTTGAATTTGATGGGTCTCATGCGGGAAATAGACAAATCCCCACTATTATTGAATGCATCAAGAGAATGCCTCCGAATCCTTGCCATTATTAAATGCATCGAGCGAATGCCTCCGATGTATGGAGCAAATGCATGCCTTTCGGGGTCGCATCAGCTCTTAATTTAGCCCCGAACTTTGACTAAAACCGCATCAAGTTCATGTCCAAACGTGCTGTTTTTCCGGATGGCGGTCGTGCCTTTGAAGTCACTGCTGCACGTAAAGACATTTTTGGCACTGCTCCTGCCTTTGGACGAAACTTCTCACACCCGCTGATCAGGGGACAAAGCTTGAACTTCGTAAGGTACAAACGAAGCACCGCCTGGCAAATCCTATCGTGACCCACCTTTAGTTTCGGAGTTTCCCAAAAAGTTCATGTAAGAACGGGACAAGGTCACGTCAAATTTCACACGTCTTTCCATGATCCCAACTCGGCTCCATCTCTTTTCGAATCACACCATCTTTAGTTTCTGTTGGGACAGTCGCGTATCGGCTTCTCAAGCCCATTTCCTATCAGACAAAAACTGGTACATACCTTTTTCGGACCTAAAACAAGCTCGTGGTCGATGGGACGACGTGCTTTTTTCTTTTCCAGCTATTGCACTTTGACGTGCTTTCGATCTTATGCTACATGTCACGTAGCGAAACTTCCTCTTAGCTTCGCGTGGCGAGCGCTTTAGAGCTCTCTCCCAATTTCTAGGGCCCGCAATGGCGCCTTCCTCTTCTTCTTTTCGTGCATCGGGACTCTCCAAACAAAACAGTTCGAAATATCAGAACTGTGATGAAGTACCCTCTTCGTAAATTGCCGTAAAAGGTCTGGAAATCTCCTCCAGCCCACGACGAAGGCCCAATCTTCCAAACACTTCTCAGCTTAGACATACGGGCCTTTGTCCTTCGGTCGTCGCCGGTTTTGTCGAGTACGAACCGGACCGTGCTCTTTCATTCTTTAGTATTTTTCTGATCCATTCTTTCTCTTGCTTCCAAGCATGTCCTGTCTCGCTTCCGAAGCGTCGGTTCCTCCTAGGTAGTTGGCCCTGGCTCAGATTCAGACTACCCCACATGAAGCGATAGGCAATAAATAGAAAACCTAATCGCACGCCATAGCTTATCTGAGTATGCCCTCCCCCATCTGGTTTTTAACCCGAGCGACCGAGCCATGGAGGTAGGTTACCGAGCCCAAAGTCCAAACGGGACCAGTTTCTTCTAGCGAGACCCTGCTTCGTTCTCGGTTCTTTGCTCGAAGAACTCGCGGGGCTGTGTTGATAGCGCTGTCTCAGCGACCGCGACACCAGACGGAGTGCGTGCAGTGCATGTGCTCGCGCGATTATTGGAATATGAATCCGAAGCGGTGTCCGAGCCCTATGACCCTTTCACCTCTTCGTGAGTATCGATACGTCAGAGCAGTAGGTCGGATTACCTTTTCTCCCAGTATGTCTCGCATTATATACCGTCATTATCCACTTTGCGTCCTGTCCTGTATCTCTCTCTCTCTCTCTCTCTCTCTCTCCGTCTCTCTCTCTCCCTCGCTTTTGCTCGCGAGAGATCCCACCCGACGATCGAGCCCGTCCTTTTCTGCCTGCTTTAACTGATTCCGGCAGCTTATTCAAATGCTCCTTTTTAGCAAAAGCTAGCTCCTACCACTCCTGCTCTATATCTGATCTTGATCGCCAGAGTCAGTCGCTCGCTCTTCTGTGCGTGAGAGAGAGAGAGAGAGAGAGATGGAGGATGTGGGGAGGTTGAGCCATATGTACATGACGTATTTCCTGTTCTTGTTCTCGGCGACCATGGTGGCTCCGGTGGTCACCGACGTGACGGTCTCGGCTCTCTGCCCTGGCCAAGTTCGGTGCTCCCTCGCTATCTACCTCTCCGGGATCCAACAAGCGGTAAAAACCCTCTTCTTCTCTTTCGTTTTGCCCTCCAGTTTCTTGTTTTCTCCCTGTAAAACACCCAATCTTTGCATTCCCTTTTCGTCACGCTCTAAGATATTGCATTCGAGCCTCAAGTACGTGCAAAGTCGGAAAAGGTCAACCCGTTTCTTCTCTCTTAACACGACCATCGATTGCTGGACAACTGGTCCTAATATGGGTTTAGCAAGTTTATGCTGTTGGTAGAGATGATTACATACATGATGTTTGCTGCATCATTGGGATTACATAAGTCATGAAGCTTATAAGGGTTTTCCCTTTTCTAGTTGAACTTTCAAACCCTACCAGGGTGAAAATCTCAATCTCTCTCTCCTTCCATTATTTAAAATGCATGTCGGCCATTAGACACCATGGATCTCACCAAATCCATCCTTCCAAAAGCATCTTGCCCAGTATTCTAATTGTGCGTCTCGTAATTTGTGTAACCGATAATACATTTAATATAATCTGATATTGTTTTTGTGAGTGCTATAACATTACCAATCCGATCCTCTTTTAGCTATAATTGCTTCCGAAAAGCTATATGTGGATTTCTCACGAGATCCACATGATTTTGTGGTCGAGATTAATCAACCATCCGAGCTTACTTGAACTCGAAGGCATGTTATACTTGTCTTTCTTCTGGGATTTTTAAGTGGACGTTGTTTTAGAATATTTCAACTCCCTACCTTGTAGCATCTTCCGGGGGGGACCACGCTCACATCCCACGTGTCAATTCATTCTCCCGTCGTGGGGCCCACCCCATCGACGGTTCCCCTCACTTTGCGCTTTTCGTTCGGCCTTCCTTTTCGTTCGATTGACATCGTTATTCTTCTCTCAACCTCATCAAATTGCTAAAAGATCGGCAAATTCAAGAATTAGAAGTCTGAAAATGACGATATTACCCCGCGCTTTGGGCCAAGCGTGCCTTGTAACGGTTGGTCCTCTGTTCTTTTGACTTTCTTTTGTGGTTATTCCACCATCCCCTCAACTAAACTTTTTGCAAATTTCTTCTTTTTTTTTTTGAACATTTTTTGGACAAAAATAACAAATTGCTTTTTGGAAGAACGGAAATAATAAAGTTTAAGATATTTTAATTGCACGCGATACTCGATCTTTTATCCTCTTAGTCACAACATTATTAGATTCGATACATAATGTTCATATTTTAAAAATAAATCGTACATTGGACGAATCAAATGTGCAGAAACTTAATTGTTAGCTTGGCATTGAATTGGTTCCGGTAGCTCCTCAGTGTACCCACGAGTCTGTGGCATTCAACTCCTTGATTTCAAATGCGTGAAATTACGTTTTCTAGCTCCTGTTGTTGTGGGTATTTTGGGTAAAATCGAGGGAGGCACCGATTTTTAAAAAGTCTTCTTTGTAACAGCATCGACGGAGGAGACAATATCATGAAATGCGCATGTCGAACTAAATCCGTGCAAATTTACACGCAATAAGCTTGATGATGTATGCTTGACTATTAGTATTTATTTTACTATTCCATGCTCTCAACAAGCATATTTTATTTTGGTTATAGAATCACTTATGGATGGAAATGTTTATTGGGGGTTTGCAGATAGTGGGATTGGGCTCGCTGGTGATGATGCCATTGATAGGGAATCTCTCCGATAAGTATGGGAGGAAAGCTCTGCTCACCATTCCCTTGGTTTTCACCATCATCCCCTTGGGTAAACAATATGCTCCCTCCCTAGTTTTCATTCACATAAATTGCAACTTCAAAATCATTGCTTATAAACGTATAGCAGTCTATGAATTTTAAGTTATCTATATATATGATCTAATTAAGACGATTTTCTGAAATTTCTTATGCTTAACATTTTTCGGGTTACAGCCATTTTGGCTTATAGCAGGTCAAGGAATTTCTTCTACCTGTACTATGTGTTTCGGACTCTGACCGCCATATTTTGCGAAGGAAGCGTTCACTGCCTCGCCCTCGCTTATGTGGTAAAATCAGGACATACGCACTTATGTTTATATGCAAAATCCGTCGTGTGTTGTTTTCAAAGGCGACAAGTTGGTTATTTATAACCCGACCCCTGTAATGTTCTGAATCCAATATTCAGTCCCGCGGTTTGTATCCCGATTTCAAAATAGTGCATGAAAAGAGAAAAAAACAAATGCGTCATTTTCCCTCGTTTTATCATTATTATTATTATTATCATCGTGCATCGAGCGACGAAGAGCTTTCTTCCGAAGCTCGCTTCGAGGTTCGTTCATGGCGGAATCACGCGTTCCGTTGTCATCCAGGCGGACAACGTCCCCGCGGGAAGACGAGCCTCCGCCTTCGGGATCCTCTCCGGCATCGGATCCGCCGCCTTCGTCTGCGGCAACCTCTCCACCCGCTTCCTCTCCACTCCCTCCACTTTCCAGGTACGTCTCTCGCTCTCTCACTGCGCCTCAACTCGTTCGCCGTTTTTCATCCGATCTTCGAGTTACGATCTTCGCGACCGCTTTGTTGTCCGCCGGCAGGTCGCGACCGCGGTGGCCCTGGTCGCCCTGGCGTACATGAGGTTCTTCCTCCCCGACTCCGTCGTCGTCGACAACGACGATCCTCTGACTGCCCCGATCGTCTCGAAGGGGATGCCGGACGGTGCTTGCCCGGACGACGATTCGGCGAACAAGGCGCACGCGTTTAAGAAGGCGCCTTCCTTGGGGGACACCGTCGCCTTGCTGAGGAGCAGGTTAGTCGAGCTTAAATCTCTCGTGACGACTCTCTCAATTCCATGTTGAATTCCTAAGCAGAAAAGATTTGAGGTGCGGAAAGAAGAAGAAAAGCATTCATTCCTGTGCTTGACAGACTCGATGCGAATGCCTCGGGTGTAATGTGATTTTTGGGATTCAATGCCGCGGAATTCACCTGTCCGAGCTTCATGATGCATCTCTGTTTTGCAGCTAACGTATGTCCTAATGTAATAAGGTCTGTCTCTTGTATAACTGTGCGATTGATTTGCAGCCTGACGTTTTTGCAAGCAGCAATTGTCGCCTTTTTTGGCAATCTCGCTGATGTTGGTCTTCATGCTTCAATGATGGTACCTCTCGAACTTCTGTCTGTTTGGTCCATTGTGAAAATTATAGTACGACCGCGCGAGATTCCATCTAATGTCGAATCATCTCGTCCCTTGAGTACAAGGTCTAAGAACAAGACTGACAATTACAAATGATAGTACCATGAGTAGCCAATGCTCGACTTAACTGCTAGTAGCAAGACCTTTAATTTATTATGGGCGTATGACTCAGCTGAACGATTTTCTTTTTGGTCATGCAGTACTACTTGAAGGCGCAATTCCATTTTAACAAGAATCAGTTCGCCGACCTGATGGTGATATCTGGAATTGCGGGTACCATTTCTCAGGTATTTCTGGCTCTAATCATTCAAAGAATTTGTGCGCATTGTTTTTATTTTTCTGCAGTTTTATGCTCAATGCTCCCCCTTCGGTTGATTTTGGTAATGTGACAATTTTGCAGCTGCTTATCATGCCCCTTTTGGCTCCTATTATAGGAGAGGCAAGACTACTTTCTATAGCGCTATTTTTTAACTGCGTGCATGTACGTACCTCTCTCTCTCTCTCTCGTTCTTTATTTGTGTGTGTAACTGCGTCCTGCCTAGTTAGTGAACATCTGATACATGTGCGAAAGAGTTGTACTATGATTGCACACTCTCCTTCCTCTGAATTTTGTTTGGCATGCAATAATGCAGATGATTCTTTACAGCGTAGCCTGGGCTGCTTGGGTAATCCTCTGCCTCCTTAAATCATCGTATACATTTTCTGACTTTGCCAATGGCAAAATGTGGCTAATACTTGGGAAATTGATAGGTTCCTTATGCTGCTGCTATGTTCTCTGTTCTATTCGTCTTCGCACATCCTTGTGTGAGTATCTTATTTAATTTTCCATACTTCTCTAGCAGATGTTGAGTGTGTAGTGTCATTTCCATAGCTCTCTAGCAGATGTTGAGTATCTTATTTAATTTTCCATATCTCTCTAGCAGATGTTGAGCGTGTTGCGTCATTTCTAATCTACCTTTACTGATTGCAGATGCGGACGATCGTCTCTAAACAAGTTGGCTCATGCGATCAGGTAATTTTATGGGGAAATAATTCTTTCAAAAAATTTCTTCAAAATTATGGTAGGTTCTCACTGCAATATGTTATTTAATTTACACATGAATAACTGCATCCCTTTTCATACTTTGAACATCAAACATCTCCTCTCGAGATGACACTCTTTATGGTCCTTTGGTAGCCAAGGATGCCATTTTACATAGGAACTGCAAAATGGGATATGAGTTTGAATCAACATACTTCTTTCCCCGTGTTTGATATGGAACTTTGAAGAATGGAATGAAGATGCAGTCATAATGTTCAAAAGCAGTTATTCAAAGAGGAAAAAATAGAAAATAAATCTTATTTTTCTGTGTTTATTGTGGAGTTGGGAGGAATAGCATTCCATCAGTTGGTTGCATGAGCATTTCATTAGGAACTTTCTTTTCAGCTCAATAGCTGACCAATCATGGGATGGGAAATTGAGCTAGAATGATGGCTTCATCCCACGTACCAAATGCAACATCAGCTTTGTACACAGAATGCTGGTAGAAAGTTCAACAGTGAAATACATGAACATGCATAGAGTATTATTGAGTTACTTCTCAAGAATGAAGAGAAAAGAGCTCATCACTTGTTATGTCCATTGGTCCTACTACTTGACAAGTCAGTTATCATTTGCTTAATTAATAGGGCAAGGCTCAAGGATGCATTTCAGGGATTTGCCAACTTGCCAATGTTGTCTCTCCCTTGGTTTTCTCCCCATTGACAGGTAACTGGAATATTCGAGGCCATCCTAACGCCTAACTGATCTACTAAGCTAACTAGATTTCATTCATTTGTTTTGCCAGCTTTGTTCCTCTCCGATAGTGCACCCTTCCACTTCCCTGGTTTCAGTATTATGTGCGTTGGCTTCGCTTCAGTAAGATTCTAACTATGATTTTACGTATCTACAACAAGGATTCATCTCATTGCCATTTTTTGTGATCATATAAGCTCAAAAAATGAGCAAGAATGAGCTAGGCAGCACAGTCTAATTTGGATTAACTCAATGATTGAGCTTCCATGAACAGCACAAGAAGTTTTGCAATACATCTTACATGACAAGCTCAGTTCCTTTGAGTTTACGTTTATTATATCCTTCATAGTTGTCACACAACTCCCCAATTTTCTTGGAATAAACTAAAAATAACCTAAAGGGATCCTGCTTGAGTTCTCTCCAGATTGTGGTTAGGCGAAAGTTGTTCATTTGATAATGGGTGACCTGTAGTGAGTCAGCTTATTATAATTAGGTCTGTCGATAAAACTTCCACCTCACATCACATGCTAGTCCTGTTAAATATGAATAAGCCGTCAATGGTTGTCTTTCACCCTATGAGCTAGTTGAATTGATTCCTGATGCTTATTTCTGCCATACATGTGGTGTTGGTTAGCACTAAGTAGTAACTAGATGCCTGTCTAATTCTTCTCAACAGCTTATCTACGTTTCAGCATCTCTGTCTTGTGAGGTCTACATAATTTTTCATCGGTTGTTTGTAAATTTTAAACACCTAGACTGTCACTTGCCTAACATGCCATGCTAAAAAGCAGGGAGAGGAGAATGCTGCAGAACTCATTATGAGATTGTTGAACCCCTTTGAGCAATCTGCTTGATCTACTGTTATCTATCTTTTATTTCCCTGCAAATCTTATATTGAATCTCATTTTTGTTGTAGATGATAGCCTTTATCCAGAGTGTCATGATGAGAGTGGGTCCTCCAATATCAGACGGCAGAGTTAGCAACTGCCATACACTGGCCTAGATTCTGAAGATCTTAATGCCCGGTTTTGCCATAACGAATGTCATTTGGTCAATTCCGGAGAGTTATCGGTCCATGTAAGTTAAACCTGTAAAATAGTGTACTAGGGTCAAGAGTATGTATTTTTTTTCCAATGGGGGCAAGTTTTTCTGCAATTCCGTTAGCGATATAGCGCTCATCACAGCTTTTAATCTTTAGAGTTAGTATTAGTTGGCGTGTGAGTTCGAATCACTGAGTTATAGCTGCGCCTCATGGGGTAGAGAAATGGATCTCACAGCGTAATTCTGGTCACCCATGATCGACGGCAATTGTCGACGATGTGTATTACTGGGGAAGCAAGCTGTTGCTTTATATATGATGAAAGATGGGAAAGCTTTGGTCTCCTACTTACAGATGAAATGTTGTGGCCGTATCTTGTAATCATATTTTAGCATTTTTACCAAAACATCATGACGCGCAGGGTGTCATCAAGGACGATTTTAACGATCCCTACGGGAAATCACCGACCGATTGTCCTCGAATGGTAAAATTCATTGTATGACGGTAATTTGTTAAACGTGTTAGTAAGTATTCGTTTAAGGGGCAGATAGTTTGGTCTATTTTGAGATTTATCAATGCATTTAAATTCATCGCTAGTACTTATCAAATTTTTATTTTTGTTCTTCCCGTGGTTATCAAATATACGAAGGTAGAGCTATGATTAGATAGATCACCATTAGTCTTTGCTTTGCTTTTTTTTAGGGAAGGAGGACTAAATTGGCAATATGAAGATACTGTCAATGTTGGAAGAAATCTCTAGCTTAAATGATAATTTATCAACGTTTGTATGTTGCCGACTTACTTTTGACTTTTGTCAACGACTTATTTACCTGTATTATAAATATCAAGTTGCTATATGTTATTAACAATACTTACATCTGATTCTTATCAGTGGTTATCAAAATTTATTAGTATTATTGATATCAAGCTGCTCTGGTGCTTTTATTTCGCAAAAAATGAATAATTTGAAAATTTTTTTTCCTTGTATTTTAACTGAAGGGACTTATGCTCAGCCCATAACTTACAAAAATAACTGCCTAAAGGCAGTTATAGGGAGTTACCGTTCTTAAGAGAAAGAATGCTTTTTAAGTGTGGGTGTGTTTGTAAAAGAAAAAGGCTGACAACTCTCTCTCTCACGAAATTTATGAAGGATTCTCTCTCATGATGCTGCAATCAAAGCATTTAATATGTGGAATTTAAGTATGTTTTGTTGTGTGATTTTTTTTTGTGGTAAATGATTTTAGTAATTCTGAACATATTTTCCGCGTTTTTGCATGTATGATATTTGGATCCATTTCAAACATCTAACATTTGTATCGGAGCTATATTATTTGTTTCCTAATCATAAATAATATATGTGAACAAACCATGTCATGAAATCGAAGAAATTTCCATGTTCATATTTGTGTTCGTTGGACCATGTTGAGGCAGAATAGCTAACAATTTAGAGACTTTCAAGACATATGGTTTTTACATAATGAAAGTAGGCTTAATAAGCTTTCCAACGGTAATATTATATCTAATTTTTGGCTTAAAAATGAGAAAGTTATTAGCATCTAAAATTAGTAATTTGGATGAGATGGGCTGCCGGAGGAGTCTCATGCGGCGAAAAGGCGTGGCGGAAGGGCATGGAGCATGAGGAAGAAGGCGCAAGAGATACATGCGTGTGGCGGTTACAAGCGCGTGGATCCACTGCGCGCACGGGGTAACCATTGACACGCGCATGACACGCGCCTATACTCTATAGAATTACGATTTTGCTCTTTTTGCAATTTTACGATATTGCCTCTCACTCTTTGCTGATATTATAGTTTTGCCCCTTGACTGACCCGATCGTTGACTGGCTCGGCCCATCGAGTCGGCCCGACTCGTTGACCGTTGAACGAAAAAAGACTGACAATTCTCTCCGCGTGTGTAGTCATGTGGGAGCTCCGATTGGAGCGTTCTTGGTACCGGTTTGTGCAAAATCGAATGCTCTACGTTCTGGTATATTCCTATTACATGTTCGATACTTGTTATGATGTGAAAATGCATAATGAACCTTATAATGTGCGTACTTTTGGGTATATGTGCCATTTTCACTTGTAATTCTTTTTGTATTTCCTTATGATTTTGGAAATACAATTACTGGCTCACGTGTATGTAAATGAGCGTTCTCTACTATGTTGTGCCATGGATTATGAGTAATCCTTTTATTTTGCATTTGTTGCATGAACAATACCACATTTTATATGCACACCTCTATTCCCAAGGACAGATAAACAAATGTCAAGACTTTTAAGGCTAAGAAATGAGTTAGCTGTTTATCGGTGGGATGGTTATGACATGGTGATGCACATTATCAAGGTTAACAAGATGATGCAAGATATAATTTGGAATGTTTACCTTATGCCAAAGTTTGTGAAGATTGAAGCACTAACAAACACCCTTCCATTTGTATAATAAGAAGTGTTAGATGGTCTATAGAAAGTCAACATCATTCCAGATTATCAAAAACTCGTGGAGGATTTTCTAAGAAAATATATGAGTGTTGGGGCAATGAAGACGTCAGCCCTTGGGATGAATGCATCCTGGTGCAAAGGGAATGCACCATGACAGAAACCTAAGGAATTTTCAAGGGTTTTTCTTTGGCTGCCAAATAGGATCATAAATTCTCTAAAAAATTTTATGAGTCTTTCCTGACTTTTGAGAAGCATGAGTGGTGCTGATATTATATCTTTAGTTTTTTGTTATTCCATGTGAATATTTTCCCATGTCGATATTTTTTGTTAGATTGGTACTTTATAGATGGGATATTTAGTTGTGAATATTCGATGTTATTTATTGTTATTATTACTTTATATGTATTTCTAGTGGGAAGTTTAAGAGAGTTTTAGTAACTTCAAAAAAAAGTAATTTTTACATAGATAATTATACTAATAATAATTTCAAATTAAGATTTTTTGGATGATGATTGGAAACAAAGTGATTTTTCAACTTTGAAACCTTATTTGAAATTATTTATTAATTAGTTTACGCAAAATAAATGCATGATTGATAAGTATTAATAATTCGTGCATATATGTCTAGAATGTTCAGCTACAATGGCTTTTGCATCTAAGAATATAGTGGCTGAGTTAAACAAATGAGATAAATTGAATGATGATAATTATGAGATTTAGAATATGAAAATCTAATATGTTTTGGAAGAGCAATAAGCACTTGAAGCTCGTAACTAGATTATGAAAGAACCTGAATAAGGCATTACTACTCAAAAAAAGGGATAATGATACATTTACTGCATGGAAGAAAGAACTCAATATCTTGTATAATATTGTTGAGTAGCATGGAGGATGATATCATATGAGAGTTCAAACATTTTGAAAATGCCAAAGACGTTTAGGTAGCATTAGCAACAAGATTTAGTCAAACATTTGTGACCAAACTAAGGCAACTCATGATAAGGTTCGATTCATACAAGATGCCTCATGGACAAACCATAAAACAACACTTAAAGCGTATGTCAAACATGATTAGTAAGTTGAAGGATGTTGGCCACATTTTGATTGACGAGTAGCAAGTACAAGCAGTAATTCGTTCATTGCCTCAAAGCTAGGAACATATGAAGGTGTACCTAACGCACAATAAGAATATAAAGACTTTTGAGAATGTTATGCGCTACCTTTGAGTTAGAACGGGATTGCCTCTTGGTGGCTAAACGAGAAGCAAACATTTATTTTGCCGATTCTAGCTCACACGAGGCTTCGGACTCCAAGCACAAGCGCTTGGATAGGTTCAAGAGGTGGAAAAGTAAGAGAGCGGGTTTATCAAGCAAGAAACTGAAGATCAACCAACATGAGAAAGGAAAACATCCTCACATGAAAAACATTTCAAGGGTGAAATGTTTCAATTGTCACAAAAAGGATCACTTTGCTCGCCACTATGGTGAGCCAAAGAAGGTAAATATCTTTATGTTCTTAAGAGTACTAATGTATCAAGTTTAGTTTTTCTAATTGAATCGAATTTTTGCGGACCATAAATTGGGGAGCAACAGACCATGAAGTGAAGGATAAAGATGCCTTTATGGAGTTCCGACAAGTTACTTAGAACAAAATGGATTTATGTAAGAAACAATTCCAAAGCTAAAATTAAAAGGAATGACACCTATTAATTGATTATACATAGTGGATGCATAACGCTAGTGTTGACTTAGGGCCTGCATGTTTTTATTCCTTGTTTCTGTTCAAGAACAGAAATTTTGTTTTTTTGTTCCCGGAACAAAATTGGAACAAAAAAAAGAAACAAAAAAAACTTGTTTCTTGTTCCAGAAACGATTTTGAAGAAACACTTCTTCTTCTCTCTCTTCTCTTTTCTTCTTCTTTTTCTTTGGCTAGTCGCCGGCCTCGGCCATGGCCGGCGACCAGCCGTTGAGGGCCGGCGACGCCGTCGAGGGTCGGCGACCTCGTTGGAGCGTCGCCGGCCCCGGCGAGGCTTGGCCTCGCCTTGGCTGGGTGAGCTTGGGCTCGCCCGGATCCGGCGAGCCGAGCCTCACCATGGCTGGGCGAGGCTGCCGGCCGAAAGAAGAAAAAATAAAAAAGAAAGGAAAAATAAAATAAAAATATTAAAAAATTAAAAGAAACAAAAAAAGAATATAAAATCTACCAAACGTGTTTCTGTTCATTTTTTATTCCCGGAACAAGTTTACCAAACGCGTGTTTCTGGTCAAAAATTGTTCCCCGGAACAGAAACACTTTTTTTTTTTTTTATTTCTGTTCCCTAGAACAATTTTTGAACAGAAACGTTACCAAACGCGCCCTTATATTTAGGTAATTCATTGGAATTTAGTGTTTGTATTGATGTTGGTTAAGCTTGGTTTTAGTTTGAATTTTCATAACGCTAGTGTTGACTTGTATTTAGGTAAAAGTACTATCATTTTGGATTTTTTCTAGATGGTTTTATTGTATTAGATGTCAATTGTGATAATATCAATATTTATTTACATCTTTGAAATCTTATGATAATGATGTGAATATATGTCATGCTAGACTTAGTCATATTAGCCAACAACAAATAAATAAATTGGTCAAAAATGGCTTATTGGGCAATATTGAAAAAGTGATTTGCCTATTTGTAAGCATTACCTAGCGAAAAAAAAAAATCTTTGTAATTAATTCATTCTAACTTCTTTGATCGACTAAATGTAAGAGTAGGACATTAGGCTGTATATTTTATCACATTTATATATGATTATACTTAATTTGGATATTCTATTTGTACATTTAAGGCATTAAGTTACTTTAAGAAATTTATGAGCTTGATAGAAAATTAATTAGATAAGAAAATAAAATGATTAAGATCCAATTGAGATCAATAATATTTAGTTGATGAGTTTAGAAATTTATGTGATGAAAAATAAATAAAAAGACAATTATCTATTTCATATATTTCTTAACAAAATGGTTTTGCAAAGAGGAAAAATAGAACCTATTAGAAATGATTAGGTCTATGATAGTACATGTTAACTTACCAATCACCTTTTAAGGTGATGCTTTATTAACTTTTGCCTATATATTTAATCATGTGCCTTACAAATCAGTTATTTCTACTCCATATAAGTTATGAACAAGTGAAAAACCCAAAAGTTTTCTTAAATCTTGGGGATATGCTATCTATACTAATAAACCCTCTCACAAGTCTAGAAAATTGGTTCATATAAGCAAAAATATTATTTTCATAAGATACCCAAAGCACTCAAAAGGATATGTGTTTATTGATAAACAAGTCGCAAAAGCACTCCCCGTTGATGTTTTGACATTAAAGATGGAGCTTTTATGGTTGCTTCACAAGATGAAGATGAGTCAAAGAATGTAAATGAGGCTCTAAATTGCCCTAATAAGGAAAAATGGATACATGCAATGAAAGAAGAAATTGAGTCAATAAAAATCAAACTAAGTTTTGGAGTTAATTAATCTTCTAAAAGGATGCGAAGCCTTTGGAAACAAGTGAATTATCAAAATAAAACATAAAACTAATGGCTCAATAAAAAGACATAAATCTCGCCTCATGGCGAAATGGTATAATCAACAAAAATGAATTGATTATGAAGAAACATTTTCTCCTATTGTGAGATTTACTTCGATTAATCTTATTTTGGTAATTGTGATGAGTATAGATCTTAATTATATCAAATGGATGTAAATATGCTTTTCTCAATGGAATATTAGAAGAAAAAATTTACACGGAATAATTTGTTGGTTTCATTGCAAAAGACCAAGAACAAACGGTATATTAACTTTTAAGATTGATATATAGCCTCAAGCAATCTTCGAGACAATAGTATATACGTTTTCATAATGTCATAATGGCGCATGATTTTGCAATAATTGATGAAGATCATTATGTATATATCAAAAGATCTAAAAATCAATTTGTGATCTTATCATTATATGTGGATGATATACAAATTATTGGGAGTTATATGAAGTTTGTTAATACTATTAACAATTGATTATCTTCCAATTTTAAAATGAAAGATATGGGTGAAGTTATATATATTTTTAGAGTTAAAATTTCAAGAGATCGTTCAAAAAGATTATTGTCTCTTTCACAAGAGATGTATATAAATAAAATTCTTGAATGATTTCGTTTGCAAGATTATAAACCCATAGATACTATTGCAAAAGGTGAGGGATTGAGCCACAAATTATGTCTAAATATTCCACAAGAATGGGAACAAATGAAACATGTTTCTTATTTTAGTGTTGTTGGAAGCTTAATGTACGTATAATGTGTACATGATTTGATATATGTTTTGTAGTTAGAATGCTAAGTAAATACCAATTTAATCAAGGTGAAGCACATTGGACAACCTTCAAATGAATGTTAAGGTATTTGAATAGTACAACTGATTATTTGTTGAGTTATCATAAAATAGATCTGTAGCTTAAAGGCTATTTAGATGCCGACTAGGGGAGGAGATTTCAATGAAAGGAAATTCACTTTTCGATTTATTTTCTTACTGAATAATGACACCATATCTTGAAGCGATAAAAAATAAACATATATAGCCTTATCCACGATGGAAGTTGAATTTGTGACATTATCAGCAGCAGTACAAGAGGATATTTGGCTCAAAAGATTTTTGGATCACTTAAGTGTTGCTAAGAATGTTGCAAACTCATTGTTAATAAATTGTGATAACTAAGCAGCAATAATTTACACCAAGGATTCAAAATTTCATTGTAAGACCATACATATAGATACTAAATACAACTTTGTCAGGAATATAGTTGCATAAAGAGATACAAACTTACTTTACATATCTACACATAGAATGATAATAGATCCTATGCAAAGCCAATTCCTAGATATGTTTTCCATGGTCATATAATATCTTTAAGACTGTGTAGAAGTCGATATATTAAATATCATGATTTCCCTCATTATTAATGAAATTTTCTATCATTATTAGTGTCTGTGAATTTATTTGACATTTATGCATCTTGATGCTTGATGCATTATATTATGAAAGTATATTGGACAAATAAGATATCAGCTCCATTCACACAGGTAATCGCTTCTATTTATTATGTTATAAATAGAGATGAGACAATTTTAAGCTTATTATCTAGAAGATAATTGATACCTTAAATTTAAAAAAACCAACGTCTTATAAACAGAGTGTTAAGATGAAGTCATAATATTTATTATGTCCGAAAATAAAATAACCCACATATTTTATGTTATTTGTCTTTGATGCCATATGTGAGTTCTGATGGATTCTTTAAAAAGATTAGATTTGTGAACTCAAGTTAGACATTAAGAATGTATGAACTGTCATCTGTATGATATTTAAAATAAAGACATACACTTTACGGGGAAGGAGTTAGTATCGTAGTACGTATTTTATACTACGTAAGTATAATACAATCTATAAGAGTTGGCAAAAGTTTTGATCTCAACTTTTAAGCGGTGTGAGACTCTTGAAGATAAGAGTTCCTCAATTAAGTGACCTCAGGACTCTTATTTAGGCCTTGTTTGGTAATTAGCGAAACAATGTTTGATTCTATCCTTTTATTCCCCTAAACAAAAAAAGACCAGAAATCAGGTAGGTAACTTTTTTGTTCTCGTGAATAAATGTTCTTAGAAATGGATTTGGAATAGAATGAAAAAATAAAATAAAAATTATTTATTTGTTCTCAGGACAACTCTAGAATCAAGCCCACTCTTTTTTTTTTTTTTTTTTCTTTCTTTTTTCTTTCTTTTCTTTTCTCCTTTTCTTCTTCTTCTTCTTCCTCCTTAAGCTGGTCGTTGGCCTCGGTCATAGCCGACAACTGGCTAGACGAGGGTCGAGAACCTCACTGGAGCATTGCCAGCCCTTTGCAGGCTCAGCCTCGCTTTGGTTGGGCGAGGTCAACCTCGCCTAGATCTAGTGAGGCTGAACTCGCCGAGCCATCGGCGAGGCTCAACCTCATCGAGCCACTGCGAGGTCGTTGTCGCTTGGCTATTGGCAAGGTTCGACCTCGCTGATGGTTGGGTGAAGTCGACCTCACCTAGATTGGCCGTTCACATTTATATGGCAATGAGCTCTCAAACTATGCTGGTTGCACATATTATTTGCTGGTATGAATATTACAAAAGAGAGAAAGAGTTATAGTTAGCCTATCATGGGGGAGTGGAAGATGAAGGGTTCTATAGGTGAGTCGCCCATGTTAGGCTAACTCAACCCATAACTTAAAAAAGGCCCATAACTTACAAAAATAACTGCCAAAAGACAGTTATTGGGAGTTAACGTTCTTAAGAGAAATAACGCTTTTTAGGTTTGGGTGTGTTCTTAAGAGAAAAAGTTTGACAACTTCTCTCTTTTTGATGAAATTTATGAAAAATTCTCTCATGATGTTGCAATCAGAGCACTTAATCTATGGAATTTAAGATATGTTCTGTAGCTTGATATACTTTTTCGATTAGTGATTTAAGTAATTATGAAGATGTTTTTTGCATTTTCTCATGTACAATATCTTGAATCCATTTCAAACATCTAACATTTACAAAAATGGAGGAAAAAGAAATATTCCCATCGATCACAACAATATCAAGATGTCAATTATTGATAATGAAAATATTTTTTATTAACTAATTATTTTAAGTTATACAAACGTTCATTTTTAGGAAATCGTTTTATCAATCATTCATATTTTACAAAACAAATAGAGTCTAAATAGATAACAAATGTGCTAGTTTAAATTCAGTTTACTAGTATTATTCTATGGAAAATGTTGACAAAGTAATTAGCCAATGTGTTGTGATGAGTATGTTACTACCTTATATTTGAATTATATCAGTGGATTAAAATCTATAGTAATATTTAAAAGCGGCTGTTAAATCGTGGAATTTACCAAAATGCAAAATTAAGATGTTATATTTACAAGTGAATTTTTTAGTGCGTATCATTAGCACCAAGCTATAATAAAATTGTTGATAAAATTACCTTCATTCAAATTTATTATTGTGTGGCTCATTTGTAATTTACTAATTTATATTTGATGGTTTGATACCGATAACCACCAAGAAGTTTTGATAGCCCCTAGTACAATTTGAATGTAATTTTGCAAATGTGACATCCCCAACACATCGCGATTAACATTGCTGTCCAATTTCTTCCACTTTTTAAGCACGCGGAAGCATTTTTAGACCAATAATAACCTAGAGCATTGGAAATTCAAAGAACGCATGCGGAAATATAAACTAGGCTAATGCATTTCATCTCTCATTTATTTACTTTAGATGACATGGTCGGGTATATTGAGCATTTCAAGAGGGCCTGACATCTCGAACCACATAACACATACACCCACAATACCACCCTAACCCTAGGACTGCTTGTACATGC
Source organism: Eucalyptus microcorys (assembly GCA_014182515.1). Lineage (NCBI taxonomy): Eukaryota > Viridiplantae > Streptophyta > Magnoliopsida > Myrtales > Myrtaceae > Eucalyptus > Eucalyptus microcorys. Next base: position 14,977,809 of record CM024567.1, read on the forward strand.
CTAGCCACCTATCCTTCGATACTAGTACACCCAAAAGTCATCGCCTGGATCCCAAAAATGTTGCTTCACCTTCTTGCTCCTACCTCAATCGATCATACCACCACCATCGTCGTCTCCATCACCACCTGCATGTGGGATCGGCCCCACAAGCTGTCCTCCTATGCGTGCATAAACCACCAAGAAACCCATGAGTACTAGGCCTATCAAGGCTCCTATGTTGACGGGCAAAATTGCTATGCACCGAATGAAAGCGACGTCTGGAAAATCCAGATCTACAAACTTGGAAAAATCCTAGGTGAGGTCCACCGGGACACCATAGCTTATGGAGGTAGAGGCAGGAAGGATTGACATATTTACTATTGATTTGAAAAAGGAAAATCAACAAGAAGTGAGCCTAAATCCAGCAAGCAAAAAGTCTTCCAATCCATACTATATAAACCAATCACTGTACTGACAAGGAAAGCTTCAATATAAAGCATAGGAAATCATTTCCAAATAAACTTACCAGAGAACATTTTCAAAAGCAACATAGCAAATTAATAAGAAATGTAGCTTTTCTAAATAGGCAACCCAATAACTCAAATGGAATTTAAAATTGCTAAGCTCGTATTCAATATGAATTCATGCTACCACCATTTTCCGGGGAATGCCATTATCCCCCGGGCATCTTGCACCCATTCAACATTGCAAGGACATCTGGAGGAATCGTGTTACACTTCCCAATCTTTCGAAGGAACCTAGTTATCCTCTAGGCATCCCTACTACAACTCGATGCATCAAGGCTGATGACAGTCCCAAATCACACATTCATACCATGGTGTAGCAATTCCTTAACTCTATTCAAGAATATCATTGACTTTATTACTACCAAGGAAAGTCAAGTGTGAATCTAACAAATCTCCATTCGCTTATAAACCACTAGACTAATGTAAACTCACTTGTACACAATATCAGACAAGTTGCAAGAAGAATTCCATCCCAAAGTCCCCAAGCTTGCCCTATAATGGCGTTCCGCATGCCTTTGGAAATTGCAAACGTTGTCTAGGTAAATGAGGTTAACAAATTATGAAATTTTAACATAAGATAGATAAGATCCAAAGGAACATTTTCCATGAAGGAACCGAAGTCTAATTTGGCTTATACGGTTGTTGAGTCCTTTAGTAATTCCATAATTCAATTCAAAAATACCATTGACTTTATTATTATTAGGAAACTCAAGTGTGAATCTAACAAATCTTCATTCGCTTATAAACCACTAGTCTAATATAAACTCACTTGTACACAATATCAGACAAGTTGCAAGGAGCTTTCTATCCTAAAGTCCCCAAACTTGCCCTATAATGACATTTTGCATGCTCTCGGAAATCGGAAATGTTGTCTAGGTAAATCGGTTTCAACAAGTGTGAAATTTAACATAAGATAGATAAGATCCAAATGAACATTTTCCATGAAGGAACTGAAGTCTAATTTGGCTTATATGGCTGTTGACTCTGTGTAGCAATTCCATAATTCAATTAAAAATAACATTGACTTTATTATTATCAAGGAAACTCAAGTGTAAATCGAACAAATCTTCATGTGCTTATAAATCACTAGAATAATATAAACTCACTCGTACACAATATCGAACAAGTTGCAATAGGAATTCCATCCCAAAGTCCCCAAACTTGCCCATTAATGGCATTCGCATGCCTTTCGAAATTGCAAACATCTTCTACGTAAATGGGTTTCAAAAATTATGAAATTTTAATATAAGATAGACAAAATCCAAAGGAATATATTCCGCGAGGAACCGAAGTCTAATTCGGCCTATATGGTACTATATAATTTTTTGAATTATGAACTGAAACAATAGGGTATTCCTGCACATAATAGAACCCAAAAGGAAATTGTTTCGCCAACTAAAAGATTTTGAAAAATTCTGAAAATTTTATATTTGGTAGTTTATGATGTACTATATAACTTTTGTGAGGATACTTGTTGAATTTCTTAACCAAAAATTCTGTAGAAAATGGAAATTAGGAAAAGGTTGGTTTCCTGTCCGCAAAAATAGATTATACACCTGGTCATTTTCAAATATATTTTCGTCATACGAATTCAGAAAAATCTGAGGTCAAAGTATATCGTCGAACAGCAATAAGAGATGACTTTCATGAAGGACACCCCAAGGAATTCATGTCATACAAGTCAGAACAAAATTGGCAAAATTGAGGTCGCATCAAGTTCGAACTTGACCTAGACAATATCCACGATTTTTTGCTCAAGTTTCGACATATGAAGCCCAAGTATGTACGAGATTCAACGGATAATACTTCCATGACACACATACAGACCCGATAATTATGGATTCAAACATTTTAGCTAGGTAGACTTTTTCCGAAACTTCTGCCTAGATACGAGCATAAATGGGGTTACGTATTCACGAAAAAACTGAGGAAACTCTCCCAAGCTGTTGCTATCTGAGTTGAAGTGACAGTACAACTAATAGACTGCGACGTGAGCAGCTAAGTTGAGGAGAGAGAAAGTGAGGCTTGCGACTGCTTCTTGGTGTGGGCAGGGATGAAATGAGGGAGAGAACTAAGACGAACGAAGATGGAGGGAGGAAATGAGGTGCAGCGGTTGGTGCTATTGGCTTCTGTGTGCGGCAGCGGTGAGATGAAATGAAAACTAAAAGGAATGGAAACAGATTTGGTGGTGAACGCAAGGAGGAATGAGTAGCTTCGTTTATTCTCTTTTACACTCATCCTCCATCGCTTCACTGTTGCTGAGGTGTCGCCCGTTGGAGAGAATGCTGAGAGGGAGGTGACACGGAGCTGGTCACCGCTGTTGACTCCATGGGGAGTAATGTGCGCCAACAAGAGAAATTAGTAGGTGGCACCTTGAGAAGAAGCCAGATGGCTCGAGGTTGACATGGCGCGATTGGCAACTGAGGTGGCGAGGGTGCTGGCTTGGTGTCATGGCAAGGCTGATGTGATTAGACGATGACGGGGATGACTGAGGCAAGACATGGCAAGATCCAATGGTGAAACTCAATGGCGAGCTTGGCGACGAGATACAGTGTCTAGACATAGTGACTTGTTTGGATGGCGGCTTAATAACGCAACATGGGACGATGAAGTAGTAATGATGCGTTGTGGTGACGTTGACTTGGCGGACTGAGGTGTCTTGATGGTGACGAAGACAGGCTGAGATGGCAAATCTTGTGGTGTCGCGAACAGCGTAGCCCAATGTCGAGCTCGTTGACGTGGCGTAGACCATTAAGCATAATGTCACAAATCTCCCCCTTAAGGAATTTGATCCTTGAACTTGAATGTTCCTTATGTTCCATTGAAGAGATGAGAATACCGTTATCTCATTTCCTCCTCGCTTTCCCACATTGCTTCTTCTACGTTGTGGTGTCGCCACAAGACTTTGATGAGTGGGATTATCTTCATTCGAAGAACTTGCTCTTTCCAATCTAGTATTCACACTGGCTCTTTGATATTTCCTCAACATTGATATGTGAAAGACATCGTGTAGATTCAATAGCTTGGGAGGCAATGCCAATCAATAGGTCAAATTCCCTCTCATTTCAAGGACTTTGAAGGGGGGAAGTACACTAATGGTGCCATAAGTTGTGTATGGCGCTCACTTTGGTGTCAAAAGTTTCCGTTGGATCACTTAAGTGCCAAATCGAAGGAAAAACAATCACTTTGGTGCCACCGGCAAGAAATTCCGGCCAAAATAATTACGTGGCTTAAGATTGTCCACGGTGGATAGCATAAAACGACGCCGTTTTCCTTTCTTCGTAAGAAACGACGTCGTTTCTTGCCATCCACCGTGGATTCACATGAGAAACGACGCCACGTTACTCCATAGCAAAAAATGATGTCGCTGAAGAGGGAGTAAAATAGGGTTCGTATACGGTTCTCCTCGACGCCGGCCGTAGCTTGCTCACCCATCGTCGTTCACCCACCACCGTTCGCTCGCCCGCCGTCGCTCGCTTGCCATCGCTCGGCCATCGCTGTAGTTGCGCCGTCATTCACGATCGTTCAGGTTTGTCATGTTCTCTACGTGGATCAATTTTGCGAAAAATTTAGGGTTCCCACGGGCAAGTTAGGGCATGGAGGGCAAATTGAGGGCTCAGCTCAGGGGGAAAGTAGTGAGAAAAGTGGTGGGGATGTCACTTTTATGGGGACGAAATATAAAAATTGATTCTTCCATCGTTCGTTCGCTTTCTGTTGTGGGGACCAAATAGAAAAACAGGGTGTGGAGGGGCTTGACTCGGATGGAAACAGTGGTGGGACCGAATTTGTTTGTTTAATTAATTGGACTACTTTTGTGGGGGACCGAATGTGAATGTGATTAAATTGAAAAATGGGTGATGGGGACCTCACTTTGTTTATTTAATTCGGTTTCTTTTGTTTCTGTAAATGCACCGAATTGGGGAGATTTTAGTCACATTTGTTTCTTGACAACAAAACGACAAGGACCTGCATGTGAAGTTGCCGATTCTGTCATGTGTTTCCAACAAAACAACAATGACTCTTTTTCTTTTTTTTTTCATTGGGTGCAGCATCGACATGGACACAAATCAGGTAGGTGTCATTGTTTGCTATGGTGGAGAGTTTGTTATTGGCATTGAAGATTGGGAATATAGTGGTGGAAATGAATGTACAATTTATGTTAATGTTTGGAAGCCATCATATATTGATTTTATGAGGGATTTGGTATATTTTTTACGATGCAAAGTGCAAAAACTACATTACTGTGTTCCTGTGAAAGAATTGAATGATGGCTTGAGATTTTTTAATGACGATAATGGTATTAAGAATATCATTTACCATTATCTTCACGGTGAAGAAGCTAAGGTATATATTGAGTATTATAGTGAGGATGATGATGAGGATGAGGATGGGGATGAGCAGACCACCACTGAAGGAGGAGAAGTGAGGGATCCTGTTCAAGCGAGTAATCGGGTTGGGGATGAGTTTAGGTTAGATGGAGGGCAAAATGAGAGGGAGATAAGTCATATTGATAGAGATGAACAAAGAGGGAGATGTCCTGAAATCTTAGGTGAAGATTTCGATGAAGATGTGGGCGATGAAGACTTCATTGGATTAGAATGGGAAATTGCTTTATCTAGTGAATCGGAAGATGAATGTTTGGCTTTAGTAAATTTCCCAAGTGACGAAGATGATGATGAACTTGCACAGTCAAGACAAAAGCAAAGGGAATTTCTGAGAAAAAAACTTGCTATTTCAGCAAAAAAGCCCGAGCCAGTAAATAGGGATGGAGATCCAGCTGATGGTAATAGAAGTGAAGATGAAGAAAGCTGTGGCGATGAAGTTGCTGGTTCGGAAAATGAGCTTGACAATGATGATAAAGAACCTGCTCATCGAAAAAAAAGTAAGTACCATTGCTATGATCCGACTGTTGATAAACCTGTTTTGTCGGTGGGCATGAGATTCGACGATGCCAAACAGTTCAAGGAAGCTGTTGTGAAGAACTCAATTGGTGAACAGAGGAGCGTTAAATTCATTAGAAACACGAAGAAGTTTGTGAGAGCTAAGTGCTCACAACCTAATTGTTCGTGGAAGCTCTATGCCGCGCTTAATAAGAATGGGTCATTCCAGATTAGGTCCTTTCAGGAGGAGCATACTTGTCCAATTATCTTTAACAATAAAAGGGTAACAAGTGTGTGGTTATCAAAGCATTTTTTCAATACTATTAAAGCAATGCCCGAGATCAAGAGTCCTCAATTTCAACAGTTAGTGAAGGAACAAGTGGGGGTTAATGTGTCGAGGAATCAATGTAAGAGAGCGAAGATGAGGGTGATGAAGATATTGATGGGTGGGTATAAGGAAGAATATGCACAGGTATGGGATTATACTGGTGAATGTATATTTCAAAACCCATCTAGTAGGGTATATGTAGAGGTTGTGGAGAGGCCACTCCCTAATCTTGGGCCTAGATTTGATAGATTTTATGTCTGTTTTGATGCATGCAAACGAGGCTTCTTGGCTGGTTGTAGAAGAGTTATAGGATTGGATGGATGCTTTCTAAGGGGTTTATACAAAGGGGAGTTGTTGGCTGCTGTGGGGAGAGATGCCAATAATCAAATGTTCCCAATAGCTTGGGCGGTGGTAAAAATAGAGAACAAGGATATTTGGTCCTGTTTCCTAAAAAATTTAATGGCTGACCTTGAGATAACCGATGGGAGAGGATGGGCATTCATAAGCGACCAACAGAAGGTAATTTCATTGTCAATTAATTCACTCCATTTTAATATTAGTCACTTGCATATTTTTCTTGACTTGTATTTATTGGTTTGAATTTTTGTAGGGACTTATTCTTACATTGGCTGAATTGATGTCACATGCTGAGCATAGAATGTGCGCGAGGCACATATATGCAAACTGGTTAAGGAACTTCAAAGGAGATAGGCTGCAGAAGCAGTTCTGGTAGATAGCAAAGAGTACGAATATGGCTGATTTCATATTAGCCAAACAAGGATTGTTGCAGCTGACAAAGGAAGGTTTTGATGCACTCTTCCAGACAGAAGCTAAGCATTGATGTCGGGCCTTCTTCAGCGAAGAGTTCAATTGCGATATCATTGATAACAACCTTAGTGAAGCTTTCAATGGTAGAATTTTAGAGGCCAAGTGCAAACCAATCATCAGCATGCTTGATGATATTCGAGTTATGGTTATGACTAGACTGCATAGGCAAAGAGATGAGGCTACAAAATGGAGTAGAGACTGTGGCCCTAGGATTGTGAAGAGATTGGATGCAAATATTGCTGCTAGTAGGTTCTGCCATCCAGTTTGGAATGGAGATAATGGATATGAGATTATTCAAAATCAGGATAAGTATGTTGTCAACCTGGATAAAAGAAAGTGTTCATGCCGAGCTTAGTAACTGAATGGAATTCCCTGTGCCCATGCCATTTGTGCTATTCAGATGAAGCGAGAAAACCCAGATGATTACCTACATGATTGGTACAAAAAAAGCTCATACTTTGCTTCATACCAATTCATGATGCAGCCTATCAGAAGTAACAAATTTTGGGAGCCAACAAATCACGAAAGCCCTCTACCTTTACCGCTGAAGAAGCAAATAGGAAGGCCAAAAAAGAGACGAAGAATGCAGTAGGAAGAGGCATCAAGTCAAAGGATGAGTAGGACTGGATAAAAGATGAAATGCTCCTATTGCCGCAAGGAATGGCACAATAAGAAAAGTTGTGAGCTGAAAAAGCAGCATTAACATCAAGATGTAATGGCTGATTTAGTGCCAGGGACAAGACCTACTGAAGAGTTTCTTGTTGGGCCTATTGAATGGAGGACAGAAGGCCCTGCTGTAATGCTTACTGAAGGGCAAACAGAAAGCCATGCTGTAAGGTAAGTATCCTCTTTGTCTTAGTAACTTTACAGTTCTTATTCGATAGTGCTGTTGGTCATAATCCTAATATAGTACATTGTTGTAAGGCCTACTAAAGGGCCAGAAAAAGGCCCTGTTGTAAGTTCAAGTGCAGGGATAGGGACTGGAATGGGCAGGACAGCAACAACAACAACTGAGTCCACTGTTGAGCAAATAAGAAAAAAATATCCTGTAAGTTGTACATCGCTGTGTTTGGTATTTTATGGGCTAAAATTTACATTTGTTATGTGTTTCTCATGTGAGAAGACGAGCAACTGCACAAGTTGCAGAGGTTGCTACAAGGATTATTGTTGCTGAAAATGATGCACCACAGTGAACAAGAGAGGCTCTTGGAAAAAGATTAAGGCAATATGGTTATGGGATTCACACAGATGAACATACTGGAATGACTATTTTGAATGTAAGATTTATAGGCCTCATGCATTTAATTTGTTGTACTTCAATTCATTTGGTTGACAATATCACTATGTTCTTGTAGCCTGGGAGAACTTCGGAGGTACTTCTCTCTCAAGGTAGGCCAACTCAAGAATCAAGGGCGCAGCCAAAGAAGAGTGCTCCAAAGAAGAAGAAGACAATGGGTATAGCTACGAAATAGCTATCCAAAAAGAACCCAGCACCAGTTCCATCTCAACCAACGATTGGGAGCAGTAGTGATGATATGGACCAACACATGACACGTGCTAGAACAAAAATAGCCGCCGTCAAAAACAAGGAAAAGGAAAATGAAGTGACAGAAAGTCCAGCTAAAGAACGTGCACATCCAGTTCGAAAGAGTCCTCGGATTATGAATCAATTCAAAGCTCCAAGAGAAAAATGAGATCAAGGTGTTGTCAATATTGACTGATGGGAGGGTGCTGGACATGGTCTCTTTTTATGTGATGCTGGACATGATCTTTTTTCATATTTTCTTTTTTTAGGAGTGTGCTGGATATTATATCATTGATGGTAGTTGTTGCCTGCAATGCCATTGTTTTTTTTTAAGAGAGTGTTGAACTTTTGATGATTGGGGAGTGAAGTTAGACATTCTTTTCTTTTCTTTTGTAAACAATCAATCAATGTTAATGGCAAGTACTGGAATGACTATTCATTTTCTCTTGTATTGGTTTCGGCTAGAATGCTAGCAAGTCGGTTATGCTACTGTATATTTTAGTTTTGCTGTTACTGCAATGTTGCTGTTGCTGCACTGTTGCTGTCAGCATTATTGGTTAAAGTTGTGGATTATAATGAATTTGTGGGGTTCTGATTATATGTGTTGCTACAAGAACACTTTGGGTGCTGGTACATCTTGTTGCATCTGGGCTGGTGTAAGAAGATGCACCAGCAACTCAACTGGTGCAAGAACAAGGTGCATTTGGAATGTGACGTTTGGCACTAACATGTTCTTTTTTTAAAAACTTGTGCAACATAAGTGATCACTTTGTAATCGCGACTGGCACTTAAATGATCACTTTTATAAAAACTTAGCACTCAAGTGATCACTATTTACAACTTATGGCACTGAAATGGTCAATCGTGAATTTGCCACCATCCTTTAATTTCGGCCATAGTTTGCAGTTGCAGCAAACCAGCAAACTAGCAAACCAGCAAACCAGCGAACCATTACTAAATAAAAAATGCAGCAAACCATCATCAAATAAAAAAATGCAGCAAACCATTACCAAATAAAAAATGCAGCAAACCGTTACCAAACAAAAAAATACAGCAAACCATTACTAAAAGCTTTCAATGCAGTAAACTATTACCAAATAAAAAATGCAGCAAACCATTATATTTGAAGCAAAAACTAACCAAAACAAACATTGACAATACACAACTAAACAACAAAACTTTTAAGTGTTCACAACTAATGCATTCCAAGTCCAACCTTGCATTTCTACCCATAGATTACAACAACAAAACATTCTGCTCCATACAAAAATTGCAGCAAACCAAAAAACACATTTTACTTATAAATAATCAAATACAAGTGCATATTCCACGTCTTCGACTATGGTAGACATACAAATTTCTTCTCATTACTCACTTTACATTTGAATAAACTACCTAAGAAAATAAGAACACAATCAACGCTCGATAAAAGTTTCTTTCGATTTTCAGCCTTGAAACCTTCCTCTTCAAATGGTCCACCAGAGATGTTAAACCCTTCATTTGAGCTTGCATTGAGTCGACATCCTCCAACTCGTCTATTAACATAGGTGGAGGTTGATTTCGGCCTTCAAGTAAGTCCAATATCACCTCTGTCGCTTGATCAGAGAATTTCCTATCAACCCATTTGAAATATTGGCACTTTGAGTCTTCTCTATATCTGCCGCACCCATGGAATCTTCTCCCGAGATTCAACCGAGTCCAAAATATTCTTCTCGGACTCGGTAACCCACAATAACAGTAATACTCACCATCTAATTCGCTTTTCTTATAGGAATGTGAGCCACTGCTAAAGCTTTTTTCCTCCATTTGCAAGAGCGAGCTGATAACTTTGGGAAAAAATCGAAGTATGCACTCGAAATGATCGAATTGGGGATTTAGGGTTTTCAACTTCCGGTTCTAATCGAAATTGGGGATTTAGGGTTTCTTATTTGGGGGAAAACGGTAAACGACATCGTTTTATTCTTTGTATGCTGATTGTATTCTCCGGCGATCCACGTCGGCATCAAAAATTAATAAAAAACTGCCACATTGGATTTCCGGCCAACCAAATCGGCGATGGCACCAAAGTGATCGTTTTTCAAAATTTTTGGCACTTAAGTGATCCGATGGAAACTTTTGACACCAAAATGAGCGCCGTACACAACTTATGGCACCATTAGTGCACTTATCCCGACTTCGAAGGGTCCAATGAATCTTGGGCTTCCTTTCTTTGCAAATCTTGATATGTCTTTCATCATTGATACCTTTAGGAATATGTGATCTCCCATGTTAAATTCCAAAGGCCTCCTATGCTTATTTGCGTAACTTTTTTGTTGACTCCGGGCCATCTTAAGTTGACTCCTAATGATTTCTATTGCATTCTGGTCCTATTAGTTTTCTCTAGCCCACCTCATTCCAGCATACAAGAGTCTTGCAAGTCCTTCCATATAATGCCTCAAATGGGACAATAACAATACTTTGCTGGAAGCTATTATTGTATGCGAACTCTCTTAGATGCAGCTTTTTGTCCCAATGACCTTTAAAATTGATCATGCAAGCCCTTAACATACCTTCTAGTACTTGGATTACTCTTTCTGTCCATCTATCCATTTGTGGATGGAAGATGATGCTAAAATGAAGCTTGGTCCCTAATGTAGCTTGGAGACTTCACCAAAATTGGATGTAAATCTTGAGTTTCGATCTCAAAGTTATGGTCATAGGGACACCATGTAAGCGTACTATTTGTCTCACATATATTTTTGCATATTTGTCAATCAAATAATCCATATGTACTACTAAGAGGTGAGCCAATTTGGTCAAACGATCTACTATTATTCAAATAGAGTTGTGACCGTTTGATGTCCTTGGTAATCCTTGCACGAGATCCATCATTATGCATTCCCATTTTCATTTAGGAATATCTAGCGGTCTTAGCATTCCTGCATGCTTGTGATGTTCTGTGTTCACTTGTTGGCCCAAGTACTAAGAAATGTGCTTAGCAATGTCCATCTTGATACCATTCCACCAGTACTGTTGACTAAGGTTTCGACAAATCTTTGTATTTCTAGGGTGAATACTATAGTTACTTCTATGTGCCTCTGATAAAATTCCCTTCCTTATTTCCTCATTATTAGGTACACACAGTCATCCCTAGTATCTTACTATTCCATCCTCAGAAACTTGGAACTCCGGCTTTTTCCCCAACAATGCCTCTTCTTGGAGTTTCACGATTTCCAAGTCCAATTGTTGTAGTGTTCTAATTTTCTAGATAGTTTATGGTTCAATTCTTAGTATTGCTTATACACCGGTAAGATGGTTCATTTCCAACTTGAATTCCCATTTGGCTATTGTTTCTTAACAGGTTCCATTCTTTCGTCCTTATACTAGCCATACCGACTGCCGACTTATGTGAGAGCATCCGCAACCTTATTTGCCTTCCTTGGATGATACAGAATCTCACAGTTGTAATTTTTCAATAATTCCATCCATCTCCTTTGTCTCATGTTTAATTCATTCCGGGAGAATAGGTATATAAACTTCAAACTTCTTCCCATACAAATAATGTCTTTATATCTTCAATGCAAAAACTATTGTTGCTAATTTTAGATCGTGAGTTGGGTAGTTCACTTCATAAGGTTTTAATTATCTTGATGCATAGGCTATAACCTTCCCATGTTGCATCAAGACATATCACAATCCCTTGTGGGAAGTGTCACTAATACCATAAATCCACCTAACCCAAAAGGAATAGTTAATATCGGGGTCGTGATTAATCTTTTCTTGAGTTCTTGAAAGCTCCGTTCACATTCATCACTCCATTCAAACTTCGCATTTTCCTGGTCAATTGGGTTGATAGGCCAACGAATCATGAAAATCCTTCTATAAATCTCCTATAATACCTTGCAAGTTATAAGAAACTTCATATTTTTGTTAGTGTCGTTGGTCTTGACCAATTTATTACTATTTTGACCTTTGTTGGGTCCACCAAGATTCTTTCTCCGGATACCACATGACCTAGAAAAATTACTCAATCCAACTAGAATTCACATTTGCTAAATTTAGTGTACAACTTATGGTCTCTAAAGGTGCGAATGATAACTATTCCGATTAGAAATTGACTTCTAGAAGAGAAAAATATTTTTCTATTTTTACTCTTGGATGAGTTTTAAGCAAAAATACACATTTGATAACGATACAAAATTTCTATTCCTAGAATAGAAATTCATTTGATAATGACACAAAATTTCTCCCTTCCCACGATTGGTGGGGGTGGATGAACAACCAACTCATAGCAAAGACGAACAATGATAAGAGTTTTATTTCTCATTTCTATTCCAAAATTAGAAAAGTAAAAAAAAATTACTTTTGATTTATATTCTAAACATATTTATAAAGTAGTAGAAATCTACTCCATAAATAGAAAAATAAAATAGTTTCACCAAAAAATGAAATAGTTTTACCAAAAAACAAAATAGTTTTACCAAAAAATGAAATAGCTTTTATCAAATGGATTTTTATTCTAAAAACAAGTTTGAAATAAAAAAAAAAAATAGTTCTAAAACAGAAATATAATAGTTATCATGCGCGCCCTAAGAATCTGTAGTTCAATAGCCAGAAGATCCTCTCCATCCCATCAATCCATTGTTCTGCCTCTTCTAGACTTCCCATTCTAGTAAATGTGGGTGGCTTCAATTTCAGAAATTGCTCCACCAATTCTTGGGTACGACATTCTGCTCCAGGATGTTGTTGAGCTTGCCCTCCATCAAATTCCCTATATTGGCAAGTGCCTATTGGATATCCTCCATCCAGGATTTTTTCCTTGAAGTAGCAGCTTCCGTCCTCGATAGAGAAGAACTTGCTGATCTTACTATGTTTCCTTACAATTTACTAAGCATTACCTACGTAAACAATTAGTGACTCGATGTCACTAATCATATAAATGTTAATGGAATCACATCGGTAACATATACATATTAGTGGAATACACTAGTAACTTACAATTGTTACCCGCACCCTTACGAGTGGCAATCCATCACTCGTTATTCAAAACAAATAAAAAATATGCATTTAGTGTCTTATAGCGAGCGTTCACTCTAGCCCCTTTTACCACTAATGCACCTTGTCACTCCAGTTAAACCTATGCTTTGATATCACTAGAGTTGTAGCATCCCCAACACAACACGGCTAACATAATTATCCAATTATTTCCACTTTTTAAGTATGTGGAAGTGTTTTTAGACCAATAATAATCTAGAACATAGGAAACTCAAAGAACACATGCGGAAATATAAACCAGGCTAACACATTTAATTTCTTATTTATTTACTTTAGGTGACACGGTCAGGTATACTAGGGATTTCAAAAGGGCTCATCATCCCGAACTACATCACACATACACCCACTATACCACTTTGACCCTAGGACTACCTATACAAACCTAGCCACCTATTCTTCGACATTGGTACACTCAAAAGTTGTTGCTTGGATCCCAAAAATGCTACTTCACCTTCTTGCTCTCGCCTCAGTCGATTAAACTACTACCATTGTTGTCTCCATCACCACTTGGATGTAGGATTAGCCCCACAAGCTGTCCTCCTACATATGTGTAGAATGCCAGAAACCCATGAGTAATAGGCTCGTTAAGGCTCCTATGTTGATGGATAGTATCGCTATGCACCAAATGATAGTGACGTCTAGAAAATTTTGGATCTATGAACTCGAAAAAATCCCAAGTGAGGTCCGGTAGGAGACCATAGCCGATGGAGGTAGAGGCAAGAAGGATTGGAATACTTACTACTAATTTGAAAAATGATATCAACAACCAATAAGCCTAAAACCAGCAAGTAGAAAGTCCTCTAGTCTATACTACATAAACCAATCACTGTATTGACAAGGAAAGTTTCAATATAAAGAATAGGGAATCATTTCTAAATCAACTTGCTTGACAACCTTTTTCAAAAGCAACATAGCAGATTAATAAAAAGGGTAGCTTTTTTAAACAGGTAACCTAGTAATTCAAATGGAATTTAAAAGCACTAAGCCCGTATTCGATATGAATTCATGCTACCACCCTCTTCTAGGAAACTCCATTGCCCCCCTCCCCACCCCCGAAAGCATCTTGTACCTATCTAGCATCGTGAGGACATCCGAGGGAACCGTGTTACCCCAAGCATATGGAGGAACCTAGTTACCTCTCTAGGCATCCCTACTACAACCCAAGGCATCGTCGTCCTAAGGCCGACGATATTCCCAAGTCACACATTCATACTATGGTGCAGCAATTTCATAATTCAATCAAGAATACCATTGACTTTATTACTACCAAGAAAACTCAAGTGTGAATCTAACAAATCTTCATTCACTTATGAACCACCAGACTAATAAAAACTCACTTGTACACAATATTAGACAAGTTGCAAGAAATTCCATCCCAAAGTCCCCAAACTTGCCCAATAATGGTGTTCCACACACCTTTGGAAATTGCAAATATTGTCTAGGTAAATGGATTTCAAAAATTATGAAATTTTAACGTAAGATAGATAAGATCAAAAGGAAACTTTCCGTGAAGGAACCGATGTCTAATTCGGTTTATATGGCACTATATAATTTTTAGATACCCGGACTGAAACAATAGGGTATTCTTACACATAACAGAACCAAAAAGAAAGTTGTTTTGCCAACTAAACGATTTCAAAAAATCCTAAAATTTTATATATGGTAGTTTAGGACGTACTCTACAACATTCATGGGGACAATTCTTAAATTTCTTAACCCAAGATTCTATGGAAAATGGATATTGGGAAAAGGTCGGTTTCGTGTCCATAAATACAGATTATACACCCGGTTGTTTTTCAAATATATTTTTATCATACAAATTTCAAAAAATCCGAGTTTAAAGTATGTCGTAGAACAACCAACAAGGGATGACTTTTGTGAAAAACACCCTAAGGAATTGACATCACACAAGTCAGAACAAAATTGGCAAAACTGAGGTCGCACTGAGTCCAAAGCTGACCAAGACAATATCCATGATTTTTGGCTCAAGTTTTGACCCTCGAGTATGTACAAGATTTAGTGGATAATACTTCCATGACACACATACGGACCCAGTAACTACGGATTCAAACATTTTAGCTAGGTAGACTTTTCCTGAAACTTTCGACTGCATAAAAGCATATATGAGGTTATGTAATTCAAGAAATTCTGAGGAAGCTCTCCTTGCCAAACAACAATCAATCAATATAAGATAAAACTGAGGATATCTACTTGCCTCTGGTCCTAGAGGAACTGTAGTCGTGGTTCGGCGAGCTCCCAAGTTGTTACTGTCCAAGCCGAGGCGACGGTGCAACTAACGGACAGCAATGTGAGCAGTTAAGTTGAGGAGAGAGAGTGAGGCTTGTGGCCGCTTCTTGGTACGGGTAGGGATGAAATGAGGGAGAGAACCGAGACGATCAGAGATGGAGGGAGGAAATGAGGTGTAACGGTTGGTGCTGCTGGCTTCTGCCTGTGGTAGAGGTGAGATGAAATGAAAACTAAAAGAAATGGAGAGATTTGGCAGTGAAAGCAAGGAGGAACGAGCAATTTTGTTTTTTCTCTTTTACACTCATCCTCCATCGTTTCACCGCTGTTGAGATGTCGCCCGTTGGAGAGAATGCTGAGAAGGAGGCGACACGGACCTAGTCACCGCTGTTGACTCCGTGGGGAGTAACGTGTGCCAGCAAGAGAAATCAGTAGGTGGCGCCTTGAGAAGATACTAGGTGACTTAAGGTTGACGTGGCACGATCGGCGGCTGAGGTGGCGGGGGTGCTGGCTTGGTGTCGTGGTGAGTTGATGTGATTCGACAATGACAGAGATGGCTGAGACAAGGCACGGCAAGATCCAGTTAGTGAAACTCAATGGCGAGCTTGGCGACATGATACAGTGTCTAGACATAGTGACTTATTCGGATGGCGGCTTAATAACGCGACATGGGACAATGAAATAGTAGTGATGCGTTGAGGTGACGTCGACTTGGCGAACTGAGGTGTCTTGATGGTGATGAAGATGGGCTGAGATGGCAGTTCTTACAGTGGCGCAAACAGCGTAGCCCGATGACGAGCTCGTTGATGTGGCATTAACCATTAAGCATTCCAGGCTCGCTATTTTGTTGAGCAAAAAATCTGAATGTCACAGTAAATGACCGATTAACTACACCTTAGTAAATTTGAATAGAAATCGAAGTCTAATGAAATATTTACGGCAGCTTGATATTAGATCCGATCATGGGCCTAGTGGCCCGTCAGGCTTCCCAAGATTTGCTCGAGCCAGTAAGCTTCAAAGCACAGTTTGGAAGGTCTATTTCTTATTTATGTAGTTACAACAATTTGAAAGTGCAATTTAAGATTAAGCAAAACAAAAAAGCAAAAGAGCACTTCCTTTTATATTCTACTCAAAATTTAAAATATTTTTGATATTGCAATATATTGTGAAAATATCATATGTGAAAATCCACTAGTTTGATACATGGATTCCGTGAAAGTTTCAGGTATTACGAAAGAAAATCAAAATATGAAAGTTGCAGATTAGATTAAATAAAAAGTAATTGTCCTTCGAACAATGTCTAAATTGACAAAGAATGACCATATAGTTGGCATGTCGTTGTGCCGAACTTGAATCATTCAATACAAAAATTCAATCAAATCTTGATGTCAAATCTCAAGTTTTGTTTATTAGGATGTGGTTCATACTTCTCATCAATTATATGAAGATAATGTCCTTGCGACTCCATAAGTTGAGCTCATATTTTTTTGATAATTTGGGCTAGAACTCATGAATAGTGCATGCGCACGTGCCCACACACACATATATATTCTGTAAGGATATATATTTTCTTTTTCTTTTTTTGGCAATTTGGGTTTGAGCCCATAAATAACTATTGAATATTTATATTTTGTTTATATATATATATATATTCTATTTCTCTTATAATTGAGGGATATGGCAAAGAAGTGCAAGGTATTAATTCTAACGGATTTCTCAGCTAAATGTAGCCTTAGTTTAAGAGTGAATCAGAATAAAACCTCGCGTCTCAAATTCTTTTTTCTCGCTTTTACTCTCTATTTTCTTCATGATTGTACGACAAATCTTAACATCTAGTATTAGAGCTTGTTTTGAGGTTAGGGTTTCTTGGTAAAGAGAGATCCGAAAAAATTGAATTTTGGGAAGATGTCATCATGTGAATCACAGATTGAATTAGAGAAATTCAGAGAAAATGGTTTCAAGTTATGAAATTTGAAGATGGAGGCTCTGCTGGTGGATAGAGATCTATAGCACATAATCAAAGAAGATAAACCCGAGGAAAAATCCAAGCGAAAGTCAAAGGAGGACGAGCAAAGGAATCCACATCTACCGAATTGAAGAAGTGGAATATTAGTGATTGGAGGGCGCTGGCTATGCCTTGTTGATAGCATCCTGATAAACATGACTTCTAAGAAGATCTTTGGATGAAGCTGGAAAACTTTTATCAAAGCAAGTCACTTGTGAACAGATTGTTTCTGCGGAAGCAACTGTACAACCTTCATATGAGTGAGGTGATTCTTTTTTTGCACATTTAAACGAGTTTAATACTAAGTGTGGGCAACTTGCATCAATCGATGTCTATCTGGATAAAGAAGATGAAGCATGAACTTTGCTATGTTCAATGCCAAATTTATGGGAACGTATAATTGTTTTGATTAGCGCTGGTGTTAGTGTGTTATTCATTGAGGGCGTTGTAACTACTTTATTATCTTAAAGATGAGGAGAGCAAGTTCTGAGAATGTAGCACAAGAGACTTTTTTTCGTAAGTGGAAGGAATGGTGCATGATCCAAATCCAAATTTGGTAATACGAATAAACCTAGAGGAAGATCTAAAAGCCAGATCAATAAAAAATAATGTGTTAGAAATGCAAAAAGCCTGGACACTTGAAGAAGAATTGCAGAAGCAAAAGTTTTGGTCCAGAGAAGCGAGAGGATGCATCACCCTCTAGTACAGAGAAGGATGATCACAGTTTCACGGGAGACATGTATCTTGTTTGCAATTCATCAGAGTGACTGTAGTACATGGAAAATTGATACTGGAGAATCATTTCACATAATGCCTTGTAGAAATTAGTTTTGCTGTTATGAGCCGTATCAAGGAGGTACAATGCAAATGGGAGATGACACGACACTTGATATAGTTAGCCGCGGAAAGATGAAACTGAAGATGAAAGATAGGACAATCAAAAATCTTCTAATGATGCATATTCCTGGTCTTACTAGGAATCTTATTTCTATGGGAACTATGGTAGATGTTGGTATTACTTTCACCAACAACAAGTATTCATGCAAGCTAACTTGTGAATATATGGTGATCGCCAAAGGTGAATGATATGGAAAACCGTGAAAGTTATTGGGAAGCACGATGATAAGTGGTGAGAGTTATTTCTCAGAGCAGGTAGAAGAAGATCGTTCAATGTTAAGGCATCGGAGATTGGAACATATTAGTGAGAAAGAGTTGATGACCCTTGCTTTATAGAAGATGTTGGATGGATTTCCAAGTTGTTCAATGTGTTTAAGATATTGTGAACATTGTCTACATGGGAAACTATAGGAGGGAGAGCTAAAGGAATTCTAGACTTAATCCATGGCGACGTCTTTGGTCCTACACTTGTAGCATCGTTTGAAAAATCAAGGTATTATGTCTCTTTCACTAATGATTATTCCAGATATGTGGATATATTTCTTGCAAAGGAAATATGATGTGTTTGAAAAATTTCATGAGTTCAAAGCTTTTGTAGAAAATCAATTTGATAGAAAAATTAAAGCTTTGCGGACTGACAACAGAGGAAAATTCAGTTCAGCGAAATTTAATAAATTATGTACGTCCAATGGCATTGCAAGTAGAAAAGAACACCCTATTCACCTCAGCAAAATAGGGTGGCAAAAAGGCTTAATTGGTCTCTCATGGAGAAAGCAAGAAGTATGTTAAATGGTGCAGCTTTAGCATTTGAATTTTGGGCAAAAGTAGTGGCTACTGTGTGTTATTTGAAGAATAGGTCCCCCACATCAGCTTTAAAGGATTAGACATCGTTTGAGGCACTATTTGAAAACAAGCCAAACATATCCCATGTTAAGGTGTTTGGTTGTGAAGCATATGTGCACGTGACAAAGGAAAAGAGAAACAAGGTTGAGAGCAAATCAAAGAAATGTATATTCATTGGATACAAAAATGGTGTTAAAGGGTATTAAGCTGTGGAATTCCGATACTAAAATTAATTTCTATAGCAAAGATGTGGTATTTAGAGAATCTATGACAAATCATATTGTTTTACAAGATCCTAAAAAACTACATACAGTTGAGTTAGATGTCAATTTGAAAGAAGAGAAAGAAGTTATACCAACTAGAATAGAAAATTCATATTCTAAAGCTGATGAGCCTGATGGGATGGATGATATCATAGGTTCCAAAACTAAATTTGAAGATGAAGCACCACCTGAACCGATTTTATGAAGGTTCACATGGCTGAGAAGACCACCTAAGAGGTACACCCTATTTGTCGATAATGAAAATTGTGCTTTAACTGTTACAGGTGATTATCCAAGTACTATCAAGGAAGCAAGAAGTGCAGAGAATGTTGAATAGCAGGAGAAAGCCATGAAAGATGAGACAAACTCACTAGATAAAAATGAAACGTGGAGTCTGGTACAACTACCTGTAGATCGAAAGGCAATCAGTTCCAAATGGTTGTTCAAGAAGAAAATATCTGCAGATGGAGAGATAGAATGATACAAAGCTAGTTTGGTTGTGAAAGAATACTCACAGATAGAGATAGAGGGAGTCAATTATAGTGAGATTTTTCTCCTTTTGCAAAATTAAATTCCATAAGTCTTATTTGTAGTAGTTGCATATAATCTAGAGGTAGAGTAGCTTGATGTGAAAATAACATTCCTCCATGGTGACTTAGAGGAGCAAATTTTCATGAAACAACTAGAAGGGCTTGTGGTTAAAGGAAAATACGACTTTGTTTGCAAAATGAACAAATTTTTGTATGACCTGAAACAATCTCCAAGAATATGGTATCAAAAGTTCGACTCATATGTATTGAAACTTGGCTCTATTTGTTGTAATGCCGATCATTGTGTCTACATGAAAATGTTAGATGATGACTTTATTATCCTAACCTTATATGTTGATGATATGTTACTAGTTGAGAATAGTATGAAAATGATTAGCATTGTTAAAAAACTATTAGCAAAATAGTTTGAGATAAAAGATCTAGGCCTAGCATACTTCGTCTTGAGCATACAGATAAAAAGGGAGTGTGAGAATGGGAAGTTGTGGTTAAGTCAAAAGAAATATGTTGAACGTGTGTTGAAGAAATTCAACATAAATCGGTAAAAACCCCTATGTCTCACAAGTTCCAAGTTATCATCGCCTCATTGTCTCAAGAATAAAGAAGTGTCTAAAGACTAAAGAGGAAGTTGAAGAAATGGTAAAGGTACCATATGCAGACACAGTTGGGAACTTGATGTATGCCATGGTATGTGCCCATCCAAATATTGTCCAAGCAGCAAGAGTATTAAGGAGATATATGTCCAATCCGAGGAAAAAGCATTGGGTGGCAGCAAAGCAAATGCTTCGTTATTTTTGCGGTACGTCTGACTTTGAGCTATGCTGTGAATGTATGAAAAGCTCAAAGAAATGGCAAGTATTAGAATTGAAGTGTTTTGTGGATTCTGATTGGAGAGGTGATATTGACAACAAGAGGTTAGCCAGCAAACATGCTATTTCCTTATTTAGTGGAGATGTGAGTTGAATGAGTAAGAGACAAAGCACAGTTGCTTTATCTACTATTGAGGCAAAGTACATTGCCCTTGATCATGCTATTAAGGAAGTAATCTAGATGCGTAGATTATGTAAAGAGCTTGGTTTTACGCAAAGAGAAGTGAAGATTGAATGTGGTAGCCATAGTGTTATATTCTTGGCAAAAAATAATGAATTTCATCCAAGAACAAAGCATATTGACATTCAATATCACTTCATCTGAGAGAAAGTGGACTAGAAAACCATAGTGCTGGAGAAAATTAAACTAAGGTAAATAATACAGATTTTTTTACCAAGACAATGAGTGCAAAAAAATTTGAATGGTGTACAACCATATTGAGTTTAAAGAAGCACATGGAGTATTTACCAAGTTAGCAAATGTTGAGATGTGGTTCATACTTCCTATCAACTATATAGGGGGCGGTGCTCCTGCAACTCTAGAGATTGAGCTCATATTTTATTGATAATTTGAATTCGGACCCATGAATAGCTTCTGGATATATATCCATTTGAATATATATATTTACTTTTTTATTATTTTATTGATAATTTGTACTTGGACACATGAATAACTACTGTTTTTTCTTGTACTTGAAAGATGTAACAAAGAGATGCGAAGTACTGACTATAGTAAAATCATTAACGACATAACCCTAGTTCAAGAGTGAATCAAAATAAAACCTCACATCGAATCCTAATATTGTTGAGTTCTTAAAACTTGAAGAAGTGATCCACCGCAAAGGTATAACCATCTCCAATGAAGTCGTGACAGTGGTCGACATGGTCAGTGGTGGCAACAAGAGAAGATTAAACAGGGTTCATGGCTGTGGTGCGTTTGGTACTTGAGGTGAAGAAGATGTATCCATCCTCTCGTCTTCTCAACCTTTTAGATTTCAGAATTGTCTCAAAACATCGAACTTTTTTCAAACGCTGTGACCTATGCTACTATTTAAGTTATTCGAAACAACACTATGATTATGGCTAGATAAACCCATTGTTTCCCTTCCCAAAAGCACATACAACATCCCCGCGGATCGGAATTGGAAAGAAATCAACCTAGCAGTGACCACTTGCATTACAAATATTTACAATTACCTATTTCACCTTTGTTCTGGTTTGGGAACCCGACAATCCTTGATTCCTTGCTGTCGTGGACAACTAATAATCAGTGGACGGTCAATCCTGTGCTGTCTTTGCTATCTGCTGCAAGGTTTCCACAATTGCAGAAAACTCGGGTCGCAGGGATGGCTCTCGTTCCCAGCACCTGTTCAGCAGCTTCTCCAGGTCCGGATGAGTGTGCTCCGGAATAGTAGGCCGAAGACCCTGAAATGGAAGCTCGTTTAGAAAGTATATTTGCTGTGAACGTCGAAAGAGACTTAAGAATTTTATCGTCATAATTTGGTGTTATCTACTTCCTCTAAGATTTGGATAGACTGGAACAGGATGGAGAAGACGGGCAATTTGTCGGGATGCCATAGTTACCTTGTGCACCACACCAACTGCTGCTTGTAATGGCGTTAAGTCCTCATAAGGAAGCTGCATCAATGCCAATTACAGTAAATAGTAGACGTTGAATTCCTGAACAAGAAATATCTGACCATCCCTTGAGGACTGACGTAGCAGAATAACTGCTCATTGAGTGTGAAGAGGGAGTTGACTTGAAGTGGCATCCTCTAAGGGGGCCACTAGATCAAATGTTAATGATAACAAAATATTTGCTCAGGTGCACGTGTAGTGCAAGTTCGTGCAAATAAGGAAAAAGCCTGCTATCAGTTACAGCTTGAACTTGTGTTAATCATGTTACCTTTCCTGTAAGCAGCTCCCACAGCACTACTCCAAAGCTGAAGACATCGACCTTGTGATCATATGGTCTATGTTCAATAACCTTCCAAGTATCAACACAAAAACCGGACATGTCACAGGTGCAATGCAGAAAATACTTGAGAAGAGTATTAAGACTGATTTCGAGATCCATCCAACTCATTACCATGCATATTACACGTACAGACCAGCGACATTTACTGCTGTAATGTTCCCGTACTTAAAAGCAAATGAGTACTGCAGTAAAATGTAAACAAAAGATAAAAAAATGACACGAGCTTGCATTGAAATTTCTCATTTTTAAATGAACTGTGTACTGTGAGATAAACCTGAAGACAGCTGCTGGCAGCTTGCATGAAGCAATTGATGGCATTCTCCCAACCTACCAACCTGAGTACTCTTATAATTACCAATCACACATATGCTAGCACCTTTGAGATCTGTCTACATTTCTCCGAGGGAAACATATACCTGTTCCTCAACATGTCTATTTATATAACTCTCAACATGAGCTTGCCTTGATTAATCTATGAAAAATCTTTTACCGTCCATAATAAACTGTATAGATGTTTATGTAAGGCGAAGGAATTATGACTTTTTAAGTTGGATTTCATTAGCTTGCATATTTACATGGTTCTAAATTGACATTTAAAGTGAATGATTTAAGCCAGATAATGACTTTTTCGGATAATCTAAATGAGCAAGAACAGTATCAATGATTTATATAGTTGGTTTACATGTATCGATGCACAAAAAATTTAATAATCTGGCTCTTAGGCCGTCTCCAACATCAAAATAGTCCTCCAAAGGATACTTCTTTTGAGGAACTATTGTGCCTACAGATACGAAGTGGGCAAGGAAAGGTGGCAAAACAATGGCAGCACTGGGAGGGTGACAATGCACTCTTTCAGGCAAGTAATGATGTACTCAAGCTTCTGCTGGGAAATTGGAGAGTACTTTTGAGGGGAGGTTCAATATACAGTCCTGTTCTTTCACTCCATTGCACAGATTTATACCAGGAGTCGCAACATGTCATTATCTGGTATATTGATCATTGGATTCAAACACTGCGACGATCCTTATCTTCATGTCACAGAAACATCTCTTTGGAAAATCCATATGAACATCTAAAACTTATTGTTGTCTCTATAAGGGATGTCCATATCTGGTTTGGCATCAGAACTCCCTTTTACTTGGTGAGAATTCGAGTCATTATACATAGGGGTGTGCAAAAGAACTGGGACCCGCCCAGACCGCCTGGAATTGGACTGAAACCGCTCAGAACCGGTGGTTTTTAAGGGAACCGGTCCGGTTCCTAGTTCCAATTTATGGGAACCGGTAGGTACCTGGTTCCATGGGCAGATCCGCCCGCCCGCCCACCTGCATCGGACCAGTTATATTATAACAATATATTAATTTTTAATATTAAAAAAATTCGAAATTAGCAAATCTAAAATTTAGGGCTCCAATCACCATATTGTCTCGATTCACTACTTTCTTACTCCATCTCGTCTTTCTCAATTCAAAATCTCCCCGAGCTCTCTCTTCCTCTCTAATTCACCTCCGCATCTACTCATCTCCCTAAGAGTCTTAGTCAGAACTCGGCGAAACAATAAGTTGATTCTCTTTTCCTCCCTCAAACTTGAACTCTCTCTTCACGTCGTCGCCACCTCCGCATTCACTGTCACTATCGTCCTCTTCGTTGTTGGGCTCGTCTCGCTTCTACCTCCCCTCTTCCTCCTCCCCCTCCTCAAGCTTCTCCCCATCATCCTCATCTTCGGGGACGGGCGAACTCCAGGTCTAAGAACGGCTCATTATCCCGTTGTCCTCCTCATTGTCGATCTCGAGGGAGGAGTGGGAGACGGCGGAGGCAATGGCGAAGATGGTGGTGGTGGCCGAGACGGAAGCGAAGTGAGGATCGCGACCGCCGCTACCGCTGACACCGCCGCAACGCTAGTACTTGAGGAGAATAAAGCTACCATAGTCGAGAGGGCTAGAATAAGCAGATGTGGGGAGGGCGAAAAAGGGAAGGTGCGGAGGTTGAACCGGTTCTATGGATCCACCCGGAAATCCGACCGAATCAATGGTCTGGTTCCCGGTTCCAATTTTTCGAAACCGGTTCTTAGCGAGCAATTCCCGCTTTTAGGTCGGGAACCGCCCACCTGAACCATACACACCCCTAATTATACATCATGACTATTGTTATTTCCATAATAACATGCCTTCTCGTTCTGAACTCTTGCGGTACTCTCTTTTGTGAGGCAAAAGGAGATAAATTTTTTTTCTCTTGACAATGCAAGTTAATCGAAATCAATTTCGACCTCTACCCAGGGAACTCTTTTTCTTGATTAATATCAAGTTCTTAAACCCAACATCAGTAATGCAGTCCTCCTTATTATCACTTTATTTTGAAAGAAATTGCCTCACCCAAAAACAAAGGGAAAGTACTAGAAACAATATATAATATATATTTTTGCAAAATGCCTACCTCCGGAGCCATCCAACGGTAGGTTCCAGTTTCAGCAGTCATCACACCAGACTGAGTTTGAACTCGAGCAACACCAAAATCAGCAATCTTAACCACCTGCTGCAGCAGTCTTTTAAATACTCGGTTTGAGCAAAAAGAAACCTTCAACAACTGATGAAATGCCTATGACAAAATCTCTTGAGGAACCAGTGACATACAATAAGTCATGCACAGAGTCATTCAATTGTCCCTCAAAAGAAGCAGGGCTTACATTACTGTGAGGCCAACCCCAGTACTTGCCTAAACACGTCCTTTTACTGAACAAAATGATGAAACGCATTTTTCAGAAACATCACAAAGCTAAGCATGCATAACAAGTCATTATCACGATGCAGTCTCCTTGGAAAACTTCCACAATGTAAACATTTGGCATGACGTTAGTTATGACTGGGCTTAATCATCCATGAAAACTGGGCTAGTAAAATGGTTTATACATTTGTAGGGTGTGACAAATTCATTTCAAATTTCATTTCAGAACAGACCTGTTAATGTTCATCCCATCTGATTTTCATTAGTGTGGCTCTATTTCTGCATATTCACTTTTACCTCACATGATAAGCGACTGCGTAAGCAACTTTGCATCTTCATCATCCAGAAACCAATCTTGATCTTGGTTTTAGTTGTCTTTTGCATAAGTTAAAAGACATCAACACTAAAAAATGACAAAAATAAATCTTAACATTCAACATTGAATAGAACTGTATTATGACAAGAAAGAAAGCTAGCCCAACAGAAAAACTGTCAAGACAATGAGATTTGAAAGATAAATATCTTACCTCATTTCCATCCATCAAAACATTAGCAGTCTTAAGATCCCGATGGACGATATTATTCCTGTGCAAGTAGTTCATTCCCTTGGAAATATCAATTGCCAGTCTCAGAACAGTTGAAAGTTTGAGAACAGCATTTTGCTTATGCAGAAAGTCAAACAGACTTCCACCAGCCATGTATTCTGTGAGGAAAAGGTAGATTAGAGACAACAGAACTTCGAAATTTCAGATTTCTTATCGAATTTCAATTCTAGCAAACAAAAAATGGTGCTTTACGATTGCATATTTCTATATGTGGAACTGAAATAACCTGTCACAATACATAGTCTTGGAGGTCTAGTAGATGCACCAATGAATTGCACAATGTTCTTATGCCTAATTTTCCTGCAAGCATTGACAAAGAATGAACAAACACGACCTCTTAATATGTCAGTGCAAGAAGATTATAGGTCAGGACAAGAGAACAGTCAATGAGGAAATTAGATGACTCTCAAAGAAGCAAATTTTATTCTCTCTCTCTCTCTCTCTCTCTCTCTCTAGAGTGGCAAATGGAAAATAGCTAGCCTTACGTGCTTTTCACAGAGAAAAAAGATAAGTAGAAATAATAAAGGCAATGATTTTGATTCAACACTGAAGTTTGTTCACTAATTTTATGTTGAACTAACGAAATCCTTCAGAGGGACAACACTCCTAATAACTAATAAGAACATGCAGCTCAATGAATCAGACAAGGTCCCACAATAGGAGAATGAACATTACATGAATGGGCATCATCCTGAAAAAAACTTGAAAAGGAAACAACAACATGCCTGCCAAAATCATGAATATTATGAAGCAAACCTCATTATGTTGACTTCCTGAGCAAACTCTCGTTGCATGGCTTTGTTTAGATGCTCAGTCCTAAGAACCTTGATGGCTACATCTTGACTTAAAAACACGCCTTTATACCTATATCAGTGAACTAATAACACTTAATAACCACTTGTAAGCAATGGAAGAATGCAGCAGGAAGAGAATTACTCACAACTCGCCATATGATCCGGATGCAACTTTCTTTTCAATGCTCAACATGTTTACATCAATTTCCCAGACATCTTTTCCTTCACTGGAGACATTTACATGGTTACAGTTGGACTTGATTCCATTCTGCTTTTGCTTGTCTGTGTCAGAACTATCATTGCATGTCTGCTGCGGATGCTTCTGCACCAATATTCAAGAGATCACTCGATGCTAAGATTTGATAAATCAAGATTTTTCAGAACAGCAGAGCTTGGCAAACTTCCCCCACTAGAATGAAATCGTGTATGCTTCTTAACCAATAGCCTAAATGAAAGTAGATGAAGAGAAAGCTTGCAAACGAAAATACTTCTGAACTAAACATACCATGTTGATCCTAAGAAACATGGAATCAAGAATACTTGTAAACTATCAATGCTGTAGCTTTCCATAAGTGCCAAGTGGTGTAGCAAGCACATGACAAATGCTAATATTCTTTCAAGATGGAACATATCTCTAAAAATGGGAGCCAAATGTGTTACCTCAATCATCAACATTTTCTCTTTCAGTATCTCCTTAAGCTCCTCGGTCTTTGTCAAAGACATAATACACAGGAAAAGCAAGTTAGACTCAATGAAAGATGTTCATGACTGAAACATTCCATATGAAAACGAATAAGAGTACCTCCCGTTCCCAACCATCAACAGCAAAAACGTCCAAGGAATAGCCATCTACGGTGGAGAAGGCATGTGCTTCTTGAATGTTCAGCCCAATCTCAGACATTGAGGATGTCAACTGAACTCATAAACAAGCATGAGAAGAAACACAAGTCAGTGAACTGTACAAACTGTACCCTCTAAAGCAGTCTTCTCCTTATGAAGTACTTTTTCTCAGATTGTAGCCTGTGCTGGAGTCGATCACAGTTATACCCTTATTCTTGCTACTAGTTTAACCTCATGCGGGCAATAGTACGAATGGCAACATAAAGTAATGATGCCTGAATAATCTTTGAATATGATGAGCCTTCTTCCTTTCTTTTTTTTTTTTTTTGGTCGATGATATAAAATACGCAGGAATGGCAATATATAATTTTCCATACTCACTGCTCTGACAAGTAAAAGATGATCTATCCCCTTGGCCCTTCTCAAGGTATTGGCAGTTCACTCCTTGGTTTATTTTATACCTGATTAGTCCAATTCTGATTTCAATCTTAAACTCGGTAAAGCATCTTGGTTATTTCCTTACACATGTCAACATGCAGTACTACTCTAAACTCTATTTCTCAGTGGCATGCTCTTCCAGAGTAATTCTTCAATCTATTTAAGATTTAGTTAAAAATCTGGATGTAGTAGATTCTCTTGCAGAAGAGCTGACACTATTTAGCTACCTGGCTGAGAAATTTCCGCTGGTCATTTGTCGAAATCGTCACTTCATGCATAGTCCTAAAGAATTGATGAAATAAGAGCAGAATATCCCAGTAAGAAAGGATGGCATGTTTTCAAGACTACACAAAAACAATTTCCTTTGTTACACAGTCAACCAAATTCTTTCAGATAGATGGAATGATCATAAACCGTCAATTTCCATTGGTAAAGGAAGCTAGTTCATAACAATTTAAGAAAGACTTACAAAACCATGTTCTCTCTACCATAAAGAATGATGAGGAATCAGTTTGGCTTCAGTCTAATTCCCTCAAATGGGACTGGTATCGTTCCCTTAATTAAGAATTATAGGGGTTTGCTGTCCTCATGCTGTTTATAAGTTAAAGCTGTCTCCGACCATCTCTTGAATAGCGATGGAAAATTCGCTAAATTGATCAAGCCTAATCTGGAATCTTCTGAAAGAGTGTTGCTCCAAATTTATGTGGCCACTCCACAAGTGGAACAGGGAACATATGGCTTAAACAGAAAAATGCAGGTGGCATTTGACCCAGATTAAGCAGTTTAGCAGATAGTTCATGTTCAAGGAAACTTAGTGGATTTAAAGATGGTGAAAGGGACAACTAAATTAAATGCTACCAAATATCATGTTAAGCAAGGTCGTATGCAGATCTCATTAACAGTAGCTAAGCTTCCAGGCAAACTCACCTAATGACCGAATGTTGAGAACCAGAGTTGGGACTATCCCCATTTTGAGTAGGTAAATCAGTGCCTTCAACTTTGACTTCCATTTTAGAGGACAACCCAAAATCAGGAGGTGGATGGATACTGAGGGAGGAAAATAAGGAACGATCATAAACAGAAAGGATCTGACATAAGCATTCTAGTGACTAAACAGGGGAACTTTCTGCTAAAGGCCATTTAAGCAGACCTTTGTCCTCTTTTGTAATAAAAGAAATGCACATCAACATTTCTTGGGGAGGTTGAATGAACAGAGTCGTCACAGTCATCACTGGAAACAGAAGGGACCTGCATAAAATACCGTGAAGAGCATGAATGTTCCAGCCTGCAAGGTGCTACCATAACTGAACAAAATGAATACAGTAATTGTTTTCAGACGTATTAAAGTGAAAGATGCAGGGAATGAGAAGCTTTAGACAGGGAAGCAACATAAGTAGAACTTAAGAATCTATGACAAGATTCTTGAGGGATTCCATAAAGACCAGGTCAGAATTGTGCCTATTTACTGACGATTCAAAACTCACTCCAAAAGTGAAAAACGATGTGATAAAAGGAGCATAATATTCAAATATAGGCACTTGCTGTCAACTATAAGCAAAGCATGGCTTTTCACGAAATGAATAGAAAGCTGCCAAAAAAAACAAGGCAAGCATGTGCTCCAGAGACCGAATTTATCAGTAACATAGAAACGCACGGGGATGCAGCTAGATGACAATTATCTGCATTCTTATTGATCAAATGACCAATTGACATATGCAGTGTCAGTGGAAGCATAAGAAATGACATTTAAAGAGCTATAAGACTCATATTTACTCTCTGTAACGAAAGCATATTGGATGAGGCATCGATCCAAAATGTAAGATATGATGAGGCATCAACTTGATGACCATTAGACAATTGACTTTGTGAATGAAGTCTGCGACGGTCTATAGTCCATTACCTGCACAAGGCGGACTTCAATTGCTGGTCGAGTCTCAGGATTCTGCGCCATCTGAAGCAACCTTTTATGCATAAGAACATCTTCTGCCGTGTCCATATTCACATCCAAAGCATATCTACAATCAACATATTATTAGATTCCACCAAGGGAAGCATGAGGTAACAATCGCACAAGAACACGACGAGTTCATTGAAGATCCTCCTATTACCAGTCCAATGTTTCTAAATGAGGAAGCAGTCAGGAGAGAAAGACAACGAAAATAAAATATGAAAACAGAGAACACAAGTGCACTCCAATCAATGGACCAGGAGGAACCCACGACTCTGTCAAGCTCACCGTCAAATAATTCACAACTCTTAAGAGCTGGCCCAAGTTAAGGCAAGTAGAGAGCAACATATTCGTCGAAAAATGTGAAGTTTTCCCTACTTCAGAAGATTCATCATCAAACTGATCACCAAGAATCATGAATTCGATACTCAACGATCGCGAAACTGGGAATCGTTTCTGAACCGCCCAAATGGCGCACGAAAGGAAAAGAACGATCGTCGTACGAACAAATTTCACCAAATTCAAGCAAAAACACTCGTGTAGCTCGTGATTCCGTCCATCTACGGCTCACAAAAAAAAAAAAAAATTCCCTCGCTCCCTCAGTTACCGAAGATAAAAAAAAAAAAAAAAAAGAGAGAAAACCGCAAGAAAGCGAACCGAAAAGGAAACAAAAAATTCAAAATAAAAAAGGCCAAAGCGCCGGCAAGTACCTGATCGGCAAGCGATTGAAATGCGCCCAGAGATCGCCTTCGAAGCCAGGGTGCGACGCCTCCTCGGTGTCCGCCTCCTTGAGCCGGCGGAGGACCTCGCTGTAGACATCAACCTTCCGCAGCTGCCTCCTGCTCCTGCCGCTCAGCGTACGCCAATCCACCACCCCGCTGCTGCAGCTATCCGCGCCTTCCCGCTCCATCGCCCCGGTCGCCGCCCCCGCGCGCGCCTCAAGGGAGCTCCAATTGTGTGGGGGCCACGGCCGCCGCTCCTCCTCCTGCTCCGCACGATGTCCCGTCCTCGAACCAAGGCCGGCGCCGATCAGCGACATGCACACGGCTCGCGCGTCCCCCCCGGCCAGTCCGTCCGTCCGTCCCACCGGTCGAGTCCGGTCGTACCGCCGGGGAAGATCTCACGAGGAAAACGCCAGAGAGCGAAGAGGGAGAGGGAGAGGGAGAGGGAGAGGGAGAGAGAGAGAGAGAGAGAGAGAGAATGATATTTGCTAGAGCTGGAGCTGAGCCTGTCTTTGCATGTTATTATAAAGGCAAAACAAATGGCCTCCTAACCTCTCCTTCGCTCGCTGCGTGCGGGGAGCTTTCCCTCGTTTTCTCGCAAGCGTGTGATTAGTTTCGAGAGGGAGAAGATTAAAAAAGGGAGGGATTAGAGGAACGTTAATTAAGTGGCGGTGCGCAATGCGCACCCCCCGAAGAGTCACCCCCATTTTCCCCCAATGCTTATCGACGTGGATTATAACGACGCCGCTTCGCCTTTGCTTATATCACCACCACCCCCCCCCCGCCTTCGCCACCAGCCCCTCCTTAATTATATATATAATTTTTCAATCTACATGTCTCTACCGAGGATTCAAAAGAACCAAAAAAGAGGATTCTGGATCTTCATCCCCATTGGTTTCGGGATTGATTAATGGGTTTTTTTTTTTTTTTTTTTTTTGGGCTTGGAACAGTGATGGATCCCTGTCAATCTCCGTCGGAGCAATTGCCCGGACAGACCCCCTGGGCTCGCCTCCTTGCGTCACCCGGCACCACCACCGCCCCCTCCCCCTCCATCCCTCCTCGTAGAAAGACATTTTCTTTTCTTTGTCAGTATTTTCGTCCCAAAGTCCACCCGCGAAGCTTCGTAGGGAAGACGAGGATGAGAGACAGGTATGAAGTAAAGGTGACGGATGAGTGTGACTCTAGGTAGAACCTAAGACCGGAGAACTGGACAGGTGTCCAGTTGGGAACCTGTCCGATTTTAGGTTTCAAGAATTGGGGAACATGTTTTAATAAGTAGATTCTAAATTTGGATATGTGGAATCTTTAACAAGTTTTTTGTATTTTTCTTGGTCTATGTTTTTGCGTGATCTTATGACATTCCATGAACCAAGCTTCTATTTTTTTTATTTTTTTTGTATGTCTAAATATAAGTTATGATTAGTGAATCATAACGGTGAGTGATGGTCATTAAATGTGATTTCACTGCAATCATTCAATTAATAATAAAGGGAGAGCTTGAGTATGCCTTAAAAGCTACGACAAAGGTTCAAGGTTCCAGGTATGCATAATAGGTTTGGAGTTTTGAAAATTGTAGCCGCCAGTGATATCATTAAGTGTGATAATTCACTACAATTATTCAATTAATAATAAAGGGAGAGCTTGAGTAGGCCTTAAAAGCCATGGCATAGCTTCCAAGTTTCAACTATGCATAGTAGATTTAGAACATGTTCCAATATAGGGATACATCAACATTCATAGCGACTTACACGGAACTTGAAACTGCTCGCCTTTAATATCAAGAGTGGGCAAACCACATAGCAATTTTGACGAAAAGGGGGAGAACTGTGGCGGTAACCCTTCTTTGCACATGAGCCTTGATCAAGGGAATGATATGTGAGAATTCAGTAAGCGGGGGAACCCCGCAAGTAGGAATTGGTCAGGAAGTAGAACTCAGTTTTCCCTAATAATTTGTTGGGAGCTCTGTCTCAAAAGGGTTGAACTTGTAGATGGAGGAATGGGACATATATGCATACACGGATTATAATAAAAGGATATATCAACATCCATGGTGATGAGTTAGGTTGATTGGGCAAGCATCTAATTTGTCATAAGTAATATAGAGCCATGCGTAAGTTTAAACGTTCAAATTTAAACAATGCTTTGTTATGTTTTCATCACCCCTTCCCCCACCACCACATTTTTAAAGATTCCGCTTGTTTAATCGGAAATGAATGATTTGCAAAATATATTTTTTTTTAAATTGATCACTTATATCGCTTATAAAAATGAATAAATAACAAACGTTTCCATCATTTGCGAAAATGTATATAAGAATGAAAATAATTTTATGGAGTAATTATTTTAAGTAATAAAAATGATCATTTTTAGATAAAAATATCTTTCAAATTATTTATGTTCCGTGAAACAAACACAATCACTAAAAGTAATTCCCTTTTCGATTTCTCTAAGCAAATTATTTATTTATCACGTGTGACCTCATAAACAAAGGTACATAAATACAACGATTTGTACAAAGATCCGAACGAGGCGGACCCCGTCAACTGCACGACTTCTTTTGGGGGTATTCTCTTATTTTTTTTATACATAATTTTTCTAATGAAGATCCAATAGGGGGCTCCTGTGTTCGGATCACCCACTTATAATTATTATTTTATTTTTATTATTTTTTTAAAAGGAAAGAAAAAAAAAGGAAGGTAAAAGCTGATGTCATATATATAGGTCACGAGTTGCATTAGGTGGGGAGCATGGGAAAAGTATATTCTCCCCCTATTGAATCTAGCAATCAGCTTATCCAGACGTGGAGATTCTTTTTCGCTGGGGCGATTCCAATATGTCCAACGTGGATGCCTCCAATCGGGAAAAAGTTTTGGTTCTTATTTTATTTCTGATGTTTTCTTTATTATTTATGTCGCCTCCCTAGGGCCTATGGGGATATAACCATTGGCCCTTGTTAATCCCGTCCTCACGTCGATGCCTTTTTCTCCTCTGTTGACCAATCAGCACACGCAACCTGTCGCGTAATTTCGTCGTCTCGTGTTTTGGATATAATCGATGGCCTACTTTTCTAGAGAAACCTCCGATCCTATGTTTAGTTTCAATTCTACTCCGAACTTCTCTTCCTCTCAAATTTTATCGACTTTCAATCTATTTTCAATTCTAAGTCCATACTTTTGTCTTAACTTGACGTGACATTTTCACGTCAATAACAAATCCACATTAGTAAAGTGACATGAAAATACATAAAAAAAATTATGTCCAAAATAAAATCATTTTAAAATATGAAAATTAGGGATGACGGTCGTCATCACAGCCCCATCAAAATGATAGTAGTTAGGAGGTCCCTTTTATTGAGAGTGTCTCACATTAGTTATGGAAGGAGTTGATGATTGGTTTATAAAATTTCCATTTTATGATAAATTGAAGACCGTTTTTCCTAAGTATTCACAATTGTATCAAACTTAGTTACAAGTGGTGGAATTATTTACTAGATAATCTGAAACAATAGTGAGTAAAGGGGCAAACATCACAACACACGAATATGGGATTTCTATTTAATAATAATAGCTCTAGACGATAAAATTATGAGCTGCCTAATGAAACAAACATGCAACACTCATAGTTGGGTTCACAAGAACAATGCACAAACTATGAAACACACAAAGAAGCATCAATCTCTACCTCAAATGATTTGTAAGTTCCATCTACTCAACAATAGTCTACTCACCTAATGCAAACAAGGTTGAAATTGGGAATAAGGAAGCCCAATCCAAAGTATGTTCTCTCTACAACCCATGAGATCCCAAAGGAGTTGAAAATAATTAAAGGAGCACTAAGTCATGTGGGTTGGAGGAAAGCTATGATAGAAGAATTGGAAGCTCTCGAATTAAATCAAACATGTGAGCTAGTACCAAGAACTTCAAAAATAAATATCATCGAATGTAAGTGGGTGTTCAAAACCAAGTTGGATGCGGAAGGAAACCTTGATAAATTGAAAGTACAATTACTGGCGAAAGGGTACCATCAAGGGGAAGACATTGATTTCACCGAAACTTTCAATCCCGTGGTTAAACAAGTAACTGTGAGATTTGTCCTCTTTGTAGCAATTGTTTAAGGATGGTTTATCTATCAACTGAATGCGAAGAATGCATTTCTTCAAGGGTCATTGAATGAGACGGTGTGGAACAACCATCGGTTTTGGTTTTTGTGAGTTCTAAAATGCCTAACTCGGTTTGTTTACTCAAGAATGCGTTATATGGTTTAAAACAAGCTCCGCGAGCTTGGTGTAAAAATTCAGCAACTTTTTGCTAGAATGGGGATATCTATTGTTGTTTGTTCTTTACATGAGTCAACACAACTTGGTATTATTGTTATTATATGTGGATGATATAATTTTGATGGGCAACTCATCATCCCTACTTCGGGAATTAATAGAAGCCTTGAGCAAAAATTTTTCTATGAAAGATCTTGGACAACTTCACTATTTTTCAATACCGAAGTTTACTGGTCCAAACCTATTTTTAACACAATCTAAATATGCTAGTGATTTGTTGCAAAAAGTAGAAATGCAAGACAATAAGCCGCTTGAGACCCCATTGCTAATCAAAACTCATCCAACGGTACAATACATGGAACCTTTTCATAATCCTTACTCCATTCGAAGTCTTGTAGGTGGTTTACTATATCTAACAATCACAAGATCGGACATCTCTTATTCAATAAATCAAATTTGTTAGAAAATGCATTCTCCTACAAATGGCGATTTCAAACTGTTAAAACTAGTGTTGCAGTGTGTGAAAGAAACTCAGCAATTGGGGCTTTATCTTCACTCTAACAGCACGCTGTATTTATATGAGTATGAGGACTCTGATTAGGTTGGCTATTTTGAGATTCGGAGGTCAACAACCGAGTTATGCACTTTCTTGGGATTGAATATCATTTCATGGTTTGCAAAACAGCAAGTGATGGTGTCAATTTCATCGACGAAGGTTGAATATAGGCCCTTAATTTTTGCCACAATGGATCTTACATAAGTTTCTTTTGTATTGAGAGATTTGGATATTCCGCTCACAGGTTCGACTTTGCTTTATAGTGCTAACTGCTCAGCCATTTCAATGACAACGAATCCAATCCTTCATGCGAGGACAAAGCACATGGAGATCGATTTTCATTTCGTTCAAGAGAAAGTTGCTCTCAAGTCACTTGAAGTCCATTATGTCCCTACTACTCATCAAATTGCTGACATATTTACAAAAGCTTTACCGCACTTTGATCATTGCAGGCTACGATACAAACTAGGACTAGGTTTTCCACCTAATCCCAATTTGAGGGAGGCTGATAAGGTTAATAATATTGTTGGTGAACCATCGGAAGATTAGATTAGATGAGGAGATAAAATTTGATTATGCCATCATAAGATTATATTAAAGTAGGAGATATGATTTGATTCTGATTATTCTAATTGCATATTAATTGATCCAATCAATTCATAAGATTATATATTCATAATATTGAATAGAAAATACTATTATTTCATCTAGTTGTCTTCTTAATATAAATAGCAGTATGTACTGTAAAAGCAAAGAGTATACTATGGCTTTTAGTAAAGAACATTCTTCTCCTAAGAAATTTATCTTTGAATCATTGTTTTTTTAATTCATTTGATTTTTTTTTTCAGTTT
Source organism: Eucalyptus microcorys (assembly GCA_014182515.1). Taxonomy (NCBI): domain Eukaryota; kingdom Viridiplantae; phylum Streptophyta; class Magnoliopsida; order Myrtales; family Myrtaceae; genus Eucalyptus; species Eucalyptus microcorys. Next base: position 15,014,305 of record CM024567.1, read on the forward strand.
TTAGGGTGAGAGAGACTTAAAACCACCCAACATTGGCATCAAAGCTCGATTTACCAATAAATTTGGACTCAATAATCATATGTGAGAGTTATGGGTTTTTGCGTCTCCAACCTAGGCTTCTTTGAACTAGTTTTTGAGGTGAGAGACGTCCAAGGCCATCCAATATTCTCTGGTGGCATGGGGACAAGTCATTCAGTGCACAAATCGAATTCATGACTTTGTGAAAAACGACCACCCAATTAACTATCAAGCCAATTGATACAGTGATGAATTAAATGAAGTCATCGCATCAACCAAAGGGTTGTCCTTTTTTTTTTTTTTTTTTTTTTCTTTTTGGGTTTTAAGACGATGGAGAGAATCTCGGTTCTTTAATAATAGTGATGACCTTCGATGGACGGGAAAAGAATTGCAAAAGAAAAAGAGAAAAAAGGTAACTAGGACAAATAACACTGAAAAGAAATGCCCTTCGTTGTCACTTCCAACATAACGTTCTCATATCAAACGTCATATGCAACCCGAAATGCTTCTCCACAAAACGTAAATAGACTGTCCTCAGCTTCCTATTAAAACCACGTAGCCTCTCTCTCTCTTTTCAAGCTTCATTTCTGCTCAACTACTGCAAGGTTAGAGTTGGGATGTGATTTATACTCACATCGATAAAAAGGCACAAAGGTCCCTCTCCTTGATGACTGGGACAATGCCCCTAAGTCGTCAAAAATCAATTAGATTTGTGCCCATGAAAAACTGGGTTTATATAATCTATTTCTTTTTTAATTGAACCTTATAACAATGAGATGGAATGTGCTTATTATAGTGAAATCAATTGTTGGAAATATAGACATAGTTTAAAGATGAATTAAAGATCCGTTCGTTTCGCGGAAAATGGGTCATTTCCAGAAAATATTTTCCTAAAAGTAATTTTCCAGGAAAGTGACAATATTTTCTGGTGTTCAGCTAAAACCTGAAAATGTTTTGGAAAATATTTTCCGATGTTCAGTAAAGAAAATATTTTTTAAGAGTTCACCACTTAGGTATGCATCACTTATCGACCTATAAATCAATCAAATATGAACTTGTCTTTAAATTCAAGCAAACTTACTTCATATCTTTGTTCCCTCATTGTCGCCAAATGCTCATCTACTCTAAAAAAATGTCCGTATAGATTTTAAAAAGAAGCAAAAGAGAAAATAAGCAAAGCATGTATAGCCCTCATGAGAATCTTCCCATTAAGTGGCCTGTTCTCCCCTTATGTCTTTTGTGTTCTAATAAACAAAAGAAAAAAAAAAAAGCATGTAAAACCCTTTACCTGAGCAATATACAACTGCAAGGTAGGATAAATAAAGAAAATGATAAGCAAGAGTGTGCGAGCTTGAGATCGATGAGCTCAAGATTTGTCTAGCAACAGCCGACGACTAGTCAAAAAAGAAGAAGATGGAAAACAAAGAAAAGAAAAAAATAGAAAATTACAAAATAATTCAAACAAAAAAAGAAAAGAAGAAAAAGAAATGGAAGGAGAAAGTGAGGATTTGTAAATGTGTGAGATAAGAGATATCAAGTGAGGAAAATGTTTTCCCTTAATTTAGAAGATTTTTTTCCTTTCATGGAAAATATTTTCCCCAATGAATTTATTTTCCGTGAAACGAACGCCGGAAAATCCGGAAAACATTTTCCCGGAAATCATTTTCCGCGAAACGAACGAAGTCTAAGATAAATCTTGTGTCTTGATTTCTTTTTCTCGCTTTTACTTTCTATTTCGTTGTGTTTGAGTGCTTAATCCCAATAGTTAGGCTCCATTTGAGTGCCATCAACAACTTGTTACGTCTCAATATTTTCGTAGATGATTAATAGATTTTCTGCCCATTCATTTTTGTATGCAATACAAGTGATTATTTTCACCAAAAAAATTTTTAAATCATTCATCTTCCGTGAAACGAGTAGTTTCCCATTTATCTAATGATGCAGGGAAAGCGACTACTTTCTTGTCGGAAGAAGAAGTCGTTTTCTCCCAATTTAAAGTTACTTTCTTTCGGTCCACATACAACGATCATCCGCATATTGAATTAGCTTTCCGTGATCTAAAAACATCGGGAAAATCATTAAAAATATATATATAAATATAAATATATAAATATATAATATCCCAGCAACCGGTTTTTCCTCCGAACGAACGGACACTTAAAATCTCCTATTAAACTAAAGCGACCGCGGCCGAGACATATATTCTAGGGGCGAGCAGGCGTGCCGGACCGCAATTGGGGAGGCGGGTGGTCCAAAAGAGAAAGCGATGCCGACTTCACGGGATTGGCAAATTGCCAATTCATTTATGTTGACCCCCCTCCCCTTATGCACGATCTCTCCGTCGCCTTTGGGCCCAATTAGAAATTTGAAAATCGCGTCATTCGTGTGGGCGCCCACCTGCTCATTCTAATCTATCTTTTCTCCCTCGTTTGCTCATTTGGACACTCATCTCCCCCCCTGTCCCTTTCCCGGCCGGATTCCTTATAGTCGCCCGCTCTATAATTTTATCGATATATGCTATTATAATCTTATATGGATCGATGCGGTTGGAAATTATGTGGATTTGTAAAGTTTTTTGTTTTTTTGCTATGTTATAATATTTAAATAATGAACCACGCATCCATCTGACAGCTTAAACTTTTAGAATAGACAATTTTGATATCTCCAAGATAATCTCACACGCGAGGTCAATATAAATATGATAAATTGAGCTTTCTATATGTGCTAAGCAAGTTTCTTGTCAGTTTTTGCCAGTAGGTGGGAAGGGGATCTTCTGCTCTGTTCTTTTGAACATTGACCAAATTGCCAAGAGACAATCAAATACATAGAGTCTTCTGAAATAGTGATAAGCCGCGAGAAGTATTTTAGCCGTCAACCGCATAAATTTGAGATGGTGTCACTTTCTCTTTTTTTGGGGATCTTCCAATCATACTGGACTTAAACATTGCGTGATTGACGTCAATGTGCCCTCGCCTAAAAGATTCCCTATTTATTGATGTTTGTCAGGCGCTGAGTTTCTTGAGCATACATTTTAGACTTTGAAGTGGGTCGCGACATGGATTTTCGTGTCGAACTGGAGCTGATTTTGGCATTTACTAAAGAAAAGACGCCATTTTTGTTGGAGGGTAGAAGGAAGATGTCGAGTATATTCTGGACAGCACCCTTGATTTGGGCCGGGAAAGAAAAGGACTCGTGCCGAAAAGGGAATAATCACCAAGCAGAATGAAAAGAGATTTCTTTGTATTTTGTAAATAATATAGAAGTCGTTTTTCAATATTTGTTATACAAAAATAATTTGTATCAAAAATCACGATCAAGTTCTGCAATTTGTCTCAAAAGTGCAATTAAGAACTTCCTTCAACTCCATTTGATTTGAGTAATGGAAAATGTCGACATCATTTTTCTTAATACTTTTTGAGGTCACGTGATAACAAGTGGGCTTCACATTAAGAGAAAAAAAAAGCCAAATACAACCAATTAAAGGGAAAAGAACTGTAAAAAGCAATAAAAAAATGCACTGCACATTGAATCCATCGCCGAGTGTTTAACTGGAATGGGGCACCCCTGCCTCCCCACATTCACCGGCGAGGGCAGCCCTCCTATGGGCTACGGTGAAGGCCAATGACCCTTTTGGCAAGAATAAGAAGGTGAGGGCCGGCAAGCCCTTGTTAAGTATATAGGAAGAACCTAGAAGGCTAAATGGACTTAATCAATGTTATTCTAAGTATACAACATGAAATAAAGACGACAATAAACTATCACTTGGCCTAGAAGATTGACTCCTAGACTACCTAATTAGTCCAGTAATCTAAACAATACCCGATTTTATGCTTTTTATTCAATTTCTTTTACAGATGAAACAACACATTTTGTCGTCATTTATTTAGTCTAAATCTGATTCGCAATTGACCACACATAAACAACAATGAACCCATGTTTTTCCTCAAGCGTATTTTTCACCCGACTTACATTTAGAGCAGTTTTTACTTGGAAACACTAGGGATATTCACAAGACGCGCAAGTCCTCAACAAATCTTTAAAACTGTCCGGGAATACTAGGGTTTCTTTTTCATCAATCGGGATAACCGCATCGCAAGCGTTCAACCTCCCAGCTCGATGTTCTACCAAGCGTATGTACCTCGAAAACCACGATTCGACGTGGCCATGTCGCAAGGTACGTCGTCATGTCTCATGCTCATCGCTCACGTAACTCGTTAGCTCGACATAAGTCATGCAAGATTCAGGGCTCTTTCCACGAAAGCGTGAGCATGAATGCAAGCCTTCCAGAAATCTCGCTCGAGTGGGGACCCAGCATGGATCGGATCGATCACAGCAATCCAATTACGTGGATCTCGGTGGGGGCCCTGGAGGGGGACGTTGCTGCTTTTTAATTTGATGGGGGGTGCGAACGGGAGGATGGCGTCATCGCCCGCCCCTGTTTCGACAGCGCGCACGTCGGAACGTGGTTTTTTGGGGGGTGTTGACCGGTCGAGAGTTGAACTGAAACCCCGTGACGTATTAGATCGGGAGACAGCGTGCATTTGGCCTTGTCTCTTTGCGAGGGGGTCGTCGCGGTGAATGATGAAAAGACGTGGTGGTGGTGGTGGTACGATGTCGGGTGGGCCTCGAGTCTAGCCGTAGTAGCCCGGCCTCCCCTCCGTGAAGAACGAGGGGATCGTTTGGTCAAAGCGTGGCGCGGCGTGATCCACGTGGAACTTACGTCACGCGCACAAGGATGTGATTTAATCCATATAATATATTAATATCACCCAAACCAAAAAAAAAAATCTCAAACTCGCCCAATCATATCACCTTTAACTTCCGAACTTGTACATCTCCGCTATACTCTGAAATAGTACCCCCACGGGGGGCGTCGAAAACCGAACCGAATTGAAAAATTCAGTTTTTTCAGTTCGGTTTTCATTCGGTTCGGTTCTCATTAAAAACCAAAATTTTTGTTATTGGTTAACCGAATCAAACCAACAAACTGATAAGAGTTTATTTCTTAGAAATGAAAAAAATATACAATAGAAAAAAATGAAAAAAAAAAACAAATGCAAAAACCGAAAAACCGAACCGAACCAAAATATTCGGTTTGGGTCTTATTCCGTTCGGTTCGAAAGTTTTTCCTAACGATTCGGTTCGTTCGGTTTGGTTTTTCAAAAAAATCGAACCGAACCAAACTGTTGACACCCCTAATACCCCATTGTCATATTAAGTAAAAAAAAATCTCAAATCTATTACGATTTGAAGTGGAGAAATGTGACACGTACATACTAATTTTAGATAGATGTGACATTGTTATAATAATTTGAAATTTTTTAAATGCGAAATTAGTTTGACAATAAATATAGCACGTGTGTATCGATTTATGAGTTTTTATGACATGAGATAAATGTTGCATAAATAAATCATTTTGACATTTTTTATGGCATGGCCCTATCTTTTTTATAACACCAAGACTCCAGTCCCATTCGCAGTAGCCATCTCTTTTTGTGGGTAGAGGGCCTCCGTTTCAACGCCACATTTAACACGATGGTAACAATCAAGGTTTTTTTTTTTTTTTTGGGGTCAAACAATCAAGAGTTCAAACGCATATTCTCTCATATCACCTCTTTTCGCTGCTAGCCACAAAGTAGCGCTGAAGTGGATATTTGAATACCTTTCTAGTTCTCAATTTATGGCTTTGCAGAAAGGCGAAATAGAAAGAGGTTTTGCCTAAATGCTCAAGATCTAGAGCTTTTGAAAAATGAAATAGAAACGAGGTTAAAAAAAATAGGGTTTATACCCTGAAAAACCCCAAACTGGTACACTTGTGATAAATTTACCCCAAACTATTTTTTTGACCACCAAAAATCCTAAACTGGTATATATTTGACAAATTTATCCCAAACCGGTACACTTATGACAAGTTTACCCTATGTTAGTTTTCGTTAAATTTTATTCTCAAATTATTAAGTTAAATGACAAGTGACAGGTTGATCGATACCAATTTAGGATTTTACACTCCGTTTGTCACCGTTTACAATTTTTGTGATTTTTTTGTGGTATTAATCAAATTTAGTATATGATATATTTGTCACAAATTTACCATTTTGGGGTTTTTTGCAGTCGAAAAAATTAGTTTTGGGGTAAATTTGTCATAAATATATCAGTTTAGAGTTTTTTATAGTCGATCGGGGTAAATTTGTCACAGGTATACCAATTTTGGGTTTTTCATGGTCAAAAAAATAGTTTTGGGTAAATTTGTCACAAGTATACCGGTTTGGGGTTTTTCAGGGTATTAACCCAAAAAAATATTCGAATTGCCTTTTTTATTACAAGGAAGACGTATTTAAAAAAATTAGAACTGTATCCACATTTTTGTCTTCTAGTCTTTGGAGATGAAAGAGTGAAATGCACGCTCATTCCCATTGATGGAGATGCAATGATCTGATCGATCCACATGTAGGCCAAGCCCTTAAAAGAACTATTTTGAGTAGCCAAATAAGGTGTTAACTGTTTTATCCAATTGAATCATGTCATATCCGAATCCTATGATTCAAGAAAATAAAACATGGAAGCCGAAGAGGGCATGAGGTTATAGCATTTTTACATATTTGGATTAAGTTGATATCGTAAATGTAAATGTATCTATGTTCTCTAGTAATCGAAATCTATCTAATCATTTCCTATTCTAATAAAAGTATAAATTTCCAGATGGGTTTCGAGAAGTCCAACTTTTCTTTTCTGGCTGTAAGGTTGCCTGTTGACTTAGAATTTAAAGAATTTGGGCTAGACATTAGATTTTGCCAACACGAGTTTGATGATCTATCCAAGCCCACTAAGCCCGAGACGTAAATGGATGGGCCTCGGGGACGATACTGCATATCTAAAAAGCCCTTCGCGCCTATCTTTCGGTTTGACCTGGCCCGCCTGAGAAATCACACACGTCTTTTCTTTCAACAAGATTGCATCCTCGTGGAAATTCAACTCGGTCCACCCATTTCGAGGCAATAGAATTGAAAGCTCTAACGATTGAATTTATCGCGATGAAATTCCGATGGTAAAATTAGCAAGACTTTCCATGTTCAGTTCCTGCTCGGTATGGTTCCTAATGAATCCATTTGACTATTTGGGCAAAATAATAATTTAAAGTATCACTTCATGGGAAGGAGGAAAGACAAAATGAATCAAAGTTGTGAACACAATCAAATAATTAGGACATTATCCTCCTTTTGAGTATTCTTGATGCTCATTCTCTGCAGAGGAAGGACAGAAAAAAGAGAACCTTTAGAGATTGACGCTTGAAGTGCCTTATTCTCTCAAGACTCTTGCTCATGGAAACACAAAAAGAAAAAGGAAAAAAAAAAAAGAACCGATTGGCAATATATCTGTAGATGATGGTGAATGGAGTTGCAGTTCCGCGTTTATGGCCGTCCAAACTCGAAGCTTCGTCTGCTTGAGATCTCGACTTAACTGCTCAAAGATCTGCTTTCCCGTGCAGGTCATGGTGCCATGCTCGCATCTTGTGTCACTTGAGTTCATATCATGATCTTCTTGATGACATTTAGATTCTATCTACACCATTCTTTTCCGTTGGAATGAATTCTGCTTGTCGAAGTTCTATGCTCTGCAGTGTTAATACCTTGAACAAGGATCCCTTTGGCGTGTCATTCACAAGAACAGTGGATTTCAGAAATCAGACATTGATATTAAGCAATTGGAGCATATATGTTATGACCATGGAGCATATATTCTCCACAAAAGATTGCAGATCACTTTTCAGGACTTTTAAGATCATTGTCACTTCCTGGGAAGTCCATCAAAACACAAGCAAGAGCACACAACTAGCTGAAGAGCGAAACAAGCACGACTTCTTGTAGAAATACCGGTTTTCCAGGATTTTCACATGGATCGGTCCATCAATTTGGGCAGCCGGGGAGGAGAAATTGCAGTGAATTTTGAAAGCAGTGGAAGCTCGAGTAAAGAGACCGTTATGAATAGAAGCAACACTCCCGGAACGTTTGAGAGACCCAGAGTCTCGTTCCATGAAGTACTAAATGAAGCGCTTCGCCGACAGAGCCAAGACACGTCCGACCGGCTTAGCTATCAATCGAGATCCAGTCCAGATGGTTCTTCCCGCGAGAGCCCATGGACAAAAGTTGTTTGGAGCAAGGTGAAGTCTCAGTTAACGCACCTTCATGGTAAGGAAACGCATCAACCAGATGAGCACAAGGACGATCTGGTCGAAGATATCCCCGAAGAACTGAAGAAGATGACATTTGGCGCGTTACTGATTCTCCAATGCTTGGTTCTATTGATAATTGTGCTTACCTTGATTTGCAGCCTCAGTATACCTAGTTTAAAGAAGCGAACCCTGTGGGATCTTCCGATATGGAAATGGGAAGCAATGGTTTTGGCTTTAGTATCAGGACACTTAGTATCAAGTTGTGTGGTCCGGGTTGTCGTCAAAGTGGTCGAACGGGTTTTCCTACTGCACAGGAGGGTTCTGTACTTCATCTACGGACTATGGAGGGCGGTGCGAAACTGTCTCTGGTTGGGCCTTGTTTTGCTCGTGTGGCATCTCGCTTTCCATCCCCAAATGGAGAAGAAAGCTGGCGGCCAGGCCTTGCCCTATGTGACCAGGGTTTTAGGGTGCTTCCTGGTGGCATCAGTGATTTGGCTCTTGAAGACGCTCCTCGTTAAGGTCCTCGCTTCATCCTTCCATGTCAATACCTACTTCGACCGGATTCACGAGTCTCTATTCGATCAATTCATCATCGAGACACTCTCGGCGAAAGCAGCAATGAGGTACAATGCAGGGGAGGAGGAATGTGGCGATGCCCCCAAGAATGATCTCAGAGAGAGACTTCTACCGAAAGGTGGCAGTTCGATGAAGAGTGGAAGATCAACAGACCATCCCAAGATCGGAGGAAGCGCAGATTTAGCTGGAAGGAGGATTAATCAGAAGAGCGCGTTGGCTTTGAATATTGGGAGGATGATGGATATCATTCAGCACGAGACTCTATCGACTCTGGATGAGAAGATAATGGATTCAAACTTGGAAGATGGGTCTTCGATGGAGATCAGAAATGAGGACCAGGCAAAAGAGGTGGCCAAGAAGATTTTTCTCAATGTGGCCAAACCTGGGTCCGAGTAAGTGTTAGGTTTTGCTCTTCTTGTTGGGGAGTAACATTCTTATCTGTAAACTGCGAAAACCACCTGAGGATGTTCAGTGATCAGTTCCTACTTTCATCTTTCAGTGTCTTAATTTTCCTCATTTAACAGGCAGATTTGTCTGGATGACCTGATGCAATTCATGAAGAAGGATGAAGCTGTGAAAATCAAAAACCGCGCTGCTCCTCCAGGAAAACACGTAATTGACGAGACATCTCTTGAACGTTGGGTGGTGAGCAACATTTTCCCTTCTATAAACTACAAAGGATAAGTCATCAAGTACAACTGATATGATCAGCTGTGTCTCTGTCTGTCTGTCTCTCTCTCTCTCCTCTCCCTCCCTCCCTCTCTGTGACATATCTTAACGCCTTGTGAAAATACTGAGAGTTTGCTTGTCATAGATTAATGCCTTCAAAGAGAGAAAGGCACTTGTGCGATCTCTCAACGACACCAACACAGCTGTCGACGACCTCCACAACATGCTCAACGTTTTGGTGGCTATCATCACTGCCGTTATCTGGCTTATCATACTTGGAGTTCCCATCATGCAGTTCCTTGTCTTCATAAGCTCGCAGCTCCTTTTGTTGGCCTTTGTTTTCGGGAATAGCTGCAAGATGGTATTTGAAGCAATTATCTTCTTATTCGTGATGCACCCGTACGACGTTGGTGACCTCTGCGAAGTGGATGGAGTACTGGTACGCGTCGGGGGGACAGAAAGATCTGTTCTCGCCAGTTAAATTTTGTGACCTTTCCTGTTCTTACTCTCGTTCTGGTTCTCAGATGTTTGTTGAAGAGATGAATATACTGACCACTGTGTTTCGGAAGCTCGACAACCTGAAGATCAGACACCCCAACAGCGTCTTAGCCACCAAGGCTATAAGTAATTACAACCGTAGCACGGAGATGGTGGAGATCATTAATTTTTGCCTGCACATCTCCACTCCCATGGAAAAGATCCGCGAGCTGAAAGAGAGGATTAAACAGTACGTATATGACTTCATTTCCTTCGTTTCGTCGGAACTTTTATTATGCTAACGTCGTCTTTCATCTGCATAATATGAGGTCGATCCGTGCTAGAGCAACAAAATCGAATTAGGACAGAGCCTCGAGATCAAAGCATCTTCTGCTTGCTCATGGGGTCTAATGTTTCCTCGATGACTTCTACTAACCCGCGATGATTCGTTGCTGGAAACTGCAGGCATGTGGACAGCCGGAGCGACCACTGGCAACCGGGTCCAATGGTCCTAATAAGGGACCTAGAGGACATGAACAAGATAACCATGACGCTGTGGCTCAAGCACAGGATCAAGCACCACGAGAACAGAGAGAGGTTGACCAGGAGGGACGACCTGATCGAAAACTTGATCGAGATATTCAGACAGGAGGAGATCGAATATCGGATGCTGCCTCTCGACGTGAACGTCCACAACCTGCCAAGCCCGACCTCGGACCGGCTTCCTTCCAATTGGACAGCTTGTGCCACCGACCACAGGAAGCTAACCAACCGGGATGATCGAGAGAAACTAATTCATGGAGTCAAGGCATAATTCCTACTGTTCGAAAACAATTAGATGAAGGCGTGAACCGTTGAATCGAGACCGATCAGACGGTTGACATATTAAGTGTCTTTAATCTGACGGTGGACAATACTAACTGTCCAACGGACATCCGTTTACTTTAATCCTACAATAAATCCTCAGGCTATAGAAAGATCCCGAAATTACGTTTTCCTCCAAATAAATGTCGTAGATTTTGCGGGAACCCATGATATGTATAAGTTGACTTTTTACCGTTTGTTGTTTTTTGCTCTGGATGTTTGAACTTCAGTTATGGAACATGATAACGAAATGCTCTCCTTCATTAGTCCTGTTCTTCAATCTCTCCCGCGTTTACTTCAAAACCCAGAACTGCAATCGCCCATTGAGGGCTCGAAGCGCTCTGTCGTGCGCACCGTCGCGCCGGCTCCATTCTTGCTCCGATGCAGACTCGCTTGTGTCGTTTCTGATACTTGCCTTGAGCAAATGCTCCTCCGCCTCTAGCTGCGGGGCGGTTCACGCTCGAGTCGTCAAATCCGTGAGTTACCGCCATGGGTTCATCGGCGATCAGCTCGTGTCGAAGTACGTGGAAGTGGGCTGTGAGGAACATGCGGAGAAGTTGTTCGACGAAATTCCTGAGAAAGATTTAGTATCGTGGAATTCTTTGATTTCGGGGTTTTCGCGTAAAGGGTGCCTGGCTAAGTGCTTGTATGCATTCCGTAGGATGAGAAATGAGACTTTTATGAACCCCAATGAGGTTACTCTCATATCGGTCATCTCATCTTGTGCTGATGTGAAAGCTCTGGATGAAGGTAGGTCCATTCATGGGCTCTCGGAAAGATTGGGCATGTTGATGGAGGTAAAGGTTGTTAATTCTTTGATTAACATGTATGGAAGATGCAGGAAATTAGGTGCCGCTTGTCATTTGTTTGACATAATGCCTGTGAGGAGCTTGGTTTCATGGAATTCGATGATTGCTGTATATGCTGAAAATGTGTCACCAATGGAAGGGATCAGTTGTTTTAAATTAATGAGAAGGAATGGAATTCAGCCTGATGATGCCACTCTGGTGGCATTGCTTCAAGCATGTGAAAGTGTAGGTTCTATTAGACTAGGAGAATCTGTTCATTGTGTAATATGTTGCCATGGGTTCTATGGACGGATGTCGATTGTGACTGCTCTTTTGGATTTGTATGCCAAGACTGGGAGGTTGGATGCCTCACGCCAACTTTTTCTTGAGATAAGAAACCCCGATAGTATTGCTTGGACTGCAATGCTTGCTGGCTATGCTGCTCATGGGTATGGGTCAGAAGCAGTCACTCTCTTTGAACTCATTGTTAAGAAAGGTATGAAGCCTGATCATGTCACATTTACTCATCTATTAAATGCTTGTAGCCATTCAGGGCTAGTAGAAGAAGGGAAATGGTACTTCCAAACTATGTTTGAATTTTATGGGGTGGAGCCTACATTAGACCACTATTCATGCATGGTTGATCTCCTCGGTCGTTCTGGGTCCTTAAAAGATGCGTATGAGCTTATCAAAAGCATGCCAATGGAACCTAATTCTGGGGTCTGGGGTGCTCTTCTCGGTGCATGCAGAATTTACAGAAATGCTGAACTTGGAAAGGAAGCTGCAGAGCACTTGATTAAACTGGATTCTTCGGATGCAAGAAATTATATTGTGCTCTCGAATATATACTCAGCGGTCAGTCTATGGAAAGATGCTTCAGAAATGAGAGCATTGATGAAGGAAAATTGTCTTACCAGATTGCCTGGATGTAGTTATATTGAACACGGAAATAAGATCCATCAATTTGTCGTGGGTGACCGGTCTCATCCATTGTCACATAGGATATACACCAAATTGACAGAACTGATTGGGAAGATTCGCAAGGCTGGACTTGCTCCTAAAACAGAATTTGTCTTGCATGATGTTGACGAGGAATTGAAAGAGGATATGATCAATGAGCATTGCGAGAAGTTAGCAATCTCATTTGGGATTTTGGTGACTAACCCAGGTAGAACACTAATAGTAAGGAAAAATCTAAGAATATGTGGCGACTGTCACAGCTTTGCCAAGATCATATCGTTGATTGAAAAGCGCACCATTATAATTCGAGATCCAAAGCGGTTTCACCATTTTACTGGTGGAATATGTTCGTGTGCTGACTATTGGTGACTCAGTTTCAAATTCACCATTTTCCTAGAGGAGGTTAGAATCTGTACAACAGATGTATAGCTCAATGCAAAGCATTGTGGTTAATTGGCAATTTCTAACTGAGACAGGTTGCTGTTGTGTATTTTTCAGTGTTGGAAACAGAACAAACTTCTTGTCCGCTCCGCAAAAGGATTGGTAGAAACAAGAGGTACTTGAATAAAAATAGGAATCTGTTTTGCTTAGTATTACGGAGACGTGGCGTAGATTTGATGCAGCTCCTTTTGTTGGCCTTCGTCTCCGCGAGCAGCTGCAAGACGGTATTCAAAGCAATTATCTTCTGATTCATGATGCACCCATACGACGTTGGCAACCTCTGCAAAGTGGATGGAGTGCCGGTATGCATCAGAGGGACAGAAAGATCTGTACTCACCAGCTAAATTTTGTGACCACCTTTCCTGTGCTCACTTTTGTTCTGGTTCTCAGAAGGTTGTTGAAGAGATGAATATACTGACCGCCGTGTTTTGGAAGCTCAACAACCTCAAGATTGGACACCCCAACAGCATCTTAGCCACAATGGTATAAGCAATTACAATTGTAGCACGGAGATGGTGGAGACAATTAATTTTTGCCTGCATATCTCCACTCCCATGGAAAAGATCCACAAGCTGAAAATGAAGATTGTACAGTACGTATATGACTTCATTTTCTTCGTTTCGTTGGAACTTTTATTATACTAATGTTGTCTTTCATCTGCATAATACGAGGTTGATCTGTGCTATAGCAACAAAATCGAATTAGGACAGAGCCTAGAGAACTTAGAGTGCAGTATCAGAGCATCCTCTGCTTGGTCATGGGGTCTCATGTTTATTTGATGACTTCAACTAATTCATGCTGATTTGTCGCTGGAAATTGCAGACATGTGGAAAGCCAGAGTGACCACTGGCACCTGGGTCTGCTGGTCCTAATAAGGGACCTAGAGGACGTGAACAAGATAACCATGACGCTGTGGCTCATGCACAGGATCAAGCACCACGAAAATTGAGAGAGGTGGATCAGGAGAACCGTCCTGATTGAAAAGTTGATCGAGACATCAGACAGGATGATCAAGAGAAACTAATTTATGGAGGCAAGGCATGATTCCTGCCGCGTTCGAAAAAAATTAAATGAAGGCGTGATCTGTTGAATCGAGACAGATCAGACGTTGACATAATAACTGTAACCTCACTGTGGATAATACTAACTGTCCAACGGGCATCCGCTGACTTTAATCTGACAGTTTGTCCTTCAGCTATAGAAAGAACCTGAAGTTACATATTTTCCTCCAAATGAATGTCGTAAATTGCAGGAGCCCATGATGTATATGAGTTGACTTTTTGCCGTTTGTTGTTTTTTGTTCTGGATGTTTGAACCTCAGTGATGGAACATGATAACGAAATGCTCTCCTTCATTGGTGCTGTTTCCAATCTCTCCCGCGTTTACTTCAAAACCCAGAATGCAATCGCCCATTGAGGGCTCGAAGCGCTCTCTCGTGTGCACCGCCCTGCCAGATCCATTCTTGTTCTGATGCAGACTCGCTTGTGTCGTTTCTGATATTTGCCTTGAGCAAACGCTCCTCTGCCTCTAGCTGCGAGGCGGTTCACGCTCAAGTCATCAAATCCGTGAGTTACCGCCACGGGTTCATCGGTGATCAGCTCGTGTCAAAGTACGTGGAAGTGGGCTGTGAGGAACGCGCGGAGAAGTTGTTCGATGAAATTTCCGAGAAAGATTTAGTGTCATGGAATTCTTTGATTTATGGGTTTTTGCGTAAAGGATGCCTGGCTAAGTGTTTATATGCATTTCATAGGATGAGAAATGAGACTTCGATGACCCCAATGAGGTTACTCTCCTATCAGTCATCTCATCTTGTGCTGATGTGAAAGCTCTGGATGAAGGTAGGTCCATTCATGGGCTCTCGGAACGATTAGGCATGTCGACGGAGGTAAAGGTTGTTAATTCTCTGATTAACATGTATGGAAAATGCGGGAAACTGGGTGCCGCTTGTCATTTGTTTTTAATAATGCCTATAAGGAGCTTAGTTTCATGGAATTCGATAATTGCTGTGCATGCTGAAAACGAGTCACCAATGGGAGGGGTCAGTTGTTTTAAATTAATGAGAAGGAATGGAATTCAACCTGATGATGCCACTCTGGTGGCATTACTTCAAGCATGTGAAAGTGTAGGTTCTATTAGACTAGTAGAGTCTGTTCACTGCATAATATGTCGCCATGGGTTCTATGGACGGATGTCGACTGTGACTGCTCTTTTGGATTTGTATGCTAAGTCTGGGAGGTTGGATGCTTCGCACCGAGTTTTCCTTGAGGTAAAAATCCAGATAGTGTAGCCTGGACTGCAATGCTTGCCAGCTTTGCAGCTCATGGATATGGGTCGGAAGCAGTCACTCTCTTTGAGCTCATGGTTAATAAAGGTATGAAGCCTGATCATGTCACATTTACTCACCTATTACATGCTTGTAGCCATTCAGGCTTAGTAGAAGAAGGAAAACGGTACTTCCAAACTATGACTGAACTTCATGGGGTGGAGCCTACATTAGACCACTATTCATGCATGGTTGACCTGCTCGGTCGTTCTGGCTTCTTGAAGGATGCGTATGAGCTGATCAAAAGCATGCCGATGGAGCCTAATTCTGGGGTCTGGGGTGCTCTTCTCGGTGCATTCAGAATTTACGGAAACGCTGAATTTGGAAAGGAAGCTGCAGAGCACTTAATTAATCTGAACCCTTCGGATGCAAGAAATTATATTGTGCTCTCAAATATATACTCAGCAGTCGGTCTTTGGAAAGATGCTTCAGAAATGAGAGCATTAATGAAGGAAAATTGTCCAGCTAGATTGCCTAAATGTAGTTATGTTGAACATGGAAATAAGATCCATCAATTTGTCGTGGGCGACCGGTCTCATCCATTGTCACAAAGGATATACACTAAATTGACAGAACTGATCGGGAAGATTTGCTAGGCCGGACTCGCCCCCAAAACAGAATTTGTCTTGCATGATGCTGATGAGGAGTTGAAAGAGGATATGATCAATGAGCACTGCGAGAAGTTAGCAATCTTATCCGGGATTTTGGTGACTCTCCCAGGAAGAACGTTAATAATAAGGAAGAATCTAAGAATATGTGGTGACTGTCACTGCCTTGCCAAGATCATATCGTTGATTGAAAAGCGCACCATTATAATTTGAGATCCAAAGCCGTTTCACCAGTTTACTGATGGAATATGTTCGCGCGCTGACTACTGGTGACTCAGTTTCAATTTCAGCTGAGTAACTTTTATCTTCTTCTTTTTAAAAAAAAAAAAAATTATAAGGAGGTTAGAATCTGTACAACAGATGTACAGTTCAATGCAAAGCTTTGTGGTAGATTGGCAATTTCTAACTTAGACAGGTCGCTGTTGTGTATTGATTTAGTGTTGGAAACAGAACGAAACTTCTTGATCGCTCCGCAAAAAGATAGGTAGAAATGAGTGATGTTTCATTAAGCTTCACAAAAAAAAAAATAATAATAATAATAATTCCTAGATGCCTTCCTCTAATGACAAGTTACCTTTATTATTCAACTACCATAGCAAACGAAAAAACTGGGTTTTCATGGATGGAGATGATCTCCAAAAATGACTTTTGGCGTCATTTCCTGTCGTAGCGTTAGAGCAATGAGATATGTGGAAGATATCTAAGGAAAAACTCAAGTCTCTTCGGCAGGGATTACAATTCACTGGTTTTCAGAAGAAGATAAGCGATCCAAACAGATTTAACAGTCATTTTATTTTCTCACATCACCGCTTACCTTCTGCATACAATTCCCCTCCCTCCATGTGCACTTCCACATGCAACCTCAAATGATTCTTCATTGCCTGCTAAATCGGGTTTCACTTCCGACCCAAAGCTCGAAACTGCGCAATCCCTTGCGAAGAGACCAGAAGCAGCAAATCTGTCCGCTCCTCCCATAATCGGCATTGGTGCTGTTATTTTGACTCTACTCTGGTAATTTGTCTTGTAGGTCTGGCCAAGCACTCCATCGACGCTCGGGCTCAGCGAGTAGAATTTGAAGTTGAGCTCCAAATGGGCATAGCAGTTGTCCTTTGTCACATTGTATCCGTGCACCCGAGATTCCTCTGCTGTAATGGGTACTACCCGAGCAACTATCGCGAACAAATCTTCCATTTTGACCTCCACCTTGTTATTCGTCACGGGCCGTCGGATCTCCAGTCCTGTCTCTGGTGACCACCATCTTTGGCCCTCGCCCATCGGCACCTTGATTTCTTCTCCATCAAAACGGATCAGCATATTGTTCGCCAACTCTTCCCACTTTGAAACTCGCCGTGCCCCGATATAAAGCTTATGGGACCCAAACAAGATGCCGACAGACTCAACCCAGGTGAAGTCCCTTCCCCTGCTGCTACTCTTGCCAATGAAATGGGCATTGATGTGAATGCTAGGATCAGAAACCAAGCAGAAGTCTTTGTCCTTCTTGCCGTGAAAGTAGAACATGACCCCGTCACCTCCGATGAATCGTGGATCTTGGCAGACAGCTCCTGGCCTATCACAAGCTAATTTTGATCCAAAAGAAGTTCATCAAAACATTACTATGTAAGCGATATTTTGATTGGGACTATAAAGTTAGGACCAGCAATGCTAGAACATGATGAGTTTAGTGCATCGTGTTCATTTCAAGGAAATAGGCAGTGCAAATAGGTACCAATTACGCACGAACTTTCATAAGAGAGATGGTGAAGCGGCAAAGAATCCATTTCTTACCGCAGTAAGGTTTACAAAGTCTGCAATCTACTTCACAGAGTCTAGGACAAGCGGCCGGACAAGTGTGGAGGATTCCATAACACTGGCCGAAGAACGGATCGTGGCACGCTGCTTTCCCCGCGCTCACTCCGATGGTCATGACACCAAGGAAGCACAGCATGCCGAAAAGCAGCGACGGGCCTCCCATGTTTTCCTCACTCTCTTCCTTGCAGCCTGAGTTCAGCTCAAGAGAAGGGTCAGTACTTAAACACCATCGGATGCACTTGAAGTGTTTGGCAGCACTAAACACTGAACTAATACTGTGAAGTAGGAGAGCGAGGTTAGGTGGCTGCTTGCGCGAGAACTTTGATAAATTAGAACGAGGTCAACTCCCTTGTTTTTCTAAGCATTCGATCAGGCACATGGAAGCAACGCAGTTTGCGAGTACGCATCGAGATTCTGAGCGAAGACTATGAGCGTGGTGTAGTCAACGTTCGCAGTCTTCCATGAGCAGAAAACCAGTGGAGTTACGAAAGCTGTCAATTGTATATTTTAACATTCGTCCGCGGTTGGATGGATCCAATGTCTAGGGACGAGAGTTGGACGACTCTCTCCATGTGGGATCCTCACGAGGATTTATTGCACTCCAAGACTTTTTCCATGGTTTCATTGTGATCAGTGTACGTAGATCGGAACTAGTTTCGATGTGTATTAACACTTGAAATTCTCAAAGGAAGTTCTCGAAGTCTTAGGGCGCAAATGATGATCATTCTAGTCATTATCATTCTAGCTAGAAATTGATTTTTGGAAGAGAAATAGATTTTTATATTTCTATTTCTGGACGAGTTTCTGAGCAAAAAAATCTGTTTGATAACGATACAAAATTTCTGTTTCAGAAATAAAAATTCGTTTAATAACAGTAAAAAAATTTTATTTCTTAAAACAAAATTTTCCTTTTGGAGCAAGTGAGATGTCCATTCTTACAAATTTCATATACTTATGAACCCATTGACCCAAATACAAAGTAAGAGTTTTTTTTTTCTTGGTAAAGTCTCCCTTTTTTGGAAAAAAAAAATACAAAGTAAGAGTTACTATATCAAATTTCCTAAATTTTCATATAAAATTCTTTAGCATCCACCTAGATAGGCAATTACGGTCAAACAATATACTTATCAATAGTCTTCATACAATAGAAAAAAGAGATCCATATGCATTACTCTTGAGCATGATAGAAGGTTCCCAAAACTCTAGTAGAATGAAGGTGGGCAACCATGTTAGGTGTCTGAATTTTGGCTTTGAATTTTTGAAAAATAAGCACATTGGTAGACCTAAAATCTCTATGTATTATAGAAGGTTGAACCTTCCCATGCAAATATTCTAATCCCCTTCATGCTAGTATGTCACGTCAATCGCCGCCACGGTTTACAATATTGAGCAATCGTTTTAGAAAGAAATACAAAGAAGTATATTGGGCAATTTGCGGCAAATTTTACAAAATCGGTGAATTTTACGAAATGTAATAGAGCTTGTCATAAATGACCACTATAAATAAATGAAATCCTCAAGTACAACATCACATTACAAGAATTGAGATAGGAATCATCAAATACAGTATCACATTACAAAAGCAAAGATTGGAAATCCCCAAATACAAAATAATAGAAATACATTACAAAAGTTGAAAACACGATTTCATGGAATCTCCGGCATATTATGATCTCTTGTCATCTTGTTGGCAATACTTTTTCTAAGCATATTCATCTCAGTTTCCTCCTCGGTCGATATATCGCCTATAACCTCATCTTGTATAGGTTCAAATGAATACTCTGGATCTCCATATAAGAAAAAGCTTCTATCCTTCATGTCTTGATCACGGATGTAATTATGGATAGCACAACATGCAATTACAATATATGCTTGCTTTCGAATTGCAAATGCAGGCATGTGTTTCAAAATAAAGAAGCGATTTTTTAATGCCACAAATGATCTCTCAATGACATTCATTAGTGAAGAATGCCTATAGTTGAACAACTCTCTTACTGTTCTTGGTCGTTTTGCTCTACCCCTATAATCATTTAGATGATACTGTTCACGTCTAAAAGGAGTTAAGAATCCTGGAATTTATGCATAACCAGAATCTACAACATAGTATTTGCCTATAACAAGGTATTCATATATTAGTCGTGATTTGTAAATACAATACAATCTTAAAGAAAATTGATAATTCTAGAACAAGTAAATACCTAATGGTGATCAAGGAAATTCCAAGCGAGGAGTCTCGAGTGCTACTGATAGCAGCCGACAATCGTTAGCAAATCATTCCCAACCAGCATACACAAAAGTAAATTTCATATCAAACGAACATACACACATCACATTTTGAGTAGTAATTCATTTTCTGCCTCTAAATGGAATTTTCTTCGACACGGGTATAGAAGCATGAACATGAGTACCATCAATAGCGTCCACACAATCCTGTCGTTTTATCAAAGACTAATGTTATATAAGATTAGCAACAAAATGAAACCGATATTGCAAATAAATGTATGAAAATCTTACTTTGAAGTAAAGTTTATGGTTTGGATCCATAAGAATCTCATTTGGGACCACATCAAAGGAAGGTGGTACGATAATCTCTTTTGCAAGTTTGAGAACTGCTTTCAACACTATAGTGAAGTACTTGCTAATAGTTTGTCCCGAACGTTGGAATCTCTCGCATAAATTTCTATTCGAGTTCTTATAACAAATCATAAATAAGAATATCTCAATTTGTTCATCTACCTTTATATATCGACTATCTTCCAGCCAGCCTCTTGCCTTCATCAAATCACAAAGGTTGAGAAAGACATGTCTCTTCATTCTAAAAGATTCATATATTCTATCTGAATGTCCTTAAAAGAACCTCCCTCATCCATTCGGATCCTGACAATATGCTATCCCTAATAGGTTCTCTCGAGTGTATAGACATATCCACCGCAACCATGCACAACCATGCTATCACAATATCGTTATCAAAACTATCAAAGTCTAGTTCAAGCGATTCACCTGTTGCTACTTGATCACTATACATGCTACTTTCATCCCCCTCCATATTACCTATGCCATCACATGAAAAAAGAAGATAAACACAATATATAAGTAAGGAATCTAATAATAATCAACAATAGCCACAAAATTTTCATAATTGCATCATAGAAAAGACTAAAGTATCTCAAATACATAAGTCATAGAGTGAAATTAAACAAACTATATAAATCCATAGCATACTGCTCAACATCTTTTTAAAGAGATTCAAGAAGTCCACGTCTCCTTTCAGGTAGCGATATAATGAAAGCCTCTTCAAGTGGCATTAAGGCATGATTGGTTCACAGCTTTGTTGTAAAAATTCTACTCTAAATCAGGCATGCCATTTAGGAAGGCAACCACGGCTGCTATGGAGTAGGGACTACAGTTGATGGGGCATCTGAGATCACAGAGCCACTTGTTGATTGACCAGTCCTGATTTTAATCATTTTTTGAATGGCTTTGTAGGTATCACTAACATCATATATGTTACTCTTCCTCCTCCTCTTAGAATTTGGAGTCCTATCCTACTTGTGTTTCTTACGATCTGAGGTAGTAGTCGTATCAGGTATGAAGACCTCCTCATCAATAAGTTGTTCATCAAAGTCCTCTGGATCACCTACTGCATAATCACTACCACCATCACCGTCGTCACCACCATTGTCATCTCTCTCCGAGGATACTACCACTTCTTCTGCATTTCCTGCTGCATATTCCCCAGTAGAATATGTATCACCAAACACGATACACAAATCAGGATACTAAGGAAACTCATCATTTCTGAATTTAGCCAATTCGCTATTATTCTGAAATTTATACAATAATGACAGATGTCAGCAACATAATCAAAGCTTGCAATACAATATAAACAAAATGACCCACGTAAATTGATACCTTGATGTGAGACTCCCACACACTTTGATCCTCCACAGCAACCTTATTGTTTATATTATCCCATCCAAATCCAGATTGTGACAAAATTTTCTTGAAACTACTATATTGTCTCTTCAATTTGTTGACCCTGTTATTCAAATGAACTATACTAAAGTGGAGCCCCATCCGTTTATTGAATTCGGCATGTATGTTATTCCATCCTGCTTTGTTGTAGGTAGAAGTGGTGCAATTTCCCTTTTTTTTATCTCTGTTACCAACAAACTTATAAGCTCATTGGTCAAAGGCTCAGTCCACTTTGCCATACAAACCTCTTTTTGGAAAGCCATTTAACTTTAACTAGTTGAGCATCAAATGAGCCATATCAATTGGTGTACCAATTCAAACGCATAGATTTTGATGTTGATATCACATCAATATAATGTTCTATGACTATCAATAAAACAAAATGTACAAAGAAAATTAAAAGAGAATCATCCTCATATAAAATTTTACAAGCAACCATATATTACAAGCAAAAGAAACATTCCCACCAACCAATGCTCCAACTATATGCTCATAATAACCAACAATGAACATTCCCACTAAAAATTAATTCATTTGCCTATATCATCGGCATTCGAAAGAGCCAGACTTGAAATATGGAGATGTCAAATAATTCATCACACAAATATAACCAAATACAATAGCCACACAGAAGTTTCGTTTAACGGAATAAACAAGAAAAATCCTACACAAATATATGTTCCTAGTTCAAATATGTTGAGTAATGCATACACTCATATAAAACTGCAACATTTAATCCAGTAGGGCCCCTATAATTTACAAATGAGGGAGAGATGAGGGAGAGGCAGAGCTAACCAGTGGAGGAGATAAGGAGAGGGCGTCGCGCGGCGTTGCTGATGTCAGGTCGCGGGGTGGTGGCAGCTTCTAGTGAGACGGAGCAAAGCAGGAGCGGCTCAGGCGTCGGTGCTTGGGATCTGCTACGCGTCAACACAGTGGAGCCGGGACCAAGCTTCAGATGCTGAGCAGTCTGGCGTTGCAGGGGAACGAGTAGCGGGGGTGCAGGCGCGAGATCTATTGTCGAAGGGTGCTCGGACGACAAGCGGGGACAGTGGGACGCGGCGAGGGGGCTAATTCGCGAGCAGCTTGTCGCGGATTCGCAAGCTATCCAGTGGAGAAGACGACGTCGATGAGATAAGGAGAGGCAATGTTGAGGAGATGAGGAGAGACATAGCTAACTAGTGGAGGAGACGACGTCGAGGAGATGAAGAGAGGGCGTTGCGCGGCGTTGCTAATGTCAGGTCGCGAGGCGGTGGCAGCTTCTGGTGAGACAGAGCAGAGCAGGAGCGGCTCAGGCGTCGGTGCTCGGGATATGCTACAGAGGGCTTCTGGCGTTAGCGCGGTGGAGCAGGGACCGAGCTTCAGATGCTGGGCGGTCTAGCGTCACAAGGGAACAAGTGGCGGGGGTGCAGGCGCGAGATCTGTTGCCGAGGGGTGCTCGGATGAGCAGCGGGGATAATGGGTCGCAGTGAAGGGGTGGATTTGCAAGCAACTCGTCGCGCATTCGCAAGCTATCTAGTGAAGGATACGACGTCGATGAGATGAGGAGAGGCAACGTCGAGGAGATAAGGAGAGGGCGTCGCGCAGCATTGCTGATGTCAGGTCGCGGGGCGGTGGCAGCTTCTGGTGAGACGGAGCAGAGCAAGAGTGGCTTAGGCGTCAGTGCTCGGGATCTACTGCAGAGGGCTTCTGGCGTCAACGCGGTGGAGTAGGGACCGAGCTTCAAATGCTGGGCGGTCTGACGTTGCAGGGGAACGAGCGGTGGGGGTGCAAGCGCGAGATCTGCTGCCAAGGGGTGCTCAAACAACAAGCAGTGATAGTGGGTCGCAGCGAGGGGGGCGGATCGATGAGATGAGGAAAGGCAACGTCGAGGAGATGAGGAGAGGCAGAGAGCGTCCCGTGGAGGAGACGACGCCGAGGAGATGAGGAGAGGCAAAGGAGGAGGAGGAGGCAGAGACGTCGTAGAGGAGATGAGGGAGTCACCGAAATTAGGGTTTAAAGAGTTTTGTGGGAGAAATTATTTCTGATTTCTATTCCAAAAACAAAGAAATAGAAAATTTCTACTTCTGATTTCTATTCCAAACTTATTTCTGGAATAGAAATCTATTTCAGAAATAAAAAAACGGAATAAGTTTATCAAACAGATTTCTATTCCAGAAACAAGTCTTGAATAGAAAAATTATTTCTGGAACAGAAATAGGTGGTTGTCATGCACCCCATTAGATTCCCCCATTAGGCTGGCTATATATATTCCTTTGACCTCGATAATTTCTCCAGTAAAGTCCAAGAATTGAATGTTCAATGGGATTATTTCTTCATCTGTTTTGCCCAACTTCCTAAAGAACTTATATGGGATAAGATTCAAAGTTAAAGCACCATCAACTAACACTCTAGTTACTGGATGACCATTCACCTTAGCAGTAATGTTCAAAGCCCTTAAGTGATTGGAAAGGCTCTTAGGTGGCTTTTCAAATTCCATCACTTCTTCATTGTTGAAGGAAAACTATGCACCTTCCTTTTCATGAACCAGATCTTCCTCAATCACGCCAGGAATAGTCTGGTCTACTTGGAATTCAATGGGTAACCTAACTTGAACCATATAGGAACTTAAAGGAGAAATTGACTTGGACTACGGCCTTGGCATATACTCTTCATCTTCATCCCTAGCCAATGTGGTCATTCTATCCTTTCTAGAGTCTGTTGCCACTTCGTCCGTATTTGGCTTCTTTTTCCAAACCAAATTTTTGGCTTTATAGGGCTTTGATTTGTTTGTCGCAATTAGCGCTGGCTTAACCTAGGTGATATGGATTTGATTAACTTACTATTGCAATTGACACATTCTTCTTTTTCACTAGACCTTTCTTTTCTAGGTTTGCATCATAGTACCACTTTGGACCTCCTAAGATTCGTACCATTGACCCTTCGATGGGTTATGAGGCACCTTTAAAGTCCTTCAACAGTGTGATTGTCCTACATGACCATGCTCTTTGGCATCATCATTATGAAATCTTTCTCCCCAGCCGAAAGGAATGACCTTATGGGGATAAGAGAGAGGAGTGTGTAACTCACATAATAATCGAACTTCCCATTGGGTTGACCCATTTTGTCTATGGTAGGATCTCTTTCATTGTATTTTTGTTTAAATGATTTATGGGGTTTTCGATGAGGGGAAAGATCTCCAATATGAACAAATTCATTTTGGCGAGGAGTACCATGATATGGTCTAGAAGTTCTTGCACTTTGATATTCGCCAATAGTGAGATCCCTTGGCAGGTACTCATGTCTTCTCTAGTCTAGAGGATTATCGTCTTCAATTATCTGTCTACAATGAGTGCAGATATTCGACAATCTATACCTCTTGCCTCAAGATCTTATTGTAATCATGACAATCATCACTAGAAAAGGGTCTCCATCCACCTCCATTTAGGACTTCCTTTTTTCATCAGCAAACTTTATTTTCCCTTCTCAAATTGCCTCTTGGATATTCTTCTTTAGGACCACACAATCGGAAGTATTATGGCTTCTTGAGTGATGTCATTTTCAATACTTCTTTCCATTTATTCGTCTTTAGAGGGAATATTTTGTCCCTCTGTCAGTTTTATTTGACCATCCGCCAGTAATAGATCGAACATTTCTTCGAGTCCATTAATATCGAAAGAGTAAAAGACCAATTCTTTAGCCTTAGCCATAATGCTCAACTTTTCCTTTGTTTTAGCTGGCTTTAACACCTGGTATGTGTATGGCTTTTCAATGACCATCTTAACAACAGCTACTTCCACTAGCTCCATTTGTTCTTCGTCGAAGTCGTTTGTCTCAACGAAATTAACATCTCCTCTTCGACCATGTTTTTTGTCCTTTTCTCGAGGTAAGCTTTCATGTTTGATTGCTATAGTGGATAACTGAAACGAGAATACATAAGGCTGACCTACCATTCTTTTTCGGATTTTGAACTTCAGAGCATTGAGGGCTAAATCTACGAATGTTTTCTAAAGCAAAGGGACCAAGCAATTGTTCCTTGCTCTTTTGTATCTTGATATAAACTGGTTGACCATTTCATTTCCCATTTGTCTCATAATTGATAAGTTAGCAACTGATAAGTCTGGGACAACTCACTGGAATTGGGTATGGAAAAGCCATTCCATTTGCTTCCATG
Organism: Eucalyptus microcorys; assembly: GCA_014182515.1. Taxonomy (NCBI): domain Eukaryota; kingdom Viridiplantae; phylum Streptophyta; class Magnoliopsida; order Myrtales; family Myrtaceae; genus Eucalyptus; species Eucalyptus microcorys. The sequence continues at coordinate 15,040,133 of CM024567.1, forward strand.
AGAAAATCGAATTGGCCGGCAACGTCGTATACCATGTAAAGGCTATTTTCGATAGTGAAAGTGGAAACAAGCAAAGTTTCCAATGATCACCATGAGTAGCATCACCATATAGGACTATAAAACAAATAATGTGTTCGAAAGTTGATTAGTCATCTTTTCCAATAAACAGTGTGAATTCTGGCATTTTAAAACCTCTTTGGTTATGGAATTGTGTCCATCCAATCTGGATAGAGTTTTTTTGTAGACATTTCCCATGTGACCAAGATCACCAACATAATTCTTTTATGTAGGTTCGACAACCATCTGATTCTATCTTGGGATGACTATAGGTAATCATACTATCTATTGGACGCCATAATTAGGATGCAACATTAGGTTCATGTTCTGCTATGAAGGCTGATACGCTAGGTGCTATTGAACTTGGTACACTAGTTACTGTAGAGCCTGGTATACAGGTTGTTGTAGAACCTAGTATACTAGCTATTTTGGAGCCTGATACACTAACTGCTATGGGGCCTGATACACATGAAGGATGTTATGGTTGGCTAATGGATTATTTGGTTGTGGGTTAGGATATATAGGTTGAAACTCTTGGTTGGGAACATCTAGATTAGCATTTGGGAACAATGGTTGAAAGGGTTGGTCCTGCCCCCTAGTTAAAGCAACCGGTTCATGCCCCCTAGTCGAAGAAGCTAACATTGTTCCTTGGTTATCAACAACTATGTGTATAGGTAGCACATTGGGTTGAACTATGGATATAACACTAGGAGTACTCATAACATATTGGGCATTTTCATTAACAGCAGGTAGTGTATCCTGACGAGGTTGCTACCTAATTATGCCATTAGGATCAAAAGCTCCTTAAGGATTAGACTCATTAGTTTGAGTTGTCGAAGCCATTTCCCCTCTTTGCAAGATCCTTATGGGTGTTAAGGGTGGTACATTCTACCCTATAGTGCCAAAACTTATCGCAAGAGGTAATAGCAAAGACGCGTACCTTAACATTATAGGAGTACTCCCACTCTACGGCTGAGCTAAGCCAATTGGAATCCCATGTTATCCTTACGCACATCCGTGATATGTATTGATTATCAATGACTTCACCACATCAATCATCCTTCTCACCATGTAATCAGCGAAGTCATTCTGAGTTTCTTCAATGGTTGCCTCATTAACAAAAGCATGACTAGGGTAATTTCCGCTGATCTCCTTAGTTCCTCCACTTGCTGCCTTAAGACATCTACATTCTCAACTTGAGTCTAATTCAAGGCCGGCTACGCAGATGATGACTTTGCATGTGGGATATCCCCTATCGATGGCAAGGGTTCATCTATAGTTCCGTCTATACTGTTGCGACTTCTTATGTGTGGCATAGCACTAGGGGTGGCAAATAAAAATTTCGCTGATTTTGGATCCTGCAATGAAATATCTTTCATCAAGTGTTATATTTTGGTTTTTATTAAAGGAGACTCAGGTTCTATGTTAGCTTTGGACAGAGAATGTCAAATGTGAACGGGACTATACACCATATAATCTCGAATTCAAAGAAGTCGCTGACTTAACACGAGCTTAATATTAACAATAATCAATGTCGAAACCTAATCAGTGATGTCATCTAAACTCACTTTAACAAAATAATGAAAGCCTATTAAAATTAAAGTGGTTTATGCAATATCGAAGATGCTTCGACAATGTTGGATATTAACAGAATGCCTAGAAAGCATTACTCTCTACTAAGTTCGAGGATACAACGTCGGAATCTAATCAACGATGCTAGACAATGAGAATAACACCTAGTAGACGTTGCTCCTAGATGAATATGAGGACACAATATCAGAATTTAATCGGTAACGCTGGACAGTAGTAATAATACCTAACACACACTACTCCTAAATGAGTATGAGGATACAACGTTGAAATCTAATCAACAACACTGTACAGTAGTAATAACACCTAGCACATATTGCTCATATATGCATATGATGACACAATGTTGGAATCTAATTGACGACGTTAGATAATGGTTTAGCATTGGAATCTAATTGATAACACTGCATAGGATATAGACACTTGCCGAAATTGAATCTACAATGGGAGTCTTAAGCTACAGTTAAGCTAGATTAACTAAGGATAAAAGTAAAATAAAGTAATTTTGTATGTTATTCAAAGGGTCCTTTGTTGGATTGTCTACAGTATTTATATGCTAATTTGGTAACCGTCAATGGTCGGTTACTTCCTCCTTAAGAGTCGTTCCACATTCTTTGTTGAGCCGCCTTATCCATATCTTGTTTGACAACATTCCCGTGGCTTGATCAACAAGGATTGATTGTTCCTCTTGAAATTTGCCGCCCTTTTAACCATTCTTGTCTAATTCCACCATCGATATTGTGCTTTCAACAGTGACCCTCGACTTCGACATGTGGCAACCAATTGCTTTGAATTATATGTCTTTACTTATATGCCCATCGAAATTTAGCCTAAGGGTTCTCGAAATCCTTGATTGTCCTTTGTTTTATCACCACTTATGGGCTAGGCCAATGTAAATTATAGCACACATACAGCAACGAGGACAATTTTAGAATTTTCTACTCCTTATGACCAGCACGTGCTTACTGGGGTATTTTTAGGTGTCAACACTAATATAGATATCAGGTTTACAACAATATACCTAAAGGATATACACCAAAGTTATGGAAAAATGAGTCCAACAATTACTTCCCTTTTGGTATTTTACTTTGATTGTGTTAACAAACTTGTGTGAGAAAAGAGTAGACTAAAGAGTTCTGTGAAGAAGAGAGAGTAATGAATAAGAGACTTGGTACTATGACCCTACCATTACCACTTTTCATGATCAATCATCACTTCTATTCATGTTAATAATCACTTTTTTTCATATCCAATGGTCACCTCTTTTTATCTTTAATAATTACTTTTTTTCATGATAACAAATTATTTCATCGGTAAGTCCCACTTTATATAAGGGGTAATTCATGTAATCCAAAACTACTTTTGATTTCAAGCAGAAAGCTAAGTTCTATATGAGATCTTAAATTTTATTTTTCTATTAATGATATATGATCCATCGAACCACTCAATGCACGCAAAAATCCACCATTGGCGGACTTGCGATTAGAGGAACTCTCTTTTACATATAACTAGCTTTTTCGCCCCTGATGCACGCGTTTCATACTATAAATCAATTGAAAATTTGAATAATTACTTAATAAAAACATATGCGGATCTTTGCTTTTCAAAATATATATATGCTTATTGAAAGCTTCAATTTGTGAGAATCAGTCTTAAATGACACATTTTCTAGTCAATTATTAATATATTGAATAGATATCAATTTAATTTTAAATTTTTAAATTTTGTCAATTTAGTTTTAGACCTTTTATATGAAATTTCAATGTAGTTTTTTTATCCAATTTTCGTTTAAAATCGCTTACACGATGGTCTAATTATTGCTAGCTATTCTTTGTGGCACAATGCCATGTCAGCTTGTTCTTGTTTTTCATACGTGCATCACCTTGTTCACCATACAAATATGTTTTGTCTTCGTACAGAGACAGTCGTTCTAGAAGGTCTTTAAATCTGTTTACTAAATTAATATATATTTATATATCCTATCTCTAACCTTCTTCTTTCTTTCAAGCTTTTACTTTACCCTTTTACAAAACACGGAAGTTGAACCTTATTCCTATGATACTAGCGTCCATACCTCCAATTCCCTTGGGTTGCATCAAACCCGCATATATAACCAAAGCATAATTTTCTCATATTGTCTCTCAATGTAACTATTCTTTCTTTCCTCTAACTCTTATTTTTTCACAAGTGTAATCGAGATTTTTGGGTTACAAGTGCCACCGCAAAATGCCAAAATTCAATACCAAGCTCCAACTAACTTCACTAACTTAATATGGATGATAGGGCATAATTTGAAATGTGAGGCGGGCACCGAAATTCGAAAGTTCCCCATAAATATAATAAATTAAGTATAGATTGCAATTTAAAAAAAAAAAATTGCGGCAAACAGTAGACGGGAATGATTAAGAATTTGGTGGATATACATAAATATCAATAGTGGGCCAAGTCTATCTAAAACCTTCTGATGTTCACGCACGTGATGCTATGGACCACGAGACGACATGACCCATGATGGGCCTTCCCTTGTTTCTCTTTCATTCTCTTTTAACGTTTTTTTTTTTTTTTTTTTTTTTTTATCTCATCCCCTTCTCTCCTAGAAAACTAGGGACGAAACGAGTAGGGCCCACGACGCCCTCGCTATGAGGCTCAATCTATTTCGCAAAAAATTAAAGATTTAAAAAATATTACCTTAAAAGTAATCACTGATTCATTTATAATGAATTCACGGAAAATTTCACATCATTTATAAAAAATATTTAAACATAAACTATTGTCAATAATAAAAAAAAAAAGGTCATTGACATATTATTTTAAGTAATATAAATAGTTATTTTTAAGAAAACATTTTTAAAATTATTTATTTTGTCACGAAACAATAGGAGCCTAAAGGATAGTCAAACCTATTGAACTGATTATTTTACTTTTTTTCCTCCTAGTCTTCAAAAATATTTATGGTGAATTTAATATTTCGAAAAATTCACTTTTTTTCTTCCATTATTCGTCGTGCCTCATAATGTATCGGAAAAAATCGATAAACTCGATCCGCAATTCACGTGCGATCGGGTCACGGTCGTGGGGCGGACTGACCAGAGCGGGGGCCGCATCGCCGCCGTTGACCCGCACGAATCTTTGATCAAGAAAACCGCGGACTCACAGCCCCACTCGATCCAGGCCGTCGCTTCCCAATCGTACGCCCCCGGCATCGGACGGATAAAGACCGAGATGAAATGGCCAAGGCGGGGACCCACGCTGACACGTGTCAAATGGGTATGCCGAGTTTTTTCCTTTTGTTTTTTTCCCTCTCCAAAATGAATCTACCGAGTGGGGGCGGTGGAATCCACGATAAACTCCAGTCCAAATGCGGTATATGCGTTGGAATATTCTCTCTCTGTCGAAACATGAATATAAAATTAATTAATTTTTAAATATAAAATTAATATGACCAACTAAAAGTATCTACACTCATCATAAACACGACACATCTAATAAAATGGGTTGTACGACGCAACCAACACAATTACAGAATCGTGTCGCGACATGCTAATCCATTTGAAAATTATAATCAATATGTAACATGATAATCTTAATATTCTCTCTCTATCTAAACATGAATATAATTTTTTTTTTTTAAATATAAAATTAATATGACTAGCTAAAAGTATCGACACTCATCACAAACACAACATGCCTAATAAAATGAATTGTACGACGCGACCAATGCGATTATAGAACCGTGCCAATGTTGACACGGCACAATATGCTAATTCATTTGAAAACTATAATCAACATGTAGCACGATAATTATAATATTACACAGCAACTTTTGTTGGCACCTGTCTGGATAATGTGCAATTTCACTACTTCAAAATAATCCGAAGATAAGGTCTCATCCTATAGAAGGACCATTGCGTGGGATTTGTTATGAATATGATTGCTTATCTTTTTCGTGACATGGGTGTTGTTGTTATAAAGCCTTAAAGATTAAAAAAAAAAAAAGAGCCAATATTCAAATCTTTAGAGCGTGAGCTAATTATGCCATACCGAAGTCGATGATATACATCAGCACAATTTAAAACCCGTCGATTCGCATTTGAAAAGACAGAACAGATCTATTCAAATCGAGTTCAAACCTGTTTAGCTACGCATTAGCGCGTGCAAACGGATCGTGTCGGGGAATCGCCAGGTCTAATCCGACTCGATTTAGGTCCCCAAAAAAAAAACAAAAGAAGGAAGGTTCGTAAGAAAGAAGCGCCTGCGTCGGGATAAAGTCCTCAGGGGGACCTGGCCCCACCACCTCCGATTGAGAAAATAGCAGAGCACGCAGGAAAGCCAGACAAGAAATCAATCCAAACCCATCAATCACCGAGTCCCCACTCGGTCTCCCGACTCAGACACCAGCATCGAAACTCGTTCCCAGAACTCACCCCCCCACCACCACCGCATCGTCATCATCGCTCCGGAGAAGATAAAAGAGAGAGCGAGATAGACGAAGGGGGCGGAAGAAAGGAAGAATCTCTCTCTCTCTCTTTTCTCGCGCCTCAGCCTCGCGCCACCCATGGATTCTCCCGCCACTCCCGCCGCCGCCGCCGCCCCGCTCTCCGATTCCCAGCAGCGCCACCTCCTCCACAAGCTCGACCTCTTCAGGCTCCAGGGCCGCGACCGCCGCGGCCGCGCCGTCCTCCGCGTCGTCGGCAAGTTCTTCCCCGGTACATGCCCGCGACCGTCGTTAAAGAAAGATGATCGATGGTGATCTCTGCCCATTGCCTGATTTTTTTTTTTTGTCTCGTTTTCTGTTTTGCTGATGGATGATTGAAGCTCGGTGGGTGAGCGTCGAGGCGTTGACGAAGCACCTGGAGGAGAGGGTCTTCCCCAAGCTGGAGGACCGGAAGTTCGCGGTGGTGTACGTCCACAGCGGCGTCCGGAGGAGCGAGAATTGCCCCGGGATCTCCGCCCTCCGGTCGGTCTACGAGGCCATCCCCGCCGGCGTCAAGCGCAACCTCGAGGCCGTGTACTTCGTCCACCCGGGGCTCCAGGCCCGCCTCTTCCTCGCCACCTTCGGCCGCCTCCTCTTCGCCGGAGGGTGAGTGGCCGTTTCGGTTTTTCACGACGTGTTTCGGATCGACGGACATTCGCAACGTAAACATCGACGTTCGACATGGAATTTCCCGAAAATCTAGACGATAATATTATTATTTTCCGACGAATAAAAAACCTTTCTTTACGATCAGTGTCCGGCCCTCAAATTTTCCGCTTTTAATTCTTAATTTTTATTTTCTGTTGCGATGAATATTCGAAATCATTATGGACGTAAAAATCACAAATTCTTTATTGGCGGAAAATAAAATTGATGGTTTTTGTTTCGTGTTAAAACAATGGCAGGTTGTATGAGAAGATAAAGTACGTGAACAGAGTGGAGTTCCTGTGGGAGGAGGTGAGGAGGAACGAGGTGGAGCTGCCGGAGTTCGCGTACGACATCGACGACGAGATGGAGCGCCGCCCCGTCATGGCGGACTACGGCTCGGAGAGCGACCACCTCCGCCTCCACCACGGCGCGCCCTTCATGGACCCCGCCGCCGTCTCCTGCTACTCCATGAGGTGCATCGCCTGAAGTCGGGTTCACAGTAAAACATAGCGGCGGTGTCGATATTTTTCGTAAATATTTAATTTTCAATTTTTCTTTGTCTTTTTCTCTTTTTTTTCGGGTCGGGTCTCTTCTGGGACATGATTATGTTTCATAGAACAGTTTTGGGACACGGTGTGCCGTGTCCAGAGAGACGGTACCGAACGCAAAAGAAAGGTGCGGGATCGCTTTCCCTTCCCTTTGATCCGTTGACTGTTGACTTTTGGGGGGGCCAAATATTGCATAATCAAGTTTAATGCATTGAACGTCTAAGGAGTACAGGGGCATCGCCAAGGTGACAAAAGACGACAAAGAAAAATGTTGTTGCAACAGCTTCTTAGGTTGCGTCTGAATGTGGTCTTAGCGTGATCATTTATGTAACATGCGCCGGAGGTATCCCTGTTGAATAGGATTGGTATGCGCAATGAAAATTACACATATATAAACCGAGTCAGTGGAAAAAAAATCCATGATCGTGATTAATACAATGTCATGTAAATTTTATGCGAGGTTCATAAAATTTGATGTCTTGATGTTCATACAGATAGATGGAACGCTTGCATCGAAATTGGGGTGCATTCAATCCGGTTCACACAAAAGCCTCTCCCAAATAATAATCTCTTTCAACGCATCCTACAGAATGGTTGGTCGCATTGCAATGGTCAACCTAATCAGGGTTTGCTCTTTAGGTTAGAATTAGGTTTAGAACTTACGTTCAAATTAATGATCCTAGCACTTGTTCACCATTATATATATAATTATCAATGATCGACAATAGTTGGGGACTCTCTTTTCCGATATATATACACATTTATTAAATAATTTGGTAGTCTTAATATAATCTTGTTCGAACAATGTGTAATCCTACTCAGATCGCAAGTAACAGAACCAAGTCTTGTTTTATGTTGTTCTTGATTCGCATCCTCGAGAAGCTACTAGGGGTGTGCAAAATACCCAGAAATTGCCCGGACCGCCCAGAACCGGCGGTTCTTGAGAGAACCGGTCCGGTTCCCGGTTCCATGGCCGAATCTACCCGCCCGCTTGCCCACCTGAACCGGACCGGAACATTTTTAATATTGAAAAAAAAAATTACTAAAAGAAACCCTAGATCTCATCTCACTCATTTTGTCTTCGGTTCTCTCTCTCTCTCTTCCTTAGTTCCTCGCTAGCCGTCGTCATGGCTGGCGACCACCAAGAAGAAGAAAAAAAGAAAAGACAAAAAGAAAAAATAATTATAAAAAATTAAAAATTATATTTTAAAAATACAAATTATAACAAATTATATTATTAAAAATAAAAATAATTATAAATTATATTTAAAAAATTAAAAATTCGATTTAAAAAATATTTTAAAAAGAATTATAAAAATTCCTCCTCGAGCGCCCATTGCCGCCGCCGCCGTCCACCCCCTCGCCTCGGCCACCACCCGCCATAGCCATTGCTCCTCCGCCCCCTCACTTCGGGCCCCCTCCGCCAAATCGACACCGTTGCGGCCCCTACAGCCCGCGACGACCGATGCCAACATATCCCAAACCGGTCGCTGCGCCTCCGTCGCTGCCTACGACCACTTCCTCACCATCGGTGCCTACAACTACTTCCCCCTCGCTGCTATCTGCACCTACGACCACTTCTTGTACTCTCTCTCTCTTCCTTTTTTTTTTTTTTTTGGGTGAAGGAGGTGTGTCAAGGTGCTACTCTCTCTCTCTCTCTCTCTCTTCCTTTTTTTTTTTTTTTTTTGGGTGAAGGAGGTGTGTCAAGGTGCTACTCTCTCTCTCTCTCTCTCTCTTCTCTCTCTCTCTCTCTCTTCCTTTTTTTTTTTTGGGTGAAGGAGGTGTGTCAAGGTGCTATTTGGAGTGAGAGCAAAGGCACAAATGCGATTATGGAGGTGGAGCGGTTTTGCTGCGATCGCCCCAACCCTATTTTGCAGGTTCTCACTTGCTGCGAAAGTTCTTTCTTTTCTCCCCACCCATGATGTGCAATTCTTAATTCTTGTTGAAATCGTAGGCGGGGAACCGCTTGTTTCCGAAATGCTTGATTTTGGAGCTTCTATCGCCTGTGGTCATGCGTGCTTTGAATTTGGAAGTGGGAAATGAAATGTTTTCTGGTGGTTAAAGTCTAGGCTTCTACTCGCAATGTTGAGTTTTATGCAATTGCACATGCTTTTCACCATTGATGTTTACCCAAAATGGAGTGCGGTTTCTGTATTGCTGTAGTGAATTTGAACTCCTAGCTTATGATGATTTGCATTTAAGTGAAGGAATTGAGATTACCCTTTTAGTATATGTTAGTGAAGGCGGATGGATTACATACAAAATTTTACAAACGGGTGGATCCCAATTCTAATTTTTCGGAACCGGTCCTTAGCGGGCGGTTCCAGGTTTTAGGCCGGGAATCGCCCGCCCAGACCATGCACACCCCTAGAAGCTACAGTGCTGCTCGCTTATCTTGAAAATCATTTTCTTTAAATAAACCTAACATCACTCCATCCATTTGTTAAATCCCCCAAAGCACTCTTATAGCAACTAGAGATGTGAACAGTTCAGTTCGGGTTTCTGAAAATCCGAACTGAACCAAACTATTTGAGTGTGCATTAACTTTAAACTCAATCAAATACAACCCAAACTAAAGACTCGGTTTAGATCGGATCGATTTTTTAGTTTTCTTTTTGAAATGTTAAAAAGAAATTTAGTGAAAAATGACAAAGATCGTGTAAATTGTAATATTAAGAAGATGAGCGATTTTCAATTCGCTTTGGTTAACCGAACCAGATTGGACTAAAAAATGATTTTTTTTTTTTTTTTTATTATCCAAATTGAAACCCAAAACAGAAAAAAAAAGTACGAAAATTCGATTTGGTTTTCCAGTTCAGTTCTAACACGCAACTCCACCAAAAGAAAGATGATCGTGGCAAAGTGTATGGCGAAAAGAAGAAAAGCAATAAGTATGACTACACATAAAAGGACAAAAAGAAGGCCAATGAAGAACACATAGGATTTTTTTTCTTATTAGCCTATCGTAATAAGTTGGGGGCGAGACTATTGAGAGAAAATTATTCAATCAGTTTTAAATCTATTATACATATGACAATTCAGTTTTAAATATTCTAATTTTACCAATTTAGTCCTAATAAACCTTTATCCGAAATTCTAATATAATCATTTTAATTAATTTTCACCAAAAATCATCGACGTGGAGATCTGATGTGGCACACCACCACATCAGCAATTTTTGGCAAAAATTGACCAAAAGAAGTACATTGAAATTTCGCGCAAAAGTTTCGAACTACATTGGTAAAATTGAAAATTTAAGACTAAATTGCCATTTGTACGATAGGTTTAGATTGGACAATTTTCCCGACATATTGAACACAATTTTACATGTCAATAAAGCTGAAATTTCCATGTACTCGGAGGTACGAGAAAGCTAGTTCACAAATTTCCATTTCAAACACCAAAAAAATCATCCACAAAAGCTTACCATCACAATACCGACCAGCTAAGCATGCATTTTCTATCAACAGGAAGCACAGTGACAAACTGAACTGCAGAATTCCAGACGTCATTCTCACTCAGCATAAATGAAACAACCTGTAGAAGTTCAAGGCTTCCTCCATAAGGAAAAGCCAAAATTATGCTCTTCCATGGCACCCAGTTCAATCTTAGATGTTTTGTGATAACAGGAAACAATACTAATATGAGCATACAATGTCAGTGAGTTGGCTTTAGTCACTATATGAATGCTTTGTGGTTACAATATGAAATTGGCATCACTTACCTCCAAAACATCGTTGTCAAGGTCAGTAGTCAGTCCCTCCTCCAAACCCTCAATAACAAATTACAAACCTAGATGCAACACAATCAATGCACAAAGAGCTCCGGCCGTTCATAAATGTCTTAATCCTCAAGATAGACACGACGACGTGTTTAGCTTAAAAAAATGGCAAAGAAAAACGTGACTGCAGCTCACTTGCCTGCTTCTCATGCCGTCTCGGATGCCGAACAAGAGCCTAAGCATACATAGGACAGATGTAGAATTTCGCAAAATCACACAAGCTTAATCTAATTTTTAGGTTTCCAAACTCTTCTAAGTAAAAAGAGCGTTGCACAGGATAAGTGTCAGGATGAAATACCAAAGTCACTTGAACGTGGATGGCAAAGACTGATTGGCAAAAGCATCTCAATGAGAAGCATCCTGACATGTCAAACAAACGAATTTCACCATGTTCATGTCCCTTATTCACTGCTCTTATTTTCTGTCAATTCTTGCTTGTCACCAGCACGTAAATCAGGATAGTTACGATGATTCAAAGAATGCAACCAGAGAGCCACAACTCCTTCTTTGTGCTCTGTCAAGGCTATATGAGGGTATATGTGTTTCATTTTAAAGTCTTCTGCCTCTTTCTCGTAGTCCTTCATGGAGAGCTCTTCATGGCTATCCTTCCATTTGTTATTATATGATGTGAAAAAGCACTCGTCCAGGTACAGGCCAACTTCAGGAGCCGTTGGCACGTTGACTTTAACATCCCTGAGGAAGATAACTAGAAGTTCAAAATAGCCAAATAAAACAAAGGGAACTGCTCTAAGAAAACAACCTATTCACCCAAGGAGAAACAACCACCGTACTTACTTCTGCAAGGCATTCACAATCAGAGTCTCCGGAGCACAATTCCTCATGATTGCCACCGCGAGTCCCATCATTTTCCGTATCTGATGAAGCATGAAACTCTGACCCACGACCTCACACTTGACAAATTCCATACCCTCAACGGTGACTACAGTATCGGCGTTGAAAGAAAGAATGTACCGTCGTGCTGAGGGATCCTCGGCTTTCGTTCTGGTGGTGAAGTTGTGGAAATTGTGACTTCCCACATAATACCCTAAAATCCTATTGAACCTCTCCTTCATCTCCTCCCCATAACAAAACCCACTTCCTTTCACTGGTTTCTCCTCCCCATTTACTATAGTCTCTGCAATTTTGCCATCTAAATTAAGCACTGAACCCGTATCCGAATCAGCAGGTGCGCTGTCCACAGAGACTACAGTGTCCACCATAGTGGATGTGTCTACCTTGTCAATTACATCGGAAATGGATTTATCATCAATGCCATTGCTCGAGGAATCAACAATACCCTCTTTACCTTCATTTCCCATGAATGCACAGCAGTCGTTCGACGTAATGCCCGACTCAACTTTGGCGTCGACGGAGTCGACAGTGGCCTCTTCACACCCATTCGAATCACTCACATATCCCCTTAACTCGAAATTGCGCTTACCCATCACGCCGATAACCTTCCGCCCTCTCTCCGAACACTCCAAGCACTTAACGAGCTCATTCCCAGACCCCAAACTCGCCGCCACGCTCTCCCTGTCGCGGTGCGAGCTCGGATCAAGCGCAAACACCGGGATCAAATACACGTACCTGCGCCGGTCGCAGAACTTCTTGGCACTGAACGACGCCGTCGCCCTCCTGTACCCGAAGATCCGAATCTGCGGGTTAAGGTTGGAGTTGAGCCGGTCGACGAGCCCGGGCGGGTCGATGTAGAACCGCCCCGAGACGACCTGCCCCACGGCGCTCACGCCCTTGTCGGTGCGGGCCGAGCGGGCCCAGTCGTAGCGCTTGGGGTTGCCGCGGTCGGCCTCGGAGACGGCGCCGGAGAGGAAGAGGGCTTCCTCGAGGTCGCCCTCGATGGTCTTGGCTCCGGGGTTCTTCTGCATGCCCTGGTAGCCGACGCCGCAGTACGCGAAGAAGATGGCGACCTTGCGGCGCTTGTACCTGGGCTTCCTGATGGTCTCGTCGCCGGCGCCGGCAGCGTCGGCAAGGGCGGGGGCGGCTTCGTCGTCGTCGGAGGTGGTGGTGGTGGAGGACATCTTGGGCTTCTTCGGGTCGGGCTCTTGCTGACGAGGCGGCGATCGCGGGGCTTCGGCGGCGGCGGGGTCGAGCGAGGGATTGTCGTGATTGGTGGGCGGCTCCATTAGCGGTTCTTTAAGCGAGGGAAAGTCGTAGAAGATGGGTCTGGCGACTGATAAACCCTAAGCCCCCAAATCATCGACATGGAGGAGAACCTTTGAAAACGACGTGTCGTGTGAGTTATGCATGCGTCCGAATGCAACGGAGCGTCACTTGCCTCGCCTTCTAAAAAATTGATGAGGTCTGAAAATAGATTTAGGGAACATGTATGCACATCTGCACTTTATTTTCCGATCAATGTTGGGTGACGCGGCAGTATCTTAAAATTGATGAGGTCTGAAAATTCTCGTGCAAACCCAAGATTTAATTTTACAAGAAGATACGTACATCGAGAGTTTATTATTGACATTACTCCAACTTTTCGAGTCGTGTCTACCAAGTAAGATGAGTCATTTCTCGTGCGCTTTGTGAAATATAGTAGCAAGGCCCAACCCCGCCTTCATTAAAAAGAAAACTATGCCTAGGAATTCAAAGGATGATTGCATGTTGAGCCTTCATATGATAGTTCGGTACGACCATGATAGGATATGCATTAAATCGATGGTTGAGAGTATAGCTTAGATTCTAAGTATAACTGAGACAGTGAACTATCAAAGAGAACTCTCAACCCATGTTCTGATATGGACTGTAGGAATTCATCCTTGTCTTGCCCCCAACTTAAGAATCCAAAGATTCACAGAATAGGTACCCAACATGCACCATGGATCAGGATGAAATCAGATATTCTTTTCCAATCGTTATCAAGGGGATTTCTGATTCAATGATGAAACTAGAAACAACATTTTTATCAGTGAAAGATAGGATTAGCATGAGGCATCAATTATGCGAAGCACATCTCCCCCATCATCTCCTCATCATCCGAACTCGAAACAATTGAATTTAATGAATCGGGGGCTGGTTGATAACCTTCATCCTTCATTTGCTTGCTTAAAATTCGCAATTCCAAGCGTATTTCCTGTATCTGCGGGTGCATCTGGTCTCCAACAACAAACACATGAACCCCGCTCTTCAGCTCGATCCAGCTGCATCCAGGCTCTTTACATACCCCCTGAGCTTTCATCAACCTCCTGACCCTTTCCACATCATCCCTCTTGCCCAAGGCGGTATAGATGCTAGACAGCAATACGTAGGCAGATGATTCCGGCGATCCTAACTCCATTAGCTTCTCTCCGGCATACACTCCCAAGTCGTAGTTACGATGGTTCCGACAGGCACCTAGCAATATCCGCCATAAACATAGACCGTGATCGACAGTTGCTGATTCAATGAAGTCCTTGGCTTCATTGAGCTTCCCAGCACGGCTCAAGAGATCAACCATGCAAGCATAGTGCTCTACTCTTGGCTCTATGCCAAATTCTTCAGACATCATCTTGTAGTAAGCCCAACCTCTATCCACCAGTCCCATATGGCTACAGGCAGAGAGAACGTTCACGAACGTTACATAGTCTGGCTTTACACCTTCCATCCGCATTTCCTCAAAGAGTTCTAGGGCTGCGTTGCCAAAGCCATTTTGAGCAAGCCCTGATATCATCGCGTTCCATGACAGTACATCCCGGGACGGCATCCTCCTAAAAACAAGGTTCCCATCTTCGAGGCTTCCACACTTTGCATACATACTTGACAGAGCACTTCCAATGGGAACTTTGAGACCCAAACCATGCTTAATAATTCCGGCATGGATTTGCTTGCCTTGCTCCAGAGCAGCAAGGCTTGCGCAAGCTTTTAAAACACTGGCCATTGTTAGCTCATTAGCAATGATCCCTTCACTCTGCATTCTACAATATAAATACAACGCACTTTCGTTTTCCCCATTTTGTACATACCCTCCAATCATGGACGTCCACAGAACGACATCAGGTTCTTGAAGATAATCAAATCCCTTCCTAGCATCATCAATGCAGCCACATTTTGCATACATGTCAACCAAAGCTGTCATGATATATATCTGCTCCTCGAATCCTAGTTTTACGCAATAGCAATGGCCCTGTCTTCCTTCTTTGACAGCACCAATGTCACTACAAGCATTGATAACACCAACAAGAGTGAATTCGCTAGGAGCAACCCCAGAAAAATGCATGCTAGAAAATAACTTCAAGGCCTCATGAGATTCACCACTTTGTGCATAACCAGTGATCATCGCCGACCACGTAATCGAGTTCTTAGCAGTAGAAAAGTCAAATGCCTGAAGTGCATCCTCTAAGCCACCACATTTTGCATACATCGTCACAAGAGCATTCCAAACAGATGCAAATGACAGCAAACCCATTTTAGCAGCAAGACAATGAATTTGCTTACCACCGTCAACAGATTCAGGAACTGTCAACGCACTAAGAACACTTGTGAAAACAAACTCGTTTTGATCTTCCCCTTCCTCACGCATCAACAGAAACAGCCCAACAGCCTCAGCAACCATACGCAGCGAGGCGTACCCAGAAACCATCGTGGCCCAGGAAACCGAGTTCCTCTCCTGCATTCTATCAAACACCTTGCGGGCATCAGCCACGAGCCCCGCCTTGCAATACATATTCAGCAGACAACTCCCGACAAAAACATCGCCGAAGCTCGCGGTCTTAATCGCCAAGGCATGCGCCTGCCTGCCACCGGAGACATCGACAGCATTCGAAGCGGCGGTGAAAACGCCGGCGAAGGTGTGGGCGTTGGGCAAGACGTTTTCCTCTCGCATGCGCAGCAACAGCCCCATCACGGTGGACGACCCGCCGGGTCCCTTTCGAGAGTACCCATTGATGAGGCAGTTCCAGGAGACGACGTCCCTGTCGGCCACGCCGTCGAAGACGAGCTCGGCCTTGTCCAACCGGCCGCACTTGGCGTAGAAGTTGATCAGGCCATTAGCGAGGTAAGTGACGGCGGAGGCGCCGGTCCGGACGAGCCGGGCGTGGAGGGACTGCCCGCCCCGGAGGTCCTTTTGCTGGGTGCACTCGACGAGCGCGTTGAAGACGGAGCGGTACCGAGAAGGAAGAAGACTCATCGGTTTCACTCCTTGTCGTGTGGCGGAGCACGACGCGGCGGCGCGGTGGTTGAGAGATCATGATTCATGTGTGTGCTACGAGGAGGGAAATTTGGAGAACCTCTGAGCTCACATCGGAGTTCGAAACGAACGGCGGCGGCGGCGGCGGGGAGGTGGAACTCTGAGAACGCGGCGAGAGGAAGAAGACAGAGGAGCGTCCTCGGGCTTGGGCCGAACCGGATTTCCGAATTAATGGGTCGTCGTTGGGCCGGCCCATTATGCGTGCGGTCTTGTAATGTCCGGTCCAGGCTTGTCTTTTATTTTAAAGGGATAATGATGCAAATGATCTATGGTCCTTAAATTTTTAATTTATTCAATGTGATCTTTGAATGTCGGTCCAATATATAACGTAATCCTGAAATTTTAATTTATTTGATATGATCCCTGAACTTTAGTACATGTTTAATCTAATGAAAATATTTGATATGACATTTCTTTAATATAAGGTTAGGAACAATACTGAATAAATTAAAGGTTCAAGAACGATATTATACATTGAATTATATTTATAAATTATATTGAAAAAATTAAAAATTCATGAATTATTTGTCCCTATTTTGAAACCCTAGATTACTATTCATACAAGCCATCATAAGTCAAAGATTTAATTAAATTAATAAAATTGACTAAAAGACGTGCACGTAATTTGGTGGAAGAAAGAGCTTCAAAAGATGCTTGCGTAAGCACCACGTAATCATGGCGTCACTTGCATGGGCACGTCGATTCCCGATTGCATCTTCAAGTTCGCCCGTTTTTCAAGGGGATATAAATAAGATTGATATATGGGACTAAATTATCAAACTTACTAGAATAAACTTGATAATGTTAGCATATATTATATAAATTTACTTGATTTTTATAGTACCATTTTTTTCCCAACCAAAATTTATTACAACCATAAAAAAAGTGATATCTAATTTTCAACTAAATATGATAATTTGAAAATGAATTACCATCCCAATTTCTTATAATTTCATTCCGTTATTTCATATACGTTTTCATTTCCACTCTCTCATAACAAAACGACACTGCAGCAAACTAAATTGCCAATCATCTAATAAATAGAGTTTTTCAGTTTTTCATGATTCATATGAGAGTCAAATAAGTATGTAAGTTTAAATTTTTTGTAGACTTGTCAAGAATGTCTAATGGAAACTAGTTTATCTTTCATGTCTTAATTATATGTGGCATGAGACGGTTGGTAGAGTAAAAATTATTAAAAAAAGAATTTTTGACCGGTTATTTAATGACTAATAAATATTTGGAAAGCACTCGTCAACAAAATGCGTTGTGCTCAGGATTTTCATCTCAAGGGCAAAGTCAAAAAAAGATTAGCTTTGGCAGAAAGCAAAGTCAATAATCCCAATGTTATATTCCTTTTGACAATGATGAATGTTTGAATGGATGAGCTGCAAAATTTAATTAATTTGAAGAGAGGGAAGAAGAGAGTTTTTTTTTTTTTTTTTTTTTTTTTTTTTTGGGGGTTAAGATCTCATGCAATTAATGGACCAGAGTCAATTCTTTGGGGCTGCCATAGTAAAAATTAACATGTGGGTCCAACAACAATTATTTTTTCGCATGTAATTAATATCTCGAATATGTAAATGTTTAGAGCACCTTGGACGTTCCTAAAAATTCATTTACAAAAAGTATGCATGATTTGAAATATGGATCTAGCTAGCGAGTGTTCGGAAAAGCATCCATCCAAAATTCTCTAAAAAGAAATGTTTTAACTTTAGCGCATTGGTTATACAAAGCACGACAAAAAATGGTGTGTCGGGGAATTACAAAAATGTGTATTTTCTGTAATTAGATTTTGTTAAATTAAGGAATGTTTACCATTCTAAATGCACGGCTTTTTTTCTCGTATTATGTTCAATCTCTATTTCGAAAATTGAAATATTCTTAATTAAATGTGGTTAACGAGTGTCTCAAGACATATGACTTGTTATAATTTTTTTCTTTGCAAAATTCTAACTTCTTTTATTCGATGATCACAAACGGTGCACTATTTTGGAAAGGAATTATTCTTAATATGTTTAATTAATGTGACTCTTTTATAAGTACACTCTTTAAGGGGTGTCCTAGCCGTGATAGGGCGACGGGTCGGGCCATAAAAAGAAGGATTTCATGGAACTCTGCACGAACAGGATTGAGGCAAAAGAGGATGTGCAGAAAAATGTAAGAAAATCCACGGAATTAATCGCTCCACTTGCTTTTAAAGAGACAGTGTAATGCATCCGTATGTACACGTCGTTATTTGATAAATATATTTATCTTTATTAGCCAGAAAAATAGGTTTATCATTTTAAAACATGTGACCCACGTAAATATTTGACATATCACGTAATGAAGAAATCATTTTATACAGATCTTCTTTGAATCTCTACCATTTTGACTGTACGGTTATCTAGAAGCACGTGGACTTTAAGTTGGGACTGTAGACTAGCGAGTAATATATGTTAAAACTATACGTGTATTTATTTATTTGTTTATTAACTCAAAAGAAAAAAGGACACATCTAATCCAAACTGGCAATGATGGAGGCGCTGAAAAGATGAAGACATAAAGATATCTATCCACTCATAATTAAGCCATTGAACACACTTTTTATTTATTTGCATTTTCTACAAAAGTGACCGCATGAAAAGACACCACCCATCTGATTGCAGGTTAGCCATGGACAAGGACTGCATGATGCGATTTGCCTTCTGCGATGGTATGTCTGAGATTCGTAGTGTTCCTGTTCATATAAATAACATCTGAGAAAACTAGGAAGGAGACAGAGGATTGCCATAGGTTGGGATTTTTTTTTTGGTAAGAACCACAGGTTGGGATTTTGCTAGCTAAATACACAAGAAAAATGATTTGAACCAGGTAAGCTCTGGTATTTTCGGGACAAGGGATATCCAGTTCATGAATTGGAGTCATTTTATTTGAATGACACCGTTTGCGTATAAACTTTTCAATCAGGGTCACTTATATAAATCAGAAAACTTCATTTAATCAATTCGCATGATTTGTGGGATGTTTTATGGATTTTCACGCAAACGAATTTCTGTGATGATGGTGTAATCATAAAGGGAAAACACTCAAATGAATTATCATCATGGAAATGAATATATAATTGTCATGATTTCTTGAACCTCACAAACAAACTTCCCGTTGCTAATAAACCATCCAATTTAACCTTCTCTTCTTTTCCTTGGCATAAAAAATCTTCATCTCTTCTAGATCAGGCAAGCTATTCACTAAAATCCGATTAAGTTATCCTTATGTTAGGTTATCTACATAGGCGAGGAATCAAACATATGATGTGCTCTTAATCCACATCTGTCTGTTCCTTAACCACTACCAGGTGGGTTTCAATTTGTGAATATAATAAGCACACTAATACTTGGTACTTTGTTTATAGGATTGCATTATAGTTTATTAAAAGTGCGAAAGACTATTGCGACATTTAGTTAAGCTAATCTAAGGGATTTTGAGCCCTTCAAAGTCTCAAGTAAAAGCTAGGTGTTTAGTAAAACATTTTAGACCACTTGAAGGAAAGAGGCAGCATTGGCAAAGCCTAAAACTTAAGGCAGGACCTAACTTGCCTTGGGCTTGTGTCATTTCTCTAAAGGTTAATGAATTTTTTTCTTCCAATTATGTCATCACTAACATTTTCAAATTCCTATTTGGTCCTCATTTCTTCTATTCATTGTCTTTGCTTCGGTTTTCACCCTCATCATAACAGAGTCGACAGAACTTTGTTTGCCTCGCTAGCGATAGGATAATTTGCTTTGAAAAGTGAAACAAACATCGTTTTTCGATCGACTTGTACCCACTTTTTGGGGAACCCCACTTTCCAACATCTTCTTCTATTCATTGTCTCTGCTTCAGTCTTGACCCTTATCATAACAGAGTCGACAGAGCTTTGTTTGCCTCTCTATCAATGGAACAATTTGCTTTGGAATGTGAAACAACCATTGTTTTTCGATTGACTTGTGCTCACTTCTTTGGGGAATCCCACTCTACAACATCTTCCTCCCAAAAATTTAGCATTTCATTTTTCTCTCAATTGCATTTCAACACCGGTCACTCCTATACTGGAAGGTTGTTGGAGGACGGTTGTCGAGAGTTGAGTATTGTTGAGGGTCAACAATTGGTGGTCATTGAGATTTGGGTTCATGGGATCTGAGTTCATATTCACCCTTGCTGAGTTCCAGTATGATGGGTATTCTAGATTTGTGTACACATTTTCAAGTCTTCGATTTTGCTTTGATGAATTTTTTTTCCATGATATACATTCTCTAGTTTTGCTTTGGTGGGTATTCTTCTATATTCTCTCTCTCTTTTTATACTTTAAGGGTGTATTTGTTTGCTGCAAACTTAACATTTGAAATGATTGGTTATATAGCTTAAAAAAATAATTAATAAAAAATATTTTCATTATCAATAACATTAGAATTTTGGGGAAACGTGCAAAGGCATTTCCCCAAAGCTCTCCCATAGGTACCCAATATATATACTCATTACTTTGCACGAGACCTAACAATGGAAGATAGAGAAGAAACTGTGTTTTATTTGGTGCTTATTTCATGAGGGAATCGCAAAGGGTTTCCAACAGAGTTCGTTGGCATTCTGTCCACCTCCGACCGATCTTCACCTCAGAACCCTCCCGAAAAATAGAACAGAAAAAGGGGAAGGAAGAAAGATTCTTCGTCAAGTCTCTCTCGTGATCTCTTGGAGGTGGGTAGATTGCCAACTGAGCTCTGTTAGGTTCTCTCTGCGAAACCCTTCATGAATCATTTCTTCATCTCATATTAGCTGTTCTCTTCAATCTTTTTGATAAAGTGAAAACAAGGTAAACACCAACCAACCAACCGTCCCTCCCTCCCTCTCTCTCTCTCTCTCTCTCTCTCTCTCTCTCTCTCACATACGCACACACACACACACACGTTGTGACCTCTCTTTTCATTTATGATGCGGTAAGTTTCCAGTACTTTGGTTCTTTCAGATTTGCAGAGATATCTCTCGGCGTTGCCCCTAATTTCTGGTTTTTTTTTTGTTTTGGTTCCTTTAAAGAGGAGACGACAAGACGTATATTCATACTTCCATCGGGGTCGGGGTTCGATCTTCTCTTCTCCGCACTTCTGCTGTTTTGCAGGGCTTAAATTTAGCCGTCGACACGTCTTCTGCATGGGGTTGCCTGGAAAAGAGAAGAAGAAGATGACTTCATGAAGTGACGACCGTCGCTCTACGATCGGTCCTTCGACCGGTCCCCCTCGGAACCCTAGTTTCGTCCTGCCCCATCTCTTCATCGTTCGAGGAAAACCAGAGTTAAAATCCCCGGTCTCTTTCCCAGCAAAACATTATGTATATAATCGTAGGTTATTTTTCCATTTCTTTTTTTGTGATCACATCTTCCAAGTTCGTATCTAGGGTTATCCCAGTTTTTCTTTTAGCAGAAGAAAGTTAAAAAGTAAGAAAAAAGAAGAAGAAGAAAATCGGAAGGGTTGGCTAGCTAGATATGATTTTTGATAAAGATTGTAAAATAAAAAAGTGAGATGAAATAGTATTTCCATAGATTTTTTTTTATTCATCAGTATTTCCATAGATTGACATGAAGTAATTTGACTGTGTAGATTACCGTACGCGCCATGTAGCTAGGAGGTAGACCATGATTAGGTCAAGGTGAAAATAATGAGCGGTGGTGCGTTCATAAAGAGCCAGGCCACATGCATGGAAGTGCCCATTTTTCACATCATTTTTTGCATTAATTATTCATTGAATCCGGATCCTCCTCCTCCTTGAATTCGTGCACGATCAGAGTGAGTTCAAACCTTTTCAGAAATTTGCGCTTATTATTGTAATCATTATCATATAAACTTAATTTAATAGATTTGAATGATGATATAAAGTCACCCAAAAATATTATAAAATTTTGTACGTAATTTATATTGTAATTGATTTTACTTTTCACATGCGATAAAATTTTTGATTTATGAATCTCTTTGGATCATCGTGGTCTGGGAAGTAAAAGATGGCCAGAAAATCATGATTGGAAAAACTGACGATGCCACCGCCATCATTAACTGCAAGACGCGGCTGTGGCACCACAGCCATTAATGGCCGAGGAGGACAGTTAACCACAAAAGACGTGAATTCGGGCTTTCAAGTTATAAATGGGGGAAGCCAAATTGGGGAGGTGATTTTGATAGAATTTGTCGTCTAGGGTTTTATTATTATGTCCACCAACTGAGTTGTGGTCAAAGAAGGAAAGAGTTACAGCTCCACTGATTCACCCCCAAAAAAAAAAAAAAAAAATCCTTTATATCATCTAATGTAGGTAATCTATTAAATTTTGTCAAGCTAAGTGTGAAAACTATCCAAAAAAGTTTATTGTATTTTTGTTAATTCAATTTTAAATCTTTTAATTATATGAATCAAGTCTCAAAATTTTTCATATTTTATATTTTGACTGGAAATTGCTAATATCGATATTAACCTTTCTAAATATCACAACTACGTGAATAATTTTTAATATTATTTTAATATTTATTGAAATTTTCTTATTATTATCATTTTGCTTCTTCCTTTTTTCTTCTTTTCTTTGTTTTTATTTTATAACTCTAGCCGTCAACCATCACTAGGCAAGGGCATCATGACCCTCGTCGACCACAGGTGAGGGTCGACACCCTCACTAGATGAGGGTGTGGTAGCCCTTGCCTAGACTAGCCAATGGAATTGTGGGTCTTGCTTGTGATTGGTGAGGTTTGTAAAACAAAAAACAAATAAAAAAAAAAGAAATATAAAAAATGCGATGCATGCCTACCTATTAAGAGTTTTAATTTTTTATTTTTATAAATAAACTTTTCAATGTGATCTTATTTTGTTGATAGACCTTCAAAATACTTTGAAATCAAATCCATATTACGAGAATTGGTTATATTTTTCTTGAATCTCTGTGGTAATCAAACGCATGATAATAAAAAATAATAATATCGTTGTCAAATAATAGAGATGTTATGAATAATCTTTATCCTAATTCGTCTGCAGTTTCCTAACGGATAGGTCTAGAAATGGCCGCCACTTACGTTGGCCCGCGTCAATTTTTGTTTGCGCGCGTCAATAACAATAAATTTCAAGGTACATGCATTTTTTTGGCTGTCTAAATACAAAGATAAGGCTCATATTCTTAA
The DNA here is from genome assembly GCA_014182515.1 of Eucalyptus microcorys. NCBI lineage: Eukaryota > Viridiplantae > Streptophyta > Magnoliopsida > Myrtales > Myrtaceae > Eucalyptus > Eucalyptus microcorys. The sequence continues at coordinate 15,063,579 of CM024567.1, forward strand.
TTATGTTATTTTTTGCATAATTGATTTTTCTTATACACGTCTTTCGACTAAAGTATACTAATCACATATTTTAGCTATATGATATTAGCATTTTAGGTACATTAGTATAGAAACAACGAAGCGATGCGAGATGTCTCTGCAGTCCATGGAGTCACTTTGGTAGTGCACAAAGAACATAATCTGGATAATAGAAACCGCCTACTGTCAAATTACAAGGAAAATTACTATGCATGGAGAAATTTTGGTCTGATACTATAAAACGATTATATCGCATATGTACCATCACAGGCCATTAGAATCCAAGTAGAATCGTGTAGAAATGATCGACCGTCTTAATCAAAAAGCTAGTTTATTGAATTCTCATTAGCTCGCGACAGCACTGCCATTATCGAACTTCCTAGGCGCTCTTGACTAATGTATTTGAGCAAAATTGGTCATGCTCATATCTCAACAAGGGAGTTTTCCACCAAGCCAGAAAGGTCATAAATAATCAGAAACGGCCATTTTAAGTGGGTCGCGTTACTTTGTTATCCATAGCGACAATCGATATGTACTGCCGAAGAAAATATCTGCTTTCGCTTTTATGGACAAGCATCACAAGATGAACGAATTAATCATAAGCAGCGTCGGATTTAAATTATAATAGACAATATCCAAGAATGAAAGTGGTTTATTGTAAGGTGCTACTTAGCTGTCCGTAGATATCTTATTTCTGATTCCTCTTAAAGTGCCTTTAAGAACAACTAGTAACAGCTACACTAGTGATCGATTCGTCGAAATAACACATTTTCGCTCTGACCTAGTTTACAGTGATGACGTCCAACGATGAAGTTCCACAGATCCAGACAGCACAATGCGATTCCTTTCTTTGACCTTCGTCTGATATATGACTCTGCACATTGCAGCAGCCAAAATAAGAACCCAAACACCTTCGAAAAGTAAAGTCTTTTTCATAAAGAAAACGTTTCATACCTCGAACCTTCAACCCACATTTCAGTAGCCAGAGTTTCCCCAGGGTACACATGTAGAAGAAATCGCCCTGATATACTTTTCACCATGTCTGGGTCTCCTTTGCAGATGCACTTGATGACTGCCCTGACTGCGAACCCCAGTGTGCAAAGACCATGCAGTATCGGCCGGGAGAATCTTTAGAGAGTTTAGATATGAATCAGATGCCAGTATAAATTTAAGAAAATTACATCTGAGACTGCACTAAAATAAAAAGCCCAAAAATTACTCTCATAATAGATGAAGCAATCTGCCATATACAGTGTTTAGAGAAGGCAACTATATCACCACTCGCTCACTCCCCTCGCTGTGCACTCTTTCAGGTAACCTCGTCTATCTCTCCCTACAAATATCTGAGATGTCAATAATGTTGGATGATGTCGGTAACATAGGGGAGAAAACGCAATTGCACTTCATGGTTAAATTATACTACTGCGATGTGTGGAGTATACTTTTCCCTATTGTACTTGGATTGAGGGAAGTGCAAGAAATTGAATGGACACAATCACCTACGGCATTCTCTCATTTGTTTGGCTGATAAAATAGGGAGGAAATGGGAAGTAATTACCTTTGACCCACATTACTTTTTCTTTTGAAGGAGGGAAATATTGAAGGAAAAACCACGAGTAATCATTTTTTCCAAAGCTACCATTTACTTTGATTATAGATGTGATCAGGATAAAAAATACTATCATCTGCTACTATTTTCATTTCCACCTTATAAATTCCCTTCAATGCACACTCAAACAGGAGGAGGAAATTATTGCTTCTATTCACTTCATATCCTTCAATTTCATTTCTCTTCTTTTCCCTCCATTTTCCTCCGAACTTATATTACTAAACAGAATGTATTAAGATGGCTAGGAAATGTCTGAGGAGATAGTAGCATATGAAGAACCTACAGCCCTTTACCCCACGAGTGTAGAACACCCTTGCAAAGGAACTATATGAATGATAAGAAGGTCCTTCCGAATGCCATACAAGCCAAATAAAATGATACACGAACACCAATTAAATTTGATCTGCATCACAGGTTTGGAACTGACTCATGAATTGAATTCCAACTTGAGTCAATCAGTGAAATACTCTGAACTAGGATCTCGAGTGAAAAGCGAATGCACTTGAAAGTCTTAAATTTCTTTCCCAATTTTATGAAGTCTTCTGCTCCAAATAACAAGTTCAACACTTCTCAACTGACTGAATGAGCTCTAATCAACAAGATATCGAAATTACAGTAGCCATAAAAATTAAGATTAGAAGTAGAGTGGAACTGACCCTGCAACTTTGGCAATCATTGGATCAGAATGCAGAGGGTTATAGTCCCCAGATAGCCTATATAACAGAGCCTACAGAACAGTGTTTAAATGGTTAGCGAAGAATAATCCAAAAAGACATCTGGTTAGATAAAGGTAGTAATTGCAATTCAAATTGTCATTGACTAAATACTGATAGAGTAGTCAACTAAAACTACTTTATATCAAGATCAACCGAGTAGACTACAATAGAGGAAATTTTCACTTCCTCAGTCCTTGCTAGGTACTTGACATCAGCATATTGTAATAAGTGCTTGCTGTTTGGAATACATGTCCAGGCTCGCTAGTCACAAATTTACCATGAAAAACCCTATGTGAAAAAGACTTATTCAACATTTTTTGGTGACAAAAATACAAGAAAATGTGGAATAAAAAGCCCAACGGAAACTAATGGAAACCGGAAGATAAATTAGAAAGATTTTACTTGACACGACTGACTGGATCCATTCTGGTATAGAGTTCAGCATCGATGCATAAGAAGAAACTTAAGCTTTCTATTGCAAGCAAAATGAAGCAAATCTTTCCAGAAGAGATTTAATGCATAGATCCAAAAAAAAAAAACAATGCTGAAAATTGAATGAGTAGAAATCCTTTACATTTTGAAATGATGAAATGAATTATAGTATGTACATGCCTGTGATGGTTGAGTACAATCCTCAAAAACAGAAAAGGGTCTATCCTTGGGGATTTTCACTGCCTGGACTTGGTTGGGTGGATAATTTGAGTAAGAGAATGGTTGAGATGATTTTGAAAAGCCACCAGCTCCACGGAGGTAAACAGTCATCCTGCTCATCAACATTGTATTATGTAATGTCAAATATAGTACAAAAACATAGCATGTCTGAAATAAGTCTATAGAGTGCAGATCTACAAATTCTCAACATAATTTTTATGACACAGAGATAAACTACACATAGAAAATGTGATTCAGCAACCAATGACAATCTTTATCTCCAATTTTAAGTTGAAAGAATAATTTCTCAAAGTCACCCAAGAGTATCTGCAAATGCCCACATGCAATCAAGAATGCACCGTAATTAAATTTCTTTTTCCAGGTTAATATTTATCATTGTCCAGTCAGAAAACTCAAATCTTGTAATGGCCTAACTTGAGCAGGTGGCTGGAAGTGCTAAAGCATAAGTGGAATTTTGAGAGAAATAAAAACCTGACCTGTTCATGCATAATAACTCGCCCGAAGCTTGATCAAAACTTTTGGTTTCTACCTCCAAAACAGCTGCCTTACCTGGAAAACGAATTACAGCACAGAAACAGAAGGAAGATAACAATCATTTCTCTGCAAGGCTGGAGAAAGCTGAAAAAGAGAAAAAGAAACGAAAATTTTGGACTCAATTTCGGGAAAATATGTATAAACCAAAATAATAAAGAGAAGTACAAGCTGCGCATCCCTTACATGAGCGCTTACATGGATTGTCAACTTGCTGAGATTACTCATATTTTCTACACTCACATGACCAATAACCCAATATCTTCACAAAGTACCGTTTTACTTGTTAATAAGAAGAGCCTTCTGATATGTTCTTAAAGTCATCCTAGCACTAGAACAGAAGTCCAAACTGTGTTTGCTCATTGAAATGCCACTATCCTAATTCTAAATCTATAGTCCTAGTCCCTAGTAAGAGAGTCCATTCCCATAACTGATTAGTGGGGCGACAAAGCTTTCAAATAGGGGCTTGCAACTTTTAACAGGTGAAGTGTGTTCAAATTAAAGTTAACTCCGGTTTTGTAACAAAAAGCCGTGTAAGAGTAACCCTTTTAACCTACTTATGCTTAAACATGTTAAACTATTTGGGTTAACATGTTATTATTGGTAAAGCAACATACATAGATACATTTAAACACATTTGTTTCCTACAGGTTTATGTATGAGAGTTCATATTTTTAAGGAGCTACACGTATTGTGCCAAGTAATACAAACAAATGGGTCTTTGTCATGTTAAGATTTGAAAGTTATGACACAATTAAATAATGTACGATGTTTGGGATAAATCTAAAATTGACACAACCCAATACTGACACCAAAACATAGATTGCTAGCACAACTTTCGGATCACCCTAACTCCACCTACATAAGATGTATTTCTGCTAGTAAGACCTACCTTTATCATGCAAGCCGGCGAGACTTACCTTATGTTGTAACTGCAAAGCACAAATTAACCAAGTTCTATTATAAGCAAGAGTGAAATTGCACATCTAACTGTATACAAAAGACAACAATCACAATGAATGGAATAACAGCAAGCATGTCCTTATCAACTTTATCGGTTTGCATAACAGTGCAACAAAAGCCTTCGAAGAATAATCAAGTTCAGACACGTTCAACCAATTCACACTCAAAAGTATCAAACCCAGAAGATCCGGAAACTAGTGTTAGACTCAACCCAGCAATCAAAAAGCATTCACATCATTCTTGTCTCAAAAAAATTAGTCAGCATATTTGTTTGCTAAATCCATTCACTCTTCATAAAGCAAACATTCTACATTTCACCTCCATGTCTTCCAAACACCTTTGTTTGTTGATAGCAATTCTCATTATCCAGATAACCAATTATACAATGATCAATTTATAGGATTTTATTATGGTAGATATGCTCTTGGTTCATGAATAAACTGGAGCTCTAGGTCCGCCCGCTGAGTATCCTTACACATTCATCCCAAAAGTTTTTGTCTTCAATGATGATACCTCAGACTCTTTTTCAGTAATATAATTCCCAGGGACGAACTGATTGTCCATATTCATCACGAAGCAGGCTCAATTCAATCCATCTGGAGAAAATTACCAGTTGACCTTTAGCAAAATTCTTACATGTGCGCTGGAAGGAAATGGCTTGTACAGTTCTATGTATTGCTGTCCATGCAACAAAAGCCGCGGATCATATCTGTGAGAAATGGAAGCAGTAACCAGAATGAAGGAAACCAAAATTGGCAAGACAATGAGAGAGATTCCTGTGGTGCCGTAAGATCACGCATTCTACCAAACAGACACGATGTATTCATCCCGAAAAGATCCTCAACAAAAGAACACTTACTGCAAACCTGGGAAACTCAATCCCTCCGGCAAAGCCTGCAGAGAGAAAAGAGCAGCAAATGTCGGCAACACCTGCGAAATTTAAAATAAAACGAAACACAAGCGATAAAGGACGAATCACATACACGAGGCGATTAGTAATACAGAAACTAAAAATTGTTTCGACAACGAAAAATGCGAAACTAAGATAATCTAATTCTCATCCAGCACATGATGTCGGCACAATACCTTAATGAACTGCTGTCCGTTTTCATGGTAAACGTACTTGAGCTCGTCCGCATCCAGCGGATCGCGTCCACAAGCTCCGATGCCCAAGGCGTATAGAGCCGCGTCCCTGCACGGGGCGAGCACACAGTTCTTCAACGAATCGCATATTTACCGACAAAAAAAAAAAAAAAAAAAAAGGTCGAGAATCCGACATGTTCGATCGTGGACAGGACGTGAGCCTACCTCTCCGTATACGCGAACGCCGTCTGCAGTCCGTCGCCGTAGAAAAAAGCAGCAGCAGCAGCAGCAGCAGACAGAGTGGCCGGAAAACAGAAGCGATCAGCCGCGCGCGCGCGCGCGAACGGGAATCGAAAGGGCGACGAAGGAGGAGGCAGCTTACCTCGGGGAACTTGTGCGAGAGAATGAGCTGAGGATCGGTATCGGAGCCGGCTGCCGCCATCCCGGAGGAGCAGCCGCCGGTGAGAAGCTTCGGCTGGATTCTTCTTCCGGAACGAGAGGAGCGAAACGGCACGTCTTTCTATCCAAACGACGCAGCCTCTTAAGCACCTGAATTCAACTCCCAAATGTGACGACCAAGACTTGAGGGTAAGCTAAGCCTGCGGCCGACCGTGACCCTGAAAACGAGTGAAGGTTAATGGAAATATTGAGTTCATTGATAAGACTTAGATTCTCTTCCGTATAAAAAGGATAGTAACCTCCGTAAGAATTTGAAATTGGAATGGGAAAATAATTTGAGTAATCACAATGTAGATCCATTGTTTTCCTCGCTATATTTGGAGTGTAAATTTGAGCTTCAAAGAATGATTACTTTATTTTGATTCAACCGAAAGTCTCATTTTATTCTTTTGTTTTGCCGTCAAGTTTAATGTCCATTCAACTAATTGTTATTGTATGGTTATTCAAAACAATCTTCTACCTATGCCAACACTATGATGTAATGTTTTAAAAACTTGCTACTATATCATCTTTAATCCAAGCATAGAAGCATTAGGTCCCCGCAAGATTAGTTGTAACGTTATCGTACATGTGAAATAATGTAACAAGAAAAATTGAAGTGGGAGTCAAAACCATGTCTAATAAAACATGTCTCTGCCATCTCAGAGTAATTAGAAGTGATCGATTCGCAATTCGATCCAGTTCCAAAGTGGAATCAGGGATCAAACTAGTTGGTCCTAGGACTAGGAACTAAATTAGACTCGTTTGATTCAATTCCAGTCCGGTCTAATGGAACCAATCACTTATTTTTTTCTCATTACTTTTTTTTTTTTTTGCCAAATACTTGGAATAAGACCAAGATAGTGTTTAGTTCATATTATACTAGAACCGAACTAGACTAGTTCAATTTAGTTCTAATTCAGTCAAATTGAATCAATTACTTATTTTTTCTCACTACCTTTTTCTCGTTACTTTTTATTCCCAATATTTGGAATATGACTGATACAATGTTTAGTTCACATTATATTAATTCTTTTGAAAAAATAATAAATTTCAAAAATATATTTAGTCGGTCCGATCCGGTCCAATTTGAGTAGTTCTCAATCTGGATAGTCCATTTTGCATAACCTCAGAAGCAGCTGCTGGCCAAAAGCTTAGGGCGAATGTGATGGTCCCCGCAACCCAGCGGCGTGGATGGCGACGGCGACGGGCCTTTACGGATGCGAAAGGAGCTTCGGGAACAGCGAGTGCAAAGGCGGGCACGGCGAGTGGTGGGCTTTTGGCTTTATACGATCGCGGTTTATCGCCAAGGAACGCATGTCGAGACGACAATTCCCGAGTCCTCTTTCGCTTCTCCTTTAGGTTAACGCCAAATTGGCTCGCACGTTGCCAAAAAATTGCCAGCACGGGCTAAAAATTTACCATACGTTTAGTTCCTGAAAGATGTTGACGACTTATATCTCGCGCGTAACGAGATTTTAACCTTGATTTATAATAATCCCTATACTCTCTTCTTTTGCTGAATTTTTCAAAAGATAAATACATTTCAAATTCTAAAATTTATTACGAAAATATAATTAAGTACTAAAACTTTCAATATTATTATGAAGTTCACTTTATTATGAAAGTGTAATTGATTTCTTCAATCTTTAAAGAATATAATCAAATTCTAAAAATTGATCATAAAAATATAACCAAATTATAAAATTTTCAACAAGTGCAATCAATAGGAAAACTTGATTAAATTAATTTGACAAGTTTTAAAACTTAATTACATTTTTAAAAAGTTTTAGCACTCCTTTTTGCCTTTTTGACAATATTCGGGACTTAATTGCAATTTTTTGAAAATTCTAGAATTCAATTGTATTTTTTTGATAATTTTTAAGACTTTTAGTTTATTTACCCAAAAAAAAAAAAAAAAATCATCATGCTCTCTCTTGCTCTCTCTTCATCTGCTCTTTGGATAACACGACACGTGTGCATGATGGTCGTGGGCTTTGGTGACGGCAACATTGCATGTGGCAGTGCTTAGCCCCGATGAGCCAGGTCAATACTGCATATGTGCCGACAAGAATACAGCACGCCCCAACTCATCGCATTCGACATTCTGGCATTCCGGCATCTGATTAGCAGTCCGATAGGACATTTTGCCAGAGCGTTCAATACGAAAGCCAGCAACATCACCCCCAGAAAAACATGTTCACATTCTCATCGCCTTCGCGTTTTAGCTAATGTTTCTTTCTCACGTCCTTGCAAGAGTTCCTCATTCTTTGTTTGTGACGGGCCAGCAACAGGACAACCGAGGATCCATCGCGCGAGAAGAGGATTCCAAAGGTACATAGATCAAACATGACTTTGTAATATCATTATCCACGTTGAGTGCCTCGCTTTTGGAAACATATCGATCGAGACAGAAGCATAGATCCTATCATAGAGAGGTTCACTTCTGTTTCCCCCAAAAAAAGCACCTCGAAAATCATTAACATGCCACCAAAGAAATTATGGTAGGCTGCATCACCGTGCCTTAAACCAACAAGACATTTATAGGTACGTAAAATAAGAGACCATGCGCAATAAAAGCGGCACCACAAGGTTTTGTACAGACAAAACTACAATCAACTCCCAAAACTGACCTTACCGTGGAACAGTTCTCAAGTTACTGAAACGAGCATGCTAGACTCCAAAACTACACAGGGAGAGCCTGGAATCGGGATGAGATGTTGCAAAAAGCGAAGCCATGCATCGCCACTTCATACCATCATATTAAACAATCGCCCCTTCACAATGAGAGACATCGCGAGCCATACCTTCCTTTTTGGTCCCCTTCATCATGTTGGTACAGCACATGATTTGCAGAAATTGACTAAGATACATAGTATAGATTCTCGAATTAACTTTACCCATCTTCACATTCTGTCTTCTCTCTTACGTGGAGCACAAGTAATGATTTCATCAACCCTCAAAATCATCTCGGCAGCCTCAGTCGCAGAGAGCAGTATGGCCTGCTTTACTTTAAATGACTCGGAGATCCCCCGTTCCACCATATCTCCCACCTGCCGCAGGTTAAGATCAGAGTGTTCAGTATTCCGTAACCAAATGTGTTGACAGTCGGTGAGTTCATTCATTAGTTAAATGGACAAAAAGCGGGTGAAAACATGATGTAGACATGTCATACATGTCTCACTGTACTCAAAAGAGCCACAACATTTTAAGGCCTAATTTCCAGTTCATTTGGCAAACATTTCTACACCATCTTCTCCACATAAGAAGGGTAAAGCACAACTCCTATCATCACGAGAGAATATCCAAAACAAAAGTCAAAGAATGAAACAGAAATTCGCAACCGACACTTACAGAACTGGAAATGACATCAATCCCTGCAGTGCATCCTTCCTTGTGGTGCTCTGCACGAAGCTGAGAAATCAGCTCGGCACTATCCAGACCAGCATTATCTGCAATGATTGTTGGAATGGCCAAAAGTGCCCTCGAAAATGCTTCAATAGCATGGGATTTCTTTCCAGGAGTCCTACGAGCCAGCTCATCGACGTCCTTTGCCATAACCATCTCAGGCCATCCCCCTCCAAGTATAACCCTACTATCATTTACTGTCTGAGACAGCACGCACAAGGCATCATGCAAAGATCTCTCAGCCTCATCCAGCACATGATGGCTGCCATACAGTTGAAGACATGAATTAAAAAACAAGTCGAGAAAAGAAGTGACTGCAATTTGATCCTCTTAATTAACATATATAGTAATGCTGTGTGTACTAAAACCAGTACGCAACAAAGTGATGTAACAGACTACCAATGCACCTTTAAACATGTGGATTGTATTGCACATTCAAAAAAAGTCACATCGCCGAATATACCCATACACTATACAATTCTTGTTATACCTAGCATTGTCAACATATCTAAAAGTACTAATAGGCATACAATTTTTATACATGATATTCTAGCAATCGCTTCTCCTAGACAACAGTCATTTTTACACACATAACAAATAATCGTGCATGACATAAGATTTTGTACACCAATCATTGTCAACACTTTATATACCTAACATTACTGCAAATGTAATTTTCACAGGCTAAGTAGGAGACAATTAAGATGAGACTACACATACACACAAACCATGTGCATTTTACATTGTTACGTCAGAATAATCAAGAAATGAATAAAGAATTTTGTAATATAAATCAGCATCCCAACAAGTTCCCTACATTTGCAAAGATACATGCAGACAAGTTTAGAAGAACAGCATTGAATTGTAATTCTTCAATTAGCTCCTGTATTTCATTTAGAAGAAATGAATAAAGTGAGGCATTTTGTAATATAAATCAAGTTAATCTAAATAAGGGTCTTACCAACAAGTGTCCCTAGGACATTTGTTAAAGATACTTCATAAAGAGAGTTTTGTTTTCAAAGCACCTATCAGTTTACAAGAACAGTTAATGCCAACCTAGAAGTTAGAAATTTGACACTGAATGTAGCGATATATATTCTGATTTCTGAACTAGCCAGCTAAGGAATCACAGAATTTTCACCACGTTTTCTCTGGATCATGTATTCTGAAAAATCCAGCTACAAAAGATTATGTATGTCATGCATGGTTTTATAACTTGAAAGTAACTCATTGGCCGAGGAATTTAATGAAACACCTTGCAGCTCTCAACATGACAAGAGAAGGAAGAAGAAAGAATTTTGTAAGACAAGGCAGAAAAAGTACAATGCCATACCTTGCGCCTCGCAATACGATTGTACATGCCTGACCCATTTCAACACCAGAAAAGTGAATCAGCTTGTCCTCGCCAATCATAATTTCCTCAATGAGCTTGCAGTGTCCAAGCTTAACTGACTCTGGATTGTCAAAGGTTGATGCAATCTCACCACCAGTCACCAAGGCCAGGCGCTCAATACCTTCAAAATCAGCATGCTCAATTGCAAGTATTCCTGCATCTGCAAACAGCTCCTCTGGAAAATTGTATATCAACTGTCTATTGACAAAGCAGTTAATCCCATGTGCTATGATTTTCTGCACCTTTTCCCTCATCTTCTCTTTCTCAGCCCCCTCAATCTCAGCGACCTTAGACATAGAATCGACACGAACACGAGCCCCATAGATCTTCACTTTGTCAGTGTCCATTGCAGTATTTGCCACCAAAATCTTAGCATTCTCTATGCGCCTTGGTTGTCCAATACCTATCTTCTTGTCAAGAATAAATCTGCACAAAGGTATAGTGCCCAATTAGTTTTGTTAAGCATTCTTAGATGTCAGGTTTGGCTGTACTATGCAAAATAAACAACAGAAGATGTTACTAAACCATATACTACAGCAATTTAGTGTTGATCATGATGGCTGGAATACACAGTAGAATTTTGACGGAACATTCCAATACCAAGAAAATGCCAACTATGTGTGCATCAAAATGAGGGAGGGAGTTATTCATCAACTTATTGCCTACTGTATTAGATTTGTGGTTGATAGGGTCCCCATGAGAACTAAGCAAAAAAGGGAATATTTGGTAATCTCACCCTTCATCCAGAAAAGAATCCTTCAAAGATCCTCCTGGTTTCTTGATTATCTGAATAGCTTCTAAGTCAGTACTACCCTGCAAGTGCCAACAGAAAAGTGGCATCAGATGGTGGAACCATGACAACAATCCATATGTTGTATCACTGATCTCATCATCATAAAAGTTAATTATGAAGGGAGCATCTGAGGGCAACATAACATTCATCACACTGCTACATTTAAGATCTTGTGGTTTAAGTTTAAGAAATCCTACAGATGTTGAGAATGGGCATTCCTGATAATATCCATGTCTACCTGCTTGAAACTCATAATGAACTGAGTGAGTGAATATACAATAACCCAATCAAGAGAGCACACAAATCCTCTTTTTTCACGGCTATGGTTTGAAAAGCTTCCGAAAATACAAAATTTTATAAATTTGAGAGTATCCATTAACAAAATTAAATCCAAAATTTTTTAGGAAAATCCCTGATAAAGCATTGCTATTGTCCCAAACTATAGGGAAATTAACTGCACTCTAACCTCGCCGATCCAGTTTTGGGCCCCTAGTTTGAAGGGAATTTTTCCAATTCAATCAAAAGGCTCTACCTAAAGTCCATATGTGCATTTGATGCACAGATAAATCGAACAGGAAAACAAAAATGCAAAAATATTCACATGAGAGAAGAAGAGACTAGGATCTTAAATTATAGCTTACTGTTGGTTTTTACCTTTATCATTAAGGACAAAACACATTGCTCACCTTTAACCTCATAATGGCATCCACAGCCAACTTAGCAAAATGTTCCTTGTCTTGTGACAGAATTTTGGAACTCAAAGTAGTCATTGCAATTTTCATCAAGTCCGACATAAATTTCTCTGCATCATGCAACGCATCAGGCAACAAATAGTATCAAAAAGGGCAGTGCAAATAACTGGAGACCTGCATCCCTCAAAAATATAAGCATCCACTACCTAGGATGTAGGATATTGCATGGCGTAAGGGTAAACAGGCTAGTAAACTGTTTACCAATCATCACTTTCATTCATGCATTCAGTGTGCACTAAGCAAATTCTAAAATAAAAATGGGGAAATAAACTTCCTTGGGCGAGCCAATGGATCAAAAGAAATGCAAGGGACACAAGAAAGCAAACAGAACAAGAGGCGACAGGCATACCTGCATCCGCTTTATTATCCATAACCTTTTGCAACAAAGCATCACGAGCGCATTCAGCTGCCATCCGAAAGCCTAAAATTGAAAAGTGAACACCCACCATCATCATTTGAAAACACATAGATTTCACATTCACAGAACAATAATAGAGAAACAGAGATTGTAAAACATTTCAAAAACTTATATTTTTGACTAGTGAAAGAGCGAATTCTTTTAGAATGGAGATCAACTATTACCAATTAACCAATTGACTGAAAATTTAGGAGAATCTCAACAAAATTTAAAAGAGATAACACGACAAATAAATTTTTCACCAATTTTATACGAATAAAAATACCACTGCAATTAATTACAACCATGATGGACTTCCTGCATACTGCAGGCAAAACTTTTGAGACAACCGACCACATGTTGCATATGCGCATTTAAATAAGACAATAGAGGCCCCCCAAAAAAATGTAAAAATCACAGAAAGACACGAACCGGCTATTATCGTCATGGGATGGATCTTGGTTGCAACCAATTTCTCTGCCTCCCTCAAAAGTTCCCAGCCAGAACGACGACCGAAGTTGTTCCATCACCCACTTCATCATCTTGCGCTTTGGAGATATCTAGTATGTATATTAAGGACGATGATCACATTATACAAAATAAAATCTCATCTTTGGCTACCAAATGAGGACATCCTTTACTTTTCTTGAAGAAATATCTATACCGCCGATAAATATCTACAACTTCAAGGATACCAACCAATACTTTAGCAGCCGGATTGTCTACGTGAAGAGATTTCAGGATCGTCGCGCCGTCATTAGTGACAGTAACTTGATGCCCTCGACCAGTCGATTGCAGAATTTTATCCTGCTTCAAAACAGGCGGCACATAATCAACTCGAGACGAATAATTCACTTAGCAAACGAGAATTCTTCGCCGACATCGAACGACACACCGAAGCAACAACTAGTGCCTACCATTCCCTTCGGCCCCAACGTGGTCTTCACCAGGTCCGCTATAGCCATGGCTCCGACGAAGGATGCCTGCGTCAAAACGAAGCGAACTCACGTCAAATTTCGATCTTTTTTCATTCAAACACCATCGACAGCAGAAGACACGAGATGGGAAGCCAAAGTAGAAGGGATTCACTGGTCGGAACAGGGGGTTGCTTGGTTATCAAGCATCCTCCGAATTCTCACTCACTCGCGACTAGCAAGCAAGCAAGCACGTTCTCAGCGAGAAGGCAACGCAAAACAAAGAAGCGGGAAAAAACCCACCATCCTGGCGCGCTCGCCTTTCTCCTCGCTCGCTTCATCCTTGAGAATTCTGTCGACCTGCAACATCCGCCGACAGTCAGTAGAAAGACATAACCGACTCCCATGCCGGAAGGCGAACGGATCCAGAGTCGAGCTCTGAGGCGCCGACGTACCGGCATTGGAAGACCAGCTCGAAGCTGAAGTGGCGAATCTGCTGTGACGCTACCGGAGCGATCGGGAGGGAAAAAAGGAACGAAATCGGACGACGAGACAGTGCAAAGAAAGCAGTGGCGAAGAGTCGCGAAGGCGCTGGAGGGGTCCGGTCGGTTTCGTAGCTAATCGAGCGGTTCTGCATGGGGGCCGGGCCGGATCGGAGGAAATCAGACCGGTTTTCATGCGCGGTCCGCGATCCAATGTTTTGAACGATTTTTTTCTTCGATGGCATACGTATGACGTGTTTGACAATTATTCTATTCTTGAAAATAATTTTTGCTTATAAATGATTTTACTTGATTCTATTCCTTAAATGAATTTTTAAGTATTCGAAAGAATTTGCTAATTGTACAAAATTTTTATTTTAGGAATAGAAATGTATTTGGTACGATCTTAAATTTTTTTTTGTAACTTTAAACTTTTTAATTTTTTTAAATAATTTAATTATATTTTTTTCTTTTTTTTTTTACTTTCCCTTCTTCTTCCTCCTCTAGTCAATTGTCGGCTCTGGGAGCCTCAACCTCGTGGTGGTTGGGTGAGCATGAGCCTCGCCTCGGCCAGATCTCGGTAGTGAGGCTCTAACGACTAGTTAGAGGAAGAATTTTGTGACTTTAAACTTTTTAATTTTTTTAATAATTTAATTATATTTTTTCTCTTTTTTACTTTCCCTTCTTCTAACTCCTCTAGTCAATTGTTAGCCTTGGGGAGCCTCAACCTCATGGTGGTTGAAGAAGAAGAAGAAGAAGGAGAAGGAGGAGGAGGAGGAGGAGGAGGAGGCTTGATTTTAGAATTATTTTCGAAAATAAAGAAGTAACTTTTTTTATTGTACTTTTTGATTCTATTGAATAAAAATGTTATCAAATGGATTCTGTTTATCTTATAATCCGGAGAATAAAACAATAAAAATATGCATTGATTGATACATTATCAAATAGGAGCCCGTGGTGACTAGTGATGTACTAAGTCAATTACCGATATTATCCAATTTTGCATGTGTTTCGCTAGAATTTCTCCTGTGACCAAATATTTTTCACTAAAAACAACTTACAACTTTATATGGAATAGAGCTGCACATACACAAACCATGTCAAAAAAATATTATGTTGGAATTTAATTAACAACATAGTTTGAAAACATAAAAATGTTATGCTGGAATTTAAAGGACGATACAACACTGGGGAAAGATAAGTACTCCGGAATTTAGTTGACAACCCAATTCAAAGCTACAAATAGGAAAATAGAGTACAAGAAAGTAAAGATACTAAAAGGATAGTAAACTTGTTTGGTTTGCGCAGGGTTGATCCAAGCCCTAGATTGAGCACGCCGATCGCCAGGGCGATGGCGGCGGCATGGGAGGCGCGTGCGATTAATGGCGGAGAAGGTGGAGCTCACGAGCGCTTCGCTGGAGCTCACGAGCTTGCTGGTAATGGCTACCGTCGATGGCAACGATGGGGCTGTTGCTAGTCGGGCCGTGCTAAACCGAGGCCGGCAATGAACCCGGTGAACGCATTTGGGTGGGCGAAAGTGAACTACTAGCACGACACGAGAAAAGCAATTCTTCGTATACTGGATTTGCCCATTTGCAGGTGCGGTTTTAGTTGGTCAGGCATTCACGCTTTTTTGCAATCAACAAAGAATGATCTATTGAAATTTCAGGCCATCTTATGAGAAAATGAAAGACACTTAAATCCCTTATTTGGAATTTTCTCATATTTTAATTTATCGGCATAAAAAAGTTTGAACAAATGATTCATCGTGAAAAAAAGAATGCGACCTCGAGCTGAGGTCGTTCCGGAGCCTAGAATGATCTAAGGTCCATAATGAATGACTCCGAAGAATGCTGGACTACAAATTAAACTCTTTCTATGTTGCTGATGTCGTTACGCCGCCGCTCAAAGGGGTCGCGTGCGCCGCCCGCTCGCCCGGCCGCACAGAATGGCGTTCTTAGGAATCGGGTACTCGTCCCTCAGCGAAGTCGAGGTGGTGTAGACTTGCATATAGAATTGCTGCCCGAGGTACTGTCTCGCCCAGGACTCCGATCGCAGGTTCCACATTCCGACATTGTCGAGCGGAATGTAAATAGCCGACCAGGACTTGGGGTACACCTGCATTCAGCAACAAGCACAGGAGAGTGTTGAAGTTAACGTCTAGGAATGGCGAAACACTTCGCAGAACTGCAAAAGAGACTTCATTTTCGGTTTTCGCCGCGCGCATAAGCACTTGATCGAGTCCAATAGCTTCATGAGAATTTTCTCACCTGAATGGTGCAACGAGAGACGCCATCTCGAAGATTGTACTGGTTCCTGCTGGCCGGCGTCCATTGCCCTCCATCCATACTGTAATATCAGGCAAATCACGGTCCAACGTAAGCAACAGACGGTTGAATGATCATAGACCGATCGATCCAGGAGGAAAACATAGGTGGGTTCTTACCCGACTACAAAGAAAGCATAGCCATTGAGGTGCCAGCTTTGTATGGTGTCCTCACTGTTTTCAAAGACGATCTCGATATAGGATCTGTAGTCAGTTCTCATCACCGACGTGTCGAGGTATATCCCACCGCCTGTAGGGTTGTCAGGGATGCTCCCGACGCGAAAAACTCCATCGATCTTGAAGTAGTCGGCGAGCTTTAGAGGAGTATCAGCCGGGATGAAGGACACGCTGTTGACCGCGTATCTCTGTTTCCCATTGACAAGACCAGCAGAATTGGCAAGTCTGATGGTTCTTGTCGTGTTGATCATGCCATAGTGGTATGAACCTTGCGGATTCGGCCTCGGTCCACTCGCCGTAAGATTCGTCCTGAAACATACCCATTCAAATGCGATGATAAGAAGGACGGATTTGGCAAAGATCTTTCGACAATTCTTTCGTTGATACAAACAGGCCTGGAAACACAGCTTTACCTGATAGAGCGTGCCTGGTTCAAGGACCAGTCGATCTGGGTTGTCGGACCACCAGGAATAGGACCTGAGACGGGGCCGGCAGAGTTGCTGTAATGGAGGACGCCTGTTGTGGTCAAAACTGGTGAGGTGAAGCGAGAGGAGACCACGATGTAATAGTCTTTTCCTGGCTGGTCAGCTGTTACGAGGACCGACAGCGATTGGCCCACGTGCACGTCGAGCGACTCGTAAGTGTTTTGAACCGTATGTGTACCCTCTACCTCGGCGAGCACCATTTTGTGGCCTTGGATGCGGAAGTTGAGGGAATTCGTCAACCCCACGTTAGATATCCTAAGCCTGTAGGTCTTTCCTGCAATAGATACAGAGGAATCAAGCTTAGAATACCAAATGCGCCGAACCACATGCAAACTGAGAGAACTCAAGGTACAATGTCTTTGATGTCTAATGATACTGTCGCCTTAGATATTCAAAACCTGTTTTATTCTCGAGGAAAAAGCACTGAAATATCAGAAAGAAAGAGCACATTGGACAAGATCTTTAACATACCTTGTTCCACAGTGAAAGCAGCTCCGCTTCCGCGGCCATTGATGAGTATACCATCAGGGAATGGCAGTACCTTACCATTGTCAAGAGTGGCCCTCAAATCCTGCAATTGCACACGCGAGAAAGTTATCTTCGTAGTTCAAGTGCATGCTCTCAGTACGGAAGTTACTTCGATACGCTTGTATACTGCCCGTCATTTAGAATACTAATTGCCCTAGGGACGTGACCGGCGTGGCGTGAAAGAGTCATCTCACATCGGATGTGGAAATGGAAAAGACAACAGGAACAGAACAATGTTTTTCACTATTACAGGGACCCGTGGAGTAAATCAATGGATCACCATTCATTTCCTAAGTCTTGCAAATTGCTGCTATAATCCAAACTTAAATTTGTCTCCATTGTTCATCCTCTACCCCCACCAATTCCCGCTGATTATGGCGTAATAGCATATCGACAATGAAGACTGAGTCAAGAAAGATAGGTGTCAAATGAAATAGACTTCTGCAATACCATCAACAAGTCAAACGGTGAACCCCCACCTCACTTTTCACTTAAAGAGGAGTTGGAACCACGGAGAAAAATTACCATGAACAGTGGATATTTAACTAGAAAGCTACTTGTGTTTTTAAAAGTTACACTAACAACCATTATGACCTTCAAAAGTAGGTACCGATCGCCTTTACAAACCATTTAATCAAATTAAAATCCACCCGATAGTAACTCAACCAAGCCACTTTACTGACTTGTCCGAGTTACCGAAAGAATAAGCTAATACACTCCAGACGACAATGGTTAGTTCATAGGTGTACATACCGTGTGATTGGCCTTGTACCAATCTCCGATGAGGACAGTGTAATCGCCGGCAGGGGGCGGGAATGGGACTGGTATCAGTGGCCGGCTGAGGATCCTGATGCCCCCGAACCCGCCGGCAGCCTTGTGGAATGCGAGGGAGGGGAAGTAATAGAAGCTTCCGATCTGGTCCTTGACTTGAAGGATGTAGGTGAAGTTCTTGCCCGGAGGGATCGGGCAGGTGGTTCCATAGACTCCATCCTCAAAGGAGTTCCTCCTCTGCTGGATTCCATTCCTGCACATTCATGTTTTTTACAGCACCCAATTAGTTTTCCTTCAATTGTAAGTCCAATCCCCTAATTGGGTAACTTTGATTTCCTCCTACAGAAAAGACAAAATACTAATAGAAGTCATCTTATCATTATTGTCTGCTCAAAGTACAAGCTGTTGCATTTAGATGACTATTGAATTGGAACACCATGTGAGCTACTCTACGAAAGCAGGTTAGCGTGTTAGTTCCTACTTGTCTGTCGTGAAATGTAGCAGTGGGAGGAGGCCTAGAACTGAAGCTGGACCACAAATTTGAATGTGGAAAAAGATTGGAGAAGCTGTCCAAGGTACGAGTTTTGACTAAGCAGCTACCGACAGCCCCTAACATGACAATTAATACACGACCCCGATTGCAAAAACACCGATTTGGTTGGTGATATCACATCATTTAGTGCTGGCTTTTCATAAAGATAAGGAAAATAGAAAATATAACATATTACTCTTCCAGCCCATAAAAATCGGTACTTTTTAATCTGATTAGAGGGACCGGTCACTCTCAAGAGACAGATAGCAGAATGGAGTGGACTCTCTCCTCTCACTTAGTCCATAGGACGACTTAATATGGGCCTAGGCCCAACCACAGTGCAAATCAATCATGGTGTAATTTGTGCGTTTTAGGTGAGGTTTCGGTCCGCGGGCCCCCCCGCTGATCCCGCCAATCCACGTGATGTGAATCGAAATGGAGCAGCAAAAAGCTTTTTGCAAATCAATAATTCACACGCAAAACTGTCTGAATTGAAATCTAGGCAGTGTGAAACGAGAACCCTGAGAAGAAAATGGATCTGATCTACAGAGAGAATCTAGAACCTCCCTAGGGAGAGGATGGAGTTTAATGTCCCATGTCTGGAGCACCTGGATTGCATTTATTCTTGAAATTAACATGTGCCAAGAGAAAAAGAAAAAAAAGGATCGAATCACATGAACCCCATTAATGTGCACGCATTCCCTTGTCGAGGGAGAATTTTTGATAGATTCATGGAAGTTCTGCATCGCACCCATCGCCATGCTCGATTTCTTTCCAGATTCAGTCGATTCGTTTAGTAAAAAATTAATGCTGCGAATCGCTCTGTAGAAGGGAAATGGAGAGGGAGACGGACCATGAGAGGAGGAAAGGCTCGTTCAGGCTGTTGATAACGTTGATGATAAGGTTGTCGTTGGTGACGGAGTAGATGTCGGGACCCGGGAATTGTCCATTGATGAGTATGCCCTGGCGGAAAAACAGAAAAAAAAAACAGAGAGACATCACTACCCATCATCGCTACACATCGCATGGATTGACAGAGTCGTTCATTTTCAAGATCCGAAACGGTTTCCTTCTTCCCCTTCTTCCTGGTTCGCGTGCATATCAGCATGATAGAGAGAGAGAAGAGTCACCTGTTGGCGAACGCCGAGCGGGTAAATGTCGCCGTAAGTGACATTCCAAGTGAAGAACCTGTAGGGGTCGTCAGCTCCTGCAATGGCGAGAAAAGCGACGCACGCGCACAGGAAGAGGGCGCCCGCTCCCTCCACTCCCTGCCTCATCCTCTTTTCACTCAAAGCCAAACTACGAAAAACGCTCCTCTGTTTTCCCCTTCTCTCACTCTCTCTCTCTCTCTCTCTAGGGGGTACTTAAGTTTGGGCGACAGGGTCGTGGTTAAGGGGGGAGAGATATAACAAGAGTGGGGTACGGAAGCGAGTGAATTTACCGAGAGACGAACAAAAAGAGAAGGGAGAGCCCAATTGGCAATTGGTGAGCCGCAAAGGAAGGAAGGAGGAGGAAATGGGGCAAGCTCGTGAGGAATAAATTAAGGGGGAAAGACGTGTCGGTGGTGGGGTCAAAGCGAACGCGGGATTATATTAAAAGCGAAGGTCGCCATTAGAATTTAGAACTCCGCCTGCTTGTCTTCCACATGGGGTGTGGGCTGTCCTCTGCTGTTTTCTTGAGAGAGAGAGAGAGAGAAAGAGAGATGACTGGAAAATGGTAATTTCCTTTTTGAGATTATGGGAAAGTGGCAATTTTTCCATTTTTTTGGATTTTCTGGGGATGTAGAGAGAGAGAGAGAGAGATATGACTGGAAAAATAGTAATTTCCCCTTTTTGAGATGATTGGAAAGTAAGTGATGAATTTTCCCTTTCTTTGGATTTTGCGCCCATCAAATGCGCAATTGTTAAATATTTCCCCTTGCTAATTAGGTAAGTCACGTTCATTTTGTGGCAACCAGTTCAAAATTAAAGGGCAAGTAAGTGCATAAACAGAATTAAATCTCTCTCGATTCTCTTGTCTATTTTTGATGTATGGTAAGTCGAATCGTCCTCCTTACCATATAAAGAGTACGACAATCATATTGCCTTCATTGCAATCTCGCTAGTTTAGGGACAATCTTTAAACACAATTCGGGAGATCGATGTCATTTAAATCTCTATATTAGGTGATGCTCATTCGAGGCTCGTCATATCCAACGGTCTTGCGTGATTAGAAAAGTGAGTCACGTGATAGATTTGAAATAAAATGGGCTATTACTAGATGAAATGATCAATTTTGATGATATCATGACAAGAATGCACAGTAAAGACGGTCTTTCTCTTGTGCCGTCCGAGAGAATCTGGCCATTAGAAAATAGTGATGATGACGAGGTTGCTCACGGTCAGACAATCCTTTGTCTTTTTCTTTTGTAATTCACCTGACACCATGACTTATTATAGATTATTCACGTTCCACTCCATGTGGCTCAAGGTAAACACAGATATTGACAAGCCAGGTACTTAATCAGGGCCCTTGAGATTTGAGATAATTTAATATTACAGTTTAGGTTCACTAATAACGATAAACTCGAAAAGAATGATTTACTCGGAAAAACATGCTAACAAGTTAGCTTAAGCCACTTGCTAGAAGTCATTAATTCTTCAAGTTCAACCACCCTTCCTATCGATGAACGACAAGATATGGACCCCTGCCGCATGGAAAATTGATTGAATTTAAGGGCATGCGATGTTAGAGGTCGTAACCCATCGGTCATGAGGGGGTCGGGAGGAAATGCTCGATCCTTTTCGCAAATGTGTTATTGTTCGGTTCTCGAAATGCATCGACATGTGGTATGATAATTTTGTGTAGCCATGATATATGGGGAAATTTTTCCAAAAAGTCAACTTATTTCATGTGGTAATTCAATTCTAAACCTTTTAATTATATCAATTTAGTTTTAACCCTCTCGAATATTTGCTAATGTAATATGTTAATATAATCATTTTAGCTAATTTTGACCGAAAATTGATATGGTGTGAGTTACACCGATATAGATAATTTTTTTTTTTAGCTTTAAGAAGATTTTCCCATTTTTTTATTAGTTTTTTTGTTTAAATATTTTTCTTTTTTTCTTCATAGGGCTGGGGCGAGGGCTAGGCTTTGCAGCCCTGGAAAGAAAAAGAAAAGAAAAGAAGGAATAAAAAATCAATAAAAAATTTTAAAAAAATTTAGGATTAAATTGACAACTCCTTAAGATTAGGATTGAATTGATGATCAATTATTAAAAAGTTCAGAGCTAAATCAATATAATAAAAAATTCAGGACTAAATTGGCGAACATATAATTGATTTAGGATGTTTTCAGACGATCCACCAGTGTCCTCAAGACGGCGGTGCAATTTGCCATTAGGAAAATGAAGCTAATACAGGGGGGAAGGAATAAAGAAAATAATGATGACAAGGTCAACTGCAAGAAGCAGCCAATCGACTTAAAGTCGCGTTTTCCCATGATGCGACTTGATGAGAGAGGGCTGGGGCGGCATCATGAAGCATGGAAGGAGTGTGCATGAATCCGGTCTCCTCAATTATCGCACCGCCTTGCTTCGTTATTACGACCAACCTCGCAACGCGGCAACGCCGAACGGCACCACGTGCTCAGATAAACAAAAACCAAAAAGAAGCAAACCTTTCATGTTACGACCTTCGACGCGCTTTCTGAGTCCTCCCATCTTTCGTCGATGTTGCGTCGATATACTGCCAAAACCGCTCGTCGTATTTGGATCGGGAGGGAGGGTCCCGCTTTCTTGCGGAATTAGCGGGGCTCGTTGATGCCCGAACGGACCCGGCATGCGCATGGCGAAAGCTACGAGATGGGCAACAAAATCAGGTGTTGGGTCCTTGATGAACAACCTCGGATCTTTGTCGTAGGAACTCATTTGTGAGACCACGAGACTATCGAGGGTTCGAAATTTTGAACCTGACTTCTCTCGATCAATCGAAGTGAGTTTCTAGCCACTCGGTCAGCTGCCGCTGTGCTACAGGCTCGATTTCTCTCTCTCTCTCTCTCTCTCTGCGACCATGCAGACGGCCATCGACTTAACCAGGAGGAACCAGAGGCCAGTACGTTCTCCATTTACTGGCTTCTAATGGACATCGACATGCTTCGTGACCATATTCTGCCTTCATCTTGAAAAAGAAATCAATGCGGCCGACACATTTACTTTCCATCGACTACCTGTATGCGAGTAATGAGGCACGGCGGCAGACCATCATCACGAGGGATGATTATATCCTCTATCGAAGCAAAGATTTGACTGCCTAAGAAGCTGTAAACGGTACAAGATCCAGATATTCATGACACCACCGTGCAAGACACCGGTTATTTATCCAATAACATGAGACACCAAAGCTAAGCTGACTTTCACAATTCAAGAATCCTCTGCCTACAATTGAAGACAATATCAAGCATCCTGCCTATTCGGGGATCTCCATTCCGGTACTTGACTTTCAAAATCTCCTAAGGTTCCAAATCGGAAGTTCAAACCACGAGTTCAGAAACGAATACAGGAAAGTAATCTCCAATGCCCGCACGACCATCATTTGCAAATTCACTGCTCCGTTTACTACACTCACCAGGAACTGAAGCGCACCGGACCGTAACAGTGAACACCCCATCAGATACATCATACTTTTACCATCTATATAGCGCCATCTCCCACAATTCTTTCGAATGAGATCAATAAAGAGAAGCTGTCAGATGGCATGTAGAATTCATACCGACAATGTCGGCATGTATTCTCGACATGTTGCATAATCTACTACCGTACCATATGAGAAACTGCCTATTAGCAGCACCAATCCAACGACAGAGAGACAACATCGTGAGAAGTAACAGAGAAGAGGACCAACTAGAGCCAAACGCATCCAAAGCCCCACCAAAACGTCGCACAGACAAAACTAAAGCGAAAGGGAACCATGAAATGCCGGAAATGTATAAAGATACACAACAGAAAAAGGCCACCATAATAATTAAGATATACATCAGAAAAGCAGATGGTCAGGTCCACTGACACCTATATATGACTACATTGTATTTTCCTACAAAGCCTGAAACATATCTGTACAAAGTCTTTTAATGGAAGCTCATGAACAATCCACGGTGGCCTCAAAACTTAGCACAAATCCATCAAATCCGCAAAAGGTTTGAAGATCTTGACAGCAATTGCCAGTACCTACAATTGCCTTGAGCCGCCCTGCAGCCACTGTTGCACATCACGACGCAGCAACTCGATATAATCCTGCAAAATGTGCCATCGTATTTAACGTTTGAGCTTGGACAAATATGCATGCCTTTCACCAAGGGCAATCCTCTCAATGAAACATAGAACAGAGGTCTGTACATGCATCAAGGTCAGATCTTATCAGAAGAGTACTTACCCTTGCTAAATTCTCATCCCCACGAAGTGCGACTACAATGTCTTCAGAATCATTTCTGCTGCCATACACCTGACTTGCATTTTCAACCATTGAGTTAAATACATCTGACGGAGGATGTAAGTCTTCAATGTTCCTAATTACATGTTCCATGTTGACCTACATAGAACCCAATGCAAACGACATGTTAACATACAAGACATGACCAAGAACATGGAATCTGGAATTTCGTCATTAAAAAGATAGAGCTGCCTATCTGTTGAAAGCATTAGAAGTGAAATGAATACCAGAGTTGACCATGTAGATGGTCTTTGGCTAAAAAAGGGGGAGACATACTTCAAAAAAGGAAAAAGGTTATTTTTTGAGTAAAGTAATGGGTAAGAGTAGTTAGTTTTTGGTGGAGGAAGTGGCTGATGCACGGCAGATGGAGTTCATTTGTTAACTTTTGCTTATTATTTTATGAAAAGTAACTTTGGAAGGGATAAGAAGTGAGACCAGAAAAAGCTCTCCAACTATATATTAGACAAATTAGACACCAAAATCTGGTGAGGAGGAGGTTAATTTGTTACAAATGGAAAAATCCTTTTAGATTCTGTTTAAATGTAAATGGCTGTCCACTGCCTTGATGGGTTATATAGACTTCTAGTAACCAGAAAATAAAATATGTTTTAGTGCAGCCAAAACACCCCACTTCAACTAACCGTAAGACTATGACAGACAAACTCTATATGGAACATGAACTCAGCATCCTTACCGACAGACAAAATATGTTCTGGTGACACATACATGAGACTGATTCATGATATGTCTATATTGGCAAAATCACGAACCATCAAATAGGCAAATTCAAGAAACAAATTTCCCCAGCCCTATAGCATATATCGAAGCAAACATTATGACAGAAAACCTGAGGAGGGTAGTTATCTACAATCGTCACTCTCTCTGACAAGAGCATCAAGAGTGAACAAGACAGAGCATTCTAACCCCAGTTGCTAGTTCTTTAGGTGCAATGTACAAACCTGATCAACAGAATCACCAGTCACGTAGTCTCTGTTAGGTCTATTCTCATTGGAAGGCCTTGGGAAATCAGATTCAAATTCCGGGAACAGTGAACTGCCATTTGAGACACCACCTAAAGCTTGAGATACAACGGGCATCATCTGTTGGACCATCCTAGACAGATCAATTCTACCACCTTGGCCTACCATCCCGCCAAACATACTACCGAGATCTTGGGGGTCAACCTGTCGAGCAATCTGATTTACAGTGTTCATCATTACAGGACTCTGAGTGAGCTGTTGCATCATATTTCGCAAGGCATCAGGAGAACCAACCCCAGTTTGCTCCGAAACCCCTGCTAGCAAACCATTTAATGCAGGACTATGCAGAACCTGTGACATAAGACCACCCATATCAACCTGGCTATCAGGACCTTGTTGTCCTTGTGATAAGCTTTCCGTAACTTGTGCGGAGGCAACAGCTGATGCTCCCGATGGTTGATTATTTGCCTCTGCTCTGTTTGCAGGCAAACCTTGAGATAAGAGAGACTGCAAAATCTGTTGTCCACTCGTCCTGATCAGCTGATTTTGATCAAGAGAAGCACTTGATGATCCACTATCTTCCTTGGCTGGTGGTTTTGATTGCCTCCCCCGCCGCTGGTTCAGTGTTCACCATATCAGTTTACAGAGAATGTGTGTGAACAATTTATTGCAACAGAATAAAAAGGATGATTTTCACATGAAGAAGAAATTTTTAAAACATTTCAACCAATTGGAACATGCATATTTTTCAGATCTAAATATATGAACAATCATTGGCCTCCCACCAAAAGAAGACTCAAGGACATCAAAATGCTGCAAAACCAATGTTCCCAAAATGATGATCCCTTCAGCCAAACAAGCAAGTAATTTTGACCAGCAAAAACAATCATGGTGCCTAGGGGGTGCAGACCCTATAAAAAGACACTTATAAATATATCTAACTTATCAGCATCTACCAATCTAGGGCTGTGCTTAAAGAAAAAGTTATGAACTAAGTCCTCTGTATGAACAAAATCACAGGCCATCCAGCGGGATTGATGGGAACTGTTTATAAGCAAGAAGATATCATAGACAATGTACGTCAAAAGTCATTCTAACCTTCCTCTCCAAACTTCCAAGCCCTAATCCCTTTGGGACATGCGACTCCCCACAAACATCAGGCTCTTCATTGTGGCTCGCAGCACCTTCCTTTACAATAATGACATCTTCACTTGAACACGTCGGAGAGCTTCCCGATGGACAGCTAGGTGCACTTCGTGAAGTCACATCCATCGACTCCTTAAGATTTGTCCCATGTTAGTGACAAGGCTAAACATTTTCTTTTTTTTATAATTAAAACGCTTTAAAACTATCCAAGACAACTAAAAGGAGTTTCCTGTACAAGGGCATACGTGCAGTGGAACTTTCGGTTGTCCGTACCTTGTGTTCACTTTCCTCATGTGATGCACCTGAGGAAACAGCGGGTTCCCCAACTCGATCGACTGCCACATTATCTGACTGTACAGTAGCCTCAGCAGATCCAACAGCTGGATTCTCCACATTCAACTCTGCTTGAGCTGCTGACCCGAAAGGTAACCCAAAGAGGTTCAGTTTCAAGAAATTGAACGTATTATGACCCTCAATTGTAAATAATCACCAGGAAACTACCTGACTGCATCTGGTTCCTCCCTTCCTGTAAATTGCCAGCTAAGTTTCTAAGGCGGGAGTTAATTTCAGATATGAGAGATGATGCTGGAGCAGATTCAGAATTTGGCTGCGTCGTAGAAACAGCTATATTGGATATTGGTGCATGTGAGCCTCCAAGACCACTAGGCCGTGCGAGAAAAGATGCTGCAGCAACACTACTAGCAGGATGTGATGGCCCTGAACCACCAGAACCAGTAGTATCTCCACGTTGACCCAGCATTCCTTCTGAATTACTCGCCCTGCTACCAAGAGCTGAAACAATTGGAGCAAGCGAGGTGCCTGCCAACCAAGACATAAAATAACTTTGACTGTTGGATGATAAAAGCAACAAATAACACTAGTCTATGACTATTACCACCAGCATGAATATGAATGTTTATGTGCCTTGGAGGACTCCCAATGCCAACAGGACCAAAGGCCACCGGGTTTGATGGGGGAACTGGACCCCCAAAAAGAGAGTTGGTCTGAAGGGGAAAAGGCTGAAAGAAAACTTTCAAAAGTCAAGACTACATGAGGATTATAATCATTCAAGGGGAACTTGAATGCTACTTGCATATCTCTGTGTCTATGCTTCCAAATCTTAATTTGTGTACAAGAAAGAATCCATATTTCCTATTCATGCATGCAAAAGCCCTACACTGAAACGGAGTAGCTACAGCGACAGGACCGCCACAATATTTTGGAATTCCTTAAATTGTACTGTTTCTGTTTGTTCAAGATTTAACTAGCTATAAGCATCATCAAGCGCAACTTATATTTCCTTTCTGATTTGATCAAAGTGAAAGTCAAACAATAAGAAGTCTTTCGCATCATACTTCATTCTTAAGCTACATCCAATCAAATGTAGCTATAATACAGTCATGAGCTTCTGAAGAATAGCTACACTAGCCAGAAAAGATATTTACTCCTAATCCTACCCCTACACCTGAAAGATCTAATTACTGCAGCAACTGGACTGATAGATGCAAAGTAAATCAAATCATTAGGCTGGACATCTAAACAAAACAATAAATAGCCAACAACACTCCCGGACCTGGACCATAATAGGGTTAGGGCCCGAAGGACTGATGTACACTGCAGGCCCAGCATTCACAACCGCTTGCCCCTGTGAAAAGAAAAAAATATAGAACATCAGGGCCTGTTTCTTTCAGCTTAAACAAGGCAAAAAGTATCTTTTCCTTCCCACCAAAATTTAGAATAATATTCAAATTTCTAAAGATCAAAAAGTTAAACAGGAATCTACTTGTCAATATTTGCATTTTATGAAAGTTTCGAGGGTTTTGAATTTAAAAAAAAAATCAGAGTGTGCAATTCACAAGATTTTGACTACGCAAAAGACAAAAGTAAAAGGCATTCTAGACAAACTTAATAAATGAATTAATCCAATAAAGTGAAGCATTTTAAAGTTCATACAGGAGATTGTCCCATACGCAGAGTCAGCATAGTTCGCCCAAGCTCCAGAAAAAGAGCACCTAAATGTTGCATTGCCATCCCAATTTGAGATGCCTCTGCTTGTATTTGCCCCCTTACTGAAGTATCTGAAGATCCTCCCTCTTGCTCCAAGCGCCCTGCAATGTGCTACAAAGTTGCAGCATTAAAAGTACCACAATCAGAAAAGCGGACAAAAGTGAACAGGAATCTCATATCCATTAAATCATCTCAAAAGTGTTAGCATACAATAAGTTATCTCCATCAAGAAATAGAACAGAATATAATCACATTTAAACCCTATTCAGTCAAAATTATCATAAACTACATAATTCTTTTGTGAAATTGAGTGGCACTGGCCAATTCAGGCACAACATGCAATTGATTCATGTGCATTTCAGAGAAATGAAAGAAGTTCATCTGGAGACATTATCTCCACGGCACATATCTTGCCGCCTCCCTTGAGCTTGAACTTCTAGTGACAAAACAACAAATTTCATTCCTCATCTATCAAGCACATATAAACATGTCCGTTGGGAAAAAAATAGAATCAGTGTAAAACTTGGAATAAAAGCTAGGGGAAAGGAAGGGAACCTCTTTCCCCAAAGAGCTTTTTGTTTAATATTGTTGGTCGGCTAAATGAAAACTCACACATCAGCCTGTGGAAAGAATGAACGAAAACCCATGATGGTCACCAATCAGTGTAGCAATAACCTCAGATCTGAGTAGAATATATTTTCCTCCTCTCAAGCCAACAAGCAAAAAGACATACTTTGAAAATTGATATGTACAAAGCATGCACGTGGAAGAATGCGAAACCAAATAACACACGAGCAGAGAACTGTAAGACATCCTAACTAACAACCAAAGCAACAGGCAGCAATTAAACAGAAAATCATTGCCAACGACACCACTCACACAAAATGAGCACGAATAAAGTGCAAGAGATAATGCTCTGAATAAGAGCTTACAGAGATTGCAGCAACGGACTGGCCACCAAGAAGCCGCTCAGCATGACGCAGAACATTGCTTAACGCTTCTTGAGAAGGCAATCCCCGAGCATTGGGCCCTAGTTCTTCCAGATTGGGAGGGGGTGAATTTGGCTGATACCCTGATAAAGCAGATAATTATTCACTATGGACTCTGAATTTACTTGAAAAGACCAAAAAAAAAAGCAAGAAGAAGAAGAGAGAAAGGCTATGTCCTAGAGATACCATTTTGGGCGAATGACTGCTCCATGCGGGTCATGAACTCTGAAAGCGTGTTCAAAGAATCAGGAAGTGGCTGCAATTCAAAAAGAAAGAACATTCAAATACATCATCTACTGTGAAATGAAACTAAATTTTATGTATTACCGCATTGAGTGAAGGAATAGGTATTGCCGCTGTTGCTGCTGCTAAGGGAATTTGCACAACTTGAGGTGTAGACTGGATTGGTTGATTGGAAAATGATTGTCCACTTGATGGCTGATTTCCAGCTTGGTTTCGACCACCAGCACCAGTCGCCTCAGACTCGTTTCCATGGGGACCTCGACCAGGAACATTGAACTGTGAGCAACCAAATATTTAAAGAAGCAGGATTATTACTCATTGATTGAATATTCCCCAAGAGACCTAATTTATCAAGTTCCATGGTCAGAATCAGCATGCAAACTATAGCACCGAATACTCATACATAAACCGCTTCTATTAGTTCTTCAAATTTTTCTTTAATGGTAAGGCAAGTACTTTTACTTGCTTCCAGCTGGAAGCTGTAGCTACCACAAGATGCGTAAAAGAAATTGCTCTAGAACCCAAAAAATGAGACATGGCCTAAAAGGAAGAGGAAGCTGGAATGACCGAATAAAGAATTCTGTCCCAGGGTAATCAACACAAATTTTCACTGAAAACAGACTCGTGCAGAATCAGGAATGCTAAAAATGTCAGCACCTCAGAGGAATCACAGAAGAGGCTAAAAAATATGTGGATCTTTACACAGCTCTGTCTCAGTCAAGACTTGTATGATTAAGGAATGCGAAGAGCTGTCAAGGATGGTTACAAAGGTCATAAAACAAGCCCATGAGAAAGGAAAGTGTTTCTGTAGCACACCAGCAATAAAATGCTTAGTCACTTTCACATCCACACATGTGTTCACCCCATCCAAAGAGAATAGATGATGCAGCATAAGGTTAGTGAAAAAAAAGAAGAAGAGAGAGGCAATTGTTACCCACCGACATGGGGGACTGAATGTTGCCGCTACCATTTGCACCAGTTAGACCACCAAGTCCAATAGAATTGAGAACAGCACCAATGACCTGAAAACCAAAAAGAATACAAGAATTGGAACCAAGAACAAAATTCAGGATAAACTCTCATAAATGAACTACGATGAAATAATAAAAAAATAAAAATAAAGAAGATATTTACCCGAGAGACGTCCGGGACAACACCTTCACCTTGATCCCCAACATTGAAGGTCCCAAGAACTACACTGTGCGAGATTTGCCCAATACGACTCCTGGGGGGACCAGCACTTGCATCATTCCCTGTAAATTCCCATCAAATAACAAGTTAAATTTTACCACTTGATTTCACTTGATACTTTCTATACATACTACAATAACCAATCTCTTGTAAGTTTGACAACATTTTCCACAGTAGCATTTTCAGGAAATGCTTAGTAAATTCATGCCTTCTTCATAAAAATATGTCAAGACACTCTTAAGACAGTTAAAAGTAACAAACACGTGAAGCTCCTTAAAACAATGTTTTAAAGAGTTGGAACTAGGTAAAATTATGGTTGACGAAATAAGATTTGATTATACAACCAAGGGCAGACTTCGAAAGAAAGATTAGGTCCTAACAATCACAGTAAACCAAATTTTCTCTGCATAAAACAGTGTGTTAAAAGGGCACACTAAAGTCCGCAAGAATAAATGAAGCAGTAAGTGGTGCATGAAATTAGTGAAATTGTGATTATCACTATTGACAGCTACCAATCAATATGACTCAGCAGTGAGACATCTACATCCATTCACTAAACTATGGATCCTAGATGCTATAGGTTGAGAAGTTACACTAGGCATGGATCACCCTAGTATGCAGAACGGAAAAAAAATGAAGTGGAACATCAACATGTCAAAAGTGTCGTATGATAGGGGTAGGCTTCTTATGATTAAATGTTAAAATAAGAAATGATATTTTAGTTAAAGAATAAGATGGTATAATATACTTCAAACATATCTAAGTCAATAAGTCGCACAATCAAACAAAACTTTTTACACAGAACTTGCAATACTAAATTTAAGCATAAAATAGATTTCATGTGAAAGTAACATAATTATTTGTATTGGAACATTGGGAACACTCGTTTAAGTCTACCAAATTGCCACTGTACCATAAAACGGAATGTGTGTACCAAAGCACAGATCTCTAGTGAGCTTATACTTTCTTGTAACCATAAGTACTCTCTCGTCTTCCTTTCCATTTTCTTATCCATTTTCTTATCCATTTTCTTATCCATTTTCCCTCTCTCTTCTTTTCTTTTGTCAGGTTCCCTTTCTTTACACGTACTTCTAATCTTGCTCTCCACAACCGTCTAAAGATAAATTAAGGCAAGTGTTACAATGCTCACAAACATTAAGTCAAGAGTATTAGAATACAAGCAGATAATGACTGGATAGGCTATGAGGTGGCATAGTAACTGTTATGATCTTAACATACTTTAGGAAAAACCACAACTTAAATGCCTCTATGACACTAAAAGATCCGAAGACAAATTCAATGATACAAATGAAGTTTCAGGTATACATTAACATAGACATTGAGATTAAGGAAAACATTCAACTTATCACTAGATATTATGAAAAGAATATAGAACTGTGGTACTTATTAGGGTACTTATGGACATTTTTCATCAACCTATACCTATTTATTTGTTTCTACTGCTTTTCACCTATCACTCATGGTTTGAGTTGGAAAATAGCTTCGCTGTTATCTTTGTACTTTTAACATTTTTACAACCTTGGCAATGTACTAGTTTCTCTAGATCACATCAATACTAAAGAGAGAAGAAGGGAGGCAAATGTGAAAAGCTTACATATCATCTTATGTCATCAGAGAGCCATCCAGACTAATCTTACTCCTGGTAAAGATTCTAGTAAGAGTAGTATACTCTAAATTTCTAAGTACAAGAGGCCGTGAAGGCCACCCCTTCTAAAATCCATACTGTTATTTGAGATGTATGAGAAACCCATACTGAATTTAAAAGTTTAGTAAAATCAAGCACATGTCTATCAATTGCACTCAGGTAGAAGTATCTAAAGAAAAAGAATCACATAAAATAGAAAGAAGATCTTCTATCTCATGGAAACCCACTCCAGTTCCCTCATGACACTTTAGTAGCAGGTTAGCCACAGACCTCACATGTCTAGCTATTTACATGGCCTCGTCAAATGATACAAGTCTTGGATTATAACCTAAACGCACCCCAGAAATGCAAACAAAGCTTCCAGAATTTTGCCAACTGTAAAAAGAATAGGATGAAAAATAAGTACCTTGGTTGACATTACCACCACTAGGCTCAACACCCCCGGATGCAGAAGAAGGCTGTGACTGTGTTGGTTGCCTTTCAACTAAATGCAAAGTGTCACCATTTTCCACATCTTGTACGTGTTGAGGACTAACATAATAGCATTCTCCATATAAAAGAGGAAGTGGGTATGTTGACAATAATCTATGCATTTGAATCAACAGTATTTACTCAAATCCAGCAGCTAGTTTCATGACATTGCAAATGCAGAAACCACAGTAGCATAAACATAAACATTACTATTGTAAAGAAGAAAAGTTACAGATTATTGCTAATATGGTTTAACCATACCACTTCTGTAACAGATCGAGACGAATGCAGCTATCACATTCAATTTTCCAATAAATGAGCCAACTACTACTTGCTATAATATGAGAAGTAATGCCTAATGTATACTGAGATATATGGAACTTAAATGAGCATCATTTAAGTTTGATGCAAAGTAGGATACGGTACTCAGAAAGAGGATGCTCATCCTTCAAAACCTTTCCCCTGAAAATCAACCTCTGCTGACCTACTGAGATGCCCATTGCATTGGCTATTTTTTCCTTGAATGCTGAAACCGGCACCTGGAACAGCTCCACAATAATTATCATGAGATGATGGATGAACTATACAACTCTCACACCAGGCAGTTATCAGAGTGTTTTCAGGCCAAAATTTTGTTATGAAAAATGCATACATGGAAAACTTAATCAAATTACATAAATGCATAGCCTCAAGATTGGACGTGTATAAGCAAGATGCAACTAGCATATTGCCACACAAAAAAACCTAGTGAAGCAGACAATGTCCACTTGAAAATGGGATAAGTACAGAACATAAGGTTTAGGTCGTTCGTCAATCCAGCAATTAAGGATTTATTTTAGTCAATCGAAGACTTAAGGTAAAAATACTCCAAATCAGGTCTTGAGCTCGCCATCGCTAGATTTCAAGCATTGGAAATTTGGCGTGCCTTCCACATGGAATATTTGATCATTTGCCATGTGTCACTTCCGATAGCTGAACTCCACCAAGAGCAAACTAGAGATCTGCTTGTGGCTTTTTGAAAAACTTAAGTCTTCAGTTGACCAGAAATAAAAAACCTTAAGTCCTACATTGACCATGGGTCAAAACCTTAAATCGCGTTTTTGCACTACGATTAAATTGTGTATATACATAATGTCGATAACAGAAGTTTAACAGCAAGTGCAACTAGCATATCGTCACACAAAAGAAGTTAGTGAAAGCAGACAGAGTTGATCGCTGGTCACTTACATTTCTGTCCACCTGAAATTTGAAGATTCGTGAATCTAGAGTCTTTATGTTCAGCTCAATATTTGAATCTGAACTTTCCCCTGAGGAAAAACTGGTGCTGGAGGAACCCTCACCACTGAATTGTTCAGCCATGCTACCTGTGTAGCAACAGAACCCAATCACAAACAGCATAACAAGAAATTCCACGAGGACAAAACGTCACCAGCATAACAAGAAATTAATACAGGAGTTACGTCATGCTATGGACAACAGCCAGAGAGAATAGAGAAACTAATGCGTATGAGTGGATTAATAATAATTAATTAGTGTACTCCTAGTCACTCACAAAAAGTAATGATGGCAAGAAGTCATTTGATGAAAAATTGAACTGTGCCAAAGTAATGACGATACGATAAATGGAAAGAGCAAAACCCACATAAGTATTAAGAGAGTGACAAGGAAAGAGAAGGGAAGGCAGTATCTTTAATGCATAATACAAAGCGATCTATGCCGAAAAGTTTATGAAGCTTGACAATGCAGACAATCAAAAATCTCCGCCTCGAAAGGATAGCTCAACAATCATTTCTTTCAATAAACCGCAAGAATTGGCATGACGTATAGCACATCCCAAGCGCTGGCTACGCACATAAAGAAAAAGCAAAAAGCATTCTGGACGGCCCAACATCTTACAGTGGACATCAATAATCAAACAGTGTTTACGTGTTGCAATCCCCCAATCATTAAATGACTGTACACTAGTCGCGGAAATGATCGAAATCGGTCACCTTTAAGGACTTCATTCTCGGCCAATGCCATACTAAACCTGACTACAATCGATTCCGACGCCTAAAGCCAATAGCCTTGCTCGGGATAGCCGTACAAAAAACCCCTTAAAAACCGATCAAGCCAGAACTAGGGCTTCGTTCCGACTAAAACCTCACGAAACTGAAGCCAGCAAATTCCATCATGTAAAGCCGATACACCATTTCTCCGCAGGGCCATGCTTAAACACCTCGATCGACCGATCAACAACCAGAAAATGACAAACATTTCTTCTCCCGAATCAATGCTCCGAGAAACCCCTAACGGCAGCACCATCGAACGGAATCCGAAGCGCCAAAAAAAAAAAAAAAAAAAAAAATCGCGCAGGTGGACGTGAACCGTACCTGGAGAGAACCACGTCCGGCGAGAGGAGGCGCCGATCTTGCGGGGAGGACGGAGGAGAAAGAGCCGAGGCGGGAGTTCCCCGATCCCGATCGCCGGGAGGAAACGACGCGGCGGCGGCGCGGCGGCGCGTGGGCGAGTCGAGCCGAGAGAGGACTTGGGGGTTCGCGAGGAGGTCGGGGGGGTTCGGGCACAGTCGCGAGGAGCTCGTGTCCAGGGTGTTATCGGTAGAGAAAGCGCTCGCTTATGAGTTCCGATTCCAGAAGGATCTAGAACGCACCGCTCCTGCGTCTTTCCATTTTTTTTTTTGAAGAGTAAAGACCACGACGGAATTTGTTGTAGAAAAAAAAATAATTTTATAGGCTGTTTTCGTTAATTTTTCTTTATTATTCATCGCCGAGTTAGTAAAACCAGTCCATTGAACTCTGTTGCTGTCAACGTATGGATTTTTTGTTTTTTTGGGATCTGATTTAACGTATGAATTTAGGTAGCCATGGTTAACGTTCGAATTTGGGTAGCCATGGTTAACGTTTCAATTTAGACATTATTCCTGATTCCCTCATAAATACTGCCCTTCGCTTTCTTGTTTAGTACAACAAAAATATCACGTGAAACGCTTTATTCTCTTACTCTTTCCGTTAGTTTTATTAATTGTTTCTATACTGCCCGAGTAATGAGGTGTGCGCTAATAGGAACGTCCATTGAATCATGGAGAATAGCGAAGTTTTTCCCTGCTGCACTCTTCAAAAGGCGGAAATTAACCCTGCTTACACACCTCGGAAATTCTTAGTCATGCATTTTGTTCGTGTGCTTCTAGAAATATCCAGAATGTAGCAAGCAATAGATGGATTGGGCTTCCTCAGTGGTTTTTGTTAAATGGATTGTCTAGTTTGTTTCCATCATTGCATCGTGGAAACACGGTGAAGATTCGATCAGTAATTTGGGTTCCAATAGGGCGATCCCCTTTCACCGTACTTACTTATAGGAGGCACACAAGCTCTTTTCATCTTGCCTATTGGATCCTAATGATAGTTGCTTGGTCAAGACTTGAGAGAGAAATATAGCCGAGACGTGTCACAGTCACATTAACAAGAGTAGAAATCGGTTCCCAAGATATAATCAATTAGTCAAAACACCGATCATTGTCGGCTCAAAGAAGAAATTCCAGAATCCTCTGGCAAATTTTGAAGGAACGTAATAGATCTAATCTCTTGTCATGTGAAATGGTTCTCTTATGGGGTGATTGTCATGCCTTGAACCTGGGCACGCGCACATCTCTTGGTGATCGACTAAAAATTTTGTGACATTCCCAGGACGCGTCGCCGATCCTTTCTTTTTATGCACATGCGAAAACAAACTGAATAAACTTCAGATGACAATCAAACATGGGATAGAAAAGCATGACAACTAATTTTCACAAAACACACTTCATATACATGCCAAGTTAACCTAAGGGTCCGTATTAACAAGTTTTTGTCCAAAAGAAAATTTTAGGCCACCTACACACTGGGCACTCGAGCCTTGGGCTCTGAGTTCTCTATCTAAAGACCTAAAAATATTTAAACCACAACAAGGTTAAATAAAAATCTCAGTGAGTCAAAATCCTAAACCTCATTAGACGAGAATTCACTTAGAGGCGATCCTAGACATGCACCATGTAAGACTTACCTCGCCTTAGCACCTCCTTGCACATTAGTACATCTCATATATCATATATAAACGCAGTAAACATAAACCATTAATTGGAACACCTCATATCACATATCAATCAATTACAGGGGTCCCAACTATAAGACCAAATCGTTATGACACGTTCCATTCCATGCCACACAATTTCGTCTCATAATCAGGTGTGGCTATCTCAATCACTCAAGCATATTCCAATTAATTACAACCTAACGACCACGGTCAACTCAACAATCAGCAGTCATCCCGGTGGTCCGCGACATGTCGGGCACGGCAACGTCTACATCTAGACAGCATTCCCGAATGAGCATTGGTCCAACCTCCACTGCGACCGACATCTGTTGACGTGAGGCACTCCATAAAGGAGCATCGCCTCCTCGACTTTCATCAGGTGATGGGTTCCGATAGTGACCACACGCACATCCACCGTGCTTTGCACTAAAATATCTCATATTTTAAATAATGGACTAGGCCAATTTTCTTCATATTAAAAATCATCCAAATAAAATAATTGTGCATGGTCACGCATTTAAATCGAACCAGTAAGTATGGTACCCTCTCATTTCAAAATTCCACGATTTCATACACTATATAAACATTTTTGGAGTAAAAAACCAACACCCGGTATTTTTCTATTTAAATACCAAAATCCAAATTTGCAATAATAATTCAAAGCAACAATCAAGCACCAAATTGCACAAATACGCAATCAATTTCACATATAAATTCAACCATGAGAATCAGCGTAAAATTTTGAAAAACGGCTAATCCATCACAAATTACACTAATTATAATTAATTAAATAAATTGCGAGTAATTAAATAAGTTGCGATTAATTAAATTGAACTACTTAAGTAACCTAACCATGCAGGTACCTCATCAATCAAGTCAACTTTTTACCTTCCATCATATAACCAAAACACCAAAACCCTCTTTTAAAAATAAACTTAGTAACTCTTTTTTTTTTTTTGGTTCAAACCTTCCAAAATAAATTCGTACAGGGTCCCGTATTTGAAATTAACCCGTCAAATTTTGCACGCACCTCATATAAAACCTCATCGATTTATTGAGTACATAAAACTTGGTGTCCAAACCCGACACCATATTTCTTTTCTAATTTCTTTTTCAACCACCCTCTTTTGAAAACAAACCTTAGTAACCCCTTTTTTTTTTGTTCAAAACATTTAGAAATAAATTCATAGGTGTTCACGTACTCAAAATTAATCTGTTAAACTTTGCACGCATTTAGTTTAAAACCTCATTATTATATTAGGCAAATAAGTTTTGGTATCCGGACCCGACACCTCATTTATTTTCTATTTAATAGTTCATAAGGTTACCTTTTGCAATAAGACTAAACAACTAACATAGAGCAATTCATCTCATCACATCACGCACAAATTCTAAGCATGCCAAAAGTTAGCCAAATCACTAAATACACCTTATCCAGCAAACACGACCCCAAGAATAATCACAAAACCACTACCAGCCCTAACCGGCAGAAACAGAGCCACTCGCGCATTTCCAAGTTTAAATCCAGAAACCTAATCAAATGAGCTCAGAAAATTCTTGAATATGTTCTATAGAACACTTAAACGGACATTTTTCATGAAGACACCTTGACCCGGATTCTTCTGGATTAAGAGCAATAAATCGCTCAAACCATTACAAAAACTATGTCTGTTTCCAGAAATTCTATTTTCCAAAGTCAGTTTGGTTTGAGGTCCAAAACATGTCCGTTTGATTTAAAATTTGACTATATTAAACTAAAAGATGTGAGGAACAACTTTTGTGAAGAAAATATTTTGAAAATATAACCCTAAAAGTTGATAAAAATCCTTGCAACACTAAAAGGTCATAGGTTCCAGCACAATCCGAGATTTTGTTTTGATTGTAACGAAGCTGAAATCTCACTTTTGTAAATCCATAAAATCTTGAGTAAAATATATGTCATAGCTGAGGATGTCTAGAACATTTTCTAAGAAAGAAGTAATCTCAAAATTGTAACACATTTTTCTCCACAAAAATGGCAAATGGTGAGGGTCTAGTAAACCAAATATGAAATTAAGCTAATCCACTTAGCACTAATCTAACCAGGCTAATTAATATTAATCAAACCAAGCTAATTAACACTAATTTAATCCATTAAGTGTAATTAACAACATAATCAAGGATTAGGGAGTTAACTCACCGGATTAGGGTGGTGGCGGGTTCACAGCGACGGTGATGCGAAGGCGGTGAAGACCCGAGACAATCGTGTCTCTAACGGAGGCCCACGGCGGAGGAAAAAGGCCCAACAAGTCTTTAGCCAAGGCTGAGATTTGGTTTTGAGTTGAGCTGGATCGAGGGGTTGAGGTGGGCTGGTCGGGCTCGGCTGGTGGTGGTCGCGGTTCCTGCTGGCGACCAGACTGAGCTTGAGGTGAGCTGGTGGCCGGACAGACCTGCTAGAAGTGGACGGCGCTACTGGACGTGTGAAGAAGCTGGCTAGTCAGGCGGTGTGGGGAGTTGGTTTGGTGTTGGTGGTGTGGATGATGCTGAGAGATGAAGATTGAGGCAGAGTGTGGCAGCTGGGCATGAGGGGGGTTCGTTCATTGGTGGGGGTGGAAGGAGACGTGAAGGGAAATGGGGATGGGGCGGTGAAGGCAGAAGGAAGAAATGAATAAAAGAAAGTGAGTGGGAGAGAGATACGTGAGATGAAGATGATGGGTGCGGCAACTGAGGGGAAGTGGGCGTGCGTGAGAGAAGGGGGAGGGAGAGAGAGAGAAAGAGGGAGAGAAAGTTAAGCCTAAATATCCTAAACACTCATTGAGCATGCCCCAAAAGTCTTCATTTCCATCTTCTTTGTTCCCCAATTACTTTCTTGAGCCTAATTTCCCAAAATTAAGGATTTTTGGGCAGCAAAATAGCTCACTTCACCTCCCATCCGAATTTCCACTTCTTTTCCGAATTGTCAAAAAACCAATTTTTCCGTAAAATTCTGAGCTCGACGGAATTTCTCCAAAAGATGAGATGAGGTCCTAAAAATAAATTGTGACACGCTCGAACATTCGATTCTTGAAAACCGAATTCAATTTCATGGTTAAAATCAACCGAACTCGATTTTAGTGCAACCTAACATATTGGGTAGCTTTTAGAGATTTTAACGCGTTTGACCCATGGTCGATAATTTTCGATCCATGTTTGTGCATCTTCGACTCGTAAGTGACTCTCGGTTATCGTAAAAATTGCAAGGTTTCAATTATGTGCATCAAGAATGATATCGATAAAAAATCGAGTTAGTGCCGTTCGACGCGAATTTCGCAATCATGTGGAATCACCCACAATTCAATTACGTCATTCCATCGAATTGACCTATATCCGATCACTAATCGATTATAACGGCGTCATATTGACCATTGCCGATTATTACGGTCGAGTGATTGATTTTCGATCGAATTCTCTAGTCTGCCACGTTTATATTCCATAATGGCTTCACCCAATAGATTAGTCAACTCATGAGGGGCCCTCTCAGAATAAAATGACCATAGGCATGTTGACAAAATGTCCATTTCATATTATCGGGATGGGGTCAAATTTCATGATGTCACAACTCTTCATTTCTTATAAAAATTTCGTCATCGAAATTTAAACTATTACAATTCTTCTTCAAAAAAGTGGGGGTATTGACACCGCATTGATTCTTCACTTTCCCACGTGGCTCCCTCTCCTCTATTCTGTGGTGTTGCCAGACCACTTTAGCCAAGGGAATTGTTTTGTTGCGTAGCACATGCTTCTTTCGATCCACTATCCGAACCGGTCTCGAGCCTTTCTTGATTAACTTTGACGGCGTCGACTGATTGCTGAACCAACCCAAGGCCCATAATCTTATGCTCCCCAACTTCATCCCAATAGACAGGAGTTCTGTAGGCTTTGCCATACAATGCTTCAAACGGTGCCATCTGGATACTCTACTGATAACTGTGGTTGTAGGCGAACTCAACTAGATGAAGCCATTTCTCCCAACTTCCTTTGAAATCCAATACGCAAGCTCGCAGCATGTTCTCGAGAGTTTGAATCATTCTCTTAGATTGGCCATCCGTCTGCGGATGATAAGCCGTGCTGTACTATAGTTTTGTTCCCAAGGCAGTTTGTAAACTTTTTCAGAAAGCTGCTGTGAACTTCGAGTCTCGATATGACGTAATCATCACTGGCGCTCCATGAAGACGAACTATCTGTCGCACGTACAATAAAATATGATGGGTTATAAACTCAATAAGTAAAACCCTCTTAGATTGGCCATCCGTCTGCAAGGTCATTTCGTACGGCAATGTCCTCCATTCTTGGCTCCTCAACTGACATATCAACTATGGTTGTCAAATAACCTTGGCAACCGACCTCTAGTAACCGGTTGCTTAAGTTTTCAAAAAAAATATGATGGGTTATAAACACAATAAGTAAAACCCACTACTTTTTGGGTGGAAAGATGCCTCGCTTGTCAACAAGCACATAACTTATCTCAAACACATGTTGATGGTAGATTAATAGAGAAAACAAAAGCTATGTATTGGTTAATAATATGAGAAATCCTCATTCTATAATATGCAAGCATTAACCAAGATCTATTACATAATATGAGGAACTCATTCCTCGCTCAATAATATGTAAGTAGGCAATATACGGAAGCACATCCAACAACTCCCTCTCTATATTCGAAAACGATGCACACCAACTAAACATCTAATAAAAATTAAAGCCGAACACTTTTATTTACTTAAACCAGATGGACATCATTCATCGGTACATCAAAATGCCGCAGTCTTCTATACTCGGCTATACTTCAAAAAATGACCGACATCTCCTCCCACAATTGTATGCTTAAGGTCCATCAACTAGTGTCGGCGTCCAAAAGTTCCCTCCTTTGCTATCCTTCTCCTCGCGGTCATATCCAACCGCTCAATCCATCTATTAATCTGAAATGTTGGTCCCCGAAGGGGTGAGTACAACCACTCAGCAGGTAAAAGAATCCAATAGCCACTCAATGCATCATACAATACAATCATAACATCGTACATGCCATTTATGCATCCATGCGTGCTTACCTCGAAGCCATGCATATACCATCATCATGCATCCATGCACTCATCATCATCATATCACATGTATCATCATCATTACCATGCATCCATGCACATCTCATCATCCTCATGTCGTACACATGTATCGTCACATCATAGCTCATCATCATATCATACCATGTCATATCATAATGCCATAAGTGATCATCATCATATCATATCATATATCATCATCATTATGTCATATCATATATCATCATCATCATATCATATCATGTCATCATCATCATATCATATCTCATCATCATCATATCATATCACATATCATCATCATTATATCATACCATATATCATCATATCATCTCATATATCATCATGCATATCATCTCATATATCATCATCATCATTTTTCACTTTTATCTTTTAATTCGATCACCACTTCCGGCATCGCAAGATAACCCTCCGGCACACACCACCGGGCATCCGGCCCCCCACATTCCGGGCATCTCGTATCTCAACTAGCATTACGAGGCATCCTCTCGGGCAAAAACCTCCGACGAGGCTTCCGGCATTTACACTCCCT
The DNA here is from genome assembly GCA_014182515.1 of Eucalyptus microcorys. Classification (NCBI taxonomy): domain Eukaryota; kingdom Viridiplantae; phylum Streptophyta; class Magnoliopsida; order Myrtales; family Myrtaceae; genus Eucalyptus; species Eucalyptus microcorys. The sequence continues at coordinate 15,106,424 of CM024567.1, forward strand.
GGCCGGGCATCTCGCACCCCAACTGGCGTCACGAGGCATCCTCTCGGGCAAAGACCTCCGACGAGGCTTCCGGCACCCCCAACTTTCCGGGCATCCTGAAACTCCTAGGGCCATCCGGCAATGTATCTCAATACAATCCGGCTTCCGGCACCCCCCATCCCGGGCATCCTGATACTCCTGTGGGCATAATCATCCGCCATAACAGTTTTTCCTCATTTATCATCGTTCACGTTTACCAATTCATACCTCAACTCAGCATGGCACACAATATAATGGCAAACAAGATCACTTTCATCCTTTGATTCATACATGTATTTCTAATCATCATCATACATGCAGCAAGACATAATCATTGATAACAATGCCATTCATGGAGTCCATGCCATTTAAAATGGTCCATATTTCATGCCTTTTACAAAATTCCAGCATGTACCATTTTTAGAAAATATTCAAATTAAATATCCACATGCTTCTCAAAATTCATGAAATCAAGGCATGTGATAAACAAGACAATAAGATAGCAATTTCATGAGAAACACATGCCCCATAGAGTTCCACACAAGTAGATATAATTCACACAAAACAGCATGCAATTTCGGATAGAAACAGAATGCACAGTTTCCGGAATAATTTGATTAAAATACCCGAACGACCTTCACAAATTACTAAATTTTACCAAGTTATAGCCAAGAAACCAAAGTATAATTTTCATGAAGACTTCCAAGCCAAATTATTTTTAGATTATTTTCTACAGTCACACGAAGCTTCTGGATCTAACACCGAAACGTCCAGTACATGCTTCTCCGAAATACTAGGTTTTCAACCACTTATTCTTCTTCGTTTCCTCTGAAATTTGGATATGTTTTACTTCAAAGGGTCCCCTACAACTTTCATTAAGGAACCTAAGTCAAATTTCCAAAGAATAGTCACCATATGGGTCCATGAAGTCTCGGGTGTCCAATACCGCGTTCCCAGATCTACCATCTTCAAGAGTAAGTCGATTCACTAGGCTACACTTACTCATTTTACTTCAAATTTGAGTATGTTAATCTTTAATATGTTCTATACAAGTTTCATGAAGAAGTCGAAGAGAGATTCTTAGTAAATATCAACATGCAACCACAAATCCATCGAAAGGTCAGTCAAATCGTTCCAGATCTAAGGTCTCCGTAGAATGAGGGTTTGACCCCTTAAATCTCCACCATTTTACACCAAATTTTAGTATGTTGTAGTTTAAGATATTAGCTACAACTTTCATGAAGAGATCAAAGTCAACATCGAACTCAAAACATGCATGCAAGCTCTCACAAAGTTCTGACTCAAACTGTTCATGCGAAAACAGCATGCAACTCAAGAACAAACACATTAGCCTCACTCCCGTGCCTCCAAACATCCTAAATTTCGACCATACATGCCAAACATTGGTGCAAGAGTAGAAAGTGGATTCCCAACTTGCCTCTAGACCACACAAACGACGGCACACGGCGGCGAACAGCGACACACAGCGGCGAACACGGCGACTCCTTCCTCTCGGCTTCTCCTCCCTCTCGGCCTCACTCTCCCTCTCTCTCGCACAATCTCTCTCTCTCCTTTGGGCGGTAACTCAACCGGCCACCTCTCTCTCCTCTTCCCTTTTATTTCCCCCAAACCTCATCATTTGCAATGATTAGGTTGCCTCTCAAATGGCCAATGCATGGGAGTTCTTTTTGCCACTTGGCAAGACCCATGCATGGACTTGGGCTTCCTTTTCTTGGGCCTCCTTTTGGGCCGGCGACAGCCCCTCCGTGGGCTCCTATTGGGCCGACTAGCTTGGCCCATTTAAGCTTAGGCCAATGGGTCTAAGGTCCAACCTAAATTAAAATTAAATTTTCCCTTTTTCATAATTTCTTCTATAGATTTTAAATTTTAAATTCCACATGGCCAAAGTCTTGTGACATTTTATTTATAGAAATTTAGTCTATAAAGTGCATGGCCAAGCATAGATTATTATCATTAATCTATCAAATTTAAAATCTCATAAACACAAGCACAAATCACCTAATCTTAAAAGAGACTAATGGCTAAAGCATAAACCCTAGGTAATTTCATTACCTATTTAGAGGCTTCAACACACCTTATAGCTTAACTTTGGATTTTGGGATGCCACAATGTAAGCAGGCAAAAGAATGCTTTAAGTGCCAAAACTTGACACAAATGGACACGTAAGTGCCAAAACTTACGAAAGTGATACTTAAGTACCACTTTTTATTAAAAAATGGGACATTTGAGTGCCACATTCGACGAACCCAACCGGAAATTTTACATGGCAATTTTTAATTAATTTTCTCGCATACGTGGCTCGTTGGAAGGCTGACCCAACAAAACACACACAAAAACAACGTCGTTTTGGTATAATTCGAATTTTAATATAAAAATTAATTAGATTAAATTTAAAATTAATTAATTAATTTATAATTATTAAAAAAAAAAAAAAAAGAGGAGGAGAGAGGCAACCGGCGACCGAAGGCTCAGCCCTTGCCACCGTTGCCTTCCTACCATCGTAGGAAAGGTGGGGGAGGGTCGGCCGGGGCCGCCAAGCCCTGGTCGGCGACCCTAGCCGATCGGCGGCAAGGGCCTGTATGCCCTCGCCCAGATATGGGGCAAGGGTTGCGACCCTCCCCCAGACCTGGCGAGGGTTGTCGGCCCTTGCCCGACCCCCTAGCGAGCGGCGACGAGATGGTGCACCTGGTGTAGTGGGTGAGCTCTGTCGTGAGGGAAGAGTGGATGGCAGAGGTGTTCGACATAAAGCTACTGTAGTTCCCCAACATCGAGGAGGAGATGGTGAAGATGTTGTAGATCGAGATGGCCTACGTCGTGAGGATATTGGAGCAGCGGCCTAGGATGCCGAACGTGCTAAGGAATGTGGAGGAGATTCGCCGCACGCAAGCTGCAATGGTGCAACCGTCCTCGAGATCAAGTCTCTGACGTTGAATTCCACTCCGTCCCCGACCCACCGTCGTGTCGAGACGGTGTTGGATCTAGGGGAAGGCCACAATTGTGACAATCTGATTTTCTACTTCTGTTTTCAATAGAATAAATTGGGTTTTTTATCGACGTGCCTATAGTGCTATTCTCTAAGCTAATCACTCATGAGATAACTAAACTAGTTAGGGAAGTCATTAAAAGATTTTGGTGCAACAGATTTGAGAATTCGACCAGAAAGTGACTGCTCGATCGTGTTAGTCTACAAAGGTCATTACGGCATAATCGAAAATCTATCAAAGATCGAAAATAAGTTGATTCGATTGAGGTATGTAATTAGGCATGGGTGGTTCCACTTAATTACAAAATTCTCGTCGATTGGTACTAAACCGATTTTTCTGTCGTTTTGGTACCCTGTGTCTGTATTTGAAACCTCAAGATTTTCACAACAACCGATAGTCGCCAATGAGTTGAAGAAGTACATTGTGGCTTGAAAATAATCAACCACGGGTCAATTGCACCGAGAATCCCCAAAAGCTACCCGGTAGTTTAGATCACGCTAAAAGCACGTCTGACTGAATTTAACTGCGAAATTTATTACGATTTCAGAAATTGAGAACTTTAATGTGTCACAATTAATCCTAGGGATATTGTTGCATCTTTTCAAGATTTATTGATGATGTGAATTGTTAGTGAAAATGCAAAAGCAGCAAATTAAAGGAATAAGAGAAAGGCTATATTTTAAATAAAATTTTAGCCTTTATTATGGAACCTTTGGAGACGGAATTATAATGATATAAATGAGGATTTGTCCTTATTAACTAAGGTTGTGAAATGGTAAATGGAAAAACAGAAAGCTTCTAGAAATCATGTAAATTCGGAGTTAGGTAAACCAAGGGGAATTTCATCACCATTTGAGTCTCATTTGGAGGAGATAAGCTTGTTTGGATGTGGTGGGTCACTTGATAATGAAAGGAACAAGTTTTCCATGGAAAAAGGACCCATGCCTTGTGGAATTTGGGGAAGTGGTCCCCCATAATCTTTTTTTTCCTCTTCTTTCTCACCGGGCGTGCGACACTTCCTTTTCCATTTCCTTTCTTTTCCTTTTCTTTTTCCCTTTCCTTTCTTAGCCATAAAGCCCTTCTATTCTTCCTCATCAAGCTGCAGTTCCCTGTTCCGGCTTCCTCTTGGCCGACCAACTCAAAACAACAGCAAAAAAAAAAGAGGAGTTCCCTGTTTTGGTGCCGCCAAACCAGGTGCAACAACCGGTCACAACTTGAACTGTCATTCATGTTCCACTTCTCTCTGTCTTGGCACTTGTTTGCAGATCAAACCCCCTCACCAGCAAGCCGGTAGCTCACCAGGATGGATGCTACACCAGCTTCCTCGTGCCGAAAATTCTGCAGCTCCCTTCACTGGTGTTGTCGCAACACCTCGGCTCACCCCTCCTCCATTTCAGCTCATCCTCATCATCGAAGAGCCCAAAACCTCCGCCTGTGTTGTTGTTTGGCTATCGGAACACAAGAGGATTCGAACCAACCCGCTAGCAAGTGAGCCAACGCCGCCGTGTCGTAGCCACGCCCTTGCGGTTGCAACTCCTTCACTGCTTGGCTTCCACCGGCAGAGGGCAAGCCCTCTCAATCGTGCGTCGGGGTTTCTCAGCCCTGTTCCAAGCTAACCGGGCCACTCTGGCGTCCTTGAGGTCACAGTGTAGCTGCTACCGCTCAATCAGCAACGGTAGCTTTGGATTTCTAATTAGGTGAGTTAAATTCCTAACTCTTGATTAGGGGTTGATTACTCTTGCTTAGGAAATTATCTAGACTTAAGGGTGGATTGGGATAACTTAAATAGAGATTACTGATAGTCTATAATAGTTAGATTAATATTAGAATTGGTTAATATTAGTCAAATTAGGGAGATTTACATCATTGGGAATGATTTGGGTGAAAATAGAGGCTGTTCTTCAGAACTGGTTCCTGGACATCTGCTGTTTGCCATTTTTTCAGACTGAAATTGATTACGAATTTGAAGTTGAGGTCTTCTAAAGAAATGTTTTAGACATCCTCAGCTACAACATATAGTTTTCTCAAGATTTTTAAAGACTTGGAAGCATGAGATATCAGCTCCGTCATGTTTAAACAGAATTTCAGTTTTTGCTGGAACTGGTGATCTTTTAGGATTTTAGGGGTTTTTATCAACTCTTGAGTCCAAATTTTAAAATGGTTTCTTCACAAATTTTTTTTTTTCACTTCTTCTAATTTAACATACTCAAATTTCAAGTCAAATGGACATATTTAAAACCTCGAACCGGACTTATTTCAGAAAACAGACTTTCGAGAACGGACCTAATTTTGGCGTTGGATTGAGCGAATTACTGGGCAGAATCTAGAAGGATCTAGGCTTTGTTGTCTCATGAAAAATGTTCGTTTATGTATCTTTTATAATATATTCAAATTTGAGAATTTTCTGAACTCAATTGATTAGATTTTTGGAGTTAGAACCAAAGACGTGCATGTGAACAGTTTCTGCCGGTTAGGGCCGGTAATAGTTTGTAACTGTTTTTAATGCTTTGATTGCTAGAAATGACATATATGATGATGTGATTGAATTATGCAAATGATTGATGAATTATGAGATTGGGTGAATGCATAAATGATACGAGATCCCATCACGAGCCTTTGGGGCCGGACGATACTACTTTGGGAATGCCCCAAGTCAACGAATGCCAGTCGTAATGGATGCTGGGCCGATGCTCCTAATCGGAATGCTGTTTCGGTGTAGACATTGTTGTGCTTGATGGTGCGAGATGATGCCCAGCCAAGCCAGAAGACCGCTAACTGTTGAGTTGGCTGTGGCCGATGGGTCAAAGTCCATTGAGGCTTATGAATGATTGAAATTGAGGGACCTAATTAGGAGACGGAATTTTATGGTGCGGTATAGGACGTATTATAATAATTTAGTCTGATAATTGGGGCCCGTGTGCTTGTGATGTTATGTACACCCATGAATATACCTATGTTGAAATGTTCCTATGATCTGCAATCTCAATACAATTATGTATGATCTGATTGATACTGACATGCAGGAAAATGCTGGTGTTAATAGAATTATGGGAAATATGGTTAGAATACATGTGGGTGTACTTTTCTCCTAATCGAGATTTAGGGGATGGACTCGTTGAGACGTTGTCTCACCCCGTTGTGGGCTAAAATTTTTCAGATCCCTAAATGGAGGACTTTCCAGATAAGCGCAGGGGTTCGCAAGAAGTGAGCTAGGTCTTTGTTTAGTCTCTGTTAGAAGTCAATGGGTCTTCCATCTAGTTTGGACACAAGGTGACAGTTCACCCTTTTGTTATCGGGAAGTCTGACAGGATCGCCAGGGACCCTATTCCCATGGACGAGGAGCTCGGAGCGTAAATAGCCTAGAAGCTCTTCTTTTTGAAACAGATCCATATTATGTTAGACTTTTATGTATGTAAACACTCTTGTAAAAATATAGGTGTTTAGTATAAATATAATCCTATGTTTGCTATCCCATCTCTGTGTTGTTTGGAGATTATTATTACGTTTCCGCTTGTGCAATAAAATCAATGGGTTGGCAACAATTCCTAGGAGGTTGCAAATTTTTATCGATCATTGCGGGATGTGCATGCGTTCAAGGGTTGGGTCGTGATAGCAACCCTCACCCTAGATTTGGGCAAGGGCACGCAGGCCCTCACTACTAGTTGGTTGGGGTCATCAGCCTCCGGCCAAGGCTCAATGGCCCCGGCCGACCCTCCCCCACCTTTCCGGCGACAGTGGGGAGGCGGCGATGGCAAGGGCTGAGCTTTCAGCCGTCGATTGCCTCTCTCCTCCTCCTCCCTCTCATTTTTTAAAATAATAAATAAACTTTTTTTTTTAAATTAAATTAAATTAATTATTTACCACGTCAGCACCAAAACAACATCGTTTTGCACTAAGCTTGCCGGAAAATTGTCGCGTTAGCGTTTTGGCTAGATTTTCTCGCCATTGGCACTTAACTGATCATTTTGCTCCAAATTTGGCACTTAAGTGTCCTTTGTGCCAAGTTATGGTACTCTCGGTGTCCGTGTGTCATGTAAGCATAAGGAATTCATGCATATGGGATTTAGCCAAAATCCATTCACTCTTCTAGAATCCATCAGGCATATGAAATCCATTAGGATAAATCACCTAATCTAAGGGTGACGGCAATCCTCCAACTATGCATCCAAACTTAATCGGGCAATGTCCCTTAATCCGAGGGTGACGACGATCTTTCGACAATAAGTCTATCGGGCAACATCGCCGAAATTTGTTGGTCGACACCTAGACATTAGTCCCTTATGTGATTATGCATCAAGCATCACAATCCGGTTCTTATCTTCACTTTTAGTTCAAAGGTCCGAAGGCATGTCATGCATAAGTATGTGAAATGACTTACCAAAACAGAGATGTTGATTATGCCAAGTGTGAATCAAGGATTGCGACTTGATTTGACACATTTGAGCACTGATTTAGAACCCAGCTTGACTTGGGAATTATACGTCTTAATATTGCACCAAGACCATGATAGGACTGGCCCGTCATGACATGATCACTAACCTAATACCAGACTTGTCTCGGGAATGCTACACATCAATATTGCATTGAGACCATGAAAAGACCGGCTTGTCCTGATATGTTCACCAATCTAGTACCAAAATTGGCTTGGGAACGATACACCTTAATATCACACCGAGACTAAGAGAGGACCGATTTGTCATGATCCCACGTGCATTCAAGGAGTCTGAAACCCCTTTTCAGAGCTTAAGGCATGAAATAGAACATGTGCTTGTAGAAATTGGTTTAAAGTGGTTTTATAAAACACTAATGAGCTTTTACTAAACATCTTTAAAAAAAAATTAGGATTGAGGTAAAGTCAATGCATAATAAAACAAGCATAAGAAATAAGCCATGTCCAATTCAACTCAAACCAAAGGCTAAGCCAAGGCATAATAATCGAGTGCTGGACACTTGAAGTGCCAAAGTTTGGCACGAGGAGACACTTAAGTGTCAAAAGATTGAAAAGTGACACTTAAGCCCAAACTCGGAGCAAAATGGATTATTTAAGTGCCAACAGCGAGAAAATCCGGCCAAAATGCTTATGTGACGATTTTCCGACGAGACAAGTGCAAAACGACATCGTTTTACAGTTTTGTGATTAGAGCTATGAATCAAAATCAATGAGTTGAGGGAAGAGAATAAGAACACAAATTTTATAGTGGTTCAGCTTAAATCAAGCCTATGTCCACTCTCCCGAGCTGACAGCCTACTGGTTGGATTCCACTAAGAAACAAAAGAGATTTTACAATTTTGTGATCTCGACTTCACAGTCATGAGTCTCTATTGGTCTCTCACAAAGTCTCACTATGAGTTTTTCTCTTTTGTATACAATTTGAGCTCAGTGAATGAAATAGCAAGAAACTAGGAAGCTTCAGACTTTGAAATTTTTCTTTCACACACTCTATCGAACAACTAGAGAGTCTGCCTTAAATACTCCTTCATACCTTCACGACCGTTGACATTTTCCAAAGGAATTATTCCAATCTACCCGTTGGACAAAATCAATCAAGAAGATCTCGAGTTGTTTGAAGATTTGTGATGAGAGCCCGTCAATCATGTTCACCCATACAATCAGGATCTTGGTTTTTATAAGTAGAACCTTCCAAGTTTGCTTGCCTTCCAAAAGATTTGATTATCGAAATTGTTTCCAATAAAGATAGTCAATCATATAAATGCTATATCCAGCCATAAGGTCATCCATAAGCCATACGAATCGAATTCTTGAAGAAATAAAGATAATCTCACATCTAGATAAGTTTTCATTCTTTAGTCTGAAAACTGTTAGTGCGGGCAGACTTTGAATCTAAAGTCTGGCAGTCTTCAGACTTTGATGCTAGACTCTGGATGTCTTCAGACTAGACTTTCGGGAAATGTTTTCTCCAACAAAGAGCAGTTGGGCTAGCAATTTCTAGGAAAGGATCGTCAGAGGATTTGAGGGATGATGTTGATTCTTATGTGTACGGCTGGAAAATAAGTACTAAAGCATAATCTTTCTCTAGTCTTTTCATAGATAAAGATTTTGACTTTCGGTGCAATAAATTCTTATATGTTACATGTAAAGGGAAAAAAAAAATTCCCTAAACGAAAATGCCTTTAGGCTTAGGTCATGGCAAGTGACATGTTATATGAGTATGCTTATCACTGGATGGACATGTGACTGATTGGTGAGTTGATGTATTGTTTGAGATTGAATTACCTACTTTTGGATCTTGATTAAAATGAAGTTCATTCTATGACCCTATTTTAAAATTTCCCTATCGTAGATATGGACTAATTTAGCATGCTTGTTATGTTTGGACATTTGTTAGCGTAACCATTATTATGCATTATGCTATTGTAATCTATTTCTTGTTAGAAAATCCTCCTATTATATTTTGAAATGGACAAAACCATCTATTCTTTATTATTATTTGATAAATGCAATAATTTGACTTATTTCATGTAATGTTAATATCCTTTAACACCATTAATGAAATTCGAAGTATAAAGTGAAAAGATTGATAGAAGCTAAATGGAGCTTAGTAGAGGGTGACCAGTTCAGGAGAACAAGGGGTTTGAAGGTACTGTAAACAAGGTAAACAACTGAGTAAAGTCTTGATCGCTAATGAGTTAAAAAAGACGAAATGGATGGCAGTTCGTAAATCAACTACTGGTGGGAAGCTTGGATAGACTTATGAGAAGCGAATAGAAGCATCTAACCATATCAAATGTGAGAATTTCTTTTTACTAATATCGAAGGTCAAAAGGAAATTAATGGGTAGCTTGAGGGTTGGAAATCCATACCGAATATTTAAAGTAGAATCAAATTGGTTATTATCGATTTGGTAGAAAAAACTATTACATAATTTGGCTAACTCTATTTGACGAAACCTCACCATTATCAATAAAATTTGATTGTATGGTGTGACCAAACCTATGGTGATTACGTCCATCATCTCCAACGACAAATTATTCCTCTAGAAGATTGTCTAACGACTTGTTTGGACACAAAAAACTATATAAGAGCATCAATGCATACCGAAAGAGACACTACAATGGAAAAACTAAGAAAGTTATGAAAACTGATATATTCTTATTCTTACTAAAAGTTGACATTGCATTACTCGTGGTTATTATTGGGTTACTCGTGGTTACTTGTGACTTACTCTATTGAGAGTTGTTATTTGTAATATAATATGTGAAAAGTGTATGAGTATGTTAGCAGTGATGAATTATTGATAATGCGATCTATCAACTCCAGGTAGAAATTGTATGTGCTAAGTTGTAACAACCTAAGGGATTACTAGTGAATTTTAGCTTGTTGGTGGCAGTTAGTTTGAAAAGTGAACGTAGGCTAAATCATAAGCCGGACTACTATAAGGTCTGAGTGCATCATTTTCAATCTCTTTACGTATCTCATATTGTATTTTATAAAAGCATATTGTATTTGATATATATCAAACTTAACTTGTCTTATCCCGTAAAAAATGTTAAGTTTTTAGAATCACCTGATTTACCCCCTTTAAATTGCATTGTTAGCTACAACACTTATGTTTGTCCATAATAATAAGATCAAGGCAACTTTCATGACTTTCAATTTCATTCATTGTCATCATCTCGAGAGCACACGAATAAAGGAGAATTATCATTGTCCAGCGTGGTATGAGATTTCCAAAATTGGATGCAGTCATGCAAAGGGCGCTTAAAGCCGTCGCTAGATAGTCCAAAACCATCTCTAAAGAATTCACTAAGACTCCATTCGTTTCGCAGAAAATAATTTTCAGAAAACGTTTTCCGGATTTTCCGGCATTCATTTCACGAAAAATGAATTTATTTGAGAAAATGTTTTCTATGAAAGAAAAAAAGTCTTCTAAATTAGGGGAAAATGTGGAAAACATTTTCCTCACTTAATCTCTCTTATCTCACATATCTACAAATCCTCACTTCCTTCTCCCCTTTCTTCTTCTTCTTTTCTTTTTTTATTCCAATTATTTTTTAATTTTATTTTTCTTTTTTAATTTGAGTTATTTAATTTCCTTTTTCTTTTCTATTTCTTTTCTTTTTTTCTTTTTCTTTTCTTTGTTTCCCATCTTCTTTTTTCTTGACTAGTCATCGGCCGTTGTTAGGCAAACCTCAAGCTCGTTAATCTTAAGCTCACGCTCGTCGATCTGGCGAGCCTTGAGCTCAACGCTCGCACTTGCCAATTTGGTGAGCAGCAAGCCTTGTGCTTGTCCGCGAGCTCGAGGCTCACCGGTGGCCAGTCATGGGCCATCCCCGTGGCCGGGGATTGGCCAAGAAAGAAAGAGATGGAAAACAAAGGAAAAAAAAAGAAAAAAGAAAAAATTAATAATATATTTTAAAAATTAAAAATAATTAAAAATCAATTTTTAAAAAATATGAAAAGTCCATTTTAAAAAAAAAATAAATGAAAAAGAGTATATGAAGGAAAAGATTTTCCTTACCGAATAGTGAAAAATATTTTCCACTTCATTTTCAGGTTTCATTCGAACATTGAAAAATAATTATATTTTCCTGGAAAATGATTTATTGGAAAATGTTTTTCAGAAACGCCACATTTTCTGCGAAACGAACGAAGCCTAAATAATAAGTAGTTTTTAGCGACAAAAGTACCAAAACCATAGCAAGCAATACTGTGAGCTAGGTTTTACAGTACTTCTGGCAACGTTCTTACCGGTTTAGAGCAGCGGTTTTATTTTTCCTAAAACTCTTTAGAAATTCATCTGTAATCAAGCATATTACTAATCCAAATTTCAGTTCGCAAGAAGTGTTGAGAAAACTGTATCGATTTTGATATGGTTTTCAATCTCTAATCAAGAATCATTCCTCATTTGAGATTTCCAACATTTTATCCCGAATTTGATTTGCTCCATCCACCCCAATTGATCGACCACTTACTAAACAAATGTTACCAAATCAAATGACATACGATTGACAATCAACACAAAAGGGCAGCCAATCTTCGCCAACTCGTTGAGGAGAAGTTCTCGATGATTGACGTTTTGAAACATGGAGTTCTTCGAGGAGATTTCTTGCACCAAGAAAGATGGTGATAATTTCAAGGTCAGCAAAGTAGTATATCCCATCTCCTTCTCCATCGAGCCAGGAAGAGAAGTAGTCCCACCTGGTGATAATTTCCAATATCTATTCTCTCCATGCATGCAAATAAAGGTTTTTCTGGCACACGAGGTGATGGGAGAACGGTAACAATTCGAACAATATCGAATCAACGCAGCGGAATAAAATAATCTCCCATCTTGTGTAAACCTAATAGGAATCGATATAGTAGAGTAAAATAAATACCAAGCACGCGAACACAAGACAATTTTTTACGTGGAAAACCTCCTCGATGTGAGGAGATAAAAAACCACGGGATCGGAGTCCACCCGAAAATCTTCACTATCAATAAAATTGTTCTTCTCTAGCAAATACTAGAGGTACATAGCAGCAAACACCTCAAAAACATAATTCTTGGCAATACACATGAACTTCACAAGAGATTAAGGATAAATCTGATAAAAAACGCAGGTTTTGATCAATTCACGAAAAACCTTCGATGCCAGCTTGATGTAAATCAGATATTGCCCTAAACCTCAGATTTTCTGCTTTCTCTTTTTCTCTTGTTGCTATTTCCTTTTTTGCAGCTACTTCTTTATATAGTAGTGAGAAACCCTATTTCCTCATAAAACTTATTATATGGGCTCAAGCCCTTTTTGGGCTTGCAACTCATTGGGTCTCCTCCACATAGGAGTGAACCCAGCTAACAAATCTCCCCCTCACGACAATGTGGAGGGATTCACCATCCCTGCTATCAATTGGCAATGTTCAAGCTTCTCTCTTGGTAGAGTCTTCGTCATCATATCGGAGCCATTATGATCCGTATGAATTTTCTCAAGTTCCAATAACTTTTCATCTAGAACATCTCTAATCCAATGATATCTAACATTAATATGTTTCGATCTAGAATGAAAAGATGAATTCTTACCAAGATGAATTGTGCTTTGATTATCACAAAATAGCATATACCTTTTTTGCTTGAACTCAAGTTCTTCTAAGAACTTTTTCATCCATAGCATCTCTTTACTAGCTTTAGTCGCTGCAATAAATTCAGCTTCGGTTGTAGAAAGTGTAACACACTTCTGCAATCTTGACTTCCATGATACAGCTCCACCCGCAAAAGAAATCAAATAACCAAGTAGATTTACGAGTATCAATATCTCCCGCCAAGTCGGAATCTGTGTATCCAACTAACTCAAGTTTCCCGGTCCCAAAACTGAGTTTCAACTTTGAAGTTCCCTGAAGATACCTTATAATCCACTTCACTGCATTCCAGTGCTCTCTACCTGGATTTGATAAATAGCGACTAACAACGCCAACTGCGTACGCCAAGTTTGGGCGTGTACATACCATCGCATACATTAAGCTTCCTACAGCTGAGGCATATGGAACACTTTCCATATCTTTCTTTTCTTTATCAGTCATAGGACTTTGCTTCATATTTAACTTAAAGTGGGTAGCAAGAGGAGTACTAACCACTTTAGCCTTGTCCATGTAAAATTTCTGAAGGATCTTCTCGATATATTTCTCTTGCGACAAAAATAATTTCTTAGCATCTCTGTCTCGGGTAATTCTAATGCCAAGAATTTGCTTCGCCGAGCCCAAGTCTTTCATGGCAAAAGACTTGCTCAATTGTTTCTTCAATAACTCAATTCTGAAGCATTCCCGCCAACAATCAGCATATCATCAACATAAAGCAAGAGAATAATAAAGTCATCATCAGAAAATTTTTGGACAAACACACAGTTATCCGAAGAAGTCTTCTTATAGCCCTGTTCAGTCATAACTGACGCAAACTTTTTATACCACTGTCTCGATGCTTGTTTTAGGCCATAAAGACTTTTCTTCAATTTGCACACATAATCCTCTTTCCCTTTCACTTTAAAACCCTCAGGTTGTTCCATGTATATCTCTTCCTCCAAGTCACCATGTAGAAATGCTGTTTTAACATCCATTTGCTCAATTTCCAAATCTAGGCTAGCTGCCAAGCCTAGTACCACACGAATAGAAGACATTTTCACTACCGGAGAAAATATATCATCAAAATCAATACCCTTTCTCTGACCGAATCCCTTAACAACCAATCTAGCTTTGTACCGTGGTTGTGCAGTATGTTCATCTTGCTTCAACCTATATACCCACTTGTTCTTCAAAGCTCTTTTACCTTTAGGTAACTTCACCAACTCAAAAGTATGATTATCATAAAGTGACTATATCTCATCTCGCATAGCATCAAACCAATTGCTTTTGTACTCATCTTCTATTGTTTCTGCATAACACTCTGGTTCACCTGCATCAGTCAATAATACATACTCATCTTCAGAATACCTGGTGGAAGGTTGTCAGTCTCTAACGGATCTCCGGACTGGAACATCCAGTGGAACATCTAATTGAGCATCTGGTTCAGGAATAGTATTATCTATTTCAACATGTTCAGGAACATGTGCATTATTTGGAACATTGACTTCCTGCTTTGCTCTTCATCAACTTTGTGTAGGAATATTTGTAAGAGGAACTGGATCTAAATCAACTAGATTATCACTAACCTGTGGTGCTGAAATCATCTTCGATTTCTCAATATCCTCTATTGTTTGATCTTCCATAAACACAACGTCTTTGCTTCTTACAATTTTCTTTTCAAGTGGATCATAAAATTTGTAGCCAAGCATATCCTGTCCATAACCAATAAATATGCACTTTGTCGTGTTTTCACATCAAGTTTAGACCTCTCATCTTTGGGAATATGCACAAATGCTTTGCACCCAAAGACACGCAAATAATCATAAGAAACTTCTTTGCCTGTCCAAACTCTATTAGGAACATCAAACTCTAAAGGAACGCATGGAGTAAGATTTAATACATGCACAACCGTACTTAAAGCCTCACCCCAAAAGGATCCAGGTAGCTTTGACGTGAAAGTAAGCATCTTACCCTTTCAACTAATGTTCTGTTCATTCTCTCGGCTAAGCCATTTAAGCGAGGCGTTTTGGGAGGTGTCTTTTGATGTCGAATACCTTGTTGTCTCGGTATTCATCAAAAGGTCCAATATACTCTCCCCCGTTATCGCTTCGATGCATTTCAATTTCTTTCCAGGTCTGTCTCTCAAATTTGAAGCCCGAAATTGCTTAAAAGCATCTAACACTTGATCTTTAGTTTTCAAGGTATAAATCCAAATTTTCCTTGAAAAATCATCTATGAAGGTAACAAAATAAAGAGAGCCACCAAGTGATTTTGTTTTCATAGGACCGCAAACATCGAAATGCACTAAATCCAAGTATACCCGACTTTCTTGAAGGAGGGGAGCTTTTAAATGCAACTATGTTCTGTTTTCCCGCTAAACAGGTGAGCACACTTCTTTAGCGCTGAACTTTTCAATCCTGAAAGGAGCTTCTTCTTGGCCAATATTGACAAACCCTTCTCACTGATGTGATTGAGCCTTTTATGCCATAATTCAGCTTCATCTTCGCTATCTACTGCATTAATTTTGTCTGTGGACAACTTTGCCTGCATAATGTATAACGAATAATATTTTTCACCTCTAGCCACAACAAGAGAACCTTTGGTGAACTTCCATTGACCATTACTTGAAGGTACTTGCAATACCCCTCATCATCCAACTTGCCTCGTAGAAATCAAATTCAAGCGGATATCGGTATATGTTTAACATTATTCAATACTAACCTTGTGCCATTGCTGGTTTCTAGGCACACATCACCGATGCCTACAGCTTGAGCTAGTCCATTGTTTCCCATCTTCACAGATCCGAAGTCACCTGACATGTATGATGTAAAGAAATCCCTACGAGACGTAGCATGAACGGATGCACCACTATCAATTACGCAACTAGTCTCATGAGATAAAAAATTCACCACATCACCATCAAAAATAGTGAGAAAGTCTTCTTTAAGTGCAGCGACACGATTGTCATCGCTGTCATTATCACTTTTCTTTTCTTTACCTTTCTCCTTTTGTTTCTCCCATTTTAACTGGCGACAAAACCTCTGATTATGTCCCTTCTGATGACAATAATGGCACTCAACATTAGCAAATTTATTATACTTACCTCTGCTTTTGTCTCGACTTTTATCTCTATTTCTTGGACCTCGAGACTCACTTTGTCCCCCTTTTCTCGACAACCAAGGCATCAAAATGTGAAGAGGACGATACTTGTGTCTTCCTTCTCATCTCTTCATTCAAAATACTACTCTTGGCCAAATCCATGGTAATCATACCATTTAGGGCAGAATTAGACAAAGATGTTCGGAACGTCTCCCAAGAGTCCGGCAAAGTACCAAGCAACCATAGTGCTTGTATCTCATCATCAAACTTGATTCCCATCGTAGCTAACTGATTTATAATTCCTTGAAAAGAATTTAAATGATCGTCAAACGAGTACCATCATGATATCTCGAGCCATCATCTGTTTTATCAAAAATAACTTATTATTCCCAGTCTTTCGAGCATATAACTGTTCGAGCTTATCCCATAAACTGCGTGCATGTGTTTCCTCAATAATATGGTTCAAAACATTATCATCTACCCACTGCCTGATGTAACCACACACTTGACGATGAAATATAGACCATTCAGCATCAGTTTTATTCTCTGGTTTCTCCTAAGCAAATACAGGCAAATAAAAATCTTTCACATATAAAAGATCTTCCATCTTCCCTTTCCAAATATGATAATTCGAACCATTCAATGTAACCATTCTATTCGTATTCGTTTCCATTGTTTAACACAAGGCAGAAAAAATCAAACAATAACCTGATGCTCTGATACCACTCTGATGGGAGAACGGTAACAATTCGAACAATATCGAATCAACGCAGCGAAATAAAATAATCTCCCCTCTTGTGTAAACCTAATAAGAATCGATATAGTAGAGTAAAATAAATAACAAGCACACGAACACAAGACGATTTTTTACGTGGAAAACCTCTTCGATGTGAGGAGATAAAAAACCATGGGACCGGAGTCCACCCGAAAATCTTCACTATCAATAAAATTGTTCTTCTTTAGCAAATACTAGAGGTACATAGCAGCAAACACCTCAAGAACATAATTCTTGGCAATACACATGAACTTCACAAGAGATTAAGGATAAATCTAACAAAAAACGCAGGTTTTGATCAATCCACGAAAAACCTCCGATGCTAGCTTGATGTAAATCAGATATTGCCCCAAACCCCAGATTTTCTGCTTTCTCTTTTTCTCTTGTTGCTGTTTCTTTTTTTGCGGCTACCTCTTTATATAGATAGTGAGAAACCCTATTTCCTCATATAACTTATTATATGGGCTCAAGCCTTTTTTGGGCTTGCAACTCATTGGGTCTCCTTCACATATGAGTGAACCCAGCTAACACGAGGGTCCACGAACAAGGTTGCCAATCTCATTCCCCACCTATGTTGAAGTTGTGCATTTCTATACTTCCATTATCATCTGCTACGACTCTAATTGGTTCTTCTGCGTTTACATGACTCCTATCATCTAACGTCAACCTAGTCTATCCGGAATAAGAGCTTCCTTCTCCCCAGATTCTAGCACTAGCTATTCTACTTATACTAGCCCTAATATTACCTCCATCAGATGTTCTCCAAATGACAGACGGGTTATTAAAACATTCTATCCATCTAAAGCCTCTAACCTTATGTCTTCGTTCTTAGCACCTTTAGGTATTGCTTCCTAACCTTCCTATTCTTCTTCATTTACAAAGACTGCTGCCTATTTATTACAAGTTCCAATTTTTGACCCCAAGGGTATCATGGCCATCATTTGCGCAGCTCTCCACTTTTCATACTATCCAGCTACTACTTTGTAGGTTCAAATCATGACTCTTGCTAATTTTTCCGTGTTCGGCAAACCTATTCATTGTAACTTGTTTAACCTTTTCTTCCTCTCTTTCCAACAAAGCATGTTTGCTGATGAAGTATATGGTCAAAACTAGTAGTAAAACACTTACTTTATTTGCTAAGTTTTCTAGCTTAATCTAATACCTAAGGCTCTTATACTAATCAAAGGACAAACGTGTGTCTATAGATCAATTGGTAACATTTCCAGAAATTTTCGTTAAGATATTTGCAAAAGCCTGATGGATCTTATTCTATTTGTCTGAAATGCGAGTACTTTGCATCTAGATCGGTCAAATGGGTGGATTGGGGGTTTGGATGGGATCATAAATGATCCGACCTAAATAGACCAACTTATCCAGTTTTGACCCATTTTCAAATGCAAATATAATGATCTATACCTGATTCGACCCATAGCCGACTTGACTCGACTCATATTGTTGAATTACTTACATATTTAACTCAGTCTATGAAAACTCATAGCCAAAGTAAAGTGAACTACAATACTAAAAAACAAAAGTATTCCTCCTCATTGTCGTTGCTATAATCAATGAGGTATTACATGACATGCCCATACCTTATCAATTTGTTGTTTGAGCAAGCTGCAATCACTTTTTCTCGAACGAGCAAAGGACCATCTACACCAATTTGAACAAAATTAACCTCGGTTGAATGTGAGTGGAGACTGAAAAGAATTGCCAATATGTGAAAAGGTGATGGAGAATCGAAACCCTCGGTTGCCCGTGAGTAGAGATCAAAAGTCCCCTTAATCCGGCAGAATCTTCGATTGGATTATATAGACTGATAAGAAACGAAGCAATTTTGGAGTTCTTTTTATTTTAAGGGATTGGAAATTTTTTCAACTGGAAATTTTTTCAATGAAAGTGCCCTGCTCTGGCGACTGGAAAAGTCACATGACACCTACATGCTTGTCGATCGATAGACATTAGATCAGCTGAGGAATTCAAGCATTTATTTGAGATCGATTTAATCATGTCACTTTTTTTGCTTTATATTCTTATTGAAATTTTCTCTAAGAGCATTTGCGCCAGCGATTGGAGGGGTCCTTGTATACTTAGGGCCCGTTTGGTTCAGCTTTGGGGAAATGCCCTTGGAAGAATGCAAATACCTTTGAGGTAAATGAGTTTTCCGAAATGCTTTAGGTTTAGTAAACTATAAATGAAAAGTGCTTTAGGAAATGCAAGACTGTTTGGTAAACATATATTTGAAAAGCTCTTTAGTGTGACCAAATTAAATTTTTAGTTTTAGTATTTTTAAAATTGCAAAAAAGAAACAATGACTATATAACCTTTTACATTTTCATGTTGAGAGTATTGTAAAAGATATATATTAGTAAATTTATTTAAAAATTATATTAAAATAATTTGATTATAGATTAGATGCAAAGCTCAAAAATTAAGTTTTTTTTTTTTTTTAGTATTTTTAAAATTGCAAAAAGAAACAATGACTATATAACCTTTTACATTTTCATGTTGAGAGTAATGTAAAAGATATATATTAGTAAATTTATTTAAAAATTATATTAAAATAATTTGATTATAGATTAGATGCAAAGCTCAAAAAATTAAGTTTTGTAGTTTTAGTATTTTTAAAATTGCAAAAAGAAACAATGATTATATAACCTTTTACATTTTCATGTTGAGAGTAATGTAAAAGATATATATTAGTAAATTTATTTAAAAATTATATTAAAATAATTTGATTATAAATTATATGCAAAGCTCAACTTTTGGCTTAGGGTTATTTTAGGTTTGTTTTCAACTTTGAATATTTTTTTAATTATTGTAGTATTAATTATCTTCGTTAATTAATGATCATTCTAGTGTATTGATAAAAGTTGGGCTACTGTCAAAAGATAAAAATGACAAAAAAAAAAAAAAAGGTGAACCCAACATTTACAAAGGGTTTTTATTATTTTTTAAAAAATAAAAATAAAATCCCATGAAACTCCGTCGCCAATCAACGGTAATTGGGGTGTGGGGAAGATGATCGGTTTAAAAAAAAAAAAAGTCAACGGATAAACAGTAGAGGTTCACTTGCATTTCAAATGAAGGACATCTTCAAATCTTTGAACCAAATACCTAAATTTTTTCCCGGCGCTTTCAACCTCAAAACTCCTCGAATCTTTGAACCAAATGAGGCGCTTAAAATACGTCTATGAAAATACCACAAGAAAACGGGGTTGGAATATTATTAATCGTACGGTATCAGATTCCTTCAGTTTACACTGACTGACGAGAAAACAGCACTACCTCAGATTCCTCTGGATTTAGTACAGAGTCGGTGGTTGGATGGAGCCCATCCACAAAGTCAAAACCTTTCGTCATCCTCTCTGCGCTGCATCTAAAAAACTCCAGTCCGAACCTTTCGATCCGGCAGAAACAGCTCAAGATTCTGCCAGAGCGGCCTGGAAACGCAGTGGGTGACGGCAGCGGAGGGGGCAGCACGCCGCTTCTCTTCGAATTATACTACTAGCCGTTGACACGGTCGTGAAGAAGCAGTCCAAGGAAGAGTACTGCCAGCCGAGCACCGCTCGCTACAGAATGTTGTCCGCTCGCAATCCACATGGCCCATCATCTCTCCACAAACGGCCTCCACAGTTGGCATGGTTGTTGCCACGTTTCCGTCACTCCCCTGCCCTCTTAATAACCCGCTTCTTCTTCTTCTTCTTCTTCTTCGTCTTCATCGCCAGCCCGTTCCTGTTCAAAGTCAAACGCCAGAGCAGCCTAGGCGAAGAGAGCGAGCCGGTTCGTCATGGCGATGGAGGCCGGGAAATTGCCGACCGCAGGGAAGCCGATCCGATGCAGAGGTAGGCGTCGTGACTCTTTCCACCATTCGAGCCGATTTTGAATTTTGTGGTCGTGTAATTTACTGGAAGTGACTGTTGATGTGACGGGGGGGCGCGGTTTGCAGCCGCGGTGTCTCGCAAGCCGGGGGAGCCTCTGGTGATCGAGGAGGTGATGGTGGACCCGCCGATGCCTCACGAGGTCCGGATTCGGATCATTTGCACCTCCCTCTGTCACAGCGACATTACGTTCTGGAGAATGAAGGTGATTTCGCGAGTTCTCTCTCCATCGTCGCGTGAATGCGTGTGTACATATGTATCGCGCTGCATGTGCGTATATCAGTGCATACGACCTCTGCATATGCCCTGCTGGACATAAGCATGCTTTGCTTGCGGATTGCAGGATCCTCCCGGATGTTTCCCGAGGATTTTTGGGCACGAGGCGGTGGGGTAAGCTCGATGACTCCGATTGTTTGTTCTCTTTAATCAGTCATCTGGCACGTTAGTTTCTTCATCTTTGTCCACTACTCTATCTTGATGGGAGAGAATGAGGATTCAGGGAGTCCAGTGGATGCTTGAATTCGTCTAAGCTCAGCTCTTTAATGTTAAACACGACTGGTGTAAACTGCTGAACTGCAAAGAACTTTTCTTTCACTTGAAGTTTTATCATCTGCGACGCCCGGCATTTGAAAGTATTTCGGAAAGTACACGTTACAGTAAATTAGAGGGAAAATTTTGTCTCTAAACCTATTGACAGAGCCAATGCTTAGGGTTGATGTCTTTTTCAGTAGGGTCCAGTCCAGATCTTCTCATTATGTTCTGGAAGTGTGATTGGCTATGTCTGCTTGAACGAGTTTAGGCAATATCTTTTCCACTTAAGGTTTACGATTGCTTTCTTGAGAACAGAATGCTGCTTTCTCACGTATCATTTGAAGAGTTATCACAAGAAATATACATGTAAGAGTCAAACTTGCTAGATATCCAATGGAAAACATGCACACATAGAACAGAAGTAGTATATGCTATGAATATCAAATCTCCAGAAGGATGCTTGACTCTGATAAGGTGCAGTAGTATGATTGAAGTTGGATGAGTTTGAATCAAGGCAAAAGTTAAAAAAATAAATTGAGTTTATGAATGAACATGGAGGATTTTGAGCTTCATTCAAGGATGGCTATGCAGCAATCTATGCAACAAGAAGCTTATTAGTTTCCAGGTATAGGCAGAATAGTACCCAATAGCCAATAATGCTTCTGCTCACATGCATTTAAGATTTGCTGTTAACTGTTAATACTAACTTGCCAGAGCATGGGCTCTGTCTTTGTATTTTTTTTCCCCTCTTTGCTGATGTTAAAGATCATGCTCTTGTTTCTAGGATTAGTTTGATCTTCATTTTGTAGGAAACGACGCTAGAAATGCCATAACTTTCGTACGATACACACTTTGGTGCCAAAACTTTTCGTCTGATCACTTAAGTGCCACTTTAAAAAAAAAAAAAAAGGTTACTTAAGTGCCAATTTTGATTTGGGACACCAGAAATCTAACGTGTCAATATTCTAACAATTCTTTTGATTGACATGGCTTGCCGGCATGCCCAATGAGCATTAATGGCCCTAAATGACACCTTTTCACACATGATTGCCCAAAATTCAACCTCTTTTTCAAAACTTAACCTCATAATAGATGATTTGGGGGAAAATTCAGCCTCTTCCTCAAACAGGAACATCACAACCGTGGATTTGGGACAAAATAATTCATTAAAACTTGCAATAGACGTCTACTATTTCATTTGTGATAATTTGCCTAACCGGAATTGCAATTTTTATATTGGAATTTTGAGGATGGATAGTAACAAAAAGCCATGATGGAAGGTTCAGATGCTGGGAAAAAGAAATATAGCATGAATATGTCTCAGATTAAGAGAATGAGGGACAACTAATTGGTGGTAGTGATGACAGCGCCAAGGGACATGACAATGAGGTAGACAATAGGAAAGGAGATGGAGTTGAGGGAGAGGAGGAGGACAGCATTGCCCTCATAGATGCCTGTGGCAGAGAAGTGATGGAGTCAACGGGGTGCTAGTGCTCACGGAAATATTCGGATGTGGATCCGTGGAGGCAGGAGGAGGCGTAAGTGAAGGCCATGGAGCCACAGTGGGAATTGTTAGAGCAATTAAATATTAAACAACACATCCATCTAATAGCTTAAACTTTTATAACAGTCTAATACATTCTCACATGATATCTTGAGTTTAAATCTTTAGAGGTCCCTATATTTCCACGCTCTAGGCTTAGGCCGAAGTTCAGAATACGCGTGAGGGAAAGTGTTAGAGTAATTATATATAAACCACGCCTTCATGAGGAGATGAAAGTGGTGATGTCAAGGGAGGGGTTGGGTTGGTCACTGTTGAAGATGAAAGGTCAGGTCATTGGACTTCCTTTTTTATAAGAAAGCCACAAAGACATGAAAATTTCATTAAAAAAAAAAAAGTCACAGACAACGAATTGCCGGATTTATTGTGGAGGCACTTGAGTAATTGAATTTTTTTCAATTTGACACTTAACTGATCGGACGAAAAGTTTTGGCACCAAATTAAGCACTATATGAAAGTTATGGCACTTCTAGTGTCCTCTCTCATTTTGGTATCTATGAGATATTGCATTCAAAATTTCCTTGTTTTCAGGATTGTGGAGAGCATTGGAGAAAATGTCAACGAGGTAACTGAAGGGGATGTAGTCGTTCCAACCTTCATGTCCGATTGTGGTGAATGTGCAGATTGTAAGTCAAAGAAGAGCAACTTATGCTCAAAACTCCCCTTCAAGGTATCTCCTTGGATGCCTAGATATGAGACAAGCAGATTCAAGGATCTTAATGGAGAAGTTCTATATCACTTTCTGTTCGTGTCAAGCTTTATTGAGTATACTGTGGTAGATGTTGCCCATGTGACTACGATTGATCCTGCAATTCCTCCAAATAGAGCATGCCTCATTGGTTGTGGGGTCTCGACAGGTGAAGCACATTTCCTTTTCAGTCTCAGTAAAAGTAATAGCTTCCCAAATCAGGTCAAGACTTCTTGTAGCTGGTATTTTCGTTTTGACTTCACGTGTTAAGAGGGAGCTGATGTCTTTGGCTCTTTATTGTTGGTTCACCGTTTTCGTGGGCGGCTCTTCCCAAGCCAACTATTGAATCTTCCAATTGATTTGCATATTCTCATGCCAATTCTGTCCATTCATACTCTCTGTAAAGCTTTTACTGTTGTTGTGGGGGCATTTCAGCATTATGCTTTACCTATGAAGTACAAGTACAACCTTACTTAATGATTCAGGTTTCAATGTGCTTTTTTGGTCCTCAAGTAGAATATGCGTGCTCTGGCTATTCAAATGGCTTACACAAATTAGTCTCTCATTGCTTCACTACTAGTACTGGTCTTCGGGGATGGTTGTATTGAGTCAGAAAGAAATTAGATTGGATGGGCGGGCTTTGCAAGGTCGTGTCTGATTGCATATTGGTTCTCAATTTCTTCATGTTTCCAACTTGCATGAGCCTCTTGCAAAAGAACTATCTTAGCTAATTTTGACTGACATAGCAAAGAATATTGGATAAAATAAATTTCTGAGAACTACTCGGTTCTGTTTAGGGGTTGGGGCTGCCTGGAGAACTGCAAACGTGGAGGCGGGATCAACCGTTGCAATATTTGGACTTGGTTCAATTGGATTAGCAGTATGAAATCTACCAATGTCATGTTTTCCTGTCATGCTTTTCCATCCAATCATTGATCCAAGAATCAAATTGAAACGACAAGTTCATGCCCAAAGGATTCTGAGAGAGATAATGACTTGGGGTTGTCTCTGCAGGTTGCGGAAGGAGCGAGACTGTGTGGTGCTGCCAGAATAATAGGTGTGGATACGAACCCAGACAAGTTTGAAATTGGTAAGACATGTTGACTAGTTTGCAGTAAAATTATAATATTCAAAAACTCTTGTGATTCCTAGCAGTGGCGGATATGCAGTTATTTCATGCCATAGCAGTTGTAGGGGAAACAGACTGCAAATTCAGATGATAGACAAAGAAGCGAAGCTAGGATTAAGATCTTGGAAGGTCCATGTTCAGTCATTATAAAAGTAAATGCTTCTGAAGCAAAAATCAAGTTTCGCATGCCCATGATACGATTTGTAAACAATAAACTATGCTGCTCATTAAAGAATGTGCGATGTCTAAACATCCAATTTTAGGATTGCCTACTCCAAAGTTAGATCATCATATCTGAATTAATATCCTAAACTTATGGCATATGTGCCCCCTCACCATCCCCGGAAGATAGAAAGGAAAGGTAAAAATTAGAAAAGAAAAGAAAAACTCAGATTTAGGACCTGGATGTACTTGCATGTAAAACTGTCAGCATTGGTTGCTGTCCCTAGCGTGACATTCTCAGTCTGCCATTGATTGGCATATCTTTCATCATTTTGAAGTCCAGTTTGTGTTTTTCCTTACCAACACAGGAAAGAAGTTTGGGGTGACAGATTTTGTCAATGCTGGAAACTGCGACAATAAAGCGCTAAGCCAGGTTTTTCTCTAAAACATCTGATCTTCAAGTTCACGCCAATAAATGGTTACTGTTTGCAAGGCAACATTGCCTGTCTTTGGGGACATTGATCCAACTTGTTTCATTTTGCTTGACATCTGGAAGTATCACTTGAAATGTCTTCGTGCACTGGCATGGTGCTCTACTATTGTGGACTGCTCTAGTGCACCGTACCTACTTTGCAGTAGTAAAGAATATGGTGCAAGATGAAAAACTTATAGCTAATTGTCAGGCTTTTATGTCAATTTTTGGCCATGTAAAGCTCCTCTATATGTGAAACTCTTTGCTTCATCACATAGTTATAAATTTCTCGATTTGTAATAAATTTCTCTTATCTCAATTGAACAGGTGATCAATGATATGACTGGCGGGGGAGCGGATTACTGTTTTGAGTGTGTTGGTTTGGCATCGTTGGTGCACGAGGCCTATGCTTGTTGCAGAAAAGTCTCTCTCTCTCTCTCTCTCTCTCTCTCTCTCTCTCTCTCTCTCTCTCTCTCTCTCTCTCTCCCTCCTATGCTAATAATGAGCACTGAGACAAGCCACTAAATTCTGTGGTTATTGATTGTCTCTTATCTGCATGAGGTTCAGGGTTGGGGAAAAACAGTTGTATTGGGAGTGGACAGGCCAGGGTCGCAGTTGACCTTTAGCTCCCATGATGTCCTTCATAACGGGAAAAGCCTTATGGGATCTTTGTTTGGAGGTCTCAAAGCTAAGTCAGATATTCCCATCCTCCTGAGGCGCTATGCGGACAAGGTGACTGTTCTTTTCTATAGCTACTTGTATCATGTCTTTGCTTCCTATGTTTTTAATCCTAGGTTCACTGGAAAGCACTTTAGCATTATCATCACAAACATGAAGCTGTGCAGCAATTCCAGGCAGCTGGTTGTGCTATTAATCTATCTGTGCTTAGAGGGTTGAAAAAACTGAGGAAATATTTCATTTTCATATCAGTTCTCATTCAAATTACAGTCTGATTCCAGATATTGTGATGAAACATGCCTTTGAACTCCTCTCTCTCTTTCCTCTTGTATTTTCAGGAGTTGCGGTTGGATGAGTTTGTCACACATGAGGTGGGCTTTGAAGATATCAACAAAGCTTTCGAGTTACTTATTGAAGGAAAGTGTCTTCGATGTGTGATATGGATGGGCAAATGAGTTGACTTTTGCTGTTTTTTTTTTTTCGTTTCAGAGCAAGAACTCTGCATAATTCCTGCATAAATTGTGTTTTATTTGGAACTTGTTGTTCATCATATTCTAAGGTGGCAAACCCTGTAAATGTTCCCGAATCCTGAAATTTTCATTGGGACTCTTTGGTGATAATTCTGCCCACAATACTATGACACCGTAAATGCACTGGATGCACCAGTGAAGTACTCGGTGGGAGAGAATATCTTCTGAGAGGAACCATAGTGCCTCAAGCGGTAAATCCCGGGCTTAGTCTCCTCCGGAACTTCCCACTCAATGGTTGCCGAACCATACAATCCATAGTTTTCCGACTTCCACTTGAAAAACAAGCAGAAGTCATCGTCATCATGTACCGGTATCCACCGTTCCCCCTCAAGCTTTTCTACGACCGCAAACGTGCCTTCTGTTAATAGGTCGTGTCTTGGGTCCGCACTCCAGAAAGTGGCATTTACTCTGTCTCCCGTTTTGAATGCTTTACTTTCTGGTTGGGCGACGTCCTCTTTAATGTCGCCGAAATTAATGCCTGGAGGAGGTAAGTCGCCCGGTGGGGGAAGCAAGAGGCTGATCTGTACAGAGGAAAGGTCGGGTGGTGAAGGGCCTCTAGGAACCTTTACTCCTGTTGCCATCGCTTTTGCTAATTTCTTGAATTCTTGGATATAGGCTGATAACGTGTGGGGACCGTAGAGCGTAGAAGCAGCCTGCGGCATAAGTTAGCAACTGTAATGCAGAAAGGATATGAATGCTACCTCACGGAACGGGGAATTCTGGTAGTCCTACGATGGTAATTGACCTTCGTTTGGGTCCTCTGTGTTAAATCTATCTAGTATCATGGCTGCCTCAAAAAATCTATTGAGATATGCACAAGAGAGTACCTCATATCGCTGCTGTGTGTACTCTTCGAAGGTCGCCACATACTGCGAATAAGTGTTTGTAAGGCCTGCTATCACGACCTGGAGATCCTCCCGGAATTCTCCATTCCCATTGCTTATCAATGTCTCCTTCACCGCCTCCCTCAGTCGCCGGCCAGCCATTGTTGTGAATTCTGTAAATTCGAAAACAGGATTTAGATTAGCTTGTATAGCGCATGTTGCCAGTACTGCTGAAGGCTTCCATCTAGTAGTGCTACTTCTGTGTTGGCATTGACCCAAGTCTCTTTAGGACATGTTTGATTAACTCTAGGAAGCCCGTATACGATCAAAACCTGTTCTCGAGTGAAACTGCTCTTCTTGGTTGACATTATGAATTAAGGGACTTTGTCATCCATCTTGACCCACGAGAATGTCTTACTTAAACCACCTCTGGAATTACTTTCTGGAATTTCCTCTTTCGTCTCTAGACGTGGGTCTTGAGATACTGTGTTCAATTTAGATACGTCGTGACCACGACACTCCTGACTCAGCATGTCTACTCCCGGAAGAGGTCTTGACACTTCTATATGTGGAGGAATGGACTATTCCTAAGCAAACCGAAGCTATGACATGAAATTAAAATTCACTGCATGAGGGAATTGGAGAGAGACGAACCTCCTGGTACAGAGAGAATGATCAGTTGCCCTAGCCTGAGCACTTGAATTGGAAGAATCGCTGGCTGCATTATAGTAGAAAAAGGACTGTTTAGACATCTGATCATGCTTGTCTGTGGTGATGTTAAAGATAATGCCATCACCACACGCAACACGTGACTGTGCATTGTTTTCGCATTAACT
Source organism: Eucalyptus microcorys (assembly GCA_014182515.1). Lineage (NCBI taxonomy): Eukaryota > Viridiplantae > Streptophyta > Magnoliopsida > Myrtales > Myrtaceae > Eucalyptus > Eucalyptus microcorys. Next base: position 15,134,666 of record CM024567.1, read on the forward strand.
ATTAATCCTCTTAACAATTTATCAGGACTTGGGGCTAAAATTGTCTGGTAACATCCATCTAGCACCTCCTTCTTAAGCATATTACTGAAGTAAACCTGCTAGCACCATTGGAGGATCACAAGATGTGAGCCAGTAGAGCATACTTCTCTCAGAAGAGGTTGAAGATTTCAATAGCCCGAATGCATTAGTGTTAGATTTGCTATGCCTCAAGCAGGTTGTAGCTCATGGTGAAGCTAATAAAGCCCATTAAGACTGGCTTTTGTGAGATTATTGTAACTGTGAGATTGGATAGGGAGTCCATCGTACCGCCCAAGCGTAGGGATGGAACATTTCACCGGTGCTAAGTAAGACGGGCTTCGGCTTCTGGCATTTCTCCTGATACGCACTTGGTTTTTTCAGCAAGTTCCTCACAAGCTTCCAAAAGGGGTTGATCTGTAAACGTGCAAGTCGTCCACATAAAACGAGATGATAAAGAATGAGCCAGAGTCTAATCTGGCTGAAACTTGCAAAGTTTTATTGCACGGTTGACGTGGTAGGCGCAATTGAAATTACTTGAAAACCGGTTCTGGCTAATGCTTAGGAATCTACTAACCTCTGTATCGCCTTGCTGGAAACCGAATTGGCCAGGGCCATCAGTGGTTCCAGCAGCAAAACCTGCACCAACGGCTGCGGGACATGTTCTAACCACCCGGTTTCCCTCTAACTCCACCTCAATATCTGTGAAATTTACATATGCATGACGGTAATCTATCTTTCCAGTCAGTTCTTCTTTAGCAGACTTGAATAGCTCGAGGGCCGTCTTGAATTGCCTGTCACCTATGATCTTTGTGCTTAGTATTTCATCTGGGTACCTGTAACACAGCGTCACGGAACCCTCATATCAATTCAAGGTAAGAAGCTTATGGGCCATTTCACGACCACCACACAACTAATGAAATGCCCGACGATGATTAACTCATTCTGGAAGAAATTAGAGAATACCCGGGTCCACGCCCCACACAAAGTGTATCGTCCCCGTTGCACGAAGAGCGGTTGAAATCGCACGGTTTTCCCGTATTGGTGCAGAATGCTCCAAGCACGTTTGGGCTCACGTCCCCCACGTTGGATTGGCAAAACGCAGCCACGAACAAGGAGCCATCGTTTATCCTTACCTTGGAACTCCGGCTGCTCGTTTTGCTGCACGGCTGCCCTCCAGTTGCGCCTATAGTTTGTGCCTTCTCGATCAACAGCAAACCATCTACGTCTGATCTCACGAATGACACAAACAGAAAAAATCTGTAACATTAGTATCATTCACGCTACATTAGTTATAAGAACTCACGATGATCACAATTGCCAAGTTGGAAATCCATCAACGGCAAGCTCAGACTTGATTACACATTTTTTTAACATTAACGAATGATTCAGCAATGTAACCAAAAGATCACTTAAAAGCTTAACATAGTATATGAAGGTGCGATCCTGCAAAAGAAAATAAGCTTACTAGATCGGTTAGCTGATTTCCCCTTCCCCAAAGCAGACCGGTACCAGTCCTCAAAGAACCTGGCAGCGGCTCCTTTGTTGTCTCCGCTGATGAGCCGGTTGTCTCGGCTCATGGACGTCCCATGCGTCGCAAACCAATTGAACGCTCCGATGCTTTCCCTGCTCTCTCCATCGACAAACTTCAACAGCGTCATTTGCTTGTCCACGTTGGTCGGGTATCGAGCTCTCTCCTCAGCCGGATTGAGCAAGTACGCACTCGGGCTCCGACTTATACCTGCATTACCCACATCCCCTATTGAAAATAGATCATATCAGGATCGTTGGCATGATTCATCGATAAACAAAATGCCACCCATAATGAGCTATGTACCTCGGTTAATGAATATGGAACCAGGCTTGAGGTTGTTGTGAGCTTGGACGATGCTTTGCTCAACGGCATCTACGATGGCATCAAATGACTGTTTGACGAATCCGAGGGAGGTCACAATGTAGATCACGTACTGCAAGTAACCTCCGGGACCAGCATGAGTGTGTATGCCACTGATTGCAACATTCTCTTCGGTGTACAAATCTCCAAACCTTTTAAGAAGTAGGAAATAAAACAGAATTGTTCGCTGAGATAAAAACCTATTACAGAACACTCGCAACTGTAACTGGAATATCAATCTATTAGACGGTCTAGACTAAGTCCAGCCAATGACTCCTTCAGAAACTCTATCCTTTTACCTCGACCTAAGCCTTTCCAGAACCTTAATAGTGACGAGCTGCGAAGCCATCCCGGCATCGAGATTGACGAAGGTGAACCTCGCCCCATTTGGACTTTCCGCCACGACAAACGCCCTTGCTCTCAACCGGAAGTGAATCCCCGCCGCATTCTGCTGGATGTTCCCGTAGCCCATCAGGTTCACATCGGCAGCCGGTCCTGTCGAGTCATAGCTCCCTACTCCGATCAGGTACTCCCCATTCACGACTCCCAAAACTACAAGCGCGAGCAACGAGAGGAGAAGCAGACACTTGCGCCCTTTGTTGCTCATCGTCTTCACCGTCTCGCTTTCGTGTGGGATTAACATTGGTAGATACATGTTTGAACATAAGGTCTGTAAGTATATATAAGAAACTCCATGGCCTAGGATTCCTAGGAGATTGGCGTTGAATGTTCTTAGATTGTAGCGACTGGGATGTGACATGATGCTATCGTGTAATGATATTGACAGAATGATGTTGTGATGTGATGTCAGATATATATATATATATATATTTTTTTTGGATGAATGGTACAAAAGTTTTGGGATAGTTGGCACAAGAGAATCTTCGGATTGGCCGATCGGTCAGGAGAGATTGACGATGCAATGCCTCGTCCATTTATTGTGCGGATGCATAAAGGCAATGAAACATCAGCCGCAATTGCTGTTGGCTGGTCCAACACATTTGTGGGGCCAGTTAATACATAAAACAAAAAGAATACAGGAATTTCAATTAAAGATATGAAGTACCATCATTTTCTCAAATAAAAATTTGAATAAGGATATGAAATGATCATTTATATCTCAAATAAGGGCGCAAGTGGCCATGAGAGTTTTAAATAAAGGCATAATCTTGCCAATCGCTAGCTAGCTAGATATTTCGACTAGTCAAAGACATTTTTGTCAAAAGACTATTATTTTTAAATTATTTATCCTCTTTTCTTTTTCCTTTCCTTTCCGACAAAGGCCCTGGTGACCATTGTCGACCATTGGCAAGGGTTGCCTCGCCTAGGTCCTTGCCAGCCGCGAGTGAGAGTAGCGAGGGTTGCCTTACCTAGGGCAAGAGTAGCCTCGCCTAGGCAAGGCCGTCCCTCTCCAACTGCTGGTGAGATGACCCTTACTTAGATCTAGCGAGGGCTGGCCTTGCCTATGACCGACGAGGAGACCTTACCAAAGGGGAGACCTTACCAAAGGGGAGGGTCACCTCGCCCAAGTGAGGTCGTCCCTTGCCTATGGTTGGCGAGGATGGCCCTTGCCAAATCAGGCAAGGACAACCCTTACCAAATCCCCTCTAGGCATTGTCATTGGTCGACCATCGTTTGAGACTAGCAACCGGCGAAGAAAAAGAAAAAACTAAAAATGAAAAATTCAAAAAGGTAAAAAACAAAAATGCCCTTGACCAACTAGAAAGTCAAGCCTTTTTTTGAAACTGACATAGCCATTTTAAACATTTATTTGAAACAAAATCCACTTCAAGCATTTATTTGAGAAAATGAGAGCACTTCAAACCATATTTGGAATTTTTCCAAAAGAATAAAAAGAAAAGTCAAATAGAAGACAAAAGAAAAGGTAAATGTTGCTTTGTGCGAGAGAGTGAGCCCAACAAGTGGGAGAAAAAGTGAGTGTGCTCACCGAGAGAGCACCAAGAGAGCAAGGGACAAAAAAAGAAAAAGGGTGCGGCTTTGCGATCTGGATTTGAAGGCCAAATTTCAATTTTGTCCGTTGAGAACTTTCTCCAACCTCCATTTGTGTTAATGCACCTTCATGGTGATGAAAATACTATTGCATTGTTGATGTTTGTCACGCCCCGATCCTCGGGCACGCACACATCCTTTTACTTGGTCGATTTTAGAATGCGATGTCCCAGGACTATATATCGCCGACCCTTTCTTTAATTAAGCACATACGGAAGCAATTATAAATCCCCAGACAATAAAATAATGGGATAGAAAAGCATGCCATCTTTTTCATATTGAAAACCACAACCAAGCCTTTATACATGGCATTAAACATAGTACTTCACAAACTATTCACGGCTTTCCAAGTTCACTCTATTCACATATAAACACCTATCACAAAAGGGGATGGGACTTAGTCCTTATCCGAGTCATACTCCAAATCCCTCTCAAGATTATCTTCTTCTTCTAAAAATCCTTCTCCCTAGGTTTCACCTCAGAGTTCTCCTTCTCAGATTCTTCCTCCTTAGCTCCTCATCAGGGTCCTGAAATGTTTTCCCCAAATCGGGATGAGACTACGTCTCAGCAAGTTCTATCCCACCAATACTCGACTAGGAGACCAATACACTAACCAGGCTGCCTATGCACACACGAGTCAGAGGACTTACCTTGGCCTCAAATTCCATCTGCATATTAGCACAGATCAAATAGGCATCCAAGCAATCACATCACTGATCGAAGTATCGATCAAATCGACCCAGTCGATTACACACCAACAAGACCACTCACGGTCATTTCCATTCAATCAAGCAATTCACAACATTAGATCAAAACAATGATCAATCGACCTAGTCGATTACATGTCAATGATGACCATTCCCCGGCCAATTCAGTTCAATCAATCAATCCATGACAAACGGATCAAATCATATCGGTGATTCCATCTATATTTGATAATTAATCTCAACATTCCAATTCAACATTCCAATTCAACATTCCCACTCAAACATAGGCTCAAGGCGCTAGAGGTGACCCCAACACAAAGTCTCGTCATCGTGCGGTACTAAGTCCTTGACCACAAATAACAATAGTATAAGGCGCTAGAGGTAACTCACACGAAATCTCACTATAGTGCAGTACTTAGTCCTTCACTACAAAAACAATAGTATAAGGCGTTAGAGGTAACTCACACGAGATCTTGCCATCGTGTAGCACTTAGCTCTTCACTATGCATAACCATACCGCAAGGCGCTAGAGGTAATTCCCATGCGGCTCCGGTCGCCATGTAACACTTAGCCCTTGACTACAATAAGCGATGGTATAAGGCGCTAGAGGTGACTCACACAAAATCTTCTACTTATGTAGTACTTAGTCCTTTACCTGCTCATGATTCATTGTTTTCCCTCAACACAACACACATCACATCAACTTCCAATAATTATCTTGCTTCAACTATAAGCCAACACACGATTAATCCCTCGCGGCCCAATGACATTATGCCTCGCACTTAACTTCCTCAATTAAAGTAATGTCTTGGCCTCATTTCTTCGTATTAAAAATACCCGATAAAATATCGTGCGTGGACACACGGCTGGCCTTAGCCAAAATATAATATTTTCCTTTGCATAACTCCCACATTTTCTGTAGTCCATTCACATATTTTTGGCATTATCAACCGATGCCTGGTTATTTTTCAATTAATAACCAAAGATTATTCAATTAAAGAATAATTTTCAATTTCACAAATAATTCAATTCAGCACAAAATAAAGCTCAATTAAATAAAGGGACTGTGCCACGACAATCAGCACAAAATTCTGGTCGTCGGCCATCTCAACCTTAATTTCCGAAATTTAATTAATTAATTAATTAATTTCAAAAATTAATAATTAATTACAATAAATCCAATTTAGCCCAAATTGGAGCTCAATTAAATAAATAGACTGCGCCACGATTATCAGCATAAAATCCCGGTCACTGGCCATCCCGGTTGAATTTTCGAAAAATAATTAATTAATTAAATTAATTTCGAAAAATAATATTTAATTACTAAAAATTCCAATTAGGCCCGAATTGCCAAATTGAAGCCCGATAAGGATCGGGAAAAATCCCGAACTACTTTCAATAAATAGTAGATCACGTCTACTTGCTAAATGCACACTCAATTCGTCTAATTCGCATCACATTTGACTAATAAATACTAATCCATACTAATCTAATCAACTAAACCTAATTAATTAAAACTAATCAACCCTTAAACATCATTAGTCTACCGAAGCAAGAATTAGTAAGATTACTCACTGGAATCGCGCGCAAATCGGACCAATCCGACGAGGACGGCGCGGGGAACGATTCCTCCCAAAGCACGGCTCGAGTTCAAGGCCCGGAAACGGCCCAAAAGCGAGCCCGAAGTTGCTGGAAAACCCACTCGTGGGTTTCTACCCTTGGCTAGCCGGAGCTAGTCCGATGGCCAAAACGGCGAGGCGAGGCCGGCGGAGGGTGAGGGGGACGCCGGGGACGCCGGGCGATGGCCGAACGGGACGGAACAGGGGCTGAGCAGAGGCCAAACGGCCTGGACAGCACACGGCAGGGACGGCGAGGCGCAAAGGGGACGGTGGTGGAACGCGCGATGTGCGCAGGTGTGCGGTGTGGGCGGCGGTCCAGCTCCGGTGCGGCGGCGACGGCTTCGGCGAGCTGTTGCTTCCGCTTCGGTCCGCTTATGTCTTCGCACAAACCAGAAAGGAGAAGAAGAAGTCGGTCCGTGCGAGTGGGGGAGAAGAGAAAGGAGAGAGAAGAAGAGAGATAAGAGAGAGAAGAGATAAGAAGAAGGGGTTTTGACTAGTCAAAAGTAAAAACAAGAGAGAGAGAAGCCAATTTGAAATTGGCAAGGGGGTAGGCGGTCGGTGGGGGCTGCGCACGAGGGAAATGAGAGAGGGAGGAGAGAGAAAAGAAAGGGAGAAAAAAAAAGAAAATAAAAAAAGTAATGAATAGTAAAAATCCTACTATTCAAATTACTTCTATTATTTCCTCTTTCTCTTTTCAATTTCTTCCAATCTTCAATTTTTCCTCCGATAATTTCTTTCCGAAATTTCGGACTCGTCAATAATTTGACGGACGATGAGACAGGATCCTAAAAATGAATTTTGACAAACTCGAATATTCGATTCCCGAAATCGAATTCAATTCCCTAGTTATAATCGATCAAACGCGATTTTAGTCCAATCCAACCAATTAGGTAGCTTTTAGGGATTTTACCGTGGATACATCCCTTAACGGCTTCACCCAATAGGTTAGTTAACCCATGAGTGATCAGCTCAGAGAAAAAAGACCATAGGCATGTTGACGAAATGCCCATTTCACTTTATCGAAACGGGGTCGAATTTCAGGATGTCACAATATTGATCCTTTAATATGTGACAAAAAAAAATACTTTGTATATCCTATTAATTTTTGTAACTAGTGGAAGCTTTTGGGTGGTCCATGATTTTTCCAACATTGGGTTTTCACGTAAAATCTTGGTGTTATTGCCTTTGTTTCCTTATTATTTCGGTGTTATATTTACTTATTGCGAGGTTTTAAAGGCTAGTTGCCGAGGGTAAATTGATTTCGGTTGGTTTAGTTTTGAGGGAGAAATTGATCCTCGATTGGGTTTAGTTTTGATGAATTATTGCCTAGTTTTCCCCAACAAAGTGATATCAAAACTAGTGTTCAGATTCTAGTATAAAATGGAGAAAACTAGCGGCATAATGTTTAAGTTAAATGCCTCAAATTTTTTCCATTTGGTAGTCTCGAATGAAAGACATTTTATATTACAAATATTTGTTTGATCCCATTGATGGTGATGAGGCTAAGGAGATGAGGAAGACAAAGAATGAGAACGAATGATTTGAAAAATGATTGGGTTTATTCGACAATAGATTGGCAATAATGTGTTTCGTCATGTTGCTCAAGAAACATTTAATTAGTAATCACTGCACCATTTTCTTATATGAGAGAAAGATAACTCTGATACCAAATAGCTGTCAAGATCTTGGGTTCTATATATATGTTGTGACCTAAATTTCAGGTGCACCACCTAGGATTAGGCAAATAGACTACTAAGTCTAACTAAACTCGGGCTCTCCCAAGCCCATACCAATTCGTAACTTAGGTTCAAATATTTAGCATACAAAATGGAGTAGCTACTAATCAGTTTACGGTAGGTCGATTAGACACCTAAGTAAAATAATGGGAGAATTATTTTACTTCTACGAACCAAAGACTTTGGGTATGGGGACTTAGTTACACTAAACTTTTCTAATGCCCTTTCGGTACCTTTTTCTTTTTATTTCGAAAAAATGTTTTGCAGGCAACTTGAATTAATTTTAATTCACTTTCCTAACATGTGAGATGATCATACGGGTGCGCAAACCACCAATTTAACACTCAAGAAAGTAAATAAAAAAAATGAAAACTTACTTCATAACAACGAAAACATCTGTATTGTTAGAGCAGAATTAACATTAACAGTCCTAGATATGCTTTCTAATTAACACGCAATCACTCGATTTTTTTGAATTTTCATTTGTTTAATGAGAATCTAATCTATATGCAATGCCATGTTACTAATCTAACATGAAATGATATGGCATAGCAATATGACCTAAACTATATGACATGAATAAAATAATTTTTTTTGTGTTTTCTTAATGAACATGCAATAATTAAATATGCAATCTAAATTAACCAAAATGACCTAATCCCAATTACGGGCAATTTCTAATTAAATGAACCTAGTAACAATCACTAAATGACGTGTATTTCATGATCTTAATTCTATATGACGTGCACATGATTTTTATTTTCTTAATAAGTATGCAATCTATCATAATAAATTTTATTTAAACTTGAAATTAAACATGCAATATTATCCTAATATGCAATGACATACAAAGGAATACCTTAATTCTACATGACATATGCATGATGATTTTTTTTGTGTTTTTTTTATAAAATTCGAAATTAAATTGACACATAATTAAACATGCAATTTAGATTTAAAAAAAAAAAAACTAACATCCTAAATGAATGCAATATTTTTTTTGGATTTTTAATTAAAAATTCGAAATAAGATTACTATTCTAAATATGCAAGATAACAAGAAACAAACCTAATCCTAACTCAAATATTTTTTTTTTTTGGATTTTTTTCTTTTATGAAAATAAAATTGATTTAACCAACACAACGGCAAATCAAATAAGATAGGATTGATATCCATAAATTGACAAACCATATCTCACGCATGAGATTGAGTTGGCCAATTTTAAACTAAATCGCAAATCGAATCTTGGGCGTGAGATTGAATAGTCGATTTTGCAAGAGATTGTGAGTTAGATTTCGGGTGTGAAAATCGGACTGTCAATCCCTAATTTGAGGGGCTATTTCATGTTGGAATCCCAATCATACATCAAGGAATAATTCCACTAAAAAACAAAACAAAATAAAATAAAATAAAATAAAAAGTAAATAGAAAAAACTACCTAATTTAATTTTCCTTTTTTTTCCCCACGCAAGGCTTGTGCTTGTGGTGGGTCACCAAGGGGACCGATCACCAGCGTTCCGGTGAGGGGCGGCAGCGGGCGGAGCTACCGGTGTTCGAGGCACTGGCGAGGGGACCAACAGCAGCGGAAGAGGGCACGGTAGCAAAGGGGCAGCGCTCGGACGAAGGACTCAGTAGTAGGCTCTGGCATCGCGGGCCAGTAGCTGGGCGTGAGCGAACGATGCTCCGGCAGCAATAGGGCAGAGGCGGAGCAAGGGCTCGAGCTGCTGGTGTTTCAGGCAAAAGGCGGCAGAGGCCCGCGACAAGCATCAACGACGGCGAGAGCAAGGGCTCCGGATCGGCGCGGTGGAAGAGGCTCGGTTGGTCGCTCGATTGTTGCGGGGCGTGAGCAGGGATCGTCGCGGCGTCCGACGGGGCAGCAAATAAAGGTGCGCAAGCGCAGGCGGGAGTTCGTGGAAGAGGCGTAGCAAAACAGAGCGGCTCGGTGTCGCGGGCAGATCGCGGATAGGGCAAGGGAAGCAGCGTCGTTGCGGATCGGCACGGCGGTGGCTTCGTCAGGCTGGTGGAGCGGCTCGGCAACAGCGAGCAGCATGTTATAATTATGGTTAATAGATCAATGAAAGCCAATAAATTAATATACGTCTTTTCTGTTCACGTATCTCTTTTGGATTCATGAATTTGCTAAACTTTTTGTTCACGTATCTATTGAATTCATGAATTTCCTAGATCCATTTATCTTTTAGTTCATGTATTTATCGAGTTCACGAATCTTTTGAATTCATGTGTCTCTGGATTCATGAATCTCTTAGATTCACGTATCTCTTAATTCATGAATTTCATGGATACATGCGTCTATTTAATTCATGTATTTCTTTTGTACATGAACTAAAAAGCTCTATAAATAGATAGGAACATAGAGCTTCATTACGGTTTTGGTTTTGATTTTTCCGACTCGATTCCAAAAAGGCTTTGATATACTTTTCTACTCTTCTGATTTTTCTGAGTGTGCTGATTCAATTGAACGATTCAACCGAATCATGTTTGCATAGTGCTAATCCAAACAGGTTCGAGGTGTTGGGAGGCATAATTTGTGAATATGTGGAGCACCATTGGCAGGAACTAATTGTCTTAAGGATATTCGGATATCCGTATCTCATCTTCAATTTTATGTTATAATTACAACAAACAGTTTGTTTTCTCTGGATTAATTTCCAACACAGCAAGGGTGCAACTTCAGCAGGCATCAGTGAGGGAGATCGGCTGAGGCACGGCGATGCGGGAGTAGAGGCGTGAGCGAGGCGGACAAGCGGTGGTGGTGTGGTGCTCGTGAACAGACGAGCTAAGCGGGCAGTGTCAGGCGCAGGGGGAAGTCCGGCGGCTAAGGAGGCATGGCAGATCAGGCAGCGAGGAGGCCTGCGAAGAAGAACAGTACCTGTCCCCTGCCTTTTCCTTTTTCTTTTGTTTTTTTTTTCTCTCTCTCTCTGCTGCACACTCCTGCCCCCCTGTTTCACGTCTCACTCACCCGTCTCCCTTTTCTTTCACTCTTTCTTCTCTCTTTTTGACTTTCGACGCCTCAACCAGTAAAGCTTTCTCTTTTATTTTTCTGTGTTTCTTTTCCCAAACAATCCCCCAAAAACCGAAGGAAAAAGAAAAGAACCCCTGAAGAAATTTTTTTCCTTTTGTGCTAATTTTTTTAAGCTCACAACCGAGAGAAAAGCCCCCCAAAACCCTATGGTCTAACCCTTTTATCGGCAAAACAAATGCAATCTTTTTTTGGAATATTTCATCTCTTTTCAAATATACATGAAGATTGCCTATAACCTCTTAAACGTAATATTCCTTTGCAAAAATGAATATTCTCCACAGATTTTTCAAAAATTGCAATAGGATTTCTTGAAATCTTGCAAAGATGAGCTCGTAATATATTTTTTCACACTTGCCCTATCCGAAGATATTTTTAAAAAAAATCCATCATATCTTGGAAAATTTCAAATTCCTATTTTCTCACGAGATAATTTCCGATCATTAAAAAAAAAAAGGCTTGGGCCAATTTGCTCTCTTCGCGACTTAGTCCGGCCTGCCAAGTTAAAGCTCAGAACTACTAATTCGAACCCATCCGTCACCGGTCCAATAAATAAATGCCAAAAATACAAATTAAAAATAAATGCACCTAAATCTATATGTTATGCAATTAATATTTTTTTAGGGATAAAATTAACCCCTAATTTTTTAATGCAATAAATGACTAAATTGGTCGCCAAAATTTAAGTGTCAACAATATAAATATATATATAAAAGAAGTTAACATAAGATGATTTCAAATAAATTTATAGAAAGTGGCATAGTGATTGGTGATTAATTTATATGTTTAATGTAAATGAACAATATGGAATTTAAATAAAATCACGTGGATGAAAGATAATAAATAATGCAAATGTGATGTTTAGTATTATGAGTAATATAAGACTATAAACAATGACCAAGTAAAATCTGCGCTCAACTGAGTGTAGCAAAATATAATTAAATGTAATTAAATTAATAATGTGATCTCACGCAACGACGGTAGTCCACCCTCGAGCAAAGATCCCATTGATAAACAAAATGAAAAAAAAAATGTGATCTTCTATAGGGGTTGTCGTTTGCGCTTGAGTAGAGTCCCACTTATAAGTAAATAAAGAAAGAGCTAAGAATATAGAGTAATTGCACCAACCAAATCTTGGTTGGTTATTTCATTCAGTGATAGAATATAATTATTGAAGATAGATGATACAAATGATTGGAAGTGACTACAAGTGATTTGGGGTGATTTCTAGTGATTTGAAAGTGATTTCATGGTATTTTAAGTGATTACAAAGTGATTTTAGGTGAAATGATCAAAGTGAAAGGAGGCTATGATTGAAGAGAGTTTAAGGCTATGATTGAAGAGAGTTTAGGCACTTTTGAGAGTAAGAGAGTTTGGATGCTTGGAGGCTTGAAGGTTTGAATGCTGGAGGTGTCTTGTTCCTTCCTCTTCTGCTCCTTTTATAGAGAGATTCGGGCACTTTTGTTTGAAGTGAATAGTAACTTTTTTTCAAAAGTTCTTGGCTCCTTCTGAAGATTTCTTAGTCTAGGCTGAATACTAAGATTTTTTCCCCATATTGCAACAACATGTGATTTCCTTTTCTTTTGTTCATTTTTGGCTCTTTTCCTTCTTGGTGATGTAGTTTCCTATACTCGACATCATCCTCATCCTCATTTGATAGATTAATACCGACAAAAGAATAGTACAAGTGCCAAAACTTAACACAGAGGGATACTTAAGTACCAAAAGTTACAAAATGTACACTTAGGTGCCACTTTTTTTTTTTTTTTTTGAAAATTGGGACACTTGAGTGCGAAATTTGGCAACCTTGATCAGAAATCCTACGTGTCAATTTTTTATTAATATAATTCACCTACGTGGCTCGCCGAAGAGCTAAGTCAACAAAGAAGATTCAAAATAACGTTGTTTTTTGCTTATCTAGCTACGTTAGTATGCAAAACAATGTTGTTTTCGGCTTATTTAGGCACATAGCGTTGTCGTTTTGCATTTATCTCAGCGGAAAAATGCCACGTCAGCATTTTGGCCAAATTTTCTTGCCGTCCACACTTAACTGATCCATTTTTCTCCGATCTTGTAACTTAAATATACATTTCCTAACATTTAGCATTTAAGTGTCCCCCCGTGCCAAGTTTTGGCATTCATAGCAATTATATTGATTGGTATTGCCATTGTGATGGGATTCATTAAAGGAACCTATTGATTTTATTTTTGACATGATTTTTTGTAATGCAACAAGAATATTCTGCTAGTGATTAAATTGTTGCCAAGGGGGCTTGGAAGTGATTTTAGTAAGTTTAGGACACCTGGAGTGTCTAAACATGGCACGGAAGGACACTTAAGTGTCATAACTTTGGAAAGGTACACTTAAGTGCCAGTTTTGGAGTAAAGTGGAACACTTAAGTGCTACTCCGGTCAAAATCTGGCCAAATGGCTGCCGTGGCAATTTTCCGACGAGTTGGGTGCAAAGCGGCGTCGTTTTTCACACTGACATGGCGAGAAAATGCAAAAACAACGTCGTTTTGTGTTTGATGTGTAAATAATTAATATAAAAATTAATTAAATTAAATTTAAACTTAATTTATTTAAAATATTCTAAAAAATAAAAAACTTAAATTTAAAAAACTTAAAATTAAAAAAAAATTAAAATTAAAAAATTAAAATTTAAAAAACTTAAAATTTAAAAAAAATTTAAAACCTTAAAATTTAAAAAACTTAAAATTTAAAAAACTTAAAATTTAAAAAACTTAAAATTTCCACCTCAGCCACCCCCTTCGCCCCCTTTTTTTTTTAATTTTTTTAATTTTAAGTTTTTTAATTTTAAATTTTTTAAATTTTTAAGTTTTTAAATTTTAAGTTTTTTTTTTAAATTTTAAGTTTTTTAAATTTTAAGTTTTTTTTTATTTTAAGTTTTTCAAATTTTAAGTTTTTTAAATTTTAAGTTTTTTTTTTAAATTTTAAGTTTTTCAAATTTTAAGTTTTTTTAATTTTAAGTTTTTTTTTTTTTTAAGAATTTTTTAGAATTTTAAATAAAATTAAGTTCAAATTTAATTTAATTAATTTTTATATTAGTTATTTACACATCGACACAAAACAACGTTGTTTTTGCATTTTCTCGCCACATCGGCATGCAAAACGACGCCGTTTTGCACCCAACCGGCCGGAAAATTGCCACGTCAGCCATTTGGCCGGATTTTGGCCGGAGTTGCACTTAAGTGTTCCACTTTACTTTGAAATTGGCACTTAAGTGTACCTTTCCGAAGTTATGGTACTTAAGTGTCCCTCCATGCCAAGTTTTGACACTTGGGCTGTTCTTCTGCCGATTTTAGTTGAAGAAATTGTGTAATTTTGTGATCTATAAGTGATTGAGTATTTGGGGGGTTTCACCAATTCAACTAGTTTATAACTGATTGTTCGGAAAGGTTATCAATATACTTAAAATTGTCTCACCATTTAGTTTTAACCAGGAAACTCTGAAGTTATGAGGAAGTGCATAAGATTAGAAAATTTTGATTAATGATCGATTGATTTGGAATGGGTATAGAAAACTTTTATGTTGTTTTTAAATTATGGAGGAAAAAATTTCAATAATAGGACCAAAATGATTCCACTATTATTGAAACCAAAAAGGTAATTCTTCAATATTGAAATCTATTCTAAGATAGAAAAGTCAAGTATGGTAATTGTTTTCATTTTGGCAGAAAAAGGCATTCCACCATGTTTGTTGGTAATCCCAATAAATGAAAATAGGAAAGTATGATAATTTTGTAGTTAATCTAGTTTCAAGTCGTAATTAAATGTGAGGGATTGGTTTCCACATGTCGGATGAGATAACTTGGAAGATTATGACTGTAGAATGGGTAATATGATTTATATTTTCAGGTGATGCAAGATGTGTGAATGTGACTAGTTTGGTTTTGACTAGGATTTGCAGCTTGGGATTTCGATAAATTAAGTGGTTTGTAGTACCAATTTTCTGCGAAAATACTTTTTGCAAAAACTTTTGGGTTTTCATGATAAAATCCATTCTCTACTTCCATGATAACTTGATGTTGACTTTTGATAATAAATTATGATTTTGTTGAGAACTATGATGATGATGATGATAATTGTGATACTACTACTGAGGTAGTAAGATTTGTAATAGAGGATGATAGCGATTTTATGATTACTTAATTGGATATTCTTTTGATGATTGTGATTCTTTTGAATTGTGAAAAGTTAATGGTGATGGGTTAAGTGTGATTTCAATTTGTTTTGATAGATTTTATTGGGCTATGTCTACCCAAGTTTTGATCTTAGTAGAAAGTGATTATAATTTCTGGTTTGTGATCTTGTTTTGGGCTTCTGTGATTGTGATGAGAGGGTTTTTTGTTTAGCCTGTGAAAGTAATGGAGATTGAAACGGGGTGAGATTAGGTGAAAGTGATTGTGGTAATAGTGTTTATTGGGCTTTGGTAAGGTCTAGCCATATTTGTAATTGATGAGGTGTTGGTATTTGTTGTAATGGTGATTGTTGGTGGTTGGGATTCTGATTTTGAGTTTTCGGTTGTCTTTTTTGGACAATTGTGTAGGCATTATTTTTCCTGCAAAAATTCTCTCGTTAGAAATTTAGGTAAAGAATTTGAGGATCCCCTGATAAATTTAATATCAAAATCAAAGACGGATATGACTAATTTGTTTTGAAGCAATATTTAATATAACACCTCTTTTGCTGATTTGCAATCGATGTGAAACAAAAAAAAAATTATTTAAGGGGTCACCTTGAAATTTGGATATTATTAAAACAATAGCTAATATTTTTGTTTTTTTTTTATAGTAGAGTAATTTTGCTGAGTTTGGTTCCAATGTTTTAAGATGAATTGAATGATTTGTTCTTTGTTATTTTTTATTTGTTTGAGGATATTTCCATAGCCTATTTCTAAGGCATTTATTTCGATGATTTTGAAAGCGATGGCGTCAGCTAAGTGGGGGCAAAATACCTCCAGAACATGAGCTTTAATTTGTTTAACAATATTAGTGTGAACTAATGTCTAAGGTGGGGGATATTTTTTGTAATCTTTGGTGTAAAGATTTACATAATATATTGATGGTTGGGAAGAATCTAGGATGTAATTGAGATTTCCTAAAAATCTTTATAATTGGGTCTTGTCTTTGATTTCATTAGAAAATTTTTCTGCAAATAAAATTGACTTTCTATTGGAATAATGGTTTTTTGTGAAAAATAACGTCCTAAAAATCTGATTTTTGTTTGGAAAAATGATATTTTGATGGGAGAGACTACTAAGCCATTTTTCTTGATAATGCTTGTAAGAACAAATATATGTTTAAAATGTTAACCTATTTTAGCTGAAAATATTAGGACATCATCCGTGGGTACTAGAATTTACTTAGAATAAGAATTAAAAATGCATCATAATATATATATAATATATATATATATATATATATATATATATATGGAAATATATGTGTTGATAACATGCTGTTTGTTTTGCGTCCTTTGGGTCGAAGAACGGCTTGTGTCATCTTCATTCTTATTGGTCTCAAGGTATGACAAACAAAGCTTCAAATCCCCACTAATTAATGTCTTTTGTCTTCCTTGGACAACTTCCTTTTTTTGCTTTGTTTGTTTTACTAATCAAATGCACGCCCATTCGTATTGGTACACTGAGGACAAAAAGGTTTTGATTCTTTACGGCATTTTCACCAACATTTGGTTCGGTTCAGCTTTACCATCGGCAAATGGATACACGATGACGCAGATTCAGGTCAGTATTTACAAATTCCAGCAGAAAAACCAACTTTGGCAAGAAGTAGTTATCGACATTATCAAGATCGAGAGACAACTGTCGTCCCTTGTTCAAGTTACGATGCATTCTGGGTGCAAAAAATTAACCTTTGTTCAAGTTGTGTCATGCTCTGAATCACCTGTGTTACTAATCTTTGAAGGGGCAAAGCTGATGTCATCTGTCATAAAAAATTTAGAATGATATTATCTGGATTTGACAGAACAGTATTTCGATTGAGACATTAGTATACTTGGTGCCCATTAGTGGTCGTCTATGTTTGGATGCTCGTTATATTCATGTACTGATATGGAGCTATATTCAGCTTTGTCATATTGCTCATACTATTTTTCTATAGATGATAAAGCACATAGTGTAAGCTTAGCAACTTATAACTGATCACTCGTGCTAATGTGAGATCATTATGAAGGCGATAATTTCTCATTTTTGCTGTTACAGTTGAGCAAGCCATCAAGGAGACGACCGCAAGGGAACGGGCTCTTGCTTTGAGTGTGTTGTTTAGCATCATTGCTTCTGGAGGCTTATGCTTATTGCAGAGAGCTCTCTCTCTCTCTCTAAGTGGAATTTGTGCCGAGAACCGTGAACATGCATGAACGGCAATATTTTTGTGGATATGAATTCCTTGAAGCTTGAAGTTTCCATCAGGACCTCCTGATAATTCCTGCAATGTAAATTAGATATTGATGGCCTGCACTTTTATGACACCATAAATGCGTTGGATGCACCAGTGAAGTAGTCAACGGGTGAGAATATTGTCATCTTATAGGAATCATAGTGCCTCGGGCGGTAAATCCCGGGCTTGACCTCCTATGGAACTTCCCATTCGATGGTTGCTGAACCATACAATCCATTGAAGCCCGAATTCCTCTTAGGCAAAAGTCATTGTCATCATATTTCGGGATCCACCGTCCACCCTCTAGCCTTTCCACAACCGTAAACATGCCTTCTGTTAGCAAGTCATATCTTCGGTTTAACGCACCAAAATTTGGTGCTCACTCTTTCTCCATTTTTAAATGCTCTACTTTTTGGTAGGGTGATATCTTCTTTCATGTCACCAAAATTAAGTCCAAGAGGAGAGTCGCCCAAAGGAGAAGGCAAGAGTGTTGGAATTGTTCAGCTGCTGTTTTCTGTCATGTTTTCCTCTGTTTTCCTCTGTTTTTTTTTATTAAAAAACAGCCAAGTGCATTTAGTGTTATTTTGCTATTTTCTAGGAAGTGAATTAGCACGTTTAGGTGCAGTTATATTCTGCACGTGTGTGTGGTTTGTAAGCAGTTATTGTTCTTGTTTAAGTTATCCTGTACTTGACAGTTTCCTTAGAAAACTGACGTACACAAGTTTGTGCTATGTTTTCTCTGTGCTTCTCTTCCTCTATAGCTTCTGGTTTTCTGTTTTCTTGTTTACTGTTTTTGATCGGTAACAACGGTGGTATCGAGCGTGAATGATCTTGAGGGACTGTGAAGTGAAGCAAGTATCGAAGTGTAAAGAAGTTAAAGGGTGATGGAGACAGGGTCAAGTGGTTTCTCTGCGATGGCTTCTCCAAGTATTTACTTGGAGAGAATTATCAAGCATGGGCTGTTAAGATGACATCATTTTTGGAGGGTCATGATCTGTGGGAAGCTGTGGAGGATGATTATGAGGTTGCTCCACTTCCAGACAATCCGACCTTGAATCAGATAAAGTACCATAAAGAGAGAATCACAAGGAAGGCCAAGGCAAAGTCATGCCTGTACGCTGCTGTTTCACCCACTATCTTCACAAGGATCATGAGATGTGATTCTGCAAAGGCAATATGGGATTTCTTGAAGGATGAATACGAGGGAGATGAGAAGATAAGAGGCATGAAGGTGCTGAATCTCTTGAGAGAGTTTGAGAGACAGCAGATGAAAGATTCGAGTCGGTGAAGGAGTACTCGATAGGTTGGTTGGGATAGCTGAAAAATCAGAGTTTTAGGGACTGACTTGAAGGATGAAAGGCTTGTTAAGAAGATCCTGGTGTCTCTTCCAGAGAAATTCGAAGCCACCATAGCATCTCTGGAAAATACAAGAGACTTAGCTGATATAAAGCTTGCGGGAATTGTTAAATGCTCTGCAGAGCACGGGAGCACGTAAGACCGATGAGAAGAGAAGAGTTTGTAGAGGGTGCGCTGCAAGCTAGAGTGAAGTCAAATGATGGAGGCAAAGGGAAGAAATGGATTCAGTCCGGAGAAAATGCCGGTGACTCCAAGTTTGTAGCAAAAGAAGGAAACTCTGGTGGGTCTAGCAAATGAAAGATGAACAAAAAGTCTTGTCAATATTGTGGTGGAACTAATCATCAGTTTTTTAGATGTTGGAGAAAGCCTGATGCTAGATGCAGAAGATGTCACAAGTTGGGTCACATGGAAGCCATCTGCAAAGAAAAAAATTACCAGCAAACAGGAAAAGCACAGGTAGCAGTGAATGAAACCGAGGAAGAGCACTTGTTTGTAGCTTCTTTTTCTGAATCTTCTGTTGGGAATGATGCATGGCTGGTGGATAGTGGATGTACCAATCATATGACTAGCAATTTGAAGCTGTTTAGGAGTCTAGACAGTCGTCAAGTCCGAGTCGAATTGGCAACGAACAGTATATTGAAGTGCAAGGGAAGGGTACAAAGGTGGCTATTGAAGGAAATCGGGAGGTGAAACCGATCGGTGATGTTCTTTTTGTGCCAAATATTGACCATAATCTGTAAGTGTTGGTCAATTAGTTGAGAAAGGCTATAAAGTGAAGTTCGAAGGGAATGAATGTCTTATTAAAAATGCAGATAGCAAAGAAGTGCTAAGAATCCCAATGAAGGACAAGAGTTTCATGTTCAAGCCACAAGAGATGCAACAAATGGCTTTAAAGTGCAAAGAAGAAAATGTAGAGTTATGGCATAAAAGACTTGGGCATGTTCACAGGAAGAGCATGTCGTTTATGCAGAGAAATAGCTTGGCAGATGACTTGCCAAGTTTGGAGGAGGAATTTCCACAATGCAGAACTTGTCTTCTTGGCAAGCAAGTCAGATTTCCTTTCAAAGGAGGAGGCTGGAGAGCATGTGAGAAGCTGCAATTAGTCCACACAGATTTATGTGGACCTATGTCCGAGTCTTCTCTCAATGGTAGCGGTATTTCATTACCTTCACCGATGATATGACTAGGATGAGTTGGATTTATTTTCTGCGAACCAAGTCTGAAGTTGCTGATGTGTTTGTGAAGTTTAAAGCCTTAGTTGAGAATCGAGTGGGAAGAAAATTAAAATGCTCGGTCTGATAATGGTTCTCGAGTATACCGCTCACAAGTTTAAGTTGAATTGTGAGCAAGCGGGAATTGTGCGGCAGTTCATCAAGCTCCCTATTCACCTCAACGAATGGGGTCGGTGAGAGGAAAAACAGAAGTATTATGGAGATGGCCGATGTATGATGCAGGAGAAGATGTTGCCTAAGAAGTTACGGGGCTGAAGCTAATACTTTGCGGTGTTCTGTTGAACAATGTTGCCCACAAAGGCCTTAGAGAGGTCAACACCTTTTGAAGTCTGGTATGGTGTTAAACCTTCTGTGAAAAATTTGAAGGTTTTTGGGTGTTTGTGTTATACTCATGTTCCTGAGGTCAAGATGAACAAGTTGGATAAAAGAGCTGAGCTTGGAATCTTCATTGGGTACAGTCTCCAATCAAAGGCTTACAGGATTTTTCACCCTATGACAGGGGAAGGTGACTGAAGCGAGAGATGTTGTTTTTCTAGAGGAAGATGAGTGGAATTGGATGGAAGGAAAAAGTGCGAACAAAGAAGAGTTCGAAAAACAACCTACAACAGAT
Source organism: Eucalyptus microcorys (assembly GCA_014182515.1). Taxonomy (NCBI): domain Eukaryota; kingdom Viridiplantae; phylum Streptophyta; class Magnoliopsida; order Myrtales; family Myrtaceae; genus Eucalyptus; species Eucalyptus microcorys. The sequence goes on from CM024567.1 coordinate 15,155,304, forward strand.
GTAGAGGTTGATGAAGTTATAGATGGATTGGAAGACAGTATGGATGATTTACCAGTGAGAGGCACAAGGTCACTTGCTGAAATCTATGAAAGAAGCAATGTGGCAATGCTCGAACCATCTAACTTTGTGGAAGCTAAGGAGGATCAGAGGTGAATTGTAGCAATGCATGAGGAGATTGCAATGATCCGTAAAAAACCACACATGGGAGCTTGTTGACGGACCATCCGATAAGAATGTGATTGGGGTTAAGTGGGTGTTTAGAACAAAACTTAATCCCGATGGTTCCGTTAATAAACACAAAGCTAGACCGGTGGTGAAAGGCTATGCACAAATATGGGGAGTAGACTATTCTGAAACATTTGCTCCTGTTGCACGACTTGATACAATAAGGCTACCGTTAGCTATTGCAGCAGAGAAAGGATGGCCTATATTTCAGTTAGATGTCAAGTCTGCATTTCTGAATGGAGAGCTTGAGGAGGAGATTTTTGTTGAACAACCTGAAGGCTTCAGTATCAAAGGGCAAGAAGAGAGTGTATACGGGTTGAAGAAAGCTCTATATGGACTCGAAGCGGGCTCCAAGAGCTTGGTATGGGAAGATAGATCGATATTTGCAGGATTTTGGCTTTGTAAAAAGCTTAAGTGAGTTCACTCTTTATGTCAAGAAGGTGAATCACGGTGTTGTAATTCTGTCACTTTATGTAGATGATCTATTAGTGACGGGAATGATATGGAATTGATAGAGAAGGTGAAGCAAGATCTATTTGCGCTTTTTGAGATGTCGACTTGGGAAAGATGGCTTATTTTTTGGGTCCGGAAGTCAAACGGGCTTCATATGAGATCTTCATTTGTCGAAAAAATACATGAAGGAAATTCTAAAGAAGTTTCGGATGGAAGATTGTCGAAGTGTAAGCACTCCTATGGCTGCTAAAGAGAAGGTGCGAAGAATGATGGAACAGATGCAGTAGATGCTTCTATGTATAGAAGTCTGATTGGGTGTCTCATGTATCTTACAACAACTAGACCAGATATTCTATTTGCCGTGAGTGTTTTATCCGGGTTTATGAGTAGTCCTAGTTAGTTACATTTGATTGCAGCAAAAAGGGTATTGAAATATCTCAAAGGAACATTGTTCTTTGGTGTGAAGTTTAAGAAATGTCAGAAGTTTAATTTGCAAGGATTTTCTGATAGTGACTGGCTGGTTCGGTAGATGACATGAAGAGGACGTCTGGATATTGTTTCGCTTTGGTTCCGCTTGTTTCTCCCGGTGTTCTAAAAAGCAAGAGATTGTAGCTCGCCCTATTGCGAGGCTGAGTTTATAGCAGCTACTACAGCTGCAAATCAAGCTTTGTGGCTGAAGAAGATAATAAAGGATTTGTGGTTGAATTCCAATAATTGCATTGAAGTTAATGTGGATAATCAGGCTGCTTTAGCAATATCTCAGAATCCAGTTTTCCATGGCAAAACCAAGCATTTTAAAGTCAAATTTTTCTTTCTGCGTGAGGTGCAACAAAGTGGCGAAGTTAGGTTGGTCTATTGTAGATCTGAAGATTAGCTTGCAGATATGTTCACAAAACCACTTCAGGCTGGAAGATTTGAGCTGTTAAGAGAGAAAATAGGAATCTGCAGCAGCAACTGATCCAAGGAGGAGTTTGTTGGAATTGTTCAGCTGCTGTTTTCTGTCATGTTTTCCTCTGTTTTCCTCTGTTTTTTTTTTATTAAAAAACAGCCAAGTGCATTTAGTGTTATTTTGCTATTTTCTAGGAAGTGAATTAGCATGTTTAGGTGCAGTTATATTCTGCACGTGTGTGTGGTTTGTAAGTAGTTATTGTTCTTGTTTAAGTTGTCCTGTACTTGACAGTTTCCTTAGAAAACTAACGTACGCAAGTTTGTGCTCTGTTTTCTCTGTGCTTCTCTTCCTCTATAGCTTCTGGTTTTCTGTTTTCTTGTTTACTGTTTTTGATCAGTAACAACAAAGAGGCCGATCTGTACATCATACAGGTCGGGTGATGATGGACTTCCTAGAGGAAGTGATTCTCTCGTTGCTATTGCTTTAGCTAAATTCTTAAATTCTTGGATATAGGCCGATAGCATGTGAGGACTATACAGCAGAGAAGCAGCTTGCCAAACATAACTCATCAACCTCAATCTCAATCTGTTCATATGTGACTCAGATTTAATCTCAACCTTATTCTGGGCAGATGTGCTTCTTGGCCCCAACCTTAATCTATTCAGCTTGATAAATACTAGATAATAGTAGATAATGATCCCATAGCGATCTCAATGATGCAAAATTTTTGAAGGAAAAATGATCTTTCGTGATATCAACAAAATATCCTATTTGGACCAATCAGAAGAATGGAATTCAACCATTTTTTCCTCCTATTTATCCTAGTCAATGGTAAAGAAAAGCAAATGTGAGTGTTGCATTTTGTTCTGGGTTTGATACTGATTTGCTTCTATAGTCTGCATAAGAAAGCACCTCGTATCGTTGTTGGGCGTATTCTTCAGAGGTTGCCACATACTGTTAATAAGCATTCATAAGTCCTGTGACTACAACCTGGGGATCCTCCATTCAGTATTAACGCCTCCTTTACTGCCTCCCTTGGTCGCAGGCCAGCTGTCATTGTGAATTCTGTGAATTCAAAAAGCTTTGGAAAACTTAGCCTGGATGTTTAAGTTGCTTCTATGGCACAGGTTGCTGTAAGGTGCTCAAGGTTTCCATATGACAGTATGATACAGTTAAATCTCTTTGAGTCTCGCAATTTTTTTCGGGACATCTTTAATCAACTCTGGAATGTATACCTAAAGGCTGTACTTCAGTTCTTGAATCTAATTGTGCGAAAGTTTCTGCATACCGACATATTTGTGTTCACTAGTCCGTACGATTGTATGGTTATAATATCATGTCATTGGAGCGAAAGAAAGTCTATCTCACTCAGATGTGGAAAATGTGGAAAAGTATTTATATTCCGATTTTAGTTAATAGACACAAAAAGAACAGAACTGCTTGTATTGGCTGACATCATGAATTATAGGGACTGTCATCCAACTTGAGCCATAAGGTAGTGTTAGGTTGGTCAGTTGCTGAGTTACTTATGGAATTTCCTCTATAGTCTTTATATTGGATCTTGAGAATCTGATCCTAATAGGTATAGAGTTGCAGAGACATTGAGCTATGGCCGTTCTGGATGGAACAATGGACTCTTTGTAAGGAGACCATTGCTATGACAAGAAATTAAGATCCTCTGATGGAATTAGACAGAAATGAACCTCTTGGTACAGAAAGAATGATCAGTTGTCTTAATCTCAGCATTTGAATTGGAAGAATAGTTAGCTGCATTGCAGTATATAGAGCAGCGCTTAGGCATTGGATCATGTCTATATTATTGTCATAAAGGCAAAGGTAATGTCATCATAACGGACAGATATGATCCCTGTTAACATGTTTCCTTCAGAAAAGGTGACGGTTTTAATTTGTTGATTGAACTCGTTAAGTTCGAAGGCTCTTTCAGCAGGTCGTATCTAATGGCAATTTAGATAAACCACTCTATAAATAGATGGATGCGTACAGATAGTATATTTGCAAATTTGGTTAGAGACTCCTACCGCCCAAGCATAAGGAAGGATTATTTCGCCTGTGCTGAGTTACAATCGTCTTTGACTGCTGGCACTCTTCCTCATACTTGCTTGGTTCTTTGAGAAAATCCCTCCCGAGCTTCTAAAAGGTGTTGATCTGTCATCATTGGAATAGGACATTCTAGTGAAGTGGAATCAAACTTCATTATGTTTGAACAATCAGGTGGAATCAAACTTCATTAATGAAATAGAAATCAAAAGTATAAATTTTCTATTTGAAATAAAAATTTTCTCATCGACAGTCAATGTCGTCAGTGACATGTAGAAACGAAACGAATTTCTATTTTTAGAGTATAAATTTTTTATCGTTATCAAACTATTATTTTTGCTTAAAACTCTTCTTAAGAAATAGAAATGAAAAAATCTATTTCATTCCGGAAATCATTTCCAATGGAACAGAATGGTTGTATGTGCGTCCTCAATGTCGTCAGTGACATTTAGAAAAGAGGAAGTCACAAACCTGTGTATCCTCTTGCTGGAAGCTGAATTGCCCAGGGCCATCGGTGGTCCCAGCGACAAAACCTGCACCGAGGGATGCGGGGCATGTTTTCACCACCTGATTTCCTTTTAACTCTACTTCGATGTCCGAGAAATTTAGATATACATGTCAATAATCTATATTCCCCATTAGTTCTTCTTCGGCAGAATTGAGCAATTGTGCTTCTGTCCCATGATCTTGGTGCTCAGTATCTCGTCCGGGTACCTGCGATAGAAGAGCACAAGCCTTTGATCAGTTTGGGCCAACACGTGAATGGTGATTACCCGACTTTATCAAATCAATACCCAGGTCCTTGTCCCATGCAGAGCATATCGTTGCCATTGTATGAGGAGAGATTTGTATGCGCCGAGCACATTTGAGGACACATATCCGATGTTGGATTGACAAAATGCTCCCACAAACAACGAGCCGTCCTTTTTCCTCACCTAGGAGCTCTGCCTAGCTGTTTTACTACAGGGTGTACCTCTGGTTGCTCCAATCAATTTCGCTGACTCTAAGAACAACGAGCTGTCCGCACCTAATCTCACAAGGGGAAAAAAAACACTATGCCCTTACCATTAGGATCAATTAGTAGCATAGTAAAAACTCATGATCGTCGTTGTTGCGAAGTCCTTAGTTGGGCACTTGCTGAAAATCCATTTCAACGCTTAAGACGGTTAATAAAGGCATTACTGTTTCGATATATTTGACAAACTCTAATGCTATGGAAATGAACTCACTAGATCCACTAACAGATTTCCCGTGACTGTTGAGGGGAACCAATCGTCAAAAAACCTCGCGGCAGCTCCTTTGTTGTCCCCATTGATGAGCAAGTTGTCTCGGCTCATGGATGTCCAGTGCTTCGGGAACCAGTTGAATGCCCTGATGCTGTTTCCACTCGCTGTCGATGAACTTCAGGTTTCGCATGTCGACATTGGTCGTACATCGAGCTCTCTTGTTAGGCATATTCAGTAAATACGCACTCGGGCTTCGGTTTATACAGGCATTATCCACATCCCCTAAGAAAACGCCAACGTTGTCATTGCAATTTTTCTTAGCAGGCTGAGTCATCTTTGCATATATAGTCACCTTGGTTAACTAACACTGAACCAGGTTTCAGGTTAGTGTGAGCCTGGACGATACTTTGCTCAATGGGTTGACGGCATTTAAGGATTGTTAGGCTGTGTTTGGAAGTGACCTTGGGAAGGGACTTTGGATACTAAAAGTCTCTTCGGGCCAATATTTGAGTGTTAGGGAAAATTTTTGCAAATCCCATTAGGGAAAGATTGGCCTTCTTAAGGCTAAAAGCCCAAGATAGGTCTTAGTGTGCCCTAGGCTTTTAGCTTTTTCAGCATGCAAGAAAGCTAGGGCTACTAAAAATTTCTTCCAAAACCATCCTCACTAACTTTTTTGTTTTTTCTGTTTTGCCCTTGTTATTTGATTGTTCATCTTCTTCTTCGTTGAAGTCAACCGACATGTTACGCGAGGTTGTGAGGGGTCGGCGATGGGCTAGATAGAGGCCGGCATGGTTGCGACAATCAAGGCAACTGTCGTCGGGGGGTTGCACGAACCTTCGTGCCATTTGGGTCATGGCAACCTCAGTGAGAGGCCATGGATCTAGGTTGCCATGACCTTGAATCGGGGTTGAGCAACTCAAGTAGGTCACATGACCCTTGCCGGCAGTGCCTAACCCTAGCGGCCTTCACCAAGGCCACGCGACCTTATGCGAAGATCTCGCCTAGGTCACCCAACCCTAGACAGCCCTTGTTGGTGGTCTCCGAGGGCCGCCTGAGGTCTTGCAACCTCAAATGACGGCCACTAGCGACAAATTTGGATTGCCGATGGCCGCTTGCCCTTCGCTAGCCATCTATTTTTTTTTTTTTTTTTTTTAATAATAAAGGTCATTTGTAAATATAATTCTTCCAAATACTATTTTGCTCAAAGATACTTCACAACAAACTTTTAGGTTATAAGTTACCAAAACACAATTTGTATTTTGAAAAACTCTTTTAATTTAAAATTCTTTACATTTTTTTAAAGACTTTTCTCAAAAATTCAACCGAACGCACCCTTATATGAATCCGAGAGAGGTCACACAGTAGACCATGTAGTGCGAGTAACCTCTAGGACCTGCGAGAGTGCGTATGCCACTGACTGCCACATTTTCTTTAGTGTACAAATATCCAAACTTGCAACTATTTTTAAGAAAAAAGGAGCTTGCTCCCGTATTAGAATTGTAAAATTATCAATTGTTATGTCCAAGGTATGCAATAATCAGGAATGTTGTTACATTAAGTATAGTCAAAATCCACACAACGTGCTTGGTTATGAATCAATCAAGATAGACCCGACAGATGGACCAAACCTTAATCTAAGCCTTTTGAGAACCTTAATGTTGACAAGCTGCGAAGCCATTTCAGCGTCGAGATTGACAAAGGCAAACCTTGACCCATCTGAGCTCTCTGCCACGACATACGACCCTCGCCCTCAACTGGAAGTGAACCCTGGCTGTGTTTTGGTTGCAAGTTCCCGTAGCCCATTGTGTTCGCCCCTGTAGCCAGTCCAGTCATATCTGTATTTGGAAGAGTAGGTGAACGTATACATGAAAGAAATGATCTTTACTATGTGTGGCTCTTGATTGTTTAAGTAATTAAATATTAAATTCAGCCTTCATCAATAACTTAAGCTTTTCGAACAACTAGCAGTGGTCTACAAAATTTCATATAGATCAGAGCTAGAGATCTTGATCTCAAATCTTTCAATGCCTCATTGTCTCCATAATAAAATTTTCACGCTTAATACTAGGCATAAAAAAACTAGACTAAATGCGTTTGTGTCTTGCTTTGCTCATCGTTTACAAAGTGTTCACATTGGTTATTGATCAAATGATCAATTGAGGGACTTAAATATGTCATAAGGAACGCAATCACTTAGGATTTAGGGTGGAGTTTCAGCTTTGTATGTTATTCTTTGTTTGTAATGATCGAGCCGTCAAGATGATATGTCCTAATCAACTTGATTTGGGGAGTGATTGTGACATAATTACTGGAAACTTGGCAAAAGAGAGTCTTCTCCTTAGGTTGCTCGGCTTGAGGGATCAACAATGCAGTTCTCTTGTCCATTTATTGGTGCGGAATATTTGTGATTGCACAATCGGAAAACAATTAGCTTGCGAGTTACAAACAACTAAAATTTAGATGCAATGACTATTGAGTGATATTCATGTATTATTTATAAAAATTATCTTAAACTGTGAAACGGGTTTGTGTTAGAGCAATCTAAGTGTCGTGTTGCTAGGGCGAAATGATGGAGTGCTACACCTTAGATGGTGAGAGTATAGCAATCGAAAGCATCACCATTTGGTATATATGGTAAGTTGACCTTAGCCGAAAACATTGCCATTTGATTTATATGGTAAGTATATTGTTTGGTGTTTGTATGTAAGTTTGACCTTTAGTTAGTGACCTTACATTCGATAAACACATAGATCTTTAGCGGTTAATTTCTCAAGAAAGTACATAGACCCATTGTAGAAATTATTTTCATTTATAATTGATGCTATTCACAGTGTCATCGCAATTTAAACGACAAAATGTGGAAAAATATGTTTTGATAACATTAAATATGGATAACATGTATCGATCCTTCTCGATATAGAGTCCATACCACATGTGTTGGACTTGCGGATAGCAATATAGAACAAGAGTTAGAGCCCAAGTTTAGCGCATGGGTGATGATGCGGCCCATTGGCCATTCCTGCTTTCACGATCATCGATGAATGCATAGAGTGGCAAGTGCAATGGTATAACGTATCTTGATTTATGTCGGCCACAATTCCGCCAACGATAAATTTAGGACTTGATTTGACTAAAAGACGGAGTATCTAACTCTCTATAAAAAAAAAAATGCCGATTGATCGACCGTGAACTGTTGAGATCATCCATCAACAGTCCCCGACATGTAGATTAGAAACCTTCGTCAAGAAGCGTCGAGTCGATTAGATTTTGAAATTTTATAAGTTCATTGACAACGACTAAAAGACGACCGACTAGAGAGGAGAACCATCAGTGGTCCACATCGCTCTTTCATTGATATAGACGTGTACATCCCTCCAACCGAAGAAAGTCTCGTTTTCTCCCTTAATTCTAGATATATATCTACGGCTTCCACGTGGGGTTGTGCTCTTAACTCCAGAATGGATCCGCGCAATCTGGTCGACCACAGTCTTCTGTCCATTGCGTTTGATTCGATCGAACCCAAGACTCTCAAACCAGACGGAAACTGCCACCCGTCCTATGGAGGAGAGGTGGCTGTCATAGAATGTACTCGAACTGCTCCTGGACCCTACCATGATTCTCGCCGTTTCTGGACCTTCGTTTTGGTGCATTTGGCAAAACATCAAAGGGGGGTTGTCAAGTGGGGTTCCGAAGCATCATTCCTTGCATGCTATAGTCAATAAAGAATACATCTACTCTCTCTGTCTCTCTCCCTCTCTCTCCCCATTAAAGCGGCAACTATACCCCATGCCGACATGAAATTATGCTAAAGCTTTTCTCTCTCCTCTCTCATCCCGGCTTCAGCAAGAAGATAAAAGGCAACCGACCATCGTTCTAATCAAGCCATTTGATGTGTGGGGCGAAATGTTTTAAGTTTATTAAGAACACCAAAATACTTCATTAACAAACCCTACTAGCAATAAAGCAGAGACATATGTAAGCACAAAGTACTAATATACAATACTCGCTCACTTTTACTTTCTTTTTTCCTTTTCACATGAAAACTGAAATTATAGCCCGCAATTAAAAACACATTAATCAAAACAACCACCGCGGCAAAGCAAATCCACACGTAAACTTTAAGAGCAAAGGCGGTTTCTCCCCCTCAGTGACACTCTTTTTCCTTTTCCTTTTCCTCGTCGACCTTGGGGTGGTACCCTGGCAGCTTTTCCTTGATCTTCTCCAGCAACCCCTTCTTCTCCTTGGGAGATCCGTCCTGGCATGGCGGCTCCACCGGCGCACACTCCGCCGGAGGGGGCGGCGGCGGAGGAGAAGAGACCTCGTCGGCCTTCTTGTGACCTCCAGGCAGTTTCTCCTTTAGCTTATCAAGGAAGCCCTTCTTGTCATCCGCTGGCGCACCAGGCTCGTCGCACTTCTCCACAGGGACGGTCGTGTCCTCCTCGTGCATCTTCTCTTCTTCTTCCTTCTTCTTCTTCTCTTTCTTATCCTTCTTCTTCTTCTTCTTTTCCTCCTCCTCTCCTTCCTCTTCGTCGGACTGCACATTTCATATACGACACAGTTAGTGATCTGTTTATGACTCCAGACATCAAACATCACTTATACCGGGGCAGACTCCATGTCCATGATCACCGCAAAATATCCATCAGTGCACGCACGATCATGATCAAGAAACAAGCCAAAACTAATCCACAACAAGAAGACCCAGAGAGAGAGAGAGAGAGAGGGGGAAAGTGAGGGATGCGGCAACTTACAGAGCTGGAGCTGCTGCTATTAGATCGGTGGAGTTTCTCCAAAAGGCCATGCTTCTTCTCCTTCTCTTTATCCTCCTCCTCCACGACGCACTCTTCCACCTTTACCTTTTCCTGGAACTCCGCCACCATCACCTCCTCCTGCTTCGTCTCTCCCTCCTCCTCCTTCTTCTTCCCCATGAAGTCGAGCAGCCCGCGGTCCCGGGTCTCCGCAGTCCCTTCCTGGACGACCGGGGCCTCGCACTCGTGGGTGGTCTTGCTCTCGTGATCCATTTGCTCTAAACACACGGCGCCGCTGCGATCAACGACCGGCGATCTCCGAACTATGCGGTAACGCGAATAACAAAGGAGCGACAGACGGATTCGTCGAAGCTTTCTCTGGTGTTTCTGAATGGGTTTTCTTCGTGATGATGCTGAGGAGTGAGTTTGGGCGGGGTTTTTATAGCATAGAATTGACGCGGCAATGACACGATTAAGCAAGAAGAAGGAAGAAGGAATTCTGGGGAGGGAGAGATCTGAAGTGGGCCCACCTAGGGGGGGGCGCCAATCCGCTCCCGCTTCTGTAACCGACGTGGCGCGTTAAAAGAGAAGTTGCAGCCGACCCAAAAAGGGAATCGCCACGGGCCGACGCGCCGAGGGAACGCACGCGCCCACGCTGCTCTCGACGTGCGCCTCGCTTTCGTCGTATGGCGCGTGCGCTTGCGGTGTACGCGAGCGAGGGGAGCTGGAAAGGCACAGTCAAACGGTGGGAAAAAAAAAGGAGAGAGAAAGTAATGTAGAGAGAGGAGGGAGGCGAGGGGAGGTGGGTGGCGCTGTCCTAGCCACTAGGAATGGGACACGTGGAGATGCGTCGTGGGATGGATGTCCTTGGTCGGGGCCCGCAGGTGCAGATGTCGGCCTCTTGGCAGAGGATGATGGCGCAAAGGTCGGCGTGGGGGCCCACGGAGCGATGTGCGGGCCCACGTGGCTAGTTAATTGCCTTTCTGTCTCTTCAATTGCCCATGACGTGCGCTTCTATGACTTTCGAACGGAGGGTTTATTTCTTCTTTTTTGGTCGATAAAAGAAAATTATAGGTTAGGGTTAATATTAGGGTGATGATTTCTTACGCGACATCATAATTTAGCATGATGTTAATAGGGTTATATTCAGGTTAGGCTGGTAAAAATTTCATGTCAATTCACGATATAGAATTAATAGTCATGTCACATTCATATTCAACTCATAATAAACAAAATTATCTTGTATGACTCGTTGAATTAACTAATTAGTGTCGACGGGATTTGTATGTGTCCGACTTTCCATATTATTCACTATCAAGATATGTTAATTGGTGATACTTGGTTGATCCTAAACATATTAATAATTTGACATATAATATTTTGTGTATTGCATTTTGTAAACAAATTTTATAAGAATTAGAAATATTTCATGCCAGGTTTATATTGGTGATTTATTCTGTGTCAATGAGTATATTTCAAGTCATAGTAAGTTATGCAAACATGTTGATCCATTAACCTGTTATATAATTGTCTTACATGAGTTATATCACGTCATCCCATTAATTTTGAGATCATATTCATGTCAAGTAACTAATGATGTTATGTTCAGGATGACTTTTTTTGTAATATACTCTTATGTTGACACAACACGAACACAACATGTGAACATGAAGTGCCATTTCAAATTTATAACCATTGAAACTAAATGTCATTAATCTTAACCATTCATCAAATTTTAAAATGACTTTATACGTAAAAACTATGAGAAAATGTAAGTTACGTCAACAAATTATTAGGGCAAACCATAGTTTTGTTCGATTTGGCGAATCAAATTGAACTAAAGTAAAATAATCAATTACATTGGAATAGGAAGGTGATTTTAAAAATTTGATTCATAAATATAACCAAACTGCTAAACCGAATAGTATTGTAATATACCATAAATTTATATCCAATCTTTACCTCGAGTCGAGTTTTGGGCATAAAGCATGCGAGGTCAAGTCGAGCTCAAGTCCGGCATCATATCAATGAAACTCAATTTTTCAAATTACATTATCTCAATTTCGATTCGACTTTTTATTCAAGTCGAACCAAACTGTATCCTGCTCATCTCTACGAATCACAATAAGATGGATTGTTGCATCAAGAGGCCATGGAAGTGCTGGATTCACAGCGCATCAGAAGACTCAACAAATCCAGAAACAAAACAACTCGAAGATAAATCAATTTCTGCAAAAATCAAATACGAAAAAAAAATGGAAAAATGGGTCGGGATTGATCTGGGGGCTACCGACATGGCTGAGGCAGAGGGGAGCTTCGAGACCTGCGACTGGTAGTTGCCCTGTCAAGTTGTGGCCCTGTCATCGATGAAAATGTCCACCCGGCATCGGGCATGGGATGCCGACGTACTCATTTGTTTCTTTCTTCCCCTCCCCCTCCTTCTCAAATGATTCGTATTCTCAAGTGTATTAGCCATAACTGCTAATATATCTCGCGGAAACAAAAATGTATTGTTCCGAAGTATATCAAGATTTATTCTCTGATTCATATTTTGTCCGATTCATATTTTGTCAACTAATCCTCCCCCCTTTTATAATATCGAATTAAAGCCTTATTGTGAGTAAAATTTCAAATGTATTAGATCACATCATGAGAGAGAAGAGCACCCCTAAAATCACCCGACAATGTGAATTGATCGAGTCACATTACGTGAAAACTAGTTAGAACACCTCCAAATTATTATTACCCAAAAATGATCATCTTGGATATTTCTCTTTTTTGCCACATCAGATTTGAGATTGTCGCTTTTTAAAAGATACGTTACTTCGAGTAGGCTCGATCGACAACGAATTAGTCGAGTCAAAGTGTGCGAAAGCTAGTTAAAACATTTTTTTTGGTCAAAAGCTAGTTAAAATATTACCTATTTATTCTTACCCAAAAAAAAAAATCATCCTTTCCAATTTTTTTTTTTCCGTCAGTTGGAGTGATTGAGGTCGTCGCTTTCTAAGGATACGTTGCTTCGGGCGGACTCCGTGGACAGATGGTCGGTGGAGTGTCGCCAATGCCCTTTGCTTTCCCGATGCACGGAAGTGCAAAAGAAATCCTAGAACTTCACGGCCGGATACAACGGAAAGCCCCTCTCAATTTGCAACGCGTACGGCTCCTCGTCTTAATCGAGCTGACAGCTGAACGTGCGCGCCTTGGTTCCTTTTACATCTGTATCTCTCGCTTGGACCGGGTCCCGAGATCGGCTCACCGGTCCGGCCCGAAACATCAAGGCCGACCAGATTTCTTCCCAACCCAAGTTGACAGTAATCGATCTATTGTGCTGTGGCGGGCTTTGATGTAGGATAAGCGGAGGCGTCCGAATGGGGGATCCTTTCCCTTTTATAATGAGAAATCTCAACCTAGCCAGGTAAGTCGGAGGCCCTTGAAATGAGGTATTCTATTGACTGCATGTATCGAGTAGTCTAGAAGGAGCAGAAGAGACTATGCGATAGGCGTTTGCACCATAAAATGACCAATTTTGATTGTTATGAATAAGCAATAGAATTAGTTGATGAGAGTAAGGTTTTGTCAATTATGAACCGAATTATCAGCAACTTGATGAATTAGTAGCTTGAAATCTATTTCTAACCTCCGTTGATAATCGTCAATCATAGGCCTTAATAGTCACATCATATTCTTTGGAGGCTCATCACACAAAGAAACAAACACGTTATTTCAATACCTGCATTGTAGTTGTAGTTTTCAGACTTGTGACATCGATTAAATTATGACGTTTTCTTAATTGTAGTTTCTAAATTTGCATTATCGATTAAATTATGGTGTGTATCTTAGCTACATATCTTAAGTGTCTTGTCATTAATTAAATTCTCGCGTTGCACCTTTACATTCTCAAGCCTTGTCATCGATCTAATTCTAGTATAGTTTGTGTATGTTTGGTTCCATTTGAAATGATTACATTATCATGTTTTGTTGTTGATTAAATTTTAGCACAATTTGCGTACGTTCATTTCTATTTAAAGTGAAGTTATCGATTCTCTTGTCTATCTATGATATTTTCCATTTGAAATCCCTGCAAAACTTGTTTCCTTTAATAAAAAATCGAATAATGGCTTTCGATGAAAGATATTTTGTCATGGAGTCGAATTCTAATGCATTAGTAAGATGCCACATGTCATAATTGATGCATGCTCACACAAAACCCATTATTAAAATTATGGAGAAGATATGTCGCTCTTGTAAATTTTACTATGAGTTCATTGTGTTAAAACTCTCTAAAACAGCGACAATTTCATGCAAGAGTTTCTACTCTATGATACCAGATGGATAGAAAAATCGAATTTGGGATTGATATTTGGCTGAGTTTTTGCCTTGCTAAAAAATGGAAATAGCCTGGATTGAGCTGTTTGGAGTTGCCGTATGGAGGACGCAACCTTAAGATGATCTTAATGGCCTTGTCTTATACAGGAGACTACCTGTTTTCATTAACACTTGAAAAGACCGATTGATTGTACCTGGATGTTAGGTAGTTCTGTAGTCTATGCATAGTTTACAGCTTTTCTTTTGCAAGCAATCATATATTGTTCACTCAAATCGATCGTGCATTTCCAGTTCTTTTCTCTTTGCACTTTTATGTGGCGTGCTAAGTTCAATGATAATTCCGACCAAAAAAAGAAAAGGTTTCAATGATAACTGCTAGGATAACTTCACCGATGCGGGCTGGATGCAGTTGTCTTCGTCTACGGGGGGGTTTCATAGCTATTTTAGCTTTTTCAGCAGTTCCTCTATACTTTAGACGCATCGGATTTGCTTTTTATCTTGGTATGCCTCCCCACACCGTTGCTGTTGGGCATGAAAGTTGTGAAGAAAATGAGATCAGTTAGGGAAAATAAGCTAAGGGCGCGTTTTGTAACGATTCCGTTTTCGAGAATAATTTTTAATCAAAAATAATTTTTTTTTTATTTCTATTTCCGAGAACGATTTCAGAATATAAGAACGTATTTAGTAATTATACAAAATTTTTATTATTGGAAAAGAAATGCGTTTGATAGGATTGTATAATTTTATTGTTTCTTTTAATTTTTTAATATTTTTATTATATTTTTCCTTTTTTTCTTCTTTTTTTTCTTTTTTTTTTTTCTCTCCTCCTTCCTTCTTTGTGGCTAGTTGCCGGCAGTTGGCAATTGGCTGGGCGAGGTCTAGCGAGCTCGCTAGAGCCTCGCCTGGCCACCTCGAGGCTCGGCCTCGCCGATGGCTTAGCGAGCATTGCGAGGCTCAACCTCACCTAGGCGACGCGAGGTCGGCCTCGCCCTGGCCTGGCAAGGCCGAGCCTCACGCCAACCGGCGAGGCTAGAGCCGACAAGTCTTGTCGTGGCTCAGCATCTCCGGGGGCCAGTGACTTATAAAGTACCGACACTCTCCGAGAGCTTTTGTATCGTGTCGGATACATCGACACGTGTAAAACACATTTGTCAACACGTGTCAAAAAATCCAATAACTAGTCAATTTTTCCGACACTCGAGTCAAAATTCCGACATACAAATTTCCGATATTGAGGTCCATTTTAAAATTTTTCAATAAATGAGAAGTAAAAATGTATATATGTAAAAAAATAAGACACAATAATAAAAATAATAAATGAAGAAATAAATAAAATGAAAAAAAAAATAAGACACAATAATAAAAATAATAAATGAAGAAATAAGAAAAACTTCTTTTCTCTTTTAACTCACTTCTTTCTGTGATACACAATTCATCTCTTAAGTTATTTTTCTCCTCTTCCAACATATCTAACATGCGGGTCCAAAATGTGGATTGCTTGTTTTTTTTTCAAGTTTAATGAATTATTGGAATAGAGTTGAATTTGTCAAATTAAAACAATGAATAATATTAATAAATGATAGATTAATGTTTTTAGTGTAAATTCATTCTAGATTTATTTATTCATTTATTTTTATTAATTTGAATCAAATTAATTTAATTGAAATAAACATAAAAATGATAATTCATCATGTATATAATAAATATATATTTAATATCCAACGTGTCATAACGTGTTGGAATTCTCTATTTTTTGAGAAATGACGTGTTAGCGTGTTGTGTCGTATCGTATCACGTGTCAATGTCAATTCTACTTAGTTGGTGATAGGGATGTCAAAAACCAAACCGAAAACCGGGCCTAACCGAACCGAAAAATTCAATTTTTTCGGTTTGGTTCTCATTAAAAACCGATTTTTTTTATCAGTTTGGTTTTTATCGGTTAACCGAATCGAACCAAACCAACAAACCGATAAGAGCTTATTTCTTGGAAATGAAAAATATATACAACAGAAAAAAAAAAAAAAAAAAAAAAAAAAAAGCAAAAAAAAACTGAAAATTGAAAACTAAAACTAAAAACCGAAAAACCGAACCTAACAAGATTTCGGTTCGGTTCGGGTCTCATTCGGTTTGATTCGGAAGTTTTTCCTAATGGGTCGGTTCGGTTTGGTTTTTAAAAAACCGAATCGTTGACACCCCTAGCTGGCGACGCTCGGCAACCTCGCCGACCCTCGTCTGGTCGATCGCTGGCGCCAATCATGGCCAAAGCCGGTGATCGGCCAAAAGGAAGAAGAAGAAGAAGAAGAAAAGAAGAAAAGAAAAAAATAGATTATAGAAATTGTTTTCGGGAATAAAAAGTTATTTTTTTCTACTTCTTATTTATGTTCTAAATCTATTGTTGAGAATAAAAAAATAGATTTTTTATTCCCGATAACAAAAATTTTACCAAACAGGTTTTTATTCTTTTTTCGTTCTTTGGAACAAAAAAACAAAAATAGTTGTTCCAAGTAACATAAACAAATTTTAACAAACAGCTCTAAGGACGCCTCTTCCTTTGTCCATATAGACAGCAAACGTAAAAAATATGCACGCTCACTTAGTTTGTATGAAAATGAAAATTCTTAGGCGTACCTTTGTCCATTATCTTCTCTAGTAGTCGAATATGTAGGCAAGGATCGTACAAGATGTATAACCCGGGCGCAATTGGATTGTAAATGGAGTGCTCCTGTACCTCCAGGGAGAAATGGAGATTTTTTTTTTTTTTTTCGGTTGAATTAGGTGAATTGGTTCTAGGAATAGTTTTTTTATCTAGCTTTAGTGTAATAGTTGAGGCGGTTTGACTGGTCAACGGATAAAAAAAAAGAAAAGGAAAGCTATCGCCTCGGTGACCTTGAGATAAGAGGAAAGAAGGGACATGGCCGCGTTCGGACACCCGATAAGTCAGATTAATTACGTTTTGCAGTGCCGCGGTAAGTATTCAAGTCATTTATTCATACAATCATGATAATTTTCGAAATTAGGTCATATATTCGAAATTATATAAATTTGAGCTACAAAGTCAAATTTTAGAGTTATTAAGCTGTGGAATTTTATGAATATCATGGATTATGGCATTATGGAATTGTGGGGTTTGATTAGAGTCAATTTGAAGTAACAATTTAGTCGGAGTGAGATTCTAAAGTTTCAACTTGAGCTTCACGTCAAGAATAATTTTGAATATCTATTTTAGACAAGAATTTTGTTAGTGCGGAGGAGTTGCTTTGTTAGCAAGTAAACTTGATTTAGCTAATTCCTAGTTAAGTTTGTGTTTTACTCGACTTTGACATTATTTCTCGCTTGTTTGAATAGATTATGAGTTCGACAATTTGAGTAATCTTTATTATTTGGTCATAAGTGTTATTGAGTGAGTTGTACCATCTCTTTTTGAATTTATAAACTCATGTCATGAGATCAATAAAAATTCGATATATTATGATTTCTAAAAGAGCATGTTTGTTACATAAAATTTGGATTGGACATTTATAAGTTTTCGATTATTTGTGAATGCATTAAGAAACGTTTAAAACGTTTTGAAATGTTATTAGGTTTATCACATGAATTCCAAATTGGTGTGAGAAATGTCTTATGAAATGTATGTCCTGTTGATGAATGGAGTTAAGAAATATTATATATTTTGAGTTTACAAAACCTTTTTATAAAAGAATTATGAAAAACTCTTGACTTTGAGTATTGTTTATGAAATATTATATGTATTGATTTGTGAAATGCTTTATAAAATTGACTCTATTCGATAAATTTGAGTTGTGAAAGGTGATTTAATTCGATTTGTGAAACTGGTTTATGAGATGAATTATGATTTTGATTAAGATTATTGGAGAATGAGATTTATGCTTATGTGGCTAGAAATCCTTTGAAGGGGGAGTATGCCATCGCCTCATAAATTTAGGGATATTGCCTAAAAACGACGGGCTTATGGCTCATGATCAGGCACGAGCTCTTTCGAACTCATATTTCGCGCGACATTAGGGTGTTCATAAGATTTTTGTAGTAAGAAATTGTCACTAACCTATTAGGGTCGGGTAAAAACTAAGTAAGGTATGAAAATGTGTCTTATTTCTTATGTAACTAAAAAATCTAGGATCGAGAACTTGAATACACTAATTAATAAATTAGTGTCATTTCGATATCTAATCTTATTCATTTTTTTTCAAAATTTGAGATTTTTCATATCACAAAAAAAAAAAAAAAAATAGGGTAAATTTGTAACTTTGGACAAAATTTGAGGTTTTTTGTGTTTTTTTCCTGGTTCTTTATTGATTTTTCTATTTTCTTCTCTTTTTCTCTTTTGTGTTTTCCTTACTTTGTCCTTTTCCCCTGCACTCCTTCTTCACCGAACGTAGCCGTCCTTTCTTTCCTTTTGTCTTTTTTCATTTCTTTTCATTACCCCTTTTTTTTCTTTTCCTTTTCTTTTCCTTTTCCTTTTCTCTTCCCTTTTGGTCTTCTTCTTCGTGCATTCTTTGCCCGACCGAAGCCACCATCTCTCCTACACTTTTTTTTCACCGAAACTCATCGACCAAACCAACGCCATTTTAAATTAGCCTCACCGCCCTTTGTCATCAATATCGACACCGCCCCGCTCAGGCCACCGTCGAGCCGACACCCACTCTCCACCTATACGGACAAGGAGGAAGACGGGACACAACTTGCAAAAAAATAAGCCCAAATCACAACATATGGCCATAAGCCCTAATCACGGCAATGTAAACTTGAAATGGACGAAACAAAAGCGTGTAGAACAGCAACAAAACACATCTAGCATCGGCAGACGCACAAACGTTCAGGGATAGTCATGCGGGCTTCACTCAGGCATTTGTACAAACAGTTTGCGAGCATTACCAAATGTTTAGATTTCCTACTCAACCGGGACTCGAAATGGGACCAGGATTCTTGGAAAACGACCAGAAACACACAGAGACTTGGCTAAAGACCTACCGGGGCCGGAGGGACCGAAGCTCATGCGAACGGGTCGGCCACGAGCTCCAGTCGACGCCCTACAAAAGCGGAGCATACATGACCAGAGAAAACCTACTTGGTTTGGTTCGGTGGGGGTGCCGCGGCGGACGGCGGCGGACGGACGGGCCACCGACGACGGCAGATCACTCTCTCGGGCTCACGCTCTCGTCGCTCTCTCTCGGCCAAAACCTGCAGAAAAACAAGAACCCCTATCTCTCTCTCCTGGACTCTCCCCGAAGACCTCTGAAATCCTTTTGCTTTCTTCCTTTTAAGCTTGGCCAGCGACAGGTGCGCATAGCTTGTGCCACCGCCAGCCTGTTGCGGCCGGCCTGATCCCCGACCCTGGGATCACGCTGCGACCTGCTGCGACCCCGTCTTTGTACCTCCGTCCGTTGCTCTTCTTTTTGCAGAAGGCGGGAGCGGCATGAAGGGAGGAAGATGAAGAGGCATGCGGGCTGGACCCAGAAAAGAAGGGCGCCAGTCAAGGAGCGGGGAGAAGAAAAGGAGAAGAAAGAATAAAGGAAAGAAGGCTGGGTCGGCTTGGCCCGGCCCGATCCCTTTCTTTCTTTTCTTTTCTTTTTCTTTTTCTTTTTCTCTTTTTTTTTTTTCCTTTTTTCTTTTAAGTAATGGTTCTTTTAATTAATTTTCTATTTTTTCTTTTAATGAAAAGGTTCTATCACTACCAATGCAAATGCTCCTCATGTCTATATGTCATGCAATTTAATGGAATTTTTTTTTGCTAGAGTTTAAAATTTAATCCCTAATTTTCTATGCAATTAATAAATGATTAAACAAATTGTTAAAATTTAGATGTCAACATATGCATACTGTTGTGGCATCTTTTTAGGCTGAATTACCTGTTGATATAAGTGGAAATCTAGCCAAGGGGGTAAAATTGGTTATTTTAGTCATGGACATTAAGCATGACTATAGTTATATATTGAACATTAGATTAGTTGATGGTTTAATCTATTGGCGTATAATTTGATGAGATTAATAATTAGAATAGACCATTAACACTTTAATTACAAAAGATTGATCAGTGGACTGGGCCATTGATGGTCATATACATAAAAAAAGTTCTATTAGAAAGTTTGCATCTACTTTTAGTAGTTTACATATATCATATTCTAGATTTGGGATTGATAAGTTATGATATCACTTTATATAAATGCATAGTAGATACTCGATTTGTTTAGAAAATATTTACTACTCACTGAACTGTGATTGCTCACTTATTATTCAAATCATTTATTAAGTTCTTTAACTAGCAGCAAATAAGACAAGAGAAATATTGATGGGGATATTCAATAATAGGATTTTGGACATGATTAGGTATAAATTGTGTACGTCTGATAGTTGTTAGGTTTAATTAAATTCAGAGTTATACATATATATTTATGGATTGTAGAAACTCCGATCCCTCAACTCCCATTTTATTAGAGATATTGGTATATGTAGCAGGTTTATGTTGGTCTCTGTTTTAGGCTGCATCCTTGGACATCCTTGGACATGAGGGCGGTCGTGTGATTCTTCTTTTCTGATAGGAATTAGGGTGTGACATTTAGAATTTGACATGAGATGATGGAGGTCTGTATTGGCGCTCAAGATTTACACTCAAGCTTTACAAAGCTACAAAGCAAGGGAAAAGTGCCAAAAAAAATCCTAAATCTTTTGTCTTTGTGCCAATTTAGTTCTAAACTTTTTTTGGTGCCGATTTAATCTTAAACATTTTTACGTTGTGTTAATTCAGTCATTTTTGGCCAATTTTGACCGAATTTTGCTGACTGGATGTCGGGCGGCTAACGTGACTTAATCGGCGCTAACGTGGATAACTTTTAATAATATTTTTGAATTTTTGAATTTATTTTTTTATTTTTCTTCTTTTTTTCTCCTCTTCTACTTCCAGCCGGTCGCCGGACCTCGATGACCGGTTAGAGGCGATGGTTGGCGAGGTCGAGGTCGACCTCGTTGGCCAACCTCGCCAGTGGTCGCGAGGCCGCCCTCAAGGCCTAGGCGGCGAGGGCGAGCCCCGCTAGCTCGGCGCGAGGAGGCGGCCTCGAGCTGGCCTCACGTCGGGCCATTGGAAGCTTCCGACCAGATGATGAGCTCCGCGTGCCATCAAAGATCTCTCTCTTTCTCTCTCTCTGGCACGACCATCGAGCTAGCGGGGCTTTGCCCTCGCTAGATCCGGCGAGGGCGAGCCTCGCCGCCTAGCGCGAGGCCACCCTCGACCTTGCCGACCGTTGCCTCTGGCCGGTTGCCGAGGTCCGGCGACTAGCTGGAGGAAGAAGAGAAGAAAAAAAAAAAAGAAAAAGAAAAAGAAACAAAAGAAAAATAAATAAAAAATAAATAAAAATAAATAAAATATTATTAAAAGTTGTCCATGTTAGTCAGCCGGTGTCTAGTCAACAAAATCCGGCCAAAATTGGCTGGAAATGACTGAATTAGCACAACGTAAAAATAAATCGGCACAAAGACAATTTCCGATCCCTCAACTCCCGTTTTATTAGAGATATTGGTATATGTAGCAGGTTTATGTTGGTCTCTATTTTAGGCTGCATCCTTGGACATCCTTGGACATGAGGGCGGTCGTGTGATTCTTCTTTTCTGATAGGAATTAGGGTGTGACATTTAGGATTTGACATGAGATGATGGAGGTCTTTATCGGCGCTCAAGCTTTACGAAGCTACAAAAAGCAAAGAAAAGTGCCAAAAAAAATCCTAAATGTTAATCGGATGTTGATTTTTCCCTTGTCAGCTTTTGCTTTTTCGGTTTTTGCTGGGTTAGATTTTCAACGCTTTTTGCTTTTTGATCTATTTTTCTTCTTTTTTTCGAGAAGCATACGAAAGCGAAAGATCGTGCAGAGTTGTGGTTGGCCTCGCTGGCCAAGTAGCATATAGATTTTGTACATTGGGATGAACACAAATCACACGGCATCATACAGTACTGAGCTTCGCGTGCCATCAAAGATCTCTCTCTTTCTCTCTCTCGGCACGATCGTGCAGAGTTGTGGTTGAAAGTAGCATATAGAAAATATTGTTAATCGGATGTTGATTTTTCCCTTGTCAGTTTTATTAGAGATTTGGTTTGTAGCAGGTTTATGTTTTCAACGCTTGCTTTATCTACCTGGACATCCTTGAAAGATCGCAGAGTCGTGGTTGATTCTTCTTTTTAGGAATTAGGATGAACATTTAATCACACGGCATCATGGAGGTACTTTATCGTGCAGAGTTGTGGTTGAAAGTAGCTATAAAAATATTGTTAATCGGATGTTGATTTTTCCCTCGTCAGCTTTTGCTTTTTCGGTTTCTGGGTTAGATTTTCAACGCTTGCTTTATCTACCTCGAGAAGCATACGAAAGCGAAAGATCGTGCAGAGTTGTGGTTGAAAGTAGCATATATATTTTGTACAAGGATGAACACAAATCACACGGCATCATACAGTACTTCTGATCGTGCAGAGTTGTGGTTGAAAGTAGCATATAGAAAATATTGTTAATCGGATGTTGATTTTTCCCTCGTCAGCTTTTGCTTTTTCGGTTTCTGGGTTAGATTTTCAACGCTTGCTTTATCTACCTCGAGAAGCATACGAAAGCGAAAGATCGTGCAGAGTTGTGGTTGAAAGTAGCATATATATTTTGTACAAGGATGAACACAAATCATACGGCATCATACAGTACTTCTGTTCCTCTCGTGCTTACTAAGCTGCTGCCTTGCAGCTCCAACCCATGATCGATCGCTAGTCGTGGTTACTGAACAGTACTAATTATCTTATGGACAATGGTTATGTCGACATGTTCTGCACAGACTTCCGCATGCACCTGCGGATGGCGTAGGAGATTATACAGTTTATATCCTGCGAGTCCCACCTTGCAGTTAAATTCTATTCCGGCTTGAAGAAGTGAACTTCTACTCCCATTGTCACTATGCTCCAAATGGCTGCCCCGACTATGAGAACGCTGAGCACCATCCCAGACACTCCCAAAACGCCATTTATACACCACATCGCGCTGTATTTAGCGGGTTTCTTTATTAGGATCCACATCAGACAAGGGTATGCTAAGGTTATGGGCAGCGCAATTCCTCCGATCAGCCCGGCCAAGCTCAGCAAGAAGGGCAGCGCGATCGATATGAAGAACGCCAGGCATCCGAAGAAGATGCGGAGGGCCGTACGCAGCCACCGAGGACATGGTTTGTGCGTGCTGTAGGTATACCGAGACTCTAGGTTGTCGAATACTGGCATCGCGTATATCTGGAACGAGCTCAGGCTGTTGATCACAACGAGCACGCTCGCTAAGCCGAGGATGACTTTGGACGTATCGCGAAGGTGGTACTTGTACAGAGCGTTGAGGATGCCTTCATTTATAGGGATCTGTTAGAAAAAGAGAGACTGATCACGGAACGGTGGCTTAAAAGGGTAAAAACCCTTTTGAGTGACGTTGAGGAAACGTGAAGTCTAGATCGATTCTTGTGTGGTTCTCACCGAGTTTCCGTAGGCCCAGTAGCTACCAATCGCTAGTGGAAACAGGCACAGTGCTATTACCACGTACGCAAATTTGACCCCTTTCCACATGGGCTGCCTAGACGGCTTTTGTCTACTTGAAGGCATGGTCCCCTGGCAATCCAAGGCAAAACATAAAGATCAGGGCAAATACTTTAGCCTGAAGTTAGAACATTTACATTCGTTAATGATAGCGCATCTTCATGAGGCGTTCTTTAGTCGATGAGCAACGTACTTTCTCGAATGGAACTAACTTTTACCTGGATTTCGAGCACGACATTGTGGCCTCTGAACACAAAAGCCACAATGCCGACCGCATTCAGGACACTGCAAATCCTAGCCATCTCCGACCCTGTCTTCACCGGCTCATAGGAAACGCCCGCGGGCCGGCCTTTGGTGATGGACAGCGCCCAAATCAGGGTGCAGTATCCGATGGCTGTGATCGCCCCTATCAGCGAGACCCCGGCTATTGAGTTCAAGTTGGGGAGCTGAGCCAGGATGATGGCGCAGCAGATGAACACCAGGTACCATTCCACGGTGGACGGCGGATCGATGTCGCAGGTGCCGCCGCACAGGATCTCGAAGATTATTTTCATGGACCCGCCACCGATCATGATCAGGGCCACGCAGGTGCCCCCTGAAAGATACATTATTGGGAAGAGGGCCAGGAGCTTCCCCTTCTTTTCACCTGGAGTTGCGTCATTGGCTTTTAGAATTGCTATTGGCTTTTGTCATCGATGAAGCTTTATGTAAAGCGTTGGTTGATCATGCTCATGCATTAAAGCGGTCAAAAGTTTGAGCTCGCTCAGTCAATAAAAAGTCAATCTCTATGGTTATCTTTATCTGATCCGATCAACTTGTATGTTAAGATATCATTTCGTCTCGCTTTATATTCCTTTCAAAACTACCATACACCAAATAATAGCAAAGGTACAAATTACATATTAGGTACCACCCAAGCACCCACTCTCCATTTAAAAACATAACTCTTCTTATTAATTCCAACTATCCTTTTCTTTTTTAAGGATATCCTCAATCTATCAACCTCCTTTTTTTTTAAACGCATTGATTGAACTTTGAACGAGTGGTCAACACACTAGTTACCAATGGAGAGAGAGAGAAAAAAAAAAAACTCGTTCTTTGACGCACAAGAGTATCATGCTACTAAGTTCACGTGGTTATTCTACTTGAAATCGTGAACTTTTTTGGTAATTTTACTATAGTGTTTCATTGTGGATATCTTAGATAGTCTATTGCCTTGTACATCTGATTCGAATCTAAATCCGATAAAAGGAATTGAGTGTTCGGTCGGGACCACTGTACTCAGCTATTCTTTTTTACTTTTCCCCTTTGCCTTCCAGATTACGTTAGCGACTCCACATGAATCATTTAGCATACGACACATAACGAATTGGGTCATTAGGCTTGTGAATGCATACATATCCGATCACATCTGTCCGTTTGTGGGTTGACTTGGGAGACTCTTCGACCTTACCATGTGTATAAATTCATGTTTATAATCAAAGTTGTAATTTACATAATTCTAGTCAGACATAAGACAGATAATTAGATACCCAGGCTCGGCATATTCTAATGACTCACCGAAAGCTGCCATGGAAAGTCGGAGGTATCTGCTGTAACGTGTCCCGTCCTCGGACTCGTGAAGCTGAACCAACAACCAGAGCGTGTAGAGCTGCCACACGAACACCGCGGACAGACAGACGATTCCCCAAGCCCTGCACCACCAGAAACGCGTCAGCAGCAATTCCTTGAATCCCAATACCTTGGGAGAGAGCAAGAGGATTCTTTTTCTGCGATGAAAAAGCCAGCTAGGGTTGAGGGTAGTGCAGCATTCAACCGAAGCACCTAATCTCTATATTCGCGCATTACGGTTAGGTGGGCTTTTAAGTTAGATGTTTTCCTAGGCCGAGGCCGATCGAACTTACCAACCAAGGACGGAGAAGGCTAAGGGAAGGACGAGGGCTTGGACACCGATCCCCGAGCTCAGCGTGTGGAACGCCGCGTAGTACACGTTGCCGTTCCTCGACTCCGTGATGGGAAGCCAGTCGTCATGTGGGTCGAGCTTGGTGAACTGCCCGACCTCTTCCAAGTACCCCTGCATGCTCGCCACGGCCTTCTTCATGGGGCTCGCCAGGGGAGTCATCATGGCAGTGAAAGGGCTCCTCGCAGGTGTCTTTGGCGCGGACCCGATGAGCGGTGAACGGGTCATCGAAGGGGAATTGTGCAGCTGAAACGGCGGTGCCGATATCGCCGGGGTCTCCACAGTCACCGCCATATAATCAGCCAATTATTGTGAGTTCTTTCCAAATAGCTTCTCTCTATACAGTGATTACCATTTGCATCCTTTTCTTCCCCGGTTGGTGTAATACTTATATAGGAAGGAGACGATGGAGACACTATAGGACTGAGACGGTGGAAAAACAATTGTTTTTTCGAACGATTTGGTTATGTGGATGCTGAGTCGGCCGCTTTGTGAGCCCTGAGTCGAGGCTAATTAAATGGGGACAGCTAAAAAGATGGAACCTTTGACCGGTCCCATTTGCATGGCTGCTGTCTTTTCATTTAAAAACAAAAAAGCTTTCAAAGCCAATCAATAATTGGATTCCATTTTGCTATTTCATGACATATTATTCGAACCCTTGACGCGACTATTCACGACATACACATATAGTTCGTCCTCTTCACGTCGATCGACCAAGACCTGAGACCCCGACGACGCTCGTGGGAATTGGAACTTACTCTAAATGACATGCATGGTCTATTTGAGAACAAAATTCATCACATCTGAATCAATTGCTCAGCCGCTGAATCAAACCCGAGTCTGTTTTATCTTTTCCCCAGCACTTTAGCCGCCCCTTCTTTGACTAATCCCTCGGCTTTATATAAGAACACGAGTTAGTGCATCAGGGACGCCGACGCCATGCATGTGATGCACGCAGGTTGCATCATCCGTGACGATCCTCATCTCTGTGGACAGTGAAGGTTCATGCAGTAATGACTTTATCCATCACTCGTAACTACCCCACGGACGAGGGACGACCACCGCGTACCTATTTCCGCGTAGAAGGAAAATTCAAAACCATAGAAAGAGGAGGCGGAAATGAACTTGATTTCTTCAAGCCCTCTTGTTAGTCTGCTATTACTTGTTTGGTATCATTTTCCAAAGCTATTCGACAAGCTTAATTAGTGTATTCATTATGTCCTCGACTGGTGAAAGAAGTTATTCCTACACGCACTGTCCAGAATGATCGAATTATGGTCATACATATGGATAAAATCTCACTAATGCGTGCGGAAGCAGTTTTCTTTTCCTGAAATGGTGGATTTTTATCTGGTCCGCTATAAGTGTGAAGAATTTATTACGCATGCAATGTCGGGTGGATGGCGTTGTATGTAAAGATAGTTCCTGTGTAACCCAATATATCGACACGTCAACTGTATTAATGGCGAATATGCGATATTCTTTTCACATTCTCAATGGACGCAATAATAATTTTATATTTATTCGTATATGTCGAACGCGGTCCAGCCTCAAGGAATCTCTCAAGACCCCCACCTTTGATTGGACCTGCACCAATCAAACAAAACTTGCAGCGCCCGCTCTGTGGCTTGGATTGGCCCTCCGATGCTTGAGGCGGCGTACGGAAGAGCAGAGGTACACAAAAATAAGCTTATACTTAGGTGAGAAGCAAATAATGACCAAAGAGAAACTTGTATTGAAATTTATTATTTTATACGGACTCAATGGGGGTCATCTGGGAAGATTGTGATTAGGCTTGAGTCATCTAGACTACGACATCTGATTTCAAGGTCACCAAATGTCTTGTATTCTTTGTTCACCATTATTTTGACATATGATTTCAAGGTCACCAAATGTCTTGTATTCTTTTCTCGATTTTTCTTGCCCCCTCCTTTTTAAAATTGTTCTTCCAACTGATTATGCACAAAAATATTCTTTCCTTTCTACTTTGTTCACTGTTGTTTGGTTTCAATCGAGGGCTCATATATTTACTGAGGAAAATTCCAAATAAAAATCTGAAATGCCCTCATTTTTTCAAATAAAAGCCTAAAATAGTCATGTCAATCTCAAATAAAGACTTAATCTTGTCAATTACCGGTCGGCTAAGTATTTCCAACAACTCAAGGGTATTTTAATCCAAAATCAATTTTAATTTTTAATTATTTTTCTCTTTTTTCTTTCTTTTCAACGAGGGTTTGGCGACCCTCGTTGGCCATTGGGGAGGGCCTGCAAGCCCTCATTGGCCAAGAGCGAGGCAACCCTTGTCCAAATTTGGTGAGGGCAACCCTCGCGTGTGGCTTTCAAGGGTGGCCTTGCCTAGGGCGAGGGTTGCCTAGTTGAGGCAAGGTTGTCCCTTGTCGGCTATTGGCGAGGTGATACTTGCCTTACCCTCTCCAAGCATCGCCGGTGGCCACTGGAAAAGAAAAATTAAAAAATTAAAAAAATGAAAAAGGAAAAAAGAAAGAAAAGAGGAAAAAAAAATCAAAAGAGGTTAAGGATGATCAGTCGAAAATGTGAGCTTTTGTTGAAACTGATATAATCACTTCATGCCTTTATTTGAAATAAAATCTACTTCAAATTCTTATTTGAGAAAATCATGATATTTTAGTTATTTATTTGGAATTATTCCTATCCACTATCATGTTCTAATGCTATATCTTTTCAATGCTCGTGAAGCACTTCTTATGTGGAATCGCTCATAACAGGACACACGACATTACATTAGTCTATGGACATTGGACGATGACATCATTGATCTTAGAGTAACCATCGTTTATCGACCGAAACTTCAAATGTTTTATCCATGGAGACAAAAGGAGTGTTTTCTAGGAAGGAGATGGGGTGTCTTAATTAATAGTCGCATCGTCCAATCGGGTATTTAGTGGCACCAAATAAAGGGTGTGTTCCCACATGCACGACTTGTCGTGGGTTTGCTTTTGTGGCTCGCTTTCTTCCATTTCTTGTTTTTAACGTCTCGAGATAGGGATGGCACGATAAAGAAAGTCCGACCGGTTTCCCGAAAAGCAATGGACTAGAAATTGCCTCGGCACTATGGACGTAGAAAGAGAGAGAAAAGAAAAGGAAAAGCAAAAAGAAAAAAAAAAATACAGAAGTCGAAAAATGAACTCTCTATGATTGGTTGATTTTCTAGGTACCTTCCTAGACTTTTGCCTGGTAGATGCAACTTTATTTAGAACGGCATTATTGATTGGGCATCCATGGAGTGGTGTCGGCTGGCTACTCTGAACACGGCCCCGGTTGCCCCGGCGAAAGATCACCCCCATGATTTCAAGAGGACCGATAAGAATTCACTTGAAGATCACCTTATTAAACTAGCAAAGAGGACCATTTGAAAGACTCAACATAGATTGATCTTTAAAGACGATAATATTATTACTTATCAAGTAATCTTATCCACTAATCATAACCAATTGAATTTTATCTCGACAGGTCAACAAAAGAGTAATTTATACATACCGATTCATATACACAAATTCGAGATTACCTAGATCACTCATTTTATCTACTTAATTACTTTTCGAGTTCTAGTTCTCTCTCTCTCCATACATGCATAGTCATAAATACATATATTGCCTAAAGTATCGGAGGGCCAATCCAGGTGCACAAGCCCGTGGCCTTGACCCTTTTTTTGTGGTGCCAGTCAATTTCCCGGTGAGAGCTCCGTTCAAGTTTGCGATTCCCTTCTCTCTCTTTTTTTATTTTCCAAAGTATTGTTAGGTTGGTCCCAAAAAATGAATAACCCCCAACAACTCCCCGCACCTTCTCTCCTCGTGCACGACCATTTTGGCTACGAGAGCGTACCACCTCCACCTTATAAGGTATAATTATACCTCGTTTCTCCGGCGTCTGCCTACGCGCAATAATTGCAGAAGGAATAAAACGTGAACGGAGTTGGTCAAGTTTCTAACCATTAAATAAGAAAGGTGCGAAGAATATGCACTCCTTTATTTATTTGTTTTTTTTGCCTTTGCTTTGGACTGATCAAATGGATTCTTTTCCCCGCGTACTTAGCTCAGCTGACCTGGAAAGAAGACCCATTTGATTAGCCTGGATTCGGGCCATTGCTGATTAAGCCAATGACGTAGTCAAATTTAGTAGGATCATATGCTTTTTGAGACATACATCGCACCATTCGGGATATGTCCGATCGGTTCTACATTACTTTCGGACAATATCACCTTGAAAGCAATTCATATGCTATCTTGTGGAGTAAACTTCCTAGATTCGGGCCATTGCTTATGCGGTGGATTAAGTTGATGACATTGTCGAATTAACAGGGATCATTTGTTTCCGAGATGTTCGTGCTTGATCGCATTATTCATATGACTCTGATCGATTCTAAATTATGTTCGGGCAACATTACTTTGAAAATAATTTTGTATGCTACCACATGAAGTAAAGATCCTTAACAAGCTACCATCTTTATAGCTGAATTAATTATTGTAATCACCCATCTTCTGATCAACCCAGAATGGTTAATGCGGTGTGTGGAACGCTTCTTCTCTCAACCAATGGTTTGTGCAAAATAATCCCCCAACTCCATTTGTTTTTGACAAAATGAATGATTTAGAAAAACGATCACTTGTATTATTTATCAAAATAAGTAAAAGGAAAATTTTGTCATTATTCATGAAAATATTTAAATATAAATTATTATTATTATTATTATTGAAAATATTTTGCATTGATTAATTATATTCCATAATATCAAAGTTCGTTTTTTAAAAAGTATTCTCTAGATTATTCATTTTTTTTAAAATAAATGAATTGTAAAGTTAACAAATCATTCATTTTTGGGGTACACATCTGCATCGCATTCATCCAATCAACTTCAGTCGCACTACACAGGCCATGATGGATATTATGTACTGTGGTGTGAACAGGTTTAACTGATGGATTCAAGTCATGAGTCCTCACAGAATCGATTTGTCACATCAATATCACTACAACATGGCAGGAGGAGCACCTGCCTGACGATATACAGAGATCGATGTGAGGAGAAGGGAGAGAAAGCTAGGCGGGCTTGAAGAAGCTCACTTGAATGCCAGTGTCAATGACCACGTAAACCCCAGCAGCGATCAAGATCACGGACAGAACGA
The DNA here is from genome assembly GCA_014182515.1 of Eucalyptus microcorys. NCBI lineage: Eukaryota > Viridiplantae > Streptophyta > Magnoliopsida > Myrtales > Myrtaceae > Eucalyptus > Eucalyptus microcorys. Next base: position 15,185,903 of record CM024567.1, read on the forward strand.
TCCCGGAAACCCCCAAGCCCCAGTTCAGGTACCACATGAAGCTCTGCTTCTTGGGCTTCTTGATCTTCAGCCACAAGAAGCACGGGTAGGCGAAGGTTATCGGCACCGCGACGCCCCCGATCAGGCCCGACAAGCTGCCCAGGAACGGGATCGCCACCGCCACGAAGAAGCACCCGTACGTGAACATGACCCGGAAAAGGGCACGGAGCGACCACGGGCACGGCCTGTTCATCCGCCCGGTGTACTTGGACTCCATGTCATCGAACATGGGCATCGCGTAGATCTGGAAGGAGCTGACGGCGTTCACGATGACGAACAGGCTCGTCAGGGCCAGGACCGCCTGCGACGTGTCGCGCCCGTGGAACTGGTAGATCGCCGTCAGCATGCCGCCACTAGACGGTATCTGATACATGAATCTCCATCAGGACCAGCTGAACAATAGCACGACCTAGGTTCATGCATAAATAACTACTACGCCAGAAAATCCTATCCAAAACAACCCTAAAATACGAGCAAAACTGCGAAAGATAAAACTTATGAGAAGTAATAGACAGTTACTCTATGAACTGAGTACCTTGTGGCCGTAAGCCCAGTAACCTCCAATGGTGAGAGGGAAGAGGCACAGCGCGACGATGAGGTAGGCCACCTTCACTCCCCTCCACATCGGCACGTGCGACGGCTTCTTTTCATCCGACGGCATCGTCCCCTGCAACAACCACACGTGCTGAAGGTTCGAACATGATTTCCCTTAGGAAACATTTCCTTAAACCTAATGTCACGCCGCATGTTTCTATGCTGAAGTTCAGAGTTTCCAGTGACACGGTACCAAATTTTCTCGTGTGGACCGTCGCAATTTCGAGTGCTAGGGCCTTAGTTCAAAGTCTCTTCGTGACTCCCCCTCTCTTCATCTTTTGTCTAGACTCTCTAATCGGCTCGAATCAATTGAATTTTATGCAATTTGACAGAAGAAAAATACGAGTTTATCTAAGTATCGACCTTTTTCCACACGCTTAATTTTCCTCTCTAGTCATCCTCGTGAAAAACGGTCGACCCGACTGCCACCTACACTGCCTCCAAAACTATTATCTCCATGGTCATACAAGTAAATCAACGATTTGGAAGGAGGGAACGAGGAAAACGTGGCAGAGGATCAAATTCGTTCCACAAAAGTCAAAAGTGTAGTAATATTTACCGATAACCAGCAGATGCTAATAGCAAAAATACTAACAATCCTAATCAAGCCGACGAAGTGGCTTTGACACGTTATTCACAACAATCGGATTTTCGTCGTGACATAATCAAAGGCTCTATGCATGCTCAAAATGTAAAATAATTATTTGTGAAATGTTTCAAGGAAATGTGCATTCTCCACTTTTTTTATTTATTGGGAACCCATGCACAAATAGATGCACAAATAATTGCTTTGATAGAATAATATAAACTTTTTTTTTATATATATGTGTGTGTGTGTGTGTGTCCTGTTTCGTTTTTAATCCAAAGAAAGAGGATTTATATTAATAAAATAAAGATCAAAGAAAGATCCAACATAACTAGCACCGACACGTGACACGGACACGCGACATATACCAACATATCATTTTTAAAAAATAGAAAATTTCGACACGTTGGAATACGTTATATATTAAATGCATATTTTTATTTTTAATTAATTTGATTTGAATTCCCAAATAAATAAATAATAAAAAAGAGCTTACAATGAATTTACACTAATAATATTAAAAAATATATTTATAGGAAATTTGAAAGACATATTCATAATTAATGTGTACCTATATTTGGCAATATGTTTTTAACTTCAATAAAAATTATCGATGAAACTAATAACTAACAAAAGATTAAAATCAACTTATTTATATAAATCCATGATATTCTATAATAGATCAAAATTTATTATTAATTATATTTAATATTTTAATTTTTTTGAAATCACTTTTTAGCCCTACTTATTTATTTTTCTAACAAAAAAGCCCTGCAGCCCACACCTCCATCCCTCCCCCCTTCTGCCCCGGTTTCTTTCCCTCGTTCCTTTCCCCCGATCACCCGTCAAGGCTGTCATTTCCCTTGAAAATTGAAGTCATCCCCCACACCTATCCCTCCACATCAGAATCCCCATTTTAGTATTTTCTCTTTTTATCTACTCTTCTTCTTGCTAAAACCCTCCTCCACGGCCTCCTCTTCCTCCTCGCGTGATTCTCTTCATCTTGATTTTGCTCTCTCTCAATCGCCTCATTGCAATCACTTGCTGCCTCGCCTCTGACCCTCCCTCCTTCGGAGCTGCAGCCTTACTTCCGATCCTCCATCGCGGCATTATAGTCGTGGCCCTTCTCCTTGCAATCGCAGCCTTGCCTTCGCTCCCTTGCCCTTGCCTCCACCTTCACTTTCCATCGCATTCTTTAACAATTTTCTCTCCCTTCGCACTTGTAAACCCACCCCAAAACCACCATCCTCTCGCAATTTTGAACATGCATGTCGGAGTGTGTTGGAAAGAGTTGACCGCATGTCGGATTTTTTGACACGTGTTGACCGAGTGTCCGAGCGTGTTGAACACGTGTCGGGGTGTCCAACACAACATGAAAGCTCCTAAAATGTATCCGTGCTTCGTAGGATCCAACCTATCCTTAGAGAGAGGGAACGGATATTTTTTATTTTTTATTTTTTTATCTTCAAGGGTACTATTGAAAAAAGAACAAACTCGAAAATAGTGTGATGGAATATTTGATTTTTGTATACCTTAAGACTCGATTTTTATTTTATCATACTTATTTTTTTCTTTTTCACAAAATTAAATCATTAAAAAAAAGTACTTTAATTCCTTATTTTCTATTTTACTTCTATTGTTTGTTTGGGTTTGTAACCAATGGAAAAGTAAAGAGCGGTCAAATGATATGATTGTACAAGAAGGCAGTAATTTATATAAAAAAACAAGAATAGCCTTAGCGCTAATCACGTAAGTGCATAAGTATACTTAGTAGCTATCTTTGAAATGCACCTCTAACTAGATTTTCTTGAATTACGTATAGAACTATTCCTCTAAAGTATGCAAAAATGATACATGCAATGATTTATTATGTACCTGAATTTCAAGGGTGAGATTATGGCCGCGGAAGGCGAAAGCAATGATCCCGAAGGCATTCAGGACGCTGAAGATATAGGCCATGTTCGGCTCTTCCTTGATTGGATCGTACGACACTCCCTCAAGCCTCCCGTTGGTCACCGACACCAGCCACATGATGGTGCAGAAACAGATGGCGGTGATGGAGCCGATCAGGGAGACGCCGGCGATGGAGTTCAAGTTCGGGAGCTGGGCTAGTATGACGGCGGCGCAGGTGAACACTAGGTACCACTCCGCGCTCGTCAACGGCTTCGCCGTGCACCCCTCCCCGCACAGGATCTGGAAGAAGAGCTTGGAGGTCGAGCCGCCGACGATGATGAGCGCGACGCACGTGCCTCCCGACAGGTACATGATTGGGAACGCCGCAAAGATATTCCCCATTTTGTCACCTGTTGATTTGAGAAGTACAAAATCTTATATCAGACTCGTTCCACCGCCGATAGACATAGCAGACAGAATCAATCTCACGTTCGCCACATAAAGATATGTAAATGAGCTTTAAAATCTTTGGACGGTGTCTTAAAAATTATGGACAATAATTACTCTTTATCAACTGATGACATTGAACGGAATAAAACATAATGGTTTGTTTTAAATTTTGGTGTATTTTGTCAAAGCTTCTGTTTCAAGAAGAAAAATTATAGTAAAAAGAGGGGAAAAAAAACATATTTTCCCATGTAATAGAGAGGCCTTTTTTTACCAAAAGTGGCGCTGAAGAGATGGAGGTATCTGCTGTAGCGCATGCCGGTCTCGGTGGACTCGTGAAGCTTCACCAGCACCCACAGCGTGTAGAGCTGCCATATGAATGCTATCGTCAAGCTTATGATCCCCCACGTCCTGCATCCATGAACATCAAGACTCAAGATTAACATCACACCATGGGCTTTTGTCCTCTCAAACGAGAGATTTCTTCTTCGGGATCTCGCGATCAGGTGATGTCTTGGGCCGGCTTTTGTACATGCTACGTCGACTCTGGTTGCGCTCCAGGGCATGTCACCCATGGCAAGATTTTGGAACTCGGTACGTACGTCCATTTTCAGTTCAGGACAACTTCTTGGGGATTAAGGTCGTCGCTTGTGGTGAGAGTTCAGTTGATGATTGCTATCCTTAAAAACGGGGAAAGCAATAGAACAATTGCGAAAAATGGGAAAGTCTCTTACCAGCCAAGAATGGTGAAGGAGACAGGGAGCACGAGGGCCTGAATGCCGATCCCGGAGCAGAGTGTGTGGAAAGCCGCGTAATAAGCGTTCCCATTCCTCGACTCCGTGATCGGAAGCCAGGCGTCCTGAGGGTCGAGCTTCGTCATCTGGATCGCCTTCCTTATCGGACTCCCCAGGGGCGTGAAGAAGCTCCGGTTCCTATTGTGTCCTCCTCCTCCTCCTCCTCCTCCTCCTCTAGGGTTGCTCCCTTGGTTGTTGTTATTATTATCCGACGTGGGGTCGTGCGTGATGAGCAGCGGGCTCCGCGACAGCGACGGCGAGTTGTACTGCATCTGCACTGGGGGGGCGGAAACGGGCGGCGCCGGCGTAACAGAATCGTCCCCTACTACTGCCTCCATTTTTCGCTCTCTATCGCGCTTTTTGTCTGCCCCACTTCGCACGGTGTCGCTCGGAGTCTTGAGGGTCGATTTTATAGTCTTCTCGCGCATGACATGATGAGAGTCAGTGGCGTATTGGGCGGTGTTCACGACCTTGGGTTTCAGTAGGCATCATTTGTTGACCGGCGCTTATGGAATCGGATTGACTTCTTTATACTTTTAGCTTTTAACTTTCCTCTTCCTGCCCTTTATAATGAGTCTTTAAATGCTTTGACAGAGTATATGTGGAAACAGGAAAACAATATCATTGATCGTGGATTTATATAATTATCTGCAATAACATGGAGGGACTTTTTTAGTCACTTGAAACAGTAAATCGGTCACAATATCATATCTTTTACATGTGTTCCGAGATTTACGATAATCGCGTAAGAAAAGTTCTCCCCTATTAGCAAACCCGATAAACAACCCATCAAATATTCCAACACGCTTTACTACTAACGCAACGAAGAAAGCTAACTATTGTGTATAAAATACAAGTAGCTTTCTAGATGGAGCAGTATGACTTAATTTCACTGTTTCTCGAAGTTTGATTAAAATATCATATAAAATTTTTATTCAGTCGTGATGAATCAAAGAGCCTCAGGTTGACAATCATCGGAACAGCGCAATTGTCGGGAAGGCTGCTGCAATTATCGATGCAAGTTTTCTTCTGTTTTATGCTATTTTAAGTTGCTTTTCTTGCTGTTGGCTGAAGCAAAGAAAAACTCGTATATTCTTCCCATTTAACGGTTATCGATCTGAAAGTCTTAAAATCTTTGGCATCTTTCTTGAAAAATCTAGGGTTTCTGTTGAGTTTATTAAAGTCAACAAAGTATCCGTGAGAGCATTTGCGGGCAGCCCGATTATTGGTAATCAGAAAGATCAGCCTCAACAACCAGAAGCTATACGACCAACCAATAGGGAGATATTCTATCAAGGGATTGGCGAAAAGTCATCTTTTGACAACCAGATTCACGAGCATCAGTAGCTTTTATGTGAATGAACATGACGCTGATGAAAAGCAAGAGCCAATACGATCGTACCGAAGCGACCCTCTTTGCTATCTTTTCGGAGATTCGTTCGCCCTTTAGTGTAGGTCTTCTGGCTTGCCTCCTTTGTCGTTCACTACATCTTGACCGTCACAAGCTAAGTTAATCTTGTTTTCCAAACATCACATCGCAACTTATCGGGTTTGTTACTTTTTTGCTCTTTACTAAATTTATCTAGTTCCAGTTCGACCTCGAGACTTGTCCTTGAATGCTCTGTCCCATGCCAGCAGGCCGCTTGCCTGTTGACGCAATTCAACGGCTTTTGATTTTCACGTAATATGATCACAATCGGATTACACTCACATGCGCATCCTTCTCAAAAGTAAAACCGACCATCGTGCTTGATGGGGGATTTTGCAGGTTTTCGCTCATGAATCTCATCATTTCAGATATTTTTCAATCTTTTCGAGCAACTTTTCCATGTTGCAACTACTGTGTTTGCTTTATGCACTGAATGACAGAGTGATTATCGAGTCTTGGTTCTATTTTATTCAGCAACCCCGAGATTATTCTTAAAGCTGTTTCCTCACGGTAAGTTCTAGAAAGTCTCTCGTTGATCAGTTGACTTCTGCGGTTTCCTTGGTCATTTAAAGGCATAATAAACTAGATGTACAATCGGCCAAAAAAAAAAAAACTAGATGTACAATGACTAGAAAACCACAGCAAGGTGCTGGAACTTCGGACGTGTGAACGTCATCAAAAGAATTGATCTGGTAGGTTTACTCACCAAATTTCATCTACTAGCTCAAGGGTGATGCCATTTGCAGAAAGACTAGATACATATGAAATGTCATTATGTATGCTTTAGCTATAATATAAGTTTCGCAGTTAGAAAGCTGCTAAGCCCATCGAAAGTCTTTTATACTGAATTCGAAGTTGGTTTGCCCTGGAAAAAAGAGCTATTGAATCGGTAAGTTGGAGATTACTTCTATCTGATCAACCACAAAAAAATTGTAATGAAAATCCTTCGAATCGGCTTGGGACCAGGAGTCACATGTTTCTCAGATCCTAACCCTTTTTCATCCATCATTCACAGGCTTCACATTGCATACATGCCGTGGTCGACCGACCACTTCGATTTTGACCCGATGCTTTTGTTCTTTCTTTTATTTTTCTACTGATCCATCGATGTGGACGGCTAGGATTGGACGCTTGAACATAGAGGAAAGGAGGTGGAGGGTCCAGTCGGATTTTAAAAAACTCCATGCTTCTCGAAAGGCTTTGAAAAAGCCTGCGATTCCCGGCTTATTGGACCGAGGAAAAAGCAGGCAAATTCCTGATCGATGACATCAATGCCATGCAGAGAGAGAAAGTCGCAGGACAGAATGAGAAGTCAACACAGTTTTGGTCTAAATCGGAAATGTGGTTGCGCGTTTTGTCAAACGACATCACATTCCACTTCTACGCGTTCTCATGTCTTCTAGAATGGGGATGATGACTTGAGGGTCACCCCTTCTGTTAGATTAGATAGAGCACTAGTTTTGAACTTTAAATTGCTTCTTTTTTTCGTTTGGAGAGTAACTCTGGGGTCATGTCATGGCAAACGCAGACTTTTTAGAAAACGAGGTATGAAGAAAATTTCAATTTTTTTTTTTTTGGGAGGGGGGCTGGCAAACCAAGAACTACGAAAAATTCGAAACCAAATGAAGCTCTGGCCATCTGTCAGATGAAAAAGAAGAAGAAAGAATGCATCTTAAAAGCTTTCCATCCGTATCTAGAGGGAACCTTATCACATGAATGTGGTTGGGGTTCCATGTATATTATAATTATTAATTGAGTTAAAGGTCTGGATACTTCACCAATGGTCTTTTTCGATTCTCATAAAGAAATTGGAAATGTGGAGCATTTGACAAAATACAAGACCATATTCACAATTTCTAGCAAAAAAAGAAAAAAACAAGACCATATTCATAAAGAGTAGTAATAAAATCACTCCAACAAATCCTTTAAGGCTGTCTTTGAGAGTCCCAATTTGAATTCGGATAGGATAATAAATTATTATATTCAGTATTTTGTGACGTTTTATTACATCAATCATATGTTAAACTTGCTAATTATCTAAAGAAAGAATACCACCTTTTACACATCTTCCTATTTGATGAAGTCTTAAAATTTATCATAAAATTGCGATTGAATCTAAAACTTTCAAAAAGTACAATAAAGTCCAAAATCAATTTGGCTTATTCAATTTAGGAAACTAAGTATTGAAGTTCACCTATCTTGTCACGAAAGTATAATTGAATCTTAAAGTTTTCAAAAAATGCAATAAACAGAAGGATTTCATTGAATCAACTTAACAAATTTTAGGACTTAATTACATTTTTAAAATTTTTTAAGATTCAGTTATACTTTCCAATAAGTTTTGGAAGTTAATTGTACATTTTGAAAGTTTTGAAACTCAATTGCACTTTTGTGATAAATTTTAGGACTTCTAATGTATTTATCCAAAAAAACTAAAAAAAAACACAATTCGAAAGTGTCACGTCAATATACTTTCTCATCTTTGAAATTGGAAAAGAAGAGAATCAACTCATGACTTTATGGAGACCACGTCAAAAAGTATAATTCATACATCTTAATTAAAAATAGGAAAGCATATCGAAAGTCTTAAAACTTATTTAGAAAGTATGATCGAGTTCTAAAAATGCTAAATAATATAATAAAATGTTGAAATTTGTCAAATTGATGCAATGAAATTCCTCCATCAACTCAATTTTATTTGGCTAACGAAAAAGGCCGTAAAAACATAAGCTCCTCAAGAGGTAAGGTAGCCTTTTTACGATTCAATTCCTCTTCATAAAAAGAATATTTTCTCTTAATATATTGGGAATATGATACATTAGGTTAGGAAAAGAGTAGGAATATAGGAATAAGATGAAAATTTTAAAACATTGAAAATTCATTCAAGTGGCCAAATCACTGAGAAAATTGTTAAAAAATCCTAAACTTATTACACTTTTGTCAATTCAGTTATAAATATTTCAATTTTGTTAATTCAGTCTTAAATCATTTCACTTTTTGTCAATTGAATTCATATGATCAATTTAAGTCAAAATTTGTTGACATGGACACTGGTTGTTCTAAATGGCATGGCCTAGCGTGAACTTTTTTTTAATAATATCTCAATTTTTTATTAATTGTTTTTTCCCTTCGTTTTCCTTTTTTCTTCAATTGAGGCCGATGAGGGTCATCAAGCCCTTGTCATAATTTTGTTGGCCATAGGCGAGGGTCACGTGGCCCTCGCCTAGCCTTGTCCACATTTAGGTGGGGCCAATCTTATTAGTTGAGGGCGAAGGTGGCCTCACTCACTATCGTGATGGTTTTTGGGGAGGCCAGCTTCACTAGGCAAGGCCTTGCCTATTGTTGTAGTTGCAATGGCTTCGCCTAGATCTAGGTAAGGGTTGGGCAATCCTCGCTAGCTGCAATTGAAGAGAGAAAGAGAGAAGGAGAAGAGGAAAAAAAGAAGAAGAAAAACTACGATAAAAAAAAAAAATCAAAATATTATTAAAAATTGTTTACATTAGGGCTGGGTTGTACCACATAAATGCCCAGCATCCATGTCGATGAATTCCAGCCAAATTGATTTGATGGATTCAATTGAGCAAAATGTTGAAAGGTTTATTATTGAATTAGCAAAAATGTAATAGGTTTAAGACTTTTGGACAATTTTTCCCAAATCACCCATTGATTATTTACAATCCATTCATCTTATTCATCTTATATTATATGGAATTATATGGTTCAAAATACTACCTACTGATCTTGACGTCTTCATAAAAGCCCTCCTACCCCATTGGCAAACACTGTTCATTGGATGCAAGTTTACATACTCTTCCAATTTTGAATCACCTATATAGAATCACGAGGGCTATCAGACGGGTGGGTTGAGTCGAGTTTGGGTTGGATCAAAAATGGTTTAACTCATATTAACTCATTTTACTCGTTTTGACTCATTTTTATACAATGTAAATTTAATGATTCATACCCATCCCAATCCATACTTGACTTGGCCCATATCATCAAAACATATTAATATTTTAGGAAAATCATTTTTCAAGAAAATAACCATGTTTTTTGTCATACAGCTAAAACCTAAAAGTAAACTAGAAGATGTTTTCTGTTGACCGGTAGGGAAAATCTTTTACTCATGCACCCCTTTTAACAAAATTTTTATTATTATATTTTTTTAATTATTTTTATTTTATTCTTTTTCTATTTTTTTTTCCCTTTTCTTTTTCTTCCTCATTGGCTAGTTGTTGGTCATAGGGGAGCTCGAGCCTCGCCTTAGGTTGACGAGCTCGAGCCTCGTCAAATCCAACATTCCTAGATGAGGCTTGAGCCTTGCCCGAGGCCGCCAAACGTCGGCAAGGCTCTAGTGACCTTGGGTGAGGCTTGAGTGTTGCATAGGTCGTTGGATTGGGTGAGGCTCAAGCTTGCTGGTGTGAGGCTCAAGCTTGCTGGTGTTAGGCTAGCTTAGCTTCACTTGATTAGGCGATGCGGAGCCTTGCCATCGGGCGACGAGGCTTGACCTCTTCAAAATTTGGTGAGCTTGAGCCTTGCCACACCAAGGCTCGGCTCGCTAACTTGGTTGTGGCGACAACTAGCTAATGAAGAAGAAAAAGAAAAAGAAAGAAAAGGAAACTGAAAAGTAATACATCTAAGTTAAGTTATTAATGGGTCATAAATGGATTTAGGATAGACCCATTTATAACCCATTTTTCAATTGGGCTCTAACACATTTCAAATCCATATTAAAGCTTCAACTAACCAATTTTCTATCTAGTCCATTAAATGCAGGTTATAATATAGGTCATTGACCCATTTTGCCACCCCATGAGAGATCAATCTCGAAAAAAAAAAAAAAATTAGGGTTTTAACATGTAAGATCACACAAATGTAACAATTTATGAGGGTCAATGTGACATCTTGATTTTTTGAATCGATTTGGTTGGAGAGTTGAGTAATGACAATTAGATTATTTTAATGGTACTATTTAGGAAATGTGTCAATTATAGGTTTTTGGAACAACAATACTTGGCCCATATATTAGCTGAGAAACTTTTGTGCTGATTGGATGAATTGTAGTTATAGTTCTCGATCTCTTGTGTCCAATGAATGAGAAAAATTAGACATGACTAGTATCATTTCCCCCATTGACCGACCACACACACACACACACTCTCTCTCTCTCCTCTCCCATCCGCCCTATTCTCTCTCTCTCTTTCTCTCTTTCCTTTGCCATTTGGCGAAGTGGCCATGCCACTTGTCCACTCCTTGCACTAGTTGGTGTCGCCTGCCCATGCGACCAATGAGATTTCATGCAAGAGATGTGTAGAAGAAGGAAGATCACTCCTTCATCCCCTTCTTTAGTAGCTCTCTCTCTCTCTCTCTCCTAAGCTGAACACCTCCCTCCCTCTTTCTCTTCCACTTCTTCCATTTTCTTTCAAGATTTCAAGGTTATCCTCAAGGAAGGAAGGTCCAAAGCTTAAGGGAAGCAAAGGCAAGGAGAAATGGCTCTCTTCTACTCTTTTGATCCTCTTGAGGCTTGGTTTTTGCTAGAATAGGAGTTGTTTTGTGTTGCTTCTTACTTGCATGTCCTTGTTAGATTCAGCAGATGTAGAGAATGTGAATTGGTGGCCTAGTTAAGCTGTGATTTCGAGATTTTGCGGAAGCGAAGCATTGCATGTCGTTTTCGTGGCTTCTATGGCCTTGCATGTGAGTTTCATGTATTCGTTTGGCCTTTACGTAAGAATTGGTTGACTATAATTGAAGATGGATGTTGCATGTGGCTTAGGAGTTGTGTTTTTGAGAAATGAACTCGTGTGGTGCAAGTTTTGCATCTGTTCGTGTACTGTAGTTTGGACTTTCAGAATTGGAATTGCTGGACCTTATTTGTTTGTTAATTTTGTGGAGTTTGTTGTGATTCAAATTTGATGAGACTTTCTTCATGAAAGTTGTGCAAGATATCTTGATATACAACATACTTTAATTGTAGAGTTTTCTGAGGTAATATGGTTGGTACGAAGGTCTAGTCATTTACTATGTCTAATCTGCATAGTGCAGTAGGAACAATGACCCTTTTATTCCTGAATTTTCATAAAATTTTCCCCATTGATTTTGGATTTTTTTCCTTCATCAAAGTTGTAGAGGACATTCTTATTTATAACATATCCAAATTTTAAAATGTTTTGACACATTTTAGGCTGTGAAATGAGTATATTTTGAAGATCGGTTGCTTTGTTCTAGTGAACTAGATTCTTCTTTATTTGGTGCGAATTACTGCTCCTTATACAAAATGTTTTGACTTAGTTCTCTTCATGAAGAATGTTATTTAAGGTCTTTTCTACAACATACTAAATTTTTATAATTTTTTAATCTCATTTGATAAAGTAATGGCTTTGATTTTGAAGATTGCGCAAAACTGTTTTGTTTTGCCTATTCTTGGGAGTTCACGAATTTCTGTTTGGAGGTGATTGAATCTTGGTGTGTGGTCTACTGGAGATAGCAATTACACTCATTAAGCTATCTCATGGTAAAGGTTTGGCTTTAATTTAAATGCCATTTGTTTGTGAAATTGAGATGATTGCATGAGCACCTATTCTGGAATTTTATATTTGTACACAGCTTGGGAGTACTAATGAGGCATCAAATTGTTTGCAATGGCATAGTATCTTCCTAATGAAAGGTGTGCTGAATGGGATGTGGTTTACGGCATATGATTCTCATGTCATTGCATGAGTGTGATATGCTTGTGGTGCTTGAGAAAGTTTGCTACTCTGTGATGTTCAAGGATTGCAAACCTTGGATGCGTGATCCCCTCAAGGCCAGCAAACTTTGGATGCCCAACGATGGCTAGGATTGGATGTCGGAGAAGAATGCCTTGGCTAGCAAACCAAGATGCCTTGAGTTGTAGTAGGGATGCTTGCAATTAGAGAGAATCATGGAAGTCTTGGCTAGCAAACCAAGAACTTGACGATGGTTAGGATTGGATACCGGCAGAGAATGCCTTGGCTAGCAAACCAAGATGTCTCGGGTGGTAGTACGGGAATGCCTGCGGCTAGCAAACCGCAGAAGGCCGGACAACAAATCGGAAGTGATCTGCACAGGCTAGCTGGCAACCCGATTGAACTATGAGATGGGGGTGGACCCGAATAATGCGATGTGATTGAGAAATGAAAGTGTGATGCATCAAATGCACATTCGTTTGTACTTGTGAATGTGCATATTGCCATTGAGGTGTGCGATACATTAAATGCATGTTGGCATTATACATGTGACTAGGGATGTTACATCCGAAGTGTGATGTGTGCTCACGTGCTGATTGTTATGATGCTAGATGTGTCCTAGGAATTGAGTGTTGATTGGATTGATTTGTTTATGAGATAGTTATTTCTCTTGCTGAGCGTTAGCTCACTCCTCTTGTACCGTTCCATCACCATCTATATTCTGGTAGATGGGAACCTCGAAGGATCGATTCCATACCCCGATGACCACAATGGTGCTGATGGAGACGATAAAGTGGAGTAGAAGCTAGAGGTGATGTAGCGTGAAGGGGAGAAGCTTTAGGTTTTATACGGTCGTAACTATTTTGGGCCTAGGACCGTGTGATCAGGTTGTATGGACGGATGGACAACCGTGAGAATATCCGCTAGGAAGTGGCGTTAGGGAGATGAGTACCTTTTTGATTTCTCCCAGTTTATGTCATTTCCTTTGCTATGAAGTCCATCACCTGCTGTATATAAGTATGATAAGAAATGAAAGTATGATTCCCCTTTGCTGTTAGCGTTCTTAGATTCGCGTATGCATAATCCATGTTATAAATGCTCAAATTAAATTAACGTCTACTACTTGCATGATAAGATAAAAGAGATCAAGATGGGTTTTAGAAGTGGCCTACTTGGGTGCCACATCCAGGCCTTGTTATCTAACTCCGCCGATTCTCTCTGGCCGCGACCCTGTTCCTGCCTTGGAGACCGATTTCTAGAGCACCTGGTGCTTATGAGAAAATTAATTTGGATTGGAGGCTCAGGGCACGTTTGGTTTGACTTTTGGAGAATACACTTGCAAAAATGCAAATACTTTTGGGAGAATGGGGTTTTCCGAAATACAAATAACATTTGGTAAAATTTGCATTGAGAAATAACTTTGGCCAAAATACCGTTTGGTAAAATTTGCATTTGAAAATTATTTTTATTAAATTAAAAAACAATTTGTATATTTTTTTTGAAGTCCGGCCATCGGATCTGAAGGTTGGACCGCCAGATCTCGGCCCCCGGATGGTCGGCCGGGGTCGCGATCCAGGCCATTAGTCGCCTGGGTTGCATGACCCAGGCGTTGCCTGAGGTCCGGTGACGGTTGCCGGGGTCGGGTGACCCTTAGGCGACATTCGTCGGCGCGCGCGACCCCTTGGCCGGCGGTCGTCGGCCTCCGGTCGGCTTCTTAGTGTGGTGGTGTGCGAGAAGATGAACAGTATCGGGATTTGCATTCCGAAGATGTAACTTTCCAAAGTATCTCTGGAGCTGCATTGGGCTAAAGTCCCTTAGAGCCACTTGGAGATGCAATTGTATCTTGCTAAAGTTGCCCAAAAAACACTAACCAAACACGTTTGCATTTGGCCAAGGGACTTTAGAGTCCCAAAGCGCCTTCCAAATGCCCAACCAAATAGGGCCTCTCAATCGAGACAATATCCAAATGCGTCAAGTGGTGCAAACTGCAAAGGGCTCAATTGACACGGGCCGAAAATCTCGGGCCGAAGTGTAGACAAACTCTTGTGACCGGGCCGGGCCCATCGTCAACATCATTGCGGGTCGGAGCGGGCCCATCCATCGGGCTCCCGGCGGACCCGAGGAACGTCTCTCGATCAAGTCCACAGTCTCTTCGTCTAGCTCCTCGCTGTCGAGCATAGTGGCCGGAGAGCGAGAGGAGAGAGAGAGAGAGAGAGAGAGAGAGAAGATGGGAGGAGGAGGCGGACATGGAGGGAGCACGACCTACAAGGGGATGTCCCTGCACCACCCCAAGCGGTGGCACACCGTCACCGGCAAGGGGCTGTGCGCCGTCATGTGGTAAAATCACTATGCTTTCTCGGTCCCCTGAGCCTCCCGATTTCTTCGATCGCGTGTGGATTTGTTCGCGTCAACGCGTTCCTCGGCCCGCGGCGATGATTTCCGACGACGCTTTCTGTGGAGTTAATTTTTCTCTCCGCTGTAAATCTGTGGAGGGAGCTCATTCGATTGCGCGGTTTTTTCGCTTTCGTTGTCCATGCGCTTTGCGTTTGATGAATTTTTGCGGATTCGTCGATTACGCGAAATGGGGGATCTGGAAGTAGAAAACTTTTGTGGATGTAATTGGGTGTCTTGGCTTTGGTATCGTTAGGTGACGCCGCATTTGTGCTAGGGTTTCATCTCCGGTTTCGATTGGTGATTGAATTCGGAATCTTTTAGGGTGTAGTTTGGAGTGGGTTGGTCCGGTCGAGTAGTTTGGTTTGGTCTGCTTGATGAAGCCATCTGATGGGGGGCCGACTGGGAAAGCGGACGGAATAGTAGACATATTGGTAGATTAGATGAAGCAGGAAAGGTATAGTGTTACAGAGAAAGAGAAGAGTTCTGTGCATGATGATCGGAGGGGAGAAGCACGCCTGACACCTACCTGATATATCATGACATAAAATGTTGCATACGGCTTGAGGAGAAATTCTATATTGTAACATCATAGTGGCAACAAGAGATGGCATGCGATGGAAGAAGATCACTGAACTGCCAAACTAATTTCATGCATTT
Source organism: Eucalyptus microcorys (assembly GCA_014182515.1). Classification (NCBI taxonomy): domain Eukaryota; kingdom Viridiplantae; phylum Streptophyta; class Magnoliopsida; order Myrtales; family Myrtaceae; genus Eucalyptus; species Eucalyptus microcorys. The sequence continues at coordinate 15,201,440 of CM024567.1, forward strand.
CTGGATAATGCATTGTATGTCATGCATATTTGTCATAATCATGCATAAATCAGTCATGGTAGGTAAATAGAAGTTAAATTAGACCAAATATTAGTTATATGGAAGTTAATATTTGACAAGAATTTTCATTGCATGCAAAGGAGCAAGGATTAATGTCTCTCCTTTTTTTTTTTTTTTTTTGTTTTTTTTGGTTAAAGTTATAGCATGAGCCGTGCAGCTCGTCTTTAGCCCAAAGGAAAGCGCACATTCTTATTAACAGAACAAAAAGAAAACAAGTCCTGCCGGGGTCCAGTGAACTATAATGGGTGGCTGTTTTGAGTGGATATCACTGAAAAATTTTGCTTTTGGCTTCTACTTTTTGAGTTAATAAGCTGCTTTTGCCATCAAAATCCAATGAAAAGTACACTCCTAAAAGTTTGCTCTTGCTCTCTGTTACTCAGACCCGGATATAGTGCCCAGAACAGATGAGTAACCTAGAATCTGACTCGTCTATGGATCAAGATGTGGGATCATGGTCTCAGCATATGGATGTATAAAACTCGAATCCTACTTGGTTGCATACAATTTGTGTGCATTTACATGTTCTCGGACACTCAATTATTGCCCTTCAAATTCTTTTCATACTCTTTGTTCAATAGTTTTGTTACGGTGATTTAGATTCGTAGTAGGTCTGCAATAATGGCAAATTTCGAGTTTGGGATGAAGTGTTCCCTATCCGTAGCCACGACATATCCTTTAGTCATGGGTACATAACCTGAGAGAAAAGTGGAGTGACATGGTCCTTGCTAGTTTATGCCTTTTGTGTTAAAATACATTTAGAATCTTCATTATACTTTTAGCATGTGAAAATGAGCTATTTTTGACATTTGCAGTTTTTCCACTTGAAGTCATAGCTCAACTTAAAAGCATTGATTTAACAATAGTTGAAGGTAAATCCAAAAGTGTAGATTAAAGTCACAACTGAAGTGAAAAAAGTCACACTAGCAATGGCCACACCGAGCACACTAATTAACTTACTTATCTCTTGGGTCACATTCCATCCTATAGCACTATGAAAGTGAGAATCAATATGCCTTAGCTTGAAGCTTTTTCAATCCCATTAGTATACAATATTGTTGCGGATCATGCTTCAAAGTTTTGCTCTTTATTCAGTGCTTCCAATATTGGACAAAACGATTTGGTTTCTGAGTGAAATTTAAAATCTGTTTTCGGCTGATTTTATAAGGTAACCTTGAAAGATCATTACATGTATGAAATTGGTTAATTTCCATGAAGCAAAATTGTGAACTCTGTTTAAATTGTGCATTGTAGGTTTTGGGTCCTTTACAGAGCTAAGCAAGATGGGCCGGTAGTACTGGTAAGACTGCTTCTCGGTTCCTCTACCCAAACAATCCTTTTCAACCTGTGGGAGATCTTCATCTGAGTTGGTTTTGGGTTCTTGCTATGTGTATAGGGTTGGCGACATCCTTGGGACGGTCATGAAGATCACTCCCATGGCCATGGACATGATCACGAGGTAAATATCACTGCTTCCCGATGCATAATTATGTGTGAGTGGAACTTACGAGAATTTCCTATCCTTGGTTTTCTGTCAAATAACAAATAACATGATGAGCTTTCTACTTCTTCTGAAATAAAAAGTTTCGGAGCTCATGTTAAGGAAAAAACCTTCTGCATATGGCGGTTCTCGTGCGGGTGTGCATGCGTGTACGTGTATAGAACTGTATTTTAATTTATTAATTTTGGAACCAAAATCTATCCTGAACTGTGTGCTTCCTGAATGGAAAGTGCTGAGGCCATTTTTCTTTATCTTAAACCTCAATCATTAGCCAAGCAGTAAGATTTACATTTGGAGTTAAGGGGAGACCTCAAGTTGTGCAGATCTACACCTTCTGGATATTGATATTTTAGGCTCTCAAGAGGGATGGTGTATAATTCATTGATCCCTGAGTGGCTGTTCAAATCATTTTTGTTGATACGTAGATGCTGAAATTTTGAAGGAAACTGACCTCTGCAACTGTTGTACATATTCTTCCACCAAATGGCTTGTATATGCACATTTGTTTTGTTTAACATAGCCTTTGATTAGAGAGATGACCTATAATTTCTTAATTACTTGCCTTCTGATCCATTGTACTTTTCAAACCTGGTGGCTGGCATGCCATATTGATTGGAACTCACAATTTGCTCAAAGTGCTTTAGCGTCACTTGCTAGATATTCTTTTTTGTTTTTTAAAAACAAAAACTGAACTAAGCATGATAGCTCAGTGTATATTGGACAATCCTCATGTCAACCTCTATTCAGCAACATGCAATTATGGTTAATTCTTTGATATTTTGCAGGCATCCCATTGAAAAGCCGGAAAGGGATAACACAAAAAGCCAGGGGTTCTGTTGCAGTGTATCTGGACTATCTGTGTTCCTTTGAGTTCAAATAAAGATCTCTGTGAGATTTATGATCTCACAACAGCAAATCTGTTAGCTTGTAAGGATGTTAAACATTTTCGGCGTGCAAAGCTTATACTTGAGCATTCTATTCAGTTCTTGACAGCTGCTTGCATAATCTTTTCCTGAAAAGAGTTGGGTTACATCTGGTTTAGGGCAGTCAAATTAGCGTAGTAGTCTCTGCAGCCTCAAAAATTGTTTATGCACCTTAGTTATCCAGGTTATTCTTCAACCTTCAACCAAGTCAAGTGGACCAGTTGCATTTCCCTCATGTATAACATCAGAGCAATCGCTGACATCAGCGTGCAAATTGCATCTGGAATGGCGTACTGGAACTGTAGTGATCATTGACAATTTAACACGAGTGAGTAAATGTTCCTTGTGCAGGAGATATTAGTCCATTCATTCGAAGTGCAGCAGGTGATAACCTGAAAGTATGTTGTGCCTTTGCCTTTTCATTAAAGATGAAAGTGGAAACTATCTACACCTGTAAAGATGGTGGAACATACTTTCTATCGTTTCACTATTTAGTGAAAAAACCGCTCTGATTCCAATGTTGAAATCAAGAACTTCCACGATGTTAATTTTAGCGAGAGCTGCACCCAAGATAAAAGCCAAAAGCCAAAAGCAAGAGCCATAGGGGAAATTTACGTAGGCCAAGTTCCCGAAAGGAATCCTCGACATTTTCAGGGTGGTTTATACTTACAAATCAAGTCACAGATCTTGAATGCGCGACTTGGGTGTCACAAGGTTATATCATAAGCCTAAGCTACAGACTCAGGCTCTTCTTACATATTGGTCAAGCTCTTAGGATATGTTAGTCTGACGCGATGGAGTTAAACGGGGATCACAGTCCCAGCTTTCAGAAGAATTTGAAGGTCGTAGAAGGCTGGAGGCTTTTTGTCAGGCAGCTTTTGTTGAAGGATCTTCACTCTAACTGCAACATTTCCTTCCACTCTATCCATAATCAGTGATATATATTATGTCCATAAGTTCTGAGCATCATTGGACCGGAGCATATCGTTCCCGCATAATATTTTCACATCTACATTCAGTAAGTCAGCATCGTTTATTCTTGAACAATACCTGCTAGGTTTTGTATCAGATATATCTGGCTAGTAATTAACTCTCCTCCGGCTTGTTGGCTTCGAGACAGGGAGGCGCGACTATATGTTCAACAAAATGTCCCTCCTAATGTGCATCTTTTGTCATGGAAATTTAGTTTTGTTCTCATATGTTTAATCTTCGACCCCAATCAACGATTTGTGTACTGACGTTGACCTTAAGATTTCTCATGGATTATTACCAGTAAACAAGGTTGAGTTACAACAAAAACAAAACTCCAAGTTACAAGAAAAACAGGGAGAATAACCAAAGGGTATAACGTACAAAGTGGGACTCGAATCACTAGTTTTCTCGTGTAATTTGCCATGATGATTCCAAGTCTCAGTACGGATCTATATGATAGCATTTGGTAAAGAAACTAGACTTTGTTCAACTCATTTTACATAGGTAAATATTTTTAGGACACATGTATAGTCGACTACTCGCTTTGCTATGGAAAATTATGTAAGTGCATTGGTAAGGCAATTTTAGTCGTAATGCAAGCCTTTTGAGGCACATGAATTTGTCAATTCAGTCATAAACTTTTTCACTTCTTACTAATTGAGTCCATTCGATTAATTTTGGTTGAAAAATACTGATGTGGACACTGGCGATGCAACGTAGGATCCCTGACCTTGACGTGGACAAATTTGAATAAAATTTTAATATTTTATTTGAATTATTATTATTTTTTTCTATTTTTTCCCTTTTCTTTTGGCTTTCTTCTTTTCCTTTTCTCGGTGGCTAGCCAGCTAGCCTTGCCCTTCACAAGTGATGCCCTTCTTTTAGGCCAGGCGAGGGCAAGCCCCGGCGAGGGAGCCCTTGCCTAGATGGGGCTCAATGGGGGTCGGCCTCGCCTAGGCTAGATCTAGTGGTGCTAGCCCTCACCTGGGCTAGGGCGGCCTTGAGGTTGACACTCACCTTGGCTCCCCTTGCTAGGGCTTGCCCTTGCTTGGTCGAGCCTTGCCTGTGGTGGGTGAGGCCAGCTAGCTGGTTGTGGTTAGTGGCCGATTGTCACCTGTTGCCAGTGGCTGGCTATAGGCAAAAGGAAAGGAAGAAAGTCAAAAAGAAAAGAAAGAAACAAAGAAAAATATAAAAAAAATAAAAAAAATTATTGTTAAAAATTGTCCAAGTCAACACATGGTCCCTTGTGGCACCACCATCAACATTAGCATTTTTTGGCCAAAATTGGCCGGACGGATTCAATTAACAAGAAGCAAAAATGTTTAGGACTAAATTAACAAAATTAAAAAGTTTATGATTGAACTGACAAAAGTGCAATAAGTTTAGGAATTTTTGGACAATTTTCCTATTATATGGATATAAAGGAAATAATCAATTTGAGAGGGAAATGGATGGCTACTTGTGGAGCAGATGTGGTGGAACGTTATAAGATGTGTGAATTAGTATTGGCCATTTGGAGCGGGTTGCAATGATTGGTTACAATCTTGATATTGTTTCATCCGATGATAATTTTAAAGGTCCAAGAAACGAAATAAACCCGATCTTTTCAGTAAGTGCTTTGAATGGAAAATGCATAAATGATGAACATTTGTAGCTCCGATCCCTGCTTTGAGAGTCCCCTCTCATACTCCAGTGAGGGATCTGAGAATTCAAAGAGATGGAGAGATGATATAGCTGGAAAGATAGAAGAGCACAGAATTTGAGATGGGATAAGGACGAACACTTCATTTAAAAGAATGAAAGAATACATCGCGATTAGACTATAATTGACTATCTTCATTATTCAGTGTTAATTTTAGCTGCAGGTCATTGTGCAATACAGCAACCTGGAGGTCTGCCCTGGCCTAGCCACTAGTTGCAAAAAGAGGCATTACTCTCCTAGTAGCTGAGGATGTTGAGGAGCGAAACTCTCGTCTGAATCAAGCGTCTGAACATGCAATCCAACTCTAGTTCGAGATCGTTGATGGCTATCTCCACCTCTTCCAACCTTTTCTCCGTGCCCTGTAGAGTAGTGACGTCCCAGACACTGCATGCGTTCCGGCCACCTGAGAACATGAGCTTTGTTGCGCTGAACCCTTTGCCCGATCTTCTGTCCAGCCAGGGGACGCTTACTAGGGATGACAGCGACTCCACCACAGCGATGACTGTTGCCCTTACTTCTCTTAGCACTTCTGGCACAATGTTAAGGGTGTGATTGACCGGAGAAAGGTCTAGATTGGAGAACTTATCTTTTGTTCCTTTCAGTGAGCGCAGGCACTTCACTGTAACTTTCTTCAAATTCTTTCTCCTAGGGTGGTAACCTGCTACTGGGCTCTCGTTGCCTAGTTCACCATTAGGTGCACGCCGCAATGAAGACCTTACATCTTGTATGTGCTCCTTCACTAGGAGAAGGACCTCTTTGGACGTTCCGCAGGCGTCCAACATAGTTAGAGACCCCTCTGAGAGATCATCGATCCATCTCTCATGACAATGGTGGAGTAGAGCTTGTTGCGTCGTTGGGGAATGGAGGAGGTCATTGGCAAAGTCGTGGAGGTCTCTCAGAGCTTCGAAGTTTAGGAGTGCCATGCTCGAAAGAAGGAAAAAGAATGGCGTGAAGTGTGGAGAATGGAGGGTGGATCTTGGACAAGCTTGGGATTCTAGGATAGTCGCAACACGAGTTGATAAACTGCTTATGTAGACTTATGTACCTCTTATAGACATCTTATGTTTTGTACAGGATCAGAAAGGAAAGGACACCGAAGTATCCTTTTTTGGTACGGAAAACGACAATGGGAAAATGGTGGGGAACCAAATGCATCCACGGGAACGTTCCATGAGAGAGAGAGAGAGAGAGATTTTTGTTAAGATTTTGTTGTTGGTTATCCTGAAAGTATTAGACATACGTGCACGAGGTAAGGATGCCAGACTGTGCTTAATTGGTGAGACTCGAGAGCAGACAAGATCTTGCGAACTATAAGAGAGAAAAAAAATATTTTCCATGTTTCTGAAGTATCGATCTGATCCAAAGGCAGATCTGTTAGTTGTCCCTAAAAGACAGAACTTACTCTTAACAGCTAGCGGGTTTCTCTCTAGGTACTTGCCTAGCAACACCTAGGAAAGTTCCCATAGTGAACAAGATCTATCTGGAAGAAATAAGAGGCACTGCAATTATGACGTGACTAGCTGTTCTTATTCATTAAATTTTGAATGCCTTCTGCAAAGGATTCTTTCCCTCTTAAAGCTTGGATTTGTATGGACAATTAATTTCTGATTTTTCTCCTCTTTTCTTGGCTTCGGCCAATTGTAGAATCAAGTAATTATTGGCATATTTGTTTATCTACTCTTTTCATCATTGCTATCCTTATCCAATCTTTATTCAAATCTGTTGCTGCAACACCGGCTACTGCAAGGAGTTTGAGAAAACTTTTTGATTTGCTTAACCGGTTGAGAAGTCTAGCAAAGTTCAGATAGATAATAAGGTGAGGCACCAATTAAATTAACATGCTGCCTCCCATTGTCAAATTCATCTGTACATGTATGAACCTGAAAGATCATACCCACATAATGCTCCTAGAAACGTCACCAAGTAACCAAAGAGGAAGAGAAGGAACTTGACTGACCTAAGTTAAAATGACGAAGACCTCTGCGGTCCGGATGTACAAAACTGGAAGAAGACGGCCTACGTCTAATCTAAGGTGGTTTTTGGCTAACCAATTTCGTATCACTGACGTGTGCAGATGACCGGATAACAACCACAGCTTTTCATCTTGCATTTCATAGTTGCACTGGCTTAAAAGTAAAGTGGAAGAAAATTGGGAAATATTTCCTTGGTGATGTCTATGCAGTGAGCTTTTGTGAGATTGTGATGACTGGACAGATTGATGCTCTAGTGAAACTATCAACTGTAAGCTGCTATATAGAGGGATAACAGAGGGATAAGATGATGGTTAATCTGAAAAGATTGTTGGACTGTGGAGAAAGTAAATAATGATTGGTACAGTAAGGACAGACTAGTTGCCTTCAAGCTAAGTAGAGGATGTTTTTGTGATCAATAATGCAAAGAGTTGCAATATTGATTGAGCTAATTGCAAAATGTTAAAGATTCACCCAATACATAAATGATTTTTCTTCACCCTTTTGAGCTCCTAAAAAATAATTCCGTTAGTCAAGCAATAAGCAGAGAACTATATTTATATATATATATATATATATATATATATATATAGAGAGAGAGAGAGAGAGAGAGAGAGAGAGTAATTTCAGTGAAACTTTTTGATTCACATTGTGTCTATCCATTTTACAATGTATACAGTGAAAATACATTATATAGACTATCAAAATTTTTTAGGATGCCATACATGGGTTGGCACCAAGGAAAAATACGACACTAGCAGTTGATTATATTGAGGAGAGCAGGTCTCCTGTAAATGCATTCCAGGTCCTCCTCTGTTTTCCGAATGCTCGATTCCAATGCCTCAAGTCCCTTGGAAACATTGTATACTCCGGGATGAGCATCTTTAGCAGATTTCAGAATGGTCAATTCACCATCCAAGCCTTTGATTTTTTGTATTCCTCTTTCTCATCACATGATATGTGTTTAGGTGACAACATATTTGAGACCAAAGACCAACTGATAGGCTTCAATCTTTCCCTTGGCCCTAAAAGGACACGTAACAAGGACTCGAATACTGTTAAACTAATTTCTTCAGCTTCTCTTAATATGCTGAGAGTAGCCTCAGGATTCGAGGGTCTTCTCAGGTTGTTTTTCCTCTTCATCTTCTTCAAATGATCCAAAAGCTTTGTGACCATGTTCTGCAATCTTTTCCTTGATTTTAAGTATACCTTGACGTCACTCGACCATGCAGGATTTCCTTGTCTCCTCCGGAATGATGGCTCGAGTTCCTGGATGCATTCTTTTGTGTGTGAAAAAATGTCTTTCACATTCCCACAAACGTCCAATAGCTTCAGAGATCCATCCAACAACTCCTCCACAGAACTCTTAAGGTGTTCATGGGAAAGAGCCTGCTGGGTTAAAGGCATTTGAAGCCAATCATCAATGCATTCGTACAGATCATTGAGACCTCCTAACTTTCAGGGTGCTGATGAGGCCGGAGATGAGGAGGTTGCATCCAATGATTTCAGCCTCTGCAACAGCTCTTCGATAGCTCTTGCTAGAGGGTGACTTGTAAAAGGCAAGCTGATTGAGCGAGAGTGGCGTGTGGTTTTGGAAATCTCTAGTGAATCAGCCATTAAGGTTCTGTTTGATAGGAAGGAAGCTTTTCTCTGTTGTTTATGCAAACACTACCACCAAGCACTTCAACCTTGTATATATACAAGGGCTAGAGGAAATTGACAAATCAGTATTCTTCCAATTTCATTTTCACTGGTATGTGATGAATCGTCCAACTAAGCAGAAAGTGCGTCCTGCTGTTTCTGATCTAAAGGAAAACTGGAATATTCAACAAAAGCAAACCAGCTTGATGTATCAATACAAACAGGTGGCATGCCGCCATAAGTCCCAGACAAGCAGATCAAGATTAGATGGTTGTATCTTGTAGGTTTGAACCTTTGCATGTGGAAATTATACAACTCTCTGTGTGCTAATGCTGCTAGGGACAAGAGGAATCTCGACAGCTTCAAATAATCACCACAATTTATGAAAATTATGTTCGTTTGCCATTGTGTACAAGTGGTCTGTCCGCTGACTTCCAGATGCCACTTTAGAAAGATAAATCAACATTTAGGCCACTTAGCTTTGTAGATCCAGCAAACATGTGATCTGCATCAGCAATAGCCATGAGAGCTCAGAGTTTTGTTTATATATTAGTCGACTTGGCATCCTCATCAACTGTGGTGTTAATATTTGGGAGAGACCAATCAGGATCCTTCTGTCGGGCTGCGGGTCAATATGAAATGATCTGAATTGTAGCAAACAACATGCACGGGTGGTATGCCATCACGATTAGCTGTAATGTCACGGATCAATTGACAACATCCCAACATAATTCCATTATGTTTATATTGATCAAGAAAACCAAAATCCATCTAAAATGATCTTTTTTTTTTTTTTAAACAATGGGCACGTGTACAATGCCACAATGATTATCAGAGAAGATGACGATGATTACTTCATGCATCATTCAATGTTGAAATCGAGCACGTAGGTTGTGAAACATCTGTAGGCTAATGTTGCAAGGGGACAAGTGGAATCTTTACAGTTACAACTTAAGCTTGTGCAACTATCTTAAAGTTATATGTTTGTCTCATTATTTAAATTGGTTTGATTATTGGTTGAGATTCTTCTACTCAATGACATGAAATGATCAGACTAGTCTCAAAAGGCATGCTTATAATGGACTCCTGGGTTTGCACGAGTTACTTGTCTGGTCTTCTGGACCAACAACCCAGTCCACTGTTATGAAAAACTTAGTCAACAGAAGCTTGAAGGGCAACTAGTTTTACAGATCTAACCAAATGGATCCATAAGCCATGGGGAGAGAGAGATAGAGAGATGCTTGAGAGTTGACTTGTCAATATGTGATTGGAATACTAAGGTAAGACATAAGGTACGAGGGAAGGATTGGTCAGATCTGACAAAGTTGCTTAATTGGCTAAGAGCAGACAAGAAATTGAGAACAAAGCGACAGAACTAACTTCACATTTCTGTAAGATTGATAAAATACAATTGTGAAAGCTTTTTGGGTGCTTCCAGGCAATACCTCAGAAGTTCCTGTACTGAGAGCAGTGCACAACAATCCATACAGAACGATGACTCGTTTAAAATCTGTAATTTCTTTTGCAAATGATGTCCTTTTGAAATGAATATTGAATTTGATTGGGAAAAATCGGGGTTTGCAAAAGAAGGTGAGAGAATGTGAATGACTTTCCAGCAAGAATTTGGCCAGAGTCAAAGTCAGGGGCATATTGAAATGCATTTCAAAATTTTAGGTGAATATTGCAAAAATTGAGTTATCAGGGAGCAAACTGCCCCAACCCAAAACCTAGGGGGCACGATGCAATTATCCTTTGTGATAGGCCTAGGATATGATTAGCCATCAAAACTTGGCCTTGTCTGGCACTTTGTGACTGGAATGGAAGGATTAAGCTGAAGAATCTAGTAATCGTACTTGAGGCAATGCTTGCGGAGGAGGAACCTGATACCTGGAGAGTCTCAGATTGAGATTCAAGGAAAACGATGGTTGAATTGAAATTCAGGAATGTTATATTGTCAAAACAGAAATACTAATTAATGCAAGCTAAAAGCATCAAGAGGGAACCCTCGGAGCAGAAAGCTTGTGTTGTGAAATGTATAATTGTCAACTGTCAGATCGAAAAGCTGATTGGATGAGTCTTCCTATGAGAAATAGAAGTAGCTTTATCATTCATCTGGCTAAATGCTTGAATTCAGACACTGTGGATATATGTCATTAATCATGACAATCTATTTTAAAATCCTATGAGAGAGTTGGGCAATAGTATGTGGTACTCAAGTGTTTGCGTCTATTTACATCTTTAATAATACATTGTTGCACTGTACATACTACAAAATCTTTTCCTGATTGGATAGGCACTAAGTAGAGGATGACCATAATGGTTGAGAATGTTGAGAAGAGAAGCTCGTCTTCACTAAATGCCTAAATAGGCATTCTAAATCCTCCTTGATTTCCTGAATGGTTGACTCTGACGCCTCCAGATTTCTTAAGGGTTCATGTCTTTGACAGACTTTAGACCAGACAGGTCAACATCCAGCCCTTCCATGTTGTTCTCTTTTACATTCTCTTTGCAGGATACGTGCTTGGATGAGACAAGCTTGGAAACCAAAGACCAATCATTAATCTTTGATTTCACCTTTGGCCCAGATAAGAGGCATAACAAGGACTCAAAACACCAAAAGAGTGATATCTTCAGCTTCTCTTAGCACGCTAAGACCAGCTTCTTGATTAGAGCCTTTCTTTTTCTTCTCTACTCTGTTCAAAATCTCTGAAATCTTGGAGATGACTTTTGCAGTCTCTTCTTAGATTTGATGCATGACTTGACTTCACTTGCTAGGCCAGAATCACCTCCTCTCTTTCTCCTAAGTGACGACTCTAGCCCCTGAACACATCCCTTCATTTGCGAGAACACGTCTCTGATAGTTCCACAAACATCCAACAGCCTAAGCAATCCATCCAACAACTCCTCGATGTGTTTGCTGTGATCATCATGGAAGATAGCCCGTTGAGTGAGGGGCAACTGAAGCAAATCATTGATGCTTTCATACAAGTCTTTGAGACCTACTAAAGTTTGGCACACAGATGAGGATGTTTCTTCTAATGATCTCAGCCTATCCAACTGATCCTTGACTATTGTAGTCAAAGGGTGTCTCCTGGAAGGCAGGCTGATAGAATGGGAATGCGTGGCAAATTTAGAAATCTCAGCTGGGGAAGCCATTTCCTTTGATTCTCAGAAGATTGAAGCCTTTCTCCGTTTTAGATGTGGATTTTACTCTTAGAGAGTTGTCTTCATCCCACACCTCTTACCTAATACCCAACAATGTTATCGGTTTCTGATCTCAAGTGAAATGAGGATATTAAAGAATGCTCAATCATGTGCAGCTGGGCAGTGTGTCACCATGATTCCCAGACAAAAGGATGACTATTAGATGGTCATATCATTTAGGCCTGAGTTTATGAGCATGTGGGATCTGCGAATCCGCCGGCTTTAAATACCGATACACATAGTGGTATGTTGATGTATCAACTCAAACCACATCCACGGTACTTCTTCACATGCAAGTTACAACTTACTGTACGTGAGGCACCATCAATGCATTTCCCTCGATTCATTTAGTCTAGCGATTAACATTGTATATAGTGTGGAAATTCTCATTTATTAGTTTGTGGCTGAAAATGCACTCCAGATCCTCCTAAATTACCTCAATGTTTTGACTCTAGCACCTCAAAATGCTTTAATATATTGCTCGCTCAATGGTTGACGTCTTTGATTAAACTCAACGATTGTTGTTGCTCGCTCTAGCGCTGAGTTAGAATATAGAGCCATGGCACAAGTGACGTGTGAATTAGTGTGGATTCAATAGTTATTGACTGAGTTAGGCTTTAAAGCTTTAGTACCTATGACCCTGTAGTGTGATAATAAAGCTGCAGTGCATATAGCTTCCAACCTCGTGTTCCACGAGAGAACAAAACACATTGAGGTCGATTGTCATTTTACTTGAGAGAAGTTATAGAGTGGATTGATTCTTCCCAATAATATTCAAACTAGTGAACAACTTGCAGACATTTTTACTAACCTCTGGGTAATGGGAGTATAGATTATATTTGTAACAAGCTGGGCATGATTAATATCTATGCTCCAGCTTGAGGAGGGTGTTAGAGTATAAGGGTAAAGTAATCTTTAGGAACTTTAGGGTTTATTTTATGTATATATTGAACATTATTGAATAATACAATATACTTTTCCTCTCACAGATAATAAGCTGAAGGCACCAATTAAATTTAAATAATGCCTCCCAATGTCTAATGCATCTGTTCATGCAAGAACCTGCCAAATTTGTGGTCCCATTTTTCTCCTTGAAGCATCACATAGAAAGAAATGAGCAACCAAAAACGAAGAGGAAGAACTTGACTGGCCAAAGTCAAAATTATGAAGATATCGGTTGTCTGTACGAACGAAACTGGCAGAAGACAGCCTACATCTAATCTAAGGTGGTTTCTTGCAAGCCATTTTCATATCACTGATGTGTGCAGATGACTGAGATTGGTTATATCAACCACTGCCTTCATCTTGCATTTCATAGTTCTGCAATGGCTTAAAAGTTAAGCAGATAATGATTTGAATGTATGTGGCAGAGAGCTTCTGTGATGACTGATTGATACTCTCTTGAAACTATTAATTTAGCTGCTACATAGAGGGAAAGGATGAAGGTTATTCTGGAAATATAGATGGACTGCAGAAAAAGTAAATACTGATTGGTACAATAAGGGCGGCCCAGTCGCCTTGAAGCTAATTAGAGCCCGTCTCTGTGATCAATACTGCGAAAGGTTGTAATTCAGATAATTTGTTGGAAAGCTGAGTTGATAAAGACCATTTATTCATTGAGCTAATTTGCACAGATGTTAAAGATTCATTGATACATAAATCATAAAAATGAATTTTATTAGGAAAGCAATGAGCAGAAAATTGGAAGAGAGAGAGAGAGAGAGAGAGAGTAATTTCGGTGAACTTTTTTGATTCACAATGTATCTATATAATTTACAGTGTATAATATGAAGACACAATATATAGACTAGCAAAATTTTTTAGGATGCCATACATGGGTTGGCACCAAGGAAAATATGACACTAGCAGTTCATAATATTGAGAAGAGCTGCTCTTGTTTTGACAAGTCTCCTGAAAATGCCTTCCACGTCCTCCTCAATTTCCCGAATGCTCGATTCCAATGCCTCCAGTCTCTTGGATACATTGTAAACTTGAGGATTAGCATCATTAGCAGATTTCAGAATGGTCAATTCAACATCCAAACCTTGGATTTTGTCATACTCCGCTTTCTCATCACACCATACGCGTTTAGGTGACAACATATTTGAGACTAAAGACCAACTGACAGGCTTCGATCTTTCCCTTGGCACTGAAAGTAAATGCAACAGGGACTCAAATACTGAAAAGCTGATTTCTTCAGCTTCTCTTAATATGCGGAGAGTGGCCTCAGGTTTTGAGCGTTTCCTAAAGTAGTTTTTCTTCTTCATCTTTATCACATGATCCAAAAGCTTTCTGACCATTTTCTGCAATCTTTTCCTAGATCTGATGTATGTCTTGACTTCTCTCGCCTGCTCAGGATCTCTTCCTCTTCTTCTCTGGGATGATGACTCTAGTTCCTGGATGCATTCCTTCATCTGTGAAAAGACATCTTTCACGTTCCCACAAACATCCAAAAGCTTCAGAGATCCATCCAATAATTCTTCCATAGAACTCCTACTGTGTTCATGCGAAACAGCCTCCTGCGTTAGAGGCATCTGAAGCCAATCATCAATGCAGTCGTACAGATCTTTTAGGCCTCCTAACATTCGGGGCGCTGATGAGGCCAGAGATGAGAAAGTTGCATCTGATGATCTCAGCCTCTGCAACCGCTCTTCGACAGCTGTTGCTAGAGGGTGACTTGTGGAAGGCAAGCTGATTGAGCGTGAGTGACCTGTGGTTTTAGATATCTCAAGTGAAACAGCCATATTTTTTTCCTTTGAGGTTCTGTTTGACAGAAGGAAGCTTTTCTCTGTTGTTTATTCAAACTCTGCTACAGAAGCTGTTCAAACCAAACCCTTCAACCTAGTATATATACAAGGTCAAGAGGACATTGACAAATCTGTATTCTTCCAAGCTCATAATTGTTGTCATGTGATGGATCGTCCAACTTAGCAGAAATTGCCTCCCGTGCTTTCCGAATTATAGGAAACTGGAATCTTTAACAACAATGAACCATCTTAATGTATTGATACAAACAGGTGGTTTGCCAACATAATTCCCAGGCAAGCGGATCAAGGTTAGGTGGTTGTAACTTATAGGTCTGAACTTGAGCATGCGGAAATTATTTAACTCTCTGCATGCTAAGCTGCTAGGGACATGAGGAATCATGACAGCTCGGACCTTATGTCATTCAAGTCCTTTTTATTAAGTAATGACCACAATTTATGAAAAATAAGTTTGTTTGCCGTTGTGCACGAGTGGTTTGTTGGCTGACTTCCAGACCAGCTAACCAATGCTACTATAGAGAAATAAATTAACTTTTAGGCCACTTAAATATTTAGTTCCAGAAGTCATACGATCTGCATTAGGAATAGCCATGACAGCTCAGAGTATTGTTCAGCTACCTGGCATACTCATCAAATGTGGCATTGATGTTTTGGAGAGATCAATCAAGATCCGTCTGTTGGGCTGTGGGTCAACATAAAATGATCAGAAATTTAGTAAACAACGTGCATGGGTGGTATGCCACCGTGTTCATAAGAAAAATGGACACCAAAGATCACGCATTGCCCAATACTGATGTGGAATCCAAGGGTTAGGAAATTGTTCATGTAATGATATAGCCATCTAATAGTCAAGTCCTTCTGAGCTTCCATTAGCTGTCATGTGACAGATCAGTTGACAACCTCTGGACAATGTTTCCTGTAGGTTTTATATCGATCAAGAAAACCTAGTCCGTATGAAATGTATCTAAAAAGTTTTTGACAATGTGGAAGTATGCAATGCCACGATAATTCTCAGAGAAGAGGATGTCAATACTTCATGCATCGTTTAATGCTAAAGTTGAGCGTGTGGGCTGTAACAACATCTATAGACTAACGTAGCAAGGTGACTGGTGGAATCTTTACCGGCTTAAGTATGTGTGACTATCTTGAAGATATCCCTTTGCCTCAGTTAAAGAAAAGAGGTTGACTATTGGTTGAGATTCTTCTAATCAATGACATGAAATAGCCAGACAACTCCAAAAGGCATGCATATAATGGAGTCATGGGTTTGCCCGAGTGGCTTGCCCTGTCTTTCGGACCAACACGAAGTCCACTATAAATAAAAACTTGGTCAACAGAAGCTTTTAAGACATTTAATTTTACAGATCTAACCAAATGATCCATAGGAACTGCCATGCAGAGAGAGAGGGAGAGCGAGAGAGAGAGAGAGAGAGAGAGAGAGAGAGAGAGAGAGAGATTTAGTTTTACAGATCTAACCAAATGATCCATTGGAACCGCAATTGGGGGGGGGGGAGAGAGAGAGAGAGAGAGAGAGAGAGAGAGAGAGAGAGAGATGCTTCACAGTTGACTTGTCATTATACGATTAGAAAACCAAGGTTAGATATAAGGGTAGGAGGGAAGGATTGGTCAATCTGTCAAAGTTGCTTAATTGACTAAGAGCCAACGAGAAATGGAAACCAAAGTGATAAAATTTTGTTCACATATCTGTAAGATTAATAGAATACAATTGCAAAGCATGGTAAATTTGTTCTGGAAAGTGGGTCACTTTTTGGGTGCTTCCATTTTGAAAGATTCCTGAACCGCGAACAGAGAGCAAGAATCCATACAGCACTACTACTTAATTAAAATCTGAGATTTCTTTTGCAAATGATATCCTTTTGAAATGGATATTGAATTTGATTTGAAAATACGAGGGGGGAAAAGGATATCATTCGCAAAATAAGATGAGAGCATGTGTCTGACTATCCGGCGAGAATTTGGCTGGAGTCAATGTGAGGAATAGTGAAATGTTTATCAAATTATCAGGACGGATATTGTGAAGACTGTAAGATAAGGGGGCAAATTGTCACAATCCCAAACACCGAGGGGAGATGATGTAATTATCCCATCTGCTTGGCCTAGGATATGAATGAGCGATCAAAACTTGGCCTTCTCTTATACTTTGACTGTGGAATGGAATGATTCAGTTGATGAATCTAGTAATCGAACTTGAGGCCACGATTGCTGAGGAGGAACCTGATAGCTGGAGAGTCTCAGATTGTCATTACAAGGGAAAAATATGGCAGATGTATGGAATTTAAAAGAAAATTACTCAAATTCAGGGAGCATATCTTGTCAAAACAGAAATACTAATAAATGTACTACGGTAAATGCATCAAGAGTGAACACCTGGAACAGAGAGTTTGCGTTGAGGAAATGTTAAATTGTCAAATATCAGATCAAAAAGCTGATTAGAGGAGTCTTCCTACATGAAATAGAAGTAGATCTATCATTCATCGGGCTTAAGTGCTTGAGTTCGATTACCATGGATATATGTAATTAATGTTGACACTCTAATTTTGAAATGCGATGAGCGAGAGATGGGCAAAGTCATTTGGCACGCAAGTGTTTGTCTATTTACATCTTGTAATGATACATTAATGCATAGTACATTTTACACAATCTTTTTCTTGATTGGTTAGGCACCAAGTAGAGAAAGATCCTAATGATTGAGAATATTGAGAAGAGAAGCTCTTGTCTTCACTAAATGCCTATATAGGCATTCTAAATCCTCCTCGATGTCCCGAATTGTTGACTCGAATGCCTCCAGTTGCTTTAGTACTCGAGGGTTCATGTCTTCAACAGACTTTAGAACAGAGAGGTCAATATACAAGCCTTCGATATTGTTGTCATTTACATTCTCTTCGCAGGAAATGCGTCTGGACGAGACAAGCTTGGAAACCAAAGACCAGCCGTTGATCTTTGATTTCGCCTTTGGCCCAGATAAGAGACGCAACAAGGACTCAAACACCGAAAGGCTGACATCTTCAGCTTCTCTTATGCTTTTGCTGTGATAATCACGGAAGATGGCCTGTTGAGTGAGGGGCAACTGAAGCAAATCATTGATGCTTTCGTACAAGTCTTTGAGGTCGCCTAAATTTTGGCACCCAGATGAGGATGTTGCTTCTGATGATCTCAGCCTATCCAACTGATCCTCGACTGATGTAGTGAGAGGGTGGCCCCTGGAAGGCAGGCTGATAGATCGGGAATGCCCAATAAATTTAGAAATCTCAACAGAGGAAGCCATTTTCTTTTTAACTCAAAAGACAGAAGCCTTTCACCGTCTTAGATGTGGATTTGGCTCCGAGAGAACTGTGTTCATGCCTCACCTCTTACCCTGGTATATATATAACTGCTGGATGCATTTGACTGTCCAACTCTTTGAGGCTCGAATTCGCTGTCATTTGATCGGTTCTCCACTTCCCCGACAATGTTATCTGTTCCAGATCTTAAGGAAAGTTAGAATATTAAACAAAGATCAATCATGTGTATTTGGGCTGTGCGCTACCATGATTCCCAGACAAAAGGACAATTATTAGACAGTCATATAATTTAAGCCTGAGTTTATGAGCACGGAGAATATGTGAATAAACATCAATAAGGCTTTAAATATTGATACACACAGGTAATATGCCACCAGGAATCCAGACAAAAGGATGAAATGGTTCTATCGTTTGTGTTCAAAATTGTGCATGTGTAGAACACTCTAAGATCAGTGTGCTGATGCAGCTGGAGACATGTGGAATCTTGACAGCACTGAGCTTATAGTTTTTAACTTGTATTATTTTTACAATCCCCGCATTTTATGTGAACAGGAGATGTATATTAAGTTACTTCATGCATGTGCATGAGCCATTTCTTGCTAACCATGTTTATATCACTAATGTATACTGATGACTGAGATTGGTCATATCAACCAGTGCCTTCATCTTGCATTTCAAAGTTATGCAATGGATTACAACTTAAGTGGAGGAAGATTCAGAAATATCTACTAGATGATGTATATGGCAGAGAGCTTTTGTGATAACTTGACAGATTGATACTCTCTTGAAAGTAGTAAGTTATTAACTGTTAGCTGCTACGTAGAGGGAAAAGATGATGGTTATTCTGGAAATATTATTGGACTGTGAAAAGTAAGTACTGGTTGGTACAATAAGGACAGACTAGTCGCCTTGAAGCTAATTAGAGCCAGTCTTCATTATCAATAATGCAAAGAGTTGTAATTCAGATTATATGTTGGAAAAGTTAAGTCAATAAAGACCATTTATTCATTGAGCTAATTGTACAGATGTTACAGATTCATTAATACATAAATAATTTTAGAGCCAGTCTTCATTATCAGTAATGCAAAGAGTTGTAATTCAGATAATTTGTTGGAAGAGTTGAGTTGATAAAGACCATCTATTCATTGAGCTAATTGTACAGATGTTAAAGATTCATTAATACATAAATAATTTTTCTTATCCCTTTTGATCTCCTAAAAATTAATTTTATCAGTAAAGCAACAAGCAGAATTTTTTTTTGTGTGTGTGAGAGAGAGAGAGAGAGAGAGAGAGAGAGAGAGAGAGAGTAATTTTGGTGATCTTTTTTAATTCACAATGTATCTATACAATTTGCAGTGTATACGGTGAAGATACAATATACAGACTGGCAAAGTTTTTTAGGATGCCATGCATGGGTTGGCACCAACGAAAATATGACACTAGCAAATGATTATATTAAGAAGAGCTGCTCTTGTTTTGACTAGTCTTCTACATATGCATTCCATGTCCTCCTCAATTTCCCGAATGCTTGATTCCGATGCCTCTAGTCTCTTAAAAACATTGTAAACTTGAGGATTAGCATCAATAGCAGATTTCAGAATGGTCAATTTGACATCGAAGCCTTGGATTTGGTCATATTCCGCTTTCTCATCACATAATACATGTTTAGGTGACAACATATTTGAGACTAAAGACCAACTGATAGGCTTCGGTCTTTCCCTTGGCCCTGATAGGACATGCAACAGGGACTCAAATACTGAAAAATTGATTTCTTCATTTTCTCTTAATATGCTGAGAGTAGCCTCAGGTTTTGAGTGTTTTCTCAGGTCATTTTTTTCTCCATCTTCCTCACGTGATCCAAAAGCTTTGTGACCATTTTCCGTAATCTTTTCCTAAATTTGATGTATGTCTCGACTTCACTCGCCTGTTCAGGATCTCTTCCTCTCCTTCTCTGGGATGATGACTTGAGTTCCTGGATGCATTCCTTCATCTGTGAAAAAACGTCTTTCATGTTCCCACAAACATCCAATAGCTTCAGAGATCCATCCAATAAATCTTCCGTAGTACTCCAATGGTGTTCATGGGAAAGAGCCTGCTGGATTAGAGGCATCTGAAGCCAATCATCAATGCAGTCGTTCAGATCTTTGAGGCCTCTTAACTTTTGAGGTGCTGATAAGGCCGGAGATGAGGAAGTTGCATTCGATGATCTCAGTATCTGCAACCGCTCTTCGACAGCTGTTGCTATAGGGTGACTTGTGGAGGGCAAGCTGATTGAGCGTGAGTGGCCTGTGGTTTTAGAAATCTCAAGTGAATCAGCCATTTTTTGTTTCTGAGGTTCTGTTTGATAGAAAAAAGCTTTTCTCTGTTATCAGACTCTGCTGCAGAAGCTGGTCAAACCAAACCCTTCAACCTATTATATATACAAGGGCGAGGACATTGAAAAATCTGTATTGTTCCAAGCTCATTTTTGTTGTCATGTGATGGATCGTCCAACTAAGCAGAAATTGCCTCCTGTGTTTTCCGAATTATAGGAAAACTAGAATCTTTAACAAAAGTGAACCAGCTTAATGTATTGATACAAACAGGTGGTATGCCAACATAACTCCCAGGCAAGTGGATCGAGATTAGGTGGTTGTAACTTCTAGGTCTGAACTTGAGCATGCTGAAATTATTTAACTCTCGGTGTGCTAATGCTGCTAGGGACATGAGGATCTTGACAGCTCCAACCTTATATCATTCAAGTCCTTTTTATCAAGTAATGACCACATTTTATGAAAAATGAGTTTGTTTGCCATTGTGCACGAGTGGTTTGTTGGCTGACTTCCAGACCAGCTAACCAATGCTGCTATAGAGAAATAAATTAACATTTAGTTCCAGAAGTCATACGATCTGCATCAGGAATAGCCATGACAGCTCAGAGTATTGTTCAGCTATTCGTAGTGCATCTACCTGGCACACTCATCAAATGTGGCATTGATGTTTGGGAGAGATCAATCACGATCCGTCTGTCGGGCTGTGAATCAATATGAAATGATCAGAGATGTAGTAAACAATGCGCACGGTTGGTATGCCACCGTGACTAAAAAAAAAAGGATGCAAATTAGATCACGCATTGCTCAATACTGATGTGGAACCCGAGGGTTAGGAAAATGTTTATGTAATAAAATAGCCATATAAGAGTCGAGTCCTTCTGAGCTTCCATTAGCTGTCATGTCACAGATGGTTGACAACCTCCGGACAATGTTTCCTTTAGGTTTTGTATCGATCAAGAAAACCTATTCCATATGAAATGTATCTAAAAAGTTTTTGACAATGTGCAGGCATGCAATGCCACGACGATTCTCAGAGAAGAGGACGACAATTACTTCATGCATCATTTAATGCTAAAATTGAGTGTGTGGGCTTTAACAACATCAATAGACTAATGTAGCAAGGTGACTGGTGGAATCTTTGCAGTTACAGCTTGAGTTTGTGTGACTATCTTGAAGGTATCCCTTTGCCTCAGTTAAATAAAAGAGGTTGACTAGTGGTTGAGATTCTTCTGATCAATGACGTGAAATAGCCAGACAACTCTAAAAGGCATGCATATGATGGAGTCGTGGGTTTGCACGGGTGGCTTGCCCTGTCTTTTGGACCAACAGCGCAGTCCACTGTAAATAAAAACTTGGTCAACAGAAGCTTTTAAGACATTTAGAGAGAGAGAAATGGGGGGAAAAATTATGGGGGATGCTTCACAGTTGACTTGTCAGTACGTGATTAGAAAACCAAGGTTAGACATAAGGGTAGGAAGGAAAGATTGGTCAGATCTGCCAAAGTTGATTAATTGGCTAAGAGCAGACAAGAAACGGAAGCCAGAGTGATAAAATCATGTTCACATTTCTGTAGGATTCATATAATACAACTGCAAAGCATGGTAATTTTATTCTAAAGAGTGGGTCGCTTTTTGGGTGCTTCCATTTTGAAAGGTTCCTGAACCGTGAACAGGGTGCAAAAATCCATACAGAACTACTACTTAATTAAAATCTGAGATTTCTTTTGCAAATGATATCCTATTGAAATGAATATAGAATTCAATTTGAAAAATGAGGGGGGAAAAGGATATTATTCGCAAACACCTGGAACAGAAAGTGTGTTGTGGAGATGTTAAATTGTCAAATGTCAGATTAAAAAGCTGATTAGAGGAGTCTTCCTTCGAGAAATAGAAGTGGCTCTATCATTCATCGGGTTTAAATGCTTGAATTCGAATACAGTGGATATATGTAATTAGTGTTGACACTCTAATTTTGAAACCCAATTAGTGAGAGATGGGCAAAGTCATTTGATACGCAAGTTTTTCTGTCTATTTACATCTTGTAATGATACATTGTTACACTGTACATTCTACAAAATCTTTTTCCTTGACTGGACAGGCACAAAGTAGAGAAAGATCCTAATGATTGAGATTATTGAGAAGAGAAGCTCTTGTCTTCACTAAATGCCTATATAGGCATTCCAAATCCTCCTCGATGTCCTGAATTGTTGACTCGGATGCCTCCAGTCGCTTTAGTGCTTGAGGGGTCATGTCTTCAACAGACTTCAGAACAGAGAGGTCAACATACAAGCCTTCGATATTGTTGTTGTTTACATTCTCTTCGCAGGAAATGCGTTTGGATGAGACAAGCTTAGAAACCAAAGACCAACCATTGATCTTTGATTTTGCCTTTGGCCCAGATAAGAGACATAATAAAGACTCAAACACCGAGAGGCTGATATCTTCAGCTTCTTCTATCATGCTAGGAGCAGTTTCTTTGTTGGAGTTTTTCTTTTTCTTCTCCACTCTCTTCAAATTCTCCGAAATCTTGGAGATGACTTTCTGCAGTCTCTTCTTTGATTTGATGTATGACTCCACTTCACTTGCTGGGCCACAATCAACTCCTCTCTTTCTCCTAAGTGAGGACTCTAGCTCCTGAACGCATTCCTTCATTTGTGAGAACACTTCTCTGATAGTTCCGCAAAAATCCAACAGCCTAATCGATCCATCCAACAATGGCTCGATGCATTTGCTGTGATAATCATGGGAGATGGCCTGTTGAGCAAGGGGCAACTGAAGCAAATCATTGATGCTTTCGTACAAGTCTTTGAGGCCCCCTAAACTTTTGCACACAGATGAGGATGTTGCTTCTGATGATCTCAGCCTCTCCAACTGATCTTTGACTGATGTAGTGAGAGGGTGGCTCCCTGAGGGCAGGCTGATAGACCGGGAATGCCCAATAAATTTAGAAATCTCAACAGAGGAAGCCATTTTCTTTTGAATTGCAAAAGATAGAAGCCTTTCACTGTCTTAGATGTGGATTTGGCTCTGAGAAAAGTGTGTTCATGTCACACCGGTATATATACAATTGCTGGAGGCATTTGACAGTTCAGCTTTGCTGTCATTAGATTGGCCTCCCACTTCCCCAACAATGTTATCTGTTTCCGATCTCAAGCAAAGTTAGAATATTAAACAAAGATCAATCATGTGTAGATGCGCAGTATGCTACCATGATTCCCAGACAAAAGGATGACTATTATATAATTTAAGCCTGAGTCTATGAGCATGTGGGATATGTGAATAAACATCAACAAGGCTTTAAATATTGATACACACAAAGTGGTATGCCACCATGAATCCCAGACAAGAGGATGAAATGGTTCTATCGTTTGTGTCTGAACATGAGCATGTGTAGAACACTATAAGATCAGGGTGCTGATGCTGTTGGAGACATGTGGAATCTTGACAGTACTGAGCTTATATTAAGTTACTTCATGCATGTGCATAAGCCATTTCTTGCTAACCATGTTCATATCACTGCTGTGGTGCAGTCATATCAACCACTCCCTTCATCTTGCATTTCAAAGTTCTGCGATGGCTTAAAAGTCATTGGGAGGAAAATTCGGAAATATTTCCTAGATGATGTATATGGCAGGGGGCTTCTGTGATAACTTGACAGATTGATACTGTCTTGAAACTATTGACTGTTAGCTGCTCCATATAGGGAAAAGATGATGGCTATGCTAAAGATATTGTTGGACTGCGGAAAGTAAATACTGATTAGTACAATAAGGAAAGACCAGTTGCCTTGAAGCTAATTAGAGCCCATCTATGTTATCAATAATGCAAAGAGTTGTAATTCGGATTATTGGTTGGAAAGGCTAGTCGATAAACACCATTTATTCATTGAGCTAATTGCACAGATGTTAAAGATTCGTTAATACATAAATGGTTTTTCTTAACCTTTTTGATCTACTAAAGATTAATTTTATTAGTAAAGCAATAAGCAGAAAATTGTGAGAGAGAGCGTAATTTCAGCGAACTATTTTGATTCACTATGTATTTATACAATTTCCAGTGTTTACGGTGAAGGTACAATTTACAGACTAGCAAAATCGTTTAGGATTGCCATACATGGGTTGGCACCAAGGAAAAATATGACACTAGCAGTTGATTATATTGAGAAGCGCTGCTCTTGTTTTGACAAGTCTCCTGAATACACATTCCACGCCCTCCTCGATTTCACCAATGCTCGATTCCAACGCCTCCAGTCTCTTTGATACATTGTAAACTTGAGGATTAGCATCTTTAGCAGATTTCAGAATGGTCAATTCGACATCGAAGCCTTGGATTTTTTCGTATTCTGCTTTCTCATCACATAATACGCGTTTAATTGACAACATATTTTAGACTAAAGACCAACTGATAGGCTTCGATCTTTCCCTTGGCCCTGATAGCACATGCAACGGGGACTCAAATACTGAAAAACTGATTTCTTCAGCTTCTCTTAATATGCTGAGAGTAGCCTCAGGTTTCGAGTGTTTTCTCAGGTCGTTTTTCCTCTCCATCTTCCTCACATGATCCAAAAGCTTTGTGACCATTTTCCGCAATCTTTTCCAAGATTTGATGTATGTCTCGACTTCACTCACCTGTTCAGGATCTCTTCTTCTCTTTCTCCGGGATGATGACTCGAGTTCCTGGATGCATTCCTTCATCTGTGAAAAAACATCTTTCACGTTCCCACAAACATCCAATAGCTTCAGAGATCCATCCAATTACTCTTCCATTGAACTCCCATGGTTTTCATGGGGAAGAGCCTTCTGGGTTAGAGGCATCTGAAGCCGATCATCAATGCAGTCATACAGATCTTTGAGGCCTCCTAACTTTCGAGGTGCTGATGCGGCCAGAGATGAGGAAGTTGCATCCAATGATCTCAGCTTCTGCAACTGCTCTTTGACAGCTGTTGCTAGAGAGTGACTTGTGGAGGGCAAGCTGATTGAGCGTGAGTGGCCTGTGGTTTTAGAAATCTCAAGTGAATCAGCCATTTTTTTTTTCTGAGGTTCTGTTTGATAGAAGGAAGCTTTTCTCTGTTATCAGACTCTGCTGTAGAAGCTGGTCAAACCAAACCCTTCAACCTAGTATATATACAAGGGCAAGAGGACATTGACAAATCCGTATTGTTCCAAGCTCATTTTCATTGTCATGTGACGGATCATCCAACTAAGCAGCAATTGCCTCCCCTGCTTTCTACTCACTCTCCGGCAGTGGACCGGACACAAAAAAAGAAAGAAGAAAAGGGCCATGATGATGATCCTATCTTCATTTTCTCCCTGCCCCGATGATGCGCTCTTTGGCACGACTCTTTCTATTTTTGCGGTGGCATTTGAGTTGTCTCCCCTACTCTGTCAATCGACACACTTGACGCAGATAGCTCCGGTGGCCCCGGCTTTTGCCTCTATCAGGCAGCGACCGCCTGGGAGACTTTAGCCAAGAAATGGTTAAAAAAAATGGAAAGATTGGAACATGGGAATAGATCCGATACCAATACGGACTACCCATTTCAATTGTTGTGCTTTCAAGGCGTTAATGCTATATAAGAGCGACTTTCAATACTCACCTAGATGGACAACCAGTCAACCTTGATTCCCTTAGCAGTGGCATTGTGAAAATGGAAAAAGGAGCTCCAGTACTTTTTGCCATCTTTGAGGGGTAATTCACGAAGGGAGATCCGATGTAAGAACATTTTCCCGGTCAACTGGAATCTTTAACAAAAGTGAACCAGCTTAATGTACTGATAAAAACAGGTAGTATGCCACCATAACTGCCAGGCAAGCGGATCAAGATTAGCTGGTTGTAACTTATAGGTCTAAACTTGAGCACGCGGAAATTATTTAACCCCTGGTGTGCTAATGCTGCTAGGGACTTGAGGAATCTTGACAGCTCTGACCATCATTCGAGTCCTTTTTATCAAGTAATGACCACATTTTATGAATAATAAGTTTGTTTGATGTTGTGCATGAGTGGTTTGTGGGCTGACTTCCAGACCAGCTAACCAATGCTGCTATAGAGAAATAAATTAACATTTAGATCCAGAAGTCATACAATCTGCATCAGGAATAGCCATGACAGCTCAGAGTATTGTTCGGCTATTCGTAGCAAACCCTACCTGGCAGACTCATCAAATGTGGAAGTGATGTTTGGGAGAGATCAATCAAGATCCGTCTGTTGGGCTGCGGATCAATATGAAATGATAAGAAATGTAGTAAACAGCGTGCACGGGTGGTGTGCCACTGTAGTTATTGAAAAAAATGGATACCCATTAGATCACGCATATCTCAATGCAGATCTAGACTGTGGGTTAGGAAAATGATATAGCCTTCTAAGAGTCAAGTGCTTCTGAACTTCCACTAGCTGTCATGTCATGGATCAGTGGACAACCTCCTGACAATGTTTCCATTAGGTTTTAGATTGATCAGATGAAATGTATCTAAAAAGTTTTTGACATTGTGCATGCAGTGCCTTGGCAATTCTCAGAGAAGAGGATGACAATTACTTCATGCATCAGTTAATGTTTAAATTGAGCATGTGGGTTGCGACAACATCTATAGACTAATGTACCAATGGGACAAGTGGAATCTTCACAGTTACAGCTTAAGTTTGTGTGACTATCTTCAAGCCTTTGCCTCAGATATTAAATCCCTTTGACTATTGGTTGAGATTCTTCTAATCAATGACATGAAATAGCCAGACTACTTTAAAAGGCATGCATATGATGGAGTTGTGGGTTTGCACGAGTGGCTTGTTCTGTCTTTCGAACCAACAGCCCAGTCCACTGTAATGAAAAACTTAGTCAACAGAAGCTTTTAAGACATCTAGTTTTACAGATCTAACCAAATGATCCTTAGGAACTGCCACAGATAGAGAAAGAGAGAGAGAGAGAGAGAGAGAGAACGAGAGAGATGCTTCACAGTTGACTTGTTAATATGCAATTTGAAAACTGAGGTTAGGGGAAGGATTGATCAGATCTGCCAAAGGGACCTAATTGGCTAAAAGCAGACAAGAAATCGTAGCCAAAGAAATAAAATAATGTTCACATTTCTGTAAGATTGGTAAAATACAATCCAAAGCATGATAAGTTTATGTAGAAAGTGGTTCTCTTTTTGGGTGCTTCCATTTTGGAAGGTTCCTAAACTGTGAGAAACAGAGTGCAAGAATCCATACAGAACTACTTCTTGATTAAAATCTGAGATTTCTTTTGCAAATGATATCCTTTTATTATGGATATTGAATTTGATTTGAATTGGCGGGAAAAGGATATCATTTGCAAAAGAAGATGAGAGCATGAGGGTGACTTTCCTGCTAGAATTGGGCCGGAGTCAATGTCAGGTGTATATTGAAATGTTTATCAAATTATCAGGATGGATATTGCAAAAACTGAGCTATCAAAGGGCAAATTGCCACAATCCCAAAAACCTAGGGGGCATGATGTAATCATGTCATTTGATAGGCCTAGGATATGTATGAGCGATCTAAACTTGTCCTTGTCTTGCATTTGTGACTGTGGAATGGAATGATTCAGCTGATGAATCTAGTAATCGTACTTGAGGCAACACTTGCCAGGGAGGAACCTGATAACTGTAGAGTCTCAGATCAAAATTCGAGGTGGCTGATGTTTGGAATGTGAAAGAAAATGATTGAGATTCAGGATATATATCTTGTCAAAACAGAAATACTAATTAATACTAAGGTAAATGCATCATGAGAGAACACCTGGAACAGAAAGTTTGTGTTGTGGAATTGTTAAAATATCAGATGTCAGATCAAAAAGCTGATTAGAGAAATCTTCCTACGAGAAATAGAAGTAGCTCTATCTTTCATCGGGCTAAAATGCTTTAATTTGAATGCCGTGGATATATGTAAATTTTCGATAATCTATTTTGAAATCTGATGAGCGAGAGAAGGGCAAACTTATTTGG
Source organism: Eucalyptus microcorys (assembly GCA_014182515.1). Classification (NCBI taxonomy): domain Eukaryota; kingdom Viridiplantae; phylum Streptophyta; class Magnoliopsida; order Myrtales; family Myrtaceae; genus Eucalyptus; species Eucalyptus microcorys. Next base: position 15,229,743 of record CM024567.1, read on the forward strand.
TAAGCAAGTGTTTCTGTTGATTTACATCTTGTAATGATACATTGTTGCACTATACATACTACAAAATCTTTTTCCTAATTGGATAGGCACCAAGTAGAGAAAGATCCTAATGATTGAGAATATTGAGATGACTTTCTTCTCCACTATCTTCAAATTCTTTGAAATCTTGGAGATGACTTTCTGCAGTCTCTTCTTTGATTTGATGTACGACTCCACTTCACTTGCAAGGCCAGAATCACCTCCTCTGTTTCTCCTAAGTGACAACTCTAGCTCCTGAACACATTCCTTCATTTGCGAGAACATGTCTCTGATAGTTCCACAAAAATCCAACAGCCTAATTGATCCATCCAACAACTGCTCGATGCATTTGCTGTGATAATCATGGGAGATGCCCTGTTGAGTAAGGGGTAACTGAAGCAAATCATTGATGCTATCGTACAAGTTTTTGAGACCTCCTAAATCTTGGCACCCAGATGAGGATGTTGCTTCTGATGATCTCAGCCTATCCAATTGATTCTCGACTGATGTAGTGAGAGGGTGGCTCCCCGAAGGCAGGCTGATAGATCGGGAATGCCCAGTGAATTTAGAAATCTCAACTGAAGATGCCATTTTCCTTTGACTCTCAAAAAATAGAAGCCTTTCACTGCCTAAGATGTGTATTGTGCTCTGAGAGAAGTGTGTTCATGCCACACCTCTTACACAGGTATATATATACACAATTGCTGGAGACATTTGACAGTCCACTTCTTCCAGGCTCGAATTTGCTGTCATTTGATTGGTCCTCCCACTTCCCTGACAATGTTATCTGTTTCAGATCTCAAGCAAAATTAGAATATTAAACAAAATCAATCATGTGTACTTGGGCAGTGCGCTACCATGATTCCCAGACAAAAGGATGACTATTAAATGGTCATATCATTTAAGCCTGAGTTTATGAGGATGTGGCATGTGTGAATAAACATCAACAAGGCTTTAATTATTGATACATACAGGTGTTATGCCACCAAGAATCCCAGACAAGAGGATGAAAAGGAGATACCGTTTGTGTTTGAACATGAGCATGTGTAGAACACTCTAGGATCAGCGTGCTGATGCGGCTGGAGACATGTGGAATCTTGACAGCTCTGACCTTATAGTATTTAACTTGTTTTATTAGTACAATCACCGCATTTTAAGTGAACAGCAGAGGTATATTAAGTTAAATCATGCATGTGCACGAGTGGTTTGTCTGAGAGACTTCCAAACAAGTAACCCGATACTTCTACAAGGAGATAGATCAACACTTGGACCAGTAAACTTTGCAGATCTGTCAAAAGTAAATTTCCTCGGTGATTTTTAATAGGCATGTGACCTTTTTTTGATGGCATAATCTTGACTTGAAGTTGTCGATGCTTATCGATTAATCATTGTGTTATTGATAATATCTTCTGTTGCTATCATTACTCAGCTATGTGGAAATTATTCTTGCGGAAAAGGAGTTATTAGGTCACCTATATACCATTTAACATTCCTACACATACTAGAAGTAAGATGGATACTAGAAGCAAGATCATTTTATCCTTAGTTTCTGAATTCTTTACTTCGTAATGGTCCAACAATGAATTTTAACACGCCTCTTGATACTCCTGAGCTAGCTTAACTACTTTCCCGATTGCCTGCTGCTTTTTTTCAATGGGTATTTTAGTGATTACCTTTCTTAGCTAAGATGCTCTTGGCATTTCCCCGACCTATGTTCAGCAGGAATTAATCAGTAAGTCGAATCAAAGGGTTCAGAAGAAGAATGAAACAAAATATCCCAGGAGAGAAATAATTTCAAGAAACCATTAGTTCCAAGTGTATTTTGATGGATGAACTCTTCTCTAATTGTTAGAAGTAAGAAGGGTAAATGGGTCTTTTCCACTTTTAGGGTTTATTTTGATGTATATATATTAAACTTTATTGAATAATACGCTGTACGTTTTCCTCACATGGTATCAGAGCCTAGGGCTTAACCCTAATGCCAGAACAACAGTCGTTGCCATCATCGGCCACTCGCCGGAACAGTCACCGTCGCGGCTAGTTTCCATCGTGTGTCCCTTTTCTCACGCGACTCTTCCTTACGAGAGTTCTCTCTCGTGCGACCTCACGCCTCGCGTAATTCACGCTCACCTAGTTCGTGGGGGCACCCTCGCACGGCTCGCCCATCTCGCGCTACACCCTTGTGCGGCTTCTCTAGTTCGCTTGGTTCCCTTGACGTAACTCTCGTGGTTGCTGGGATGCTGGTCGTTGACTTTAGTCATTGATTTTGGTTGCTGGGGTGCTGGTCGCTGACTTGAATTGCTGATTTTGGTCGCCTCCAGCATTGAAAAATATACATTGGTGGCAGGTTTGCTTATTTCTGGGCTGCCGATTCTTGGTGAAATATATGAGTTGATTTGGTCAGGTCGTTTCTTAAGGATGTCTCTGGGTATATGAGTTGCTGATTATTGCAGATATAAGAGTTGATTTTAACGTATTTGCTGATGTTTATGGGTCATTGAGACTCTTTTATATGGAGATATATTATCAATTTTGGTGAGTTATTGATTTGTTGGGGCTGAGTTATCTGAAGAAAGCTATTGTGAGAATTTTTCTGTCGTTCTTGGAAAATGGGTGATCACTCGAAGAGTACAATTGAAGTAGATCCTGAGAAGAATAATACTATGATGACTGAGGTGATTTCCTCTTTGTCTAATCGAATTACTGATAAGAAGCAGGTAGTGCTAACTTCCACCAATGGAAAAAAATGTGAAGCTTACTTTGATAGGCAGGAATCAACATAGATACTTAACTGAGTTTAAGCCCAGAGATGATGTAACTTGGGATGGTGTTGATGCACGTATTCTTGATCAAATGCTGAATTATATGGAGAGTAATGTAGTTGACATGGTAACTCATATTGATACAGTCAGAGAACTGTGGGAGTATTTGAATGTGTTGTATTCTGGCCAAGATAATTTGTCACAGATTTATGAGCTATCGCAGGAGTTTTATCGATTTGAAAGGAAGGGACGCTCTATTACCTAGTGCTTTGCAGACTTTAAGAGATTATATGAGGAGTTGAATGCTGTTCTCCCTATTTCAGCTGATGTTCAACAAATGCAACGTCAAAGGGAACAATTGGCTGTAATGGGATTCTTAGGAAGTCTTGGTTCTAAATATGAAATTGTTAGGTTTCAGATTCTTGGAGGAGAGAATATAGCGTCACTCACAGATACGTTTGCTCGAGTTCTTCGAGTATCTCTTGAGTCTTCTCAGGATAGTACATCAATGGTGGGGAGTTCAACTCCTGTGTCCTAGACTCGAATTGGTAGTGGTAATAGGAGTGATGGAGGAAACCGTGGCGGATATAGTGGGCGTGGTGTTCGAGGAGGAGGCCGAGGCATAGGAATAGGGAGAGGTCAAGGTCATCAGCATCCTTATGGACAATTCCACATATCTATTGATAATTCGAGGACTACACGAGTTTGTCATTATTGTGGCAAACCTGGTCATATTCAAAAATTTTGTTACAAGCTACATGGGAGAGGGTAGCAGCACCGATTCGCTAGTACGGCGTCTAATATTGACTCTACTCCACAGTCGTTTGAAGACAAGGTAGTGGTTATATCTGGTGAGGAATATGCTCGGTACAAACAGTCTCAAATCTCACGGCCTATTTCTTCCATTGCTACTTTGGCACAGACAGGTAATGCTATTGCATGCCTTTCGGCTACTTCTCGTCCTTGGATCATTGATTCAGGGGCTTCCGATCACATGTTAGGTCTTTCAGGTATATTTTCCTCTCTTTCTCCGTCTTCGTTAACCCAACTCCTTTGTTGATGTTGTCTTTAGTGCTTTATCTTCCACAATTTCCATGTAACCTCATGTCTATTAGTAATTTAACCAAAAACTTTTAGTGTTCAGTAACTTTTTATCCTGATTCTTGTATTTTCCAGGATCTGGCTACGAAGAAGACGATTGGTAGAGGACGTGAGGAAGGGGGGCTGTATGTACTTGAAGATGCTTCTTCAATTGCTTGCTCAAGTGTTGCATCCCCGCATCAAATCCATTGTCGTCTTGGTCATCCTTCTCTACATAGTCTTCAAAAGTTGGATTCTAGTTTTCATTCTCTTTCTAGTCTAGAGTGCGAGTCATGCCAACTTTGCAAATTACATCGTGTTAGTTACACACCTCGATTCATTAAACGAGTAGCATCTCCTTTTTTGTTAGTTCATTTAGATATTTGGGGTCCATGTCATGTGGTTTCTAATTCGGGTTTTAGATATTTTGTTACGTTTGTTGATGACTATTCCAGAGTTACTTGGTTATATTTAATGAAAGATCGTTTAGAATTATTTTCTATTTTTCGTGCATTTATATTTGAAATTTATACTCAATTTGGCATGCATGTTAAAGTTTTGTGTTCTGATAATGCTAATGAGTACTTTTCCACATCTTTTTCTGATTTTATGACTCAACATGGTATGATTCATGAATCTTCCTGTCCTGATAGTCCACAATAGAATGGTGTTGCTGAAAGGAAGAATAGGCATTTATTAGAAGTTACTAGATCCGTGTTATTTGAGATGAAGGTCCCCAAAACCTTTTGGTCTGATGCTGTTCTAACTGCATGTTATCTCATTAATCGTATGCCTTCTTCTGTTCTGCAAGGTGGTATTCCTTTTTTCCACTTTGTTTCCTAATGAATCACTGTTTGTCCTACCACCCCGTATCTTTGGTTGTGTCTGTTTTGTTCGTGATCATCGACCTAGAGTGTTAAAACTTGATCCCAAGGCAATCAAGTGTATGTTTATGGGTTATTCCCACACTCAAAAGGGATATCGCTGTTATTCTCCATTACTGAGAAAATATTTTATAACAGCTGATGTTTCATTTTTTGAATCCATTCCTTATCATAATGTTCCAATTGATGTGTCTGAATTAGATGAAGACTTGTATGTGACCACCATTCGGTCTACTATTCCAACTATATCACCAGTATCTACAAAGAAATCACCTCCTCTTCAGGTTTATACTCGACGTCCTCGTGTCGCTGCTGCTCCCCCCGCTCCTCCCGTCACTACTACGTCATCTTCTGCTCCAAATCCGCCATTAGCTGACCCTCCTCTTGAATCTGATCTTGATCTTCCTATTGCTCATCACAAAGGTACACGTACTTGTACTCAACATTCTATTGCAAATTTTATTTCACACTCTTCTGTGTCTCCTATTTTTCGAGCTTTTTTTAACTACTGTTGAACAATATCTTATCCCTAAGTCTGTTGCTGAGGCATTACAAAATTCTAGCTGGAGGATAGCAATGGAAGAAGAATTAAAGGCTCTCGAGATTAATCAAACTGGGGACTTAGTACCACTTCCTCTAGGCAAAACTGCTATTGGTTGTCGATGGGTATGTGTTGTAAAAGTCAACCTCGATGGTTCTCTTGCTTGTTTAAAAGCAAGACTTGTTGCCAAAGGGTATGCTCAGGTGTATGGGGTTGACTATCTAGACACATTTTCTCCTGTTGCCAAACTTATCTATGTTCGTATTTTGATCTCTCTTGCTGCAACATATAACTGGCTTTTATTTCAGCTTGATGTTAAGAATGCTTTCTTGCATGGCACTCTTCATGAAGAAGTTTATATGGAGCAACCTCCGGGGTTGGTTACTCAGGGGGAGTATGGACTAGTTGGCAAATTAAAAAAGTCTTTATATGGTTTGAAACAATCTCCACGGGCATGGTTTGAAAGATTTTCTGAGGTTGTATTGTCTTTTGGGCTATCAAGATGTGAAAATGATCATTCTTTCTTTTATAAACAATCAGGGGGAGGCAAACTATTCTTGATTGTGTATGTTGATGATATTATCATCATGAGATGACTTGGTTGGTATAGCTGAGCTAAAAACCTATCTTCAGTAATAGTTTCAAACTAAAGACTTAGGAAAATTGAAATATTTCCTAGGAATTGAAGTGGCGCAATCATAGAAAGGTATTATTCTGCCACAGTAAAATATGTCTTGGATTTGCTCACTGAGACAGGTATGTTGGGATTAAAGCCTCTTAATTCACCCATGGAACAAGGGGTTAAATTAGTTGTTGATGGAGGAGAAATTCTTAATAATCCCGAGAGATATAGAAGACTAGTAGGTAAATTGAATTATCTTACAGTTACTCGACCAGACATTGCTTTTCCTATTAGTGTAGTAAGCCAGTTTTTGTCTTCCCCTCGTACATCTCACTGGGATGCAGTTATTCGGATATTGAGGTATTTGAAGAAAGCTCCGGGGAAAGGAATTGTCTACCAAAACCATTGTCATATCAGGGTTGAAGGATTTTCTGATGCTGATTGGGCTGGGTCTCCAGATGATCGAAGATCAACTACTGGGTATTGTACCTTAGTCAGAGGAAATCTAGTATCATGGAAAAATAAGAAACAAAGTGTTGTTGCCCGCTCTAGTGCTGAGTTAGAATATAGAGCTATGGCACACGTGACATGTGAATTAGTGTGGATTCGACGGTTATTGACTGAGTTAGGTTTTAAATATTTAGTACCCATGACTCTATGGTGCGATAATAAAGCTTTAGTGCATAGAGCTTCCAACCTAGTGTTTCATGAGAGAACAAAACACATTGAGGTTGATTGTCATTTTATTCGAGAAAAGTTGCAAAGTGGAGTAATTCTTCCTAGTCATATTCGAACCAGCGAACAACTTGTAGACATCTTCACTAAATCCTTGGGTAATGGGAGGATAGAACATATTTGTAACAAGCTGGGCATGATTAATATTTATGCTCCAACTTGAGGGGGAGTGTTAGAAGTAAGAAGGGTAATTAGAAGTCAGAAGGGTAAATGGGTCTTTTTCACTTTTAGGGTTTATTTTGATGTATATATATTAAACTTTATTGAATAATACGCTGTACGTTTTCCTCACACTAACCACATATGTGATAGAACTTCACAATCATGTACTCACAAACCTGTACATATGGCCTCCATGGATGCATTTGCCTCCATGAGTTTAGTCTGGAGGTTAACACATGCTAATGATGGAAATTCTCTTTTTGAGTAAATGCCTGAAGATGCTCCCCAGTCCTAAATTTCCTGTGCATTCGACTTTAGTACCTCCACATGCTTTAATATATAGCTCGATCTATGATTGACCTCTTTCCCTGAGCTCAGTGAGAGCTGGTCGATATCTAATTTTTGCAGTTTGCTGACATCCTATTCTTCTCCCTCGTGCGATCAGGTTAAGATATTGTCCACGTCCAAGATAAAAAGAGGATTTGGGAGCAGAAAACTGCTAGACTAATGTCTTCCGCTTCTCTTTGCATTCTCAGAGGAGCCTCCAGGTTAGAGTCGGCACAGAAAATGATACTGGAAAACTGGTGGGGAACCAAACACATCAACGTAATATTCCCCGAGAGAGAGAGAGAGAGAGAGAGAGAGAGAGAGAGAGAGAGAGAGAGAGAGAGAGAGATTTTTGTTAAGATTTTTTTGCTCGTTTTCTTAAAGCTATGGCTGACATGAGTCCACGAGGTAGTGATGCCAGACTGTGCTTAATTAGTGAGACTTAAGAGCACACAAGATCTTGCGGACTATGAGAACATAAATATCGTGCATGTTTCTGTATGATTGATCTGATCCAAAAGCAGATCTGATATAGCATGTCGTCCCTAAAAGACAGAACGTTCACTTAACGACTAGTGTTCTCTATCTAGGTACATGCCTAGAAACACCTTGGAAAGTTCTTGCAGTGAACAAGATCAATCTGGAAGAAATAACAGGCACTGCGATTATGACATGATTGTTCATATTCACTGAAGTTTGTACTCCTGCAACTCTTGAGTTAGATTTGTATATAGTGTGGACAGTTTCTTTTTTGATTTTTCGCCTCTTTCAATGTTTCTTTGCTTCAGCCAACCATAAAATCAAGTAATTGTCAGCACATTTGTTTATCTACTCTTTCCCGTGTGACTATCCTTATCCGAACTTTCTCAAAATCTGCTGCATTGATACCGCCATTGTGGGAAATTTGAGAAATTTGTTTGATTTGCTTCATGTTGTGGGATAGGAGGATCAGCGACAATGTCAATTGAAAACTCTTTACCCTCAGTAGAATAGTATGGTGTGCCCTCGAAAAAGTAATATCGGCACTAACATATTGGGTACAAGTTATAGGATCATAACACTGATATCCCTTCTATATATGTGAATACTTGAGAAAAACACATTTAGTGGCACGGGGAGATAGTTTATCAGAACTGGAACGTAGGTTATGAACAAAATAGACACACCTAAAGATGCGTGGGGTAAGAGGGAATAACGGCTTGTCAGGGAATACAACACTGATTGGTGACTGATGATTGAGGACAGTGAAGGCATACAATTTATGAGATAACATGCGGTAAGGACAGCATCACTCCGAAATGGATTTGGCATATGCATATGAAATAAGAGTGAACGAGCGACTTCTAGAAGGTGATGGTACTTTCTCTCGGCCACACCATTTTGCTGAGGGGTATAAGTACAACTTGTTTGATGTATAATGCCAAGATTAGAACAAAACAAAGAGATTGATTTTTGTGTATATTCTAGGCATTATCTATTCACAAAATTTTAAGGGATGTATTAAGCTGATTAGTAACCTCACGATGAAATAATTGGAAATCATGTAAAAATTCAGAACGGTCATGAAGCATATAGAGCCACATTTAACGAGAATAATCATCCACAAAAATAACAAAATACTTAAAACCATTTCTACTAGCAATATGGGAAGGTCCCTAGATGTCCGAATGAACAAGTTTGAGTAAAGTAGATGCACGAGAATTATTACGACTAGGAAAAGAACTACGATGATGTTTCCCAAATTCACAAGCCTCACACTCAAAATAGAAATTGATTTACACTCGGAATTATTTGTTGTAACTTAAATAAAGATAAATGCCCTAAACAAGAATGCCATAATAGGGGGTTAATAGAACTAGCACCTAGACCATTGGCGTCAGCAGTGGAGACACCATTTAAATAGTAAAGTCCATCATGTTCATGCCCTCCACCAATCACCTTCTTTGTCTAAAGGTCCTGAAAAACGCAATAAGATGGGTAAAATGTAACTAAACAACTAAGAGCTTTAGTTAACTGACTAACAGATAACAAATTCAAAGGAAGTTGGGAACATGTAAAACATAGGACAAAGTCAAGGAAGGTGTAAGTGAAACAGTCCTTGATCCAACCACTTGAGTCGGGGAACCATTAGCTAAAATAACTTCTAATGAAAGACTAAAGTTATGGTGGGAAGAAAATAGTTCTTGCTTACCCGTCATATGACTAAAAGCTCTCGAGTCAATGACCCAAGAGGTGCTAGGAGACAAAGTAGAGAAAGAGGCTATGTTACCTGTACGTGCAAGAGTGGCAATGGATGAGAAATTGAAAGCCTCTAGTTGTTGGACATGCTTGATGAGTTGTGCAACCATATCATCTCGAGATGTAGACTCAAAAGAACTACCCCCTAGTGGGATAGATGGGTTCATGTCGCTGCAAGACACATTTCCAGCACCCCCTTCAGACACAATAGCATTTGCAGTAATTAATCGTTGAGCCCACTCAGGCTTGCCATGCATGGACCAACAAGTGTCAACAAAATGACCGGATTTGCCGTAGTATATACACTGACAGCTATCTCAATCAGAATTTTGTCCACTATGTCCACTACCACGACTATGACTCCACTATGTCCACTACCACGACTATGACCTCCCCAAAACCACGGCCTCTATTGGAAAATCCACCATGACCACGACCACCACTACTAGCTACAATTGCTGAATTGTCTTTAGATGATGTAGAAGACGGAGGGACAATGCGTTGAATTCGACAAAATGCTTCATTCATAGAAGGAACTCTCTCTCCAGCAAGAAGCTGACACTTCACAGATTGCAAGTCAGCATTCAAGCCAGATAAAAACTTGGCAACTTGAAATTCAGCTCACTGTGTTTTAAGTCTCTCAAGATTAGTAGTGATGGGCTGATAAAGATTAAGTTCTTCCCACATACCTTTCAAAGCATTATAATACTCTCCAAGAGACTTGCCTCCATATTTAAAATTAAAGATCTTCTCATATAGTTCATAGACTCTAGGTCTTGTGAGTAACTCTTCATAAGATCATCCCACACTCCCTTAGCAGTTGTGTGGAACATAACATTAGCAGTGATGGATGGTTCCATGCTATTCCATAACCACACCAAAAGTGTATCATTCTCTCTCATCCAATTAGTATAGTCTTTAGAATTTTCAGCAGGAGGGTCTGTAGTAAGATAATGAAGTTTCCCTTTGACATTAATATAGACCTTCACAGCTTGGGCCCATAACAAGTAATTGAAGGATCTATTTAATTTAATAGTGGTAATCTAAACATTGACACTATTTGTAGAAGCCTTAGTATCATCATAATCTCGATATAAATATATCTACCACTAATAAGGAAGGTTGAAACTTTAGTGCAAGAAACAAAACAACAATACTAATGTATAATCAGATGTGATTGGATCCATCAATTAACCAAAGGTATGCTGAAATCTCATAAATATAGGCTGCTGTATAGAAGAAAATATCTGACCAGAAATCTCGATAAAAATAATTATATGTTTGATGGAAACCCAGCAAGATCAGTCAACCATAATCAATGAAGTACTCTGATTCTCGAATCCGCTGATCAGTAAGTGTTGTAATCCACATTCACAAACCGAACCTGATGAATATGATATTTTCTAATCTTATATGTATCGATAATTGAAGAGAAAACATATAAAAATTGTAGCTTCAGGTGGCTGTGCACCAGAGAAGAAGTAGGGTTACTAGGTGTGACATCCTGAATTTTCGACCCCGTCTCGTTAAAATGAAATGGGCTTTTCATCGACGTGCCTATGGTTCTTGTTCTCTGAGTTGATCACTCACGAGTTAACTAACTTATTAGGTGAAGCCGTTAAGGGATATAATCATGATAAAATCTCTAAAAGTTACCCGGTAGGTTGGATTGTACTAAAATCGCGTCCGGTTGATTTTAACCACGAAATTGAATTCGATTTCGGAAATCGAATGTTCGAGCGTGTCACGATTTATTTTTAGGATATCGTCTCATCTTTTGAAGAAATTCCATCGAGTTGGGAATTTTGCGGAAAAATCAAAATCTGCAAAAAGAAATAAGAGGAAATTCGGATGGGCAGCTTTGCTTGGTTATTTGGCCATCTAAATGAATTAATTTGTGGAGAATAAAAGGGGAATTCGTATGGCAGCTTCAAGGGGGATAAATTGACCACCAAAATGACTTGATTTGGTGAGAAATTGAAGGAAAATTAAGGGAAATTCGTATGGGCTGAGGTATGGGCAATTTTGGCTACCTAAATGAGTTCGTTTGTGAAAGATTTGAAGGAAAATCACCCATTGGATGGAGCCTTGACAAAATGGGTAGAAGACTTTGTGGCATTTCACTCAAGTGCTTGAGATATTTTGCTTAGTCACCCATTGGCCAAAGCCTCGACTTCTTGGCCTTCTTATTTCCCCTCCATTTCCCCTTCATGCGTACACCTCCCTTGGCCGAAACCCCCTTTGCTGCTGATGATTCTTCTTCTTCTCCTTCTTCTTCCTCACTTCCATTTCCCCTTCCTCTGGTTTTGTTTTATCTCATTTCCCTTGTTGTCTCAAGCCACCAGCTCAAGGCCAGCAGCAAACACCGCCACTCGACTAGCCAGCCCTGCCGAACCGCCTCTCGTCGTCACTGACACCTTTAGCATCTGCCAGCTCGCCAACCCTCATCGCTGGTCTAGCTCGCCAGCCCTCCAACCATTAGCCGCTCATCGTCCTTGTTCGCACTGTTCCAACACCCGCCACCTTAGCTGAGACCAGCAGCACCCAGCAGCCACAGAACCTCTAGCTCAGGCCGTGAGCTTGCAAGGCTATTTTCAGCCTCTTCCGACTCTCCATTGGAGACGCCGTAGGCTCGGGATCTCACCATCGTCGCGCTGCCATTGCCGTGAACCCGTCGCCTCGCTAATCTGATGAGTTAACACCCTAATCTTGGATTAGGAAGTTAATTGCACTTAGTTAGGTGGATTAGTGTTAATTAAGGATTAATGTTAATCCTTAGTTAGTTGAACTAGTTAGTTAGGTTATTTAGTTAGGCCAACTAGTTAGTTAGGTGGTTAGTTAGGTTATTTAGTTAGCTTAATTTGAATAAATTAGTTAGCTTAGTTAGATTAATTTAGTTAGCTCAATTAGGTTAGTCCGGTTAGCTTAATTAAATTAATTAAGTGCATTAGTTTAAATAATTTGCAATTTATTTAATTAATTTTAATTAGCGTAAAATGTACTGGGCTAGCCGGTTAGTGGAATTTTACGTTGATCGTCGTGGTTGAATTGGTTTGTGAAATTGATTGCTAAATTATGCAATTGAATGCTTGGTGATGATTTTTGTTTATTATTGCAAAAAATATGATTTTATGGTATTTAATTAGAAAATAACGGGTGTCGGGTTTTGATCCCAAAAATATTTAATGTACTATATAAAATCGTGGAAATTTGAAATGAGAGAATATCACGTTTATTGGTCCAATTTAAATATGTGGCCACGCACAATTATTTTATCGAGAATTTTTAATGTGAAGGGCCAAGTCCATTATTTGAACTTGATGCAATTAAGTGCAAATCACGATGTTCTTGGCTGAGCATGGATGTGTGTGTGATCACTTAAGTATCCTAATGCGTTTACGCGGGGTAGTGAACCCATCCTTGATGTGTTTACGTGGGACGATACTTGATTAAGTTCAGATACCCTTGACAACGGATGCCAATTGCAGTGAAGGCTGGACCGATGCTCCTTTATGGAATGCCGTCTTGATGTGTTTACGCAGGACGTTGCCGTGCTCGATGGAGCGGGACACCCGGTTATGCCGGATGACCGCCGACTGTTGAGTTGGCCATGGCCAGTGGGTCGTAAATAATTGGAACACGCTTGAGTGATTAAGATAGCCGCGCCTGATTATGAGACGAAATTGTGTGGCACAGAATGAGACGTGTCATAATGATTTGGCTTTATAATCGGGACTCTCTGTGATTGTTTGAGAAACGAATTGAGGTGTTCTAGTTATTGAATACGTTTATTGTATGCATATGATATATGTGATGTACTAATGTGCATGGAGGTGCTGAGGTGAGGTAAGTCCTATATGGTGCATGTTTAGGCTGCCTCTAGGTGAATTCTCGTCCTAATCGGGGTTTAGGGTGTTGACTCGCTGAGACTTTATCTCACCTCGTCATGGTTTAAATATTTTCAGGTCCTTAGATGGAGGTAAGACACGTCCGTTTTGGGTGGCCACGGGAGGCGAAGACTGAGACTACCCTTCTCCCCATCCACGGGACCACCTGGACTCATGAGCTCGTAGTGACCACTCTTTGGGTCGATGAGGGCCTACCTCACTTAGTACCACATCGCTTCAAAGCGTGGTTCCGTAACGGGCCTAATGGGGTCCGAGAGGGTCATTTGGAGGGTTTTGACGGGCCTGCCGTTGAAACCGAGTATGAGGAGGTACTCAACCCCGTCGTGGATATCAATATATTGGAAGATATCGCAGTGAACCCGGGGCCCGAGGATGAAGGGCCCGGAGTAAAGGTAGCTGATGCTTTGGACATCGACATCCCAGATGGTGTCGTGGTAGATCCGGAACCCAAGGCGGAAGGGTCCGGAGTGTAGGTGGCCTAGTAGCTTTCTTTTTGAGATAGATATTTGTATATAACTCTGTAGGGCTAACCTGGTTCTAAAGTATGTTTGGTGTTAATTGACTGTCCTGCTTTTACTATCCCTATGGTTGATTGTTGTCTGGGGTTTATTAGTTCACTTCCGCATGTGCATAAAATGAATGGGTCAGTGATGTGTCCTAGGAACGTCGCAATTCTATCGACCATCGAGGGATGTTCGCGCGCTCGAGGTTCGGGGCGTGACACTAGGAGACTCTTAAACCAACAATAGGATCAAGTAATTAGATAGTTAGATCTGCTCTAATACCATGTCACAAAGCTGATTAGAGAACCCGTAGCAAGAGAGAAAGAAGGAAGAGAGAAGAAATAGAGAGGAGGAGAAGAAGAAGAAGGAGAATGTAAAAGAAACAAAGATGGGGCTGTAAATTTCTGTGTAATAGAAGCTCTACACCCATTGCGTTTATATTAAATATAAATTGTATTTGACCATAATACCCTTATGTAAGTTAAAAAGAAATAAAACTTTAAAAATAAACAGAAGCCTAGCTTGGAACAACCAGCAACAAAAGCAGGATGAAATAATGTTTTGGTGAACATATCAGATTTGTGACACTTCACTAGTTGAGAAGCCTAAAATAATTTAGATGGATAATAAGGTGAAGGCATCGATTAAATTAACATGATACCTTCCATTGTCTAATGGATCTGTTCATGCAAAGAATCTAAAAGATCATGGTCATATTATGCTGCTAAAACATAGCAGGAACTAAGCAAGCAAAAAGGAAGAGAAAGAACTGGACGGACCAAAGTTAAAATTACGAAGATCTCCATGGTTTGGACAAGCAAAGCTAGAAAAAGACAGCCTACATCAATTCTAAGGTGTTTTTTACTAACCATTTTCATATCACTAATGTTTGCAGATGACCGGGGCTTGTTATATCAACCACTGCCTTCATCTTGCAATTCGTGGTTATGAAATGGCATAAAAGTTGGGCAGAAGAGTGGCAAATAATTATTTCCTAGGTGATGTCTATGGCTGAGAGCTTTTGTGATAACTTGATACTATAGTGAAACTATCAACTTTTAGCTGCTATATAGAGGGAAAGATGATGGTTATTCTGGAAAGATTGTTGGACCGCAGAAAAGTAGATACTGACTGGCACAATAAGGATAGACTAGTTGCCCTGAAGCTGATTAGAGGCCGTCGTTGAGATCAAGAATGCAAAGAAACACAACTCCGATAATATGTTGGAAAGGCTGAGTCAATAAGGACCATTTGTTCATTGAGCTAATTGCAGAAATGTTAAAGATTCATTGATCCATAAAGGATTTTTCACCCTTTTGATCTCCTAAATATAGTTGATTAGTAAAGCAATAAGCAGACAATTGAGAGAGAGAGAGAGTAGTATCAGTGAACAATTTTGATTCCCAATGTATCTACCCAGTTATAATGTATTCGGTGAAGATACAATATACAGACTAGCAAAATTTTTTAGGATGCCATACATGGATTGGCACCAAGGGAAAATATGACGCTATCAGTTGATTATATTCAGAAGAGCAGCTCTTGTTTTGACAAGTCTTCTGAAAATGCATTCCAGGTCCTCCTCAATTTCGCGAATGCTTGATTCCAATGCCTCCATTCTCTTGGATACTTTGTATACTTGAGGATTTCCATCTTTAGCAGATTTCAGATCTGTCAACTCAACATCCGACCCTTCGATTTTGTCGTATCCTGCTTTCTCATCACATGACACGCGTTTAGGTGACATCATATTTGAGACCAATGACCAACTGATGGGCTTCGATCTTTTCCTTGGCCCCAAAAGGACATGCAACAGGGACTCAAATACTGAAAAGCTGATTTCTTCAGCTTCTCTTAATATGCTGAGAGTAGCCTCACGTTTCGAGTGTCTTCTCAGGTGGTTTTTCTTCTCCATCTTCTTCAAATGATGCAACAGTTTTGCGACCGTTTTCTGCAGTTTTTTCCAAGATTTGATGTATGTCTCGATTTCACTTGCCTTTTCAGGATCTCCTACTCTCCTTCTCCGGAATGATGACTCGAGTTCCTGGATGCATTCCTTTGCCTGTGAAAAAACATCTTTCACGTTCCCACATACGTCCAATAGCTTCACAGATCCATCCAACAACTCTTCCGTAGAACTCCTATGGGGTTCATGGGAAAGAACCTGCTGGGTTAGAGGCACCTGAAGCCAATCATCAATGCAGCCATACAGATCTCTGAGGCCTCCTAACTTTTGGGGTGCTGACGAGGCCGCAGATGAAGAAGTTGCATTTGATGATCTCAGCCTCTGCAACTGCTGTTCGACAGCTGTTACTAAAGGGTGACTTGCGGAAGGTAAGCTGATTGAGCGCGAGTGGCCTGTGGTTTTAGAAATCTCAAGTAAATCAGCCATTTCCCTTTTTTTCAAGGCTCTGTTTGATAGAAAGAAGCTTTTCTCTGTTGCTTATGCAAACCGCAGAGAAGTTGTTCAAATCAAGCATTTCAACCTTGTATATATATACAGTGACAAGAGGACATTGCCAAATCAGTATTCTTCCAAGCTCATTTTTGCTGTATAAATTGTTCAACAAAGCAGAAATTGTCTCTCGTGGTTTCAGATCTAAAGGAAAACTGGAATCTTTAATATAAGTCAACCAGCTTAATGGATCGATACAAACAGCTGGTATGCCACCATAACTCCCAGACAAGCGGATCAAGATTAGGTGATGATATGTTATAGGTTTGGACTTGAGCATGTGGAAATTATTCAACTCTCAGCGTGCTAATGCCGCAAGGGACAGGATGAATCCTGACAGCTCCGAGCTTATATTATATAAATTCTTCTATCAAGTAATTACCACATCTAATGGAAAATAAGTGCGTTTGCAGATGTGCGCGAGTGGTTTGTCAGCTAACTTTGAGACCAGCTAACAAATGCCGCCATAGAAAAAAAATAAATCAACCTTTAGGCCACTTTATGTATATCCAGCAAATATATGATCTGCATCAGCGATAGCCATGAAAGCTCAGAGTACTGTACAGATACTTCTAGCGAACCCAACTTGGCTTACTCATCAACTGTGTTGTTGATGTCTGGGAGAGACCATTCAAGATCCATCCGTCGGGCTGCAGACAATTATTAAAAAGAAGGGATCGTCATCGGGTCAGCCATTGCTGAACTTGAAATGGAACCTGTGGGTTGTGAAGATGTTTATACAATAACATAACCGTTTAAGAGTCAAGTCCTTCTGAGCTTCCATTAGCTATCATGTCATGGATCAATTGACATTATTTGAACTTCCATTAGCTGTGTTGTGTGATCTTGGGTCTCTCTCAACCCAAAAACTAGTTCAAGAGATGAGGCTTTCTCTCACACTTATAAACTAACTACCAACCCCTTCCACAACCGATGTGGGACAATCTCAATAATCTCCCTTTCACACATCATGCCTTAGGTTGAAAGTGCAATAATTCGTAACTCTTCCTGGTGACTTTTTTGGATCCACACTTGTTAGCAAACCTAGGCTTTGATACTAGTGTGTTGGGAGAATAGTAACAGTCCGAATAATATCGGATTAACGCAACATAATAAAATAATCTCCTCTCTTATGTAAATTTGATAGGAACCGATAGAGTAAAGCAAAACAAATATCAAGCACACAAACACAAGACAATTTTTATATGTGGAAAACCTACTCAATGTGAGGATATCAAAAACCACGGAACCAGAGTCCACCAAAAATCTTCACTATCAACAAAATCGGGTGAACAGAGTTCTTATATCTAGTAAATAATAGAGGTGCGTAATAGCAAAGACCTCAAGAACATCAAGAAATCAAGGAAAAATCTAACAAAAAATGCGAGTTTTGATCAATCCATGAAAAATCCAGAAGCCTCAAATGGAAATTAAACCGTTCAAATCAAGAAATCAAGCAAAACGACACCGTTTTGCACTTATTTCGTCGAAAAATCGCCACGTCAGCATTTTGGCCGGATTTTGGCCAGATTGGCACTTAAGTGATCCATTTTGCTTTGATTTTGGTACTTAAGTGTCACTTTCCTAACTTTTGGCATTTAAGTGTTCCTCCGTGCCAAGTTTTAGCACTTGGGGTGTACTTCTGCCGTACTTAAAGTTTCACACCAAAAGGATCCCGGTAGCTTTGACTATGAAAATAAACATCTTACCCTTTCAACTAATATCTTGTTCATTTTCTCAGTTAAGCCATTTAATTGAGGCATCTTAAAAAGTTTTTTTTTTCCCCATAATGTTAAATATCTTGTTGTTTGCAATATTCATCAAAAAGTTCAATTTACTCTCTCTTATTATCAGTTCTAATACATTTCATCTTCTTTCTAGTCTGTCTCTCAATTGAAACCTGAAACCGCTTAAAAGCATTTAATACTTGATCTTTAGTTTTCAAGGTATAAACCAATATTTTTCTCGAATAATCATTTATGAAAGTAACAAAATAAAGAGAGCCACCAAGTGATTTTGTCTTCATAGGATCACAAATATTAAAACGCACTAAATCAAGTATACCTGACTTTCTTGAAGGAAGGAAGCTTCTGAATTCAACTCTATTTTGTTTTCTTGCTAAACAGTGAGCACACTTCTTTAGCATTGAACTTTTTATATTTGAAAGAAGCTTCTTCTTGGTTAATATTGACAAACCCTTCTCATTGATATGATTGAGTCTCTTGTGCCATAATTCAGCTGTCTCTTTGCTATGTACTACAGTAATTTTGCCTGTGGACAACTTTACCTATATAATATACAATGAATAATATTTTTCACGTTTAACCACAACTAGAGAACGTTTGGTGAGCTTTCATCGATCATCACTAAAGGTGCTACAATACCTCTCATAATCCAGTTTGCTTGTGGAAATCAAATCAAATAGATATTAGGTATTATGCTTAACATTATTTAATATTAACATCGCACCATTGTTGGTCTCTAGGCACACATCATCAACCCCTACCACTTCAGCTAGCCTATTGTTTTCATCTTCACAGATCCAAAGTTACCCGATCTATATGATGTAAAGAAATCCCTACGAAATGTAGTATGAATAGATGCACTATTATCAATCACCCAGCTAGTTTCATGACATACAAGATTCACTGCATCATCATCATAGACAACAAGAAAGCCTTTTACAAGTGTAGCAACACGATTGTTATCGCTGTCATAATCACTTTTTTTCTTTTTAGCTTTCTCTTTCTATTTCTCATTTTTGAACTAACGGCAAAATTTCTGAATATGTCTCTTATGATGACAATAATGTCACTCAACATTGCAAATTTATTATGTTTGCCTTTGCTTTTATCTATGTCTTTATCTCTATTTTTCGGATCTCGAGACTCACTTCTTCCTATTTTCTCAACATTCAAGGCATCAAAATGTAAAGATGATGATCCCCCATGTCTTTTTTCTCATCTCTTTATTCAAAACACTACTCTTGGCCAAATCGATAATGATTGTACCATCCGGGGCAAAATTAAACAAAGATGCTCGAAACATCTCCCATAAGTCCGACAAAGTACCAAGCAATCATAACGCTTGTATCTTATTGTAGCTAACTGATTTATAATTCCTTGAAAGGAATTTAAATGATCAGTCAAGCAAGTACCATCTTGATATCTCAGAGTCATCATATGTTTTATCATAATTAATTTGCTATTCCCAATCTTTTGAGTATATAACTATTCGAGCTTATTCCACAAACTGCGTGCATGTGTTTCCTTAATGATATGATTGAAAATATTATCATTCACCCACTATCTAATATAACCACACACTTGATGATGAAAATTTAGACCATTAGCATCAATTTTATTCTCTGGTTTCTCTTTAGTAAATATGGCCAGATAATAATATTTTATATATAAAATGTCTTCCATCTTTCATTTTTAAATATGATAATTTGAACCATTCAATATAACCATTCTACTTGTATACATTTCCATTGTTTAACATAAGGCAGAAAAATCAAGCAATAACCAAAGCTTTGATACCACTTTGTTAGGTGATCATGGACCTCTCTTACTCCAAAATCTAGCTTAAGAGGTGAGGTTTTCCCTCACACTTACAAATCGACCACTAGCCATTCCAAAATCAATGTGGGACAAGCTCAACAAACTGTGCTCCTGAGCTTCCATCAGGGCTTTGATCCGTAAAACTGTAACCAATACGAAATCATCTTTAACAGGTTTTGACTTTTAAATAGTCATACCGGTGTAGGACGCTACTGCGATTCTAGGAAAAAAGGATAACAGTGGCTCCATGCATCATTCGATGGTCGAAATTTAGGATGCGGGTTGTGAAAACATTTGCAGGGTAATATAGATGGGGGACAAGTGGAAGCCCTGCGGATATTGTTGGCCATTATAGAGGTGTTGGCCGTGAAACGTTAAACCTCGCCTGTCCTTAGGCAGCGCATCACCGCCGTCGCCACAGCGGTCGCGCCATCCCTCTCCCTTTTTCTTTAAAATTTGTGTGTGTGTGTGTTCTTTTCATTTAAATTGATCTGTTCCTAAGAGAAAGGTGCACATAACATAATCGATCAAACTCATCACAAGGTCGGCTTGTGCACCGGAGACATGCTCAGTGCAGAATGAATTGTTGCTAAGAGAGCCACCTAGTTTCGACCTTCTTATTCTCGTGTCTTGGTCGTATGTTCAAAATCCGTGACAACAATCAATTCGCCAATTAGCCAAAGTGTTAGTCCATTCATCAGATTTCGATTGTTTCGCTTGCGATGAACCAGCTGAGTTCTATGATTCTCTCTTTCGCTGTCAATTGTGGCTCTTGAACTGTAATGCTTGATGCAATTTATCTTCCAAGCCTGAGACTTGGTGAACTCTTTTGAACCGAGGTGAAATCGCGGTGCTCGTGTTGGCTCTTGGGAATTGCTATGTACGTAAAATATATGAAGATGAAAATGTAGTCTACTTTCGAAAAATTAAGAAAAGCTCCTTCCAGTAATGGCAAGGGTTCATGCAATATACGACAAAACATGAATCAATGGAATGGTCTTTAATGATAACACATATATCAGGTAAAACAAAACGAAAATAGTAAAAGAAATTGCATTGATCTCCACAAAAAAAAATTGTAAAAATATGGACCGTGGCCAGCACTTAGGGATTACGAACATAGTGAATTTAATTAGAAAACGCATAGTGAATGACACAAGCCACTAAAAAAGGCAATCGACTCGCACAAAAAGAAACACAACGCACCATAAATGTACCAAACAAACCGAAGCAACACTGAAAAGAGAACATTCCTCTTACTATCGCCATCATCGATGCCAACGGTGGGGCACTCCACAATATGTGCACACCTTATTAACATGTTACTCCAACAAGTTCAATTGCCTTCTCAAGAATGAAAGAATGATCAATTGCACGAATTCACTAGATTGACCTTAGTCGAAATGGTGGAAATTAGAGGATGCTGAAATTTAGATAGAGCCAACACTCCATCAGTCGAGGATGGAACTTGTGACAAGGAACTTGAATGGGTGAGGAGTCACTTGCGGATGGGTGACCGACTTGAGATAGAATTGAAGAGCTCCAGCCTCCTTAAACTTTTTAGGTGGAATTGACGCTCTCAATTGGCTTTGTTCACTTTAATTTTGTTATATTTTCCCCTTGATATTCTCTGACAAAGTGGACCTTAGCAGGTCCTTAAAAAGGCTTAAGGGAGAAGAAATGGTTGGGAGATCCGCCTTAGGATGGGAGGATTCGTAATGTCACCTTCCATATTCCCACTTACTCAAGAAGAAAGGATTGGGTTGGAATCGAGGAGCCTATTGGTGATGAAGATAGACATCGCGTTGGTACATTGATAATGGCTACAGCCGAGTAGGAGAGTATAATAACTCTCCACACTTAAGGTGAGATAGGATGACTTCAAAACCATTGTAAGGTGAGTAGAGCCTCACTCAAGCCTATCAATCGGCTACTTACATTATACCCTTGGTTGATAGGCCCAAGCAAACTTTCTAGATGGAGTCCATGCTCTCAACTGGTTTTAACTTTAATTTTGTTTTTTTTTCCCTTGATATTATTCTCCAACAAAAAGAAAGACTCAATTGGTCTATCGTCCCAAATTATGTGTATTGTGATTGTTAGAGAAAAAGAAAAAATGAATAAGTGAACTCAATTTGAGACTTTCTATTTTTATATTTAGGGATTGGGCCATTTTTTTCCTATTGGTTAGCCCTACCATAGCTTTAATTTGAGTTTAAAAAATTTGGATAAAATTGCCCTTACTCTAACAATTGGGAAAAAGGAAAAAGCTAGGGTGCAGATTTGACCAGCCAGAGGGATGGGGTTCTTATTTGAGATGAAATTGGTTAGTCTTTATCTTCCTAGCATTTTATCAAAATTGGTTCCACTTTAAATTTTCATTAAAAATTTTCTTAAGAGAAAAGAACGGAATAAAATAAAAGGAAAAAAATCACAAAAAACTCAAATTATGTCACATATTTTACTTTGAATTATTTTTCATAACATAAAAAATCTTCAATTATGCCTATCATGATGTATTTACCCTACATTTTATATTGTAACATAAAAATTTTAAATTTGTAATTATGTGACACATTAACTCCATCAATGTTTTGTTAAATGATTTTTCAGCCAAAACAAATCGTGCACAACACTACATTTTCTAGTGTCCATGTAGATAGATTTTAACGGAATTTTGAGGGAAGACGAATGTGTCATTTAAGTTTTTATTTTTATATTTTTGGTCTAAATATGTCATTCAAGTTCGAATTTGGGATTTTTTTTTTTGATAACCTGGAACCCGCGCACCGTACTGCAACACCTGATAAATTTCGACAGGCGGAAAAACAAGCAGCGTAAACCTTAGCGGGCGATGTTAGTGGAGGACCCACCACCCCGACCTCGCAGGCGGTGGTCGAATTTGGGATTTTTCGTATCACGTAAAAAAAAAAAAGTTTAGGGTAATTTTTTTATTTTATAGCTTTTGAACTAAAATAAAAAGAAGAGGGCGAAATAGAATGAGGGAGAGTCCACCGTCCACGCGAACCTGTCGCGATCGGCGATGCTCTCTCCGACTCCATCCCTCCGCTTCGTCGCTCGGTTCCTTCGCTCCGCTATGCAAACCGCGAGGTCCCCGCCATTGCCGCCGAGTCCCCGAGCTCGAGAAGGTTGAAGAAACCGCCGGCGACGATCCCCCTCCCCCTCCCCCGCTCGCCGCCGTCCCGATCGCATGAACCAGGGCAAGAGGGCCGCCATGATCACGCGATCGAATCTGGCGGAGCAGCTGAGGGAGTACCAGATTCGATCGAAGCGCAATTGGGCCACCGTCTCCTTCTTCTCCTCCACTTACGCCGCCTCCTCGTCCAGGTAATGGTGCGGGGTCGCCGCCTCGATTCGCGAATTCCCCCCAGGCTTTCTTTTGTTTTTTTTTTTTTAACGCTCGCGATTCCGAATTCGTAGCGTTTGATTTGCGGAGTCCACCGGTTGTTGTGGCGGTGGTGTGGATGTTTAGGGTAGTTCCTGTTTTTCCCGTTTGAAGTGACACCGTAATCGGTTAGGTCTTTGGATGCTCCGATCGGTCCTTGTTCTCGGCAAGAAGTGGGAAGATCTCGTGTCGCTGGCGAAAGTCCGAGATGAATCATGTTTCCTTGTGCTTGTATACGGCCGAGAGTGCGTTCGTGATATTTGCTAATTCGTGTAGAGGAGTTGCGGGGATTGCTTTTAGGGGAGGGTTAGTATTGTCGAGGGAAAGTAACCTGGGATAAGGATGAGGAGTGGAGGGCGGGTGGTACGAGCGTGCTGGGGGGCTTGGATTGTGATAGCAGGCGATGAACACTGCTGCAACTTGTGTTGAAAGAAGGGCCATTGCAGCCAATTATGCACTGTTAGCGGTTCTTGGTTGAATGAATAATGTAGGTTGTTTATTATGGCAAGGGACTGTATTGGTCGCCGCCACACGATAAGGTGATGCTGTAGGGTAGTCTATAAGGAGGAAAACAGAACAGATGGTAAGATGCCGTGTGTCGTAAATGATAGATGCTCCCGTGTTATACCCACTAGAAAAATTATGGAAATGATATGTTGCTCTTGTAAGCCTTACAGTGAGCTCATCACCTTAGAACTCTCCAAAACATTCGGATATTGTGCTAGCTGTTCTACTGTATGACACCAGATTGATAGAACAATCAAATCTTGGACAGAACCAAACGTATGCTGACAATGCTGACATTTAAATATGTAGGACTGGGAGAAGAGGGTTTTCTAGTCTCTATCATTATGCATTTCCTTTTATGTACACCATAATGCCGCTGTTTGGCTGAGTTTTGCCTTGTATAGTAGTTTGGATTGAGCTGTTTGGAGTTGCTGTATGGAGAATGCAACCTTAAGATGATTCAATTGTTTACAAAGGAACATAGGTGTTTTTATTAATCCCTGAAAAGACTGATTGATTGCACCTGGAGCGTCGGTAGTTCTGTTGTCTATGCCCTAATCTATAGCTTTTCTTTTGCAAGCATTCTTATATAGTTCAGTTAACTTTTGTGCACTTCTTGGTTTTTTGTTTTGCTTTTGCACTTTTTATGGTAACTGTTAGGAAGACTTTACTAATGCCCTCTCTTACTTCCTCTATGGATGCAGGGTGGATGGTGAGGTCTTTGTCATATGGGAGCTCGTCATTTTAGCTTTTTTAGTTTTTTCAGCAGTTTCTTTATACTTCAGACATATCCGATTTGCTTTTATCTTGGTATGCCTCACAGTGCTACTGCTCTTATGCATGAAAATTGTGAAGAAAGCTAGGAAAAAGAAGCGAAGGATGCTTCTTCCTTTGTCCATGTAGACAGGTAACGGAAAAATATGCATGCTCACTTAGTTGTATAAAGATGAAAATCCTGGGCTGTGCCCTCATCCATTATCTTCTTGGCTAGTCAAATATGTTGGCAAGGATCATACAAGATGTATACATTGGCGCAAACGGATTGTAAGTGAAGTGCTCATGTCACTTAAGGGAGAAATGCTGGTTTTTTGGGTTGAGTTAGGTGAATTGGTTTTAGGAATAGTTATGCTCATGCTCCTTGTTGGCTATATACGGGCAGCCCCATCAAATTATGCCTGTGCGGGTTTGCTTTAGGAGTTGACATGAGATGGTCCCTGTGTCAGCACTCAAACTTGAAGGAGCTACCAAGCAAAGATGTTAATGATATATTGATTTTTCCATGGTCTGTGTTTGCCATTTTATTTTCTTCTGTAAAATGGTCAGTGTTTGCTTTATCTACCTTTAGAAGCATACAAAAGTAAAATATGGCCGAATATTCCGTTCGCAAGTGAAACTGATGTTACTTGACTGGTTAGGCGTTCTTGGTTTCGTGCAAGAGTTGTGGTTTAAAGTACCATTTAGATTTTGTACAATGTTGAACATAAGTTACACAACAGCATACAGTACCTTTGTTCCTCTTTTATGACTGTCTTATCCATTGCCTACTTTGCTGCTGCATTGCAGCTCCCACACATTATCATCCCTTGTCGTGGTTACTGAATAGTATTTCTCTTATGGACAATAGTTTTGTCAGACGTGTTTTGCGTAGACTTCTGAATGCACTGCTGTATGCGTAGGGGATTACCTCTTCATTGTTACTTTTGCTGTCCTTCATCAAACCGAGAGTCGGCTGGTCCCCACATTCTATAGTTTCTGTACTGTGAGTCCCACCCTGTAGTGGAATATTATTTCGGCTTGAAGAAGTGGACTTCTATTCCTATTGTCACTATGCTCCAAATGCCCCCCAGCTATGAGACTACTGATCTTATGCTTCCTTGAAGTTATCTCTTTGCCTCATTTGCTAAATCACGTTGACCATTGGTTGAGAGTCTTTTTATTGATGACAGTTAACTAGTCAGATTATTCTAGGAAGCAATCCTTTGATGGAGTATTGGATTTGCACGAGTGGCTTGTCCAGTCTTTTGGACCAACTTCCCAGTCCCCTTGCTTCAAAGAAGCTTTTGGGGAATTTTCGTTGCACAGATCTGATTTTTGTGATCGAGTTTGTGATGATACGTAAATTTAATTTAAATATTGGGTCTCTTTTTGGGCAATTCTAGGACATACGTAAGGAGGCTCCTAATGAGAAAACAGTACAACCAAGAAGGAACAGAGTCACAGCAAACTAGACGCATCAAAATTTGTTCACTAAAATCTGAAATTTCTTTCGCTAGCGATATCTTTCTTTCCCTCCTCAATTAGCAATTTCGAGCGTGGGGTTGCTGTTTCTTATATGTCATGGAAGGTTCGTCCTTCCGTGGACTTACGTTTTCCAGTATCGTTTGTATCGTTGACCCTTCTTTTCATCGCTCACACTCGAAAGCCATAATAGGTCACATCATTAAAGCATCAATCCAGCATTTAGCTGCCAAAAGAACGATATGATAGCTGTAGCATCAATCCAGCATTTAGCTGCCAAAAGAACGATATGATAGCTGTAATCGCAAGTATGGCATGGATTGACGTCAAATGAAAAATGATGGTGGTTATTGATGAATTGTAACATCTTTGGACTCACTTGAAGCATTGTCCTGGCTTGTCTTATACCGAGCTTCATGGTTTTATCATTTTGTGTATGGGCAGATATTTTCCTGGGAGGTCACCAATCCTGATAGTGTTTTAGCCTAGGCTTGCTTGACTTTGGAGTTCAAAAGCAAAGCTTGCCATTACGTTAAAATGTGCCTCCGTGAGTTAGTTCCAATTTCACATATATATTTTAGAATCACTTTCCCTCTGATCAATGCACATTTCATCTCATTCCTAACTCTTTTGCCATCTTAGAAGCTTGCTAGGAGCCGCTTCTTGTCTAGCTCTTCTCTAGTCCTAGCGACTACTCCTCGCTCTCATCAAATTGGGTTGTTATAGGCCACAGGCTTGATATGGGCGAGAGTGATCAACAAGGCCAAAGGGGATTTGGACAAGATGCGGCTTAGACTGTAGGATGGCATGGGGGTAGGAATGAATCGAATCTCACATCGCTTAGGTGTGGTAAGGTGGAGTGTTATATATGTTATGGCACTTGTCCTAACTTGTAACGAGACTTTTTCGGGGCGAAACCCATAAGAGCAAAATTGTGTGGGTTCCGGTCCAAAGTGCACAATATTATTATGAGCGGGACCTAAGTTTAATAATATGATATTAGAGCCAATAGCCCAACTGGAAGTTTGAAATTTGGGGACGAGCCACGTGGAAGCTAGTGGGCCTATAACGACTCGATCTGACGAGGGTGGGAGTGATCGCCGGGGCTAGAGAGGGCCTAAACAAGATGCAGCTCCGACTCTTGAATAGTGTGGGTGCAGGAATGAACTAAATCCCACATCGCTTATGTGTAGTAAGGTGCAGGAATGAACCGAATCCCCATTGGCTTGGAGTGGTAAGGTGAAATGCCATATATGTGATGACAATTATCCTAACTTGTATTGAGGCCATTTTTAGGCGGAGCTCAAAGAATAAAACCATGCGGACTTGGCCAAAGGCAGACAATATCGTTATGAGCAGAATCAGAGCTCAACATCAACAAGTTCAAATTGACCATTTGATAATGACGTCATGGTTGGGACATGGGTAGATTATCAACAAAATAGGTTTATTTCATGACCCTCCCGAGTTGAACCGCGAAGGAAGGATTGCTAAGGGTGTGAACGATAACCATTTTATTTATGAACACAAATTTTGGCCATAAATATTTTTTATTTTATTTTCTAAATGAGTTTCTGAGCAAAAATACATATTTAATAACCATACAAAATATCTATTCTCGAAATAGAAATTTTTTTGATAATAATACAAAATTTCTCAATCCCAAGCGATTGACGAGTGACCGTGAGCAAAGGACAGCGGTGGGTGGCGGCGAGAGGTAGCTAGCGATGAGATGCTAGGCAGTGACGGACGATGGGGGTGGGCAAAGAGTGGATGGCCGGCTAGTAGTGAGGGTGAATAATGAGAATAGTTCATATTTTTCTTTTTTGTTCCAGAAATAGAAGAGTTATATTTTTCATTTCTGTTCTAGAAATAAAAAAGAAAAACTTTTACTTCTCTTTTTTGTTCTAAAATTAATTTGGGCTAAAAAAATGTTCTTAATAATTAGAAAAATAAATGGTTCATGCACGCCCTAAGTTGGGGTGCGCAACTTGGTTTTTCATTCATTATTTAATTAAATTTAAGTTAAAGTGGCCACTTATGTATTCTAAGTTTGTTAAAAGCTAAGTTGAAGCAAGAGCATGTTTTACTCCAGCAAACTTGGACTTGGTTACTTTAGTTTTACCTAAGGCCCTCCTACATTATCAAGCATAAACGCTCAAGCAATAAAGTTAACCAATAAAAAAGTAGGCTAACTAAAGAAAAGGAAGAAGAATTGTAAGACAAGGTTTAAATAAGGCCTCATGATAATGCCCTGGGATAGGACGCTTCCGTGAGCGATGTATGAAAATAAAAAACGTGCACTAGTCTAATAAAAGAAAAATCTCATAATCTATTTTATGGAAATTGAGTTCCAAATTAAATACGACGAAACTAATAATAAAACTTAATCTAATCTAATCCTAACGGCATAATGCGATAAGCACCCAAGTGCAAACTGAATATTTTTCTTTTGAGCTGAAAAAAACCAACAACCAAAGGATAAAATCTAAACTCCATGTAGGAAAAGAACGTCGGTGGAACCGATACTCGTTTGACTTTTCAGTTTTCACGCGTCGGCGAAGAAGACATTAGAATATATCCAATTGCATGAAGATCAGAATGCAATGCATGCTGGAATTTGACGAGAAAGGTCCATACATGAATGACTAACTATATGCTATGTGGTATAAAACGAATAAGTAAATAGAGAGGATCGCCGACGACCGGCTCGGGAAGTGTTCAACCAGCCATAGATAGGCTAGACTCCTCTTGTTGAGACCAAGGTCGGGGATGGACAGTAGACATTCAACCCATTCTAGGACTCAAAAAAGGGCCCTGAAACGGGTCTAACTTGCGAATCAATGAGTTTATTGCGAATTCAATGAGTTTAGGGCCCAATTTAAATGAAATTCATAATATTGTTTATGTTTAAAATCGGCACGGACGTGCTACTCTTAAATAAAGATAATCCTAATTATTAAATGAGGAGGTTTGCCGTAAGAAATGAGAATGCAAGAGTATATAATATTGACATAGTTGTTTAGGGGTCAAATTCTATCATTATCGATGGATTTGATCTCCAAATTTCTAATGCGAGGGGAACTTTTGGATGAAACATTTAGGTGTCAACAGATTAGGATTGGTATTAGCTACCAGAGCTTAGCCTAGTCTTGCTCTTAGTAACTATGCAATGGCAAGATTCAGCTGACGAATCTAGTAAATTAAGGTGAGGGTGCTGCAGAGCATGCCTAGGGTTTTGCAGATTGAATTACAGGAAATATGCACTAGCTACACGTATCAGAAAGAACATCTGGACTAGAGAGTTGTATAATTGTACCGTGAAAACAATGGACAATCAAAAGTATTTGGTATTCATGTATCGGTGTTCTTTACATCGCGTAATGATACATTGCCGTACTGTACATGCTACAAAAAATATTTTCCTAATTTGATCGGCACTGATTGGAGAAAGGCTCTAACCGTTGAGAATGTTGAGAAGAGCAGCTCGTCTTTGCTAGTTGCCTAAATAGGCATCCAAATCCTCCTCAAGTTCCTGAATGGTTGACTCTGATGTCTCCAGTTGCTTTAGTACCTGAGGGTTCTGATCTTTGACAGATTTTAAAACAAACAAGTCAGCAAACTCTCCAGCATTTTTGTTATTCATATTCTCTTTGCAGGATACGCATTTAGATGAGAAAAGCTTAGCAACCAAAGGCCAACCATTAGTCCTCGATTTTGCCTTTGGCCCAGATAGGAAACAAAAAAAAGGACACAAACACCAACAGGCTGATATCTTCAGCTTCTCTTGGCTTGTTAAGAGAGTTTTCCTGTTTACATTCTTTGTTCATGCCATTTTTCTTCTCCATACGCTTCAGATCCTCTGAACTTTTGAAGATGACTTTCTGCAGTCTCTTCTTGGATTTAATGTGTGTCTCAACTTCACTTGCTAGGCCAGAATCACCTCCTCTCTTTCTCCTGAGAGAAGACTCTAGCTGCCGAACATATTCCTTCATCTGCGAGGACACATCTCTAATATTTCTGCATATATCGAGCAACCTAAGCGGACCAACCAAGTGGGATATAGCCTGTTGGGTGAGGGGCAACTGAATCATTGATGCTTTCATACAAGTCCTTAAGGCCTCCTAATCTTTGTGACACAGCCGAGGATGTGGCTGCTGCGTCTGATGATTGCAGCCTGCCTAACTGATCCTCGACTGTTATGCCCTGTGGGTGACTCCTGGAAGGCAGGCTGACCAGACAAGAATGCCAGCTAAGTTTCGAGATCTCAACGAGGAAGTCATTTGGTTTTCCTCTCAAAGGAAAGAAGCCTTTCACTGTTTTATATGTGGAATTTTCTCTGAGAGAAATGTGTTCTTGCCCCACCTCATACCCTTGTATTCTGAATGTCCAACTCATCTGAGCTCAATTTTTCTGACATGTGATGGGTCCTACAACTTCAGGACAATGTGATCAAATTTTTTTTGTATCTCGAGTTATTAAAGATAGATCAATCATCTTTCAATACATGGACAGTGTGCCACTATGATGCCCAGACAAAAGGATGAGGCGAATACTGCTGTGCTATAATCCATCTGGGGAACAAGTGAAATCTTTACAGATGGACTGAACTCATAGCCATCTCCGCATTCCTAATTTTAGATTGCAACAGTCTTGAAAGTAGAGACCACCCACTAAGCTTTGCACTTGCAATTGCACTTGATCTCATTAGGGAACATGAAAGGGACATGGAGATAGTCGTTTGGCTTCTCTGAGTACTGTAAGAGCAGCTTCATGGTAAGAGTCCTTGTCTAGGCTAATCTTCTTGTCCATCTTCCTCAAATTTTTCAAGTACTTGTAGATGACTTTCCCTCTTAGCTTCCATTAGCTGTCCTGTCATAAATTATCCAACTGCCTCCTGACAATGGTTTGATTGGGGTTCCGATCAATAAAACTGAAATTGACATGGAATAATCTAAACGGTTTTAACTTTTAAATAGTTATACAAGTGCAGGGCACCACTGTGAGTCTAGAACAAAAGGATGATATCATTTCATTTATCATTTGATGTTGAAATTGTGCATGTGGGTTGTGAATACATCTGTAGAGTAATGTAGCTAGGGGATAAGTGGAATCTTTACAGTTTATGCAACTATCTTGAGGTTATCTCTTTGCCTCATTTGTTAAGCGGGTTGACCATGGGTTGAGATTCCTTTTGTTGATGACAGGGAACTGGTCAGGCTATTCATATTAAGGAGTAATGAATTTGTACGTGCTTGTCCCATCTTTTGGACAAATGGTCCAGTCCAGTCTCATGAAAAAACTGAGTCAACAGTAGCTTTTGGAGAATTTAGTTTTGCAGATCTGACTTTTGTGATCAAGGATTGAGTTGAAAGTTTTTTCTAAAATGTGGGTCTCTTCTCGGATAATTCTAGGACATACCTATGCAGGTTCCTGATGAGAGAACAGTACAATCGAGAAGAACCAGAGTCATAACAATCCGGACAAATTCATTATTAGTTCACTGAAGTCTGAAATTTCTTTAGGAAATGATATCTTCTTTCCATCTTCATTTGCCAATTCCGAGCATTGCATGCTGTACCTCATATGTTATTAAAGGTTCTTCTTTTCATTGACTTACTTCTTCCGATATTGTTTCTGTTGCTTCCACTTCTTTTGACCTCTCACACGCATAAATTATAATAGGTTACATCACCAAGCATCAATCCAGCTTAACTGCTAAAGAAGCACAATTTGTTCATATGGCAGGTCTGGTTGTTATCCCACATAACACAGTTCCTGGATTGACCTAAAATGAAATATAAGATGATTGTTGATGAATGAGTTCAAACTGACAATTTTGGGATGATTGACAGCTCCATGGTTGGGTCATGGATTACTAGAACATCGACATCATGGATCTAAAATCAGACTTATGTATCTTATAATCTTTTTCCTCTCATTTATATGATAGGCTAAGGATTGGTATTAGCTACCAGAGCTTGGTCAAGTCTTGAACTTAGCATGCGTGGGGTGCTGCAGATTTTAACACAGGAAATATGCAGTAGAAAAATTTGTCAGATGGAACACCTGAATAAGAGAGTTGTATGATTGTATCGTGAAAACACAATTGGGTGTAAAGTATATGGTTTTCAAGTATTGGTGTCTTTTACATCTTGTGTTGCACTTTACAACAATATCCAGCAATTATCAGAGACTTGATCTCGAGTGCTGCAGACTTAAAAGCTAGACCAGCAGCATATGAATGACTGAGAATGAGATGGATGGATACTATGCTTCCTTAAAAGTCTTTCTGAATCATGAGACCTGCTTCAAAACAGATCTCCAAAAAAAAAAAGAAACCTGATTTTTGTTGCTGTTTTAATTTCATTGTTATTGATTGTAAGTTCCACGTCCAACTTTAGTATATAGATGACATAATCTAAATAGGGAAGAATCTAACTTAACCAAATAAGAACTGTTTAAACTCCAGAGGACAAAAAAGTCTTGCCACATCAGTCTGTCATGCTATAACTCACAGATGGTGGGGGAGCAATCAGTTTTTTTTTTTTTTTTTAACTCTACAAACTCCACAAACGTTGACACCTATTCAATTTTTATTTCCTCTGGACTGAAGTGGCATCATCGAAAGGGACAAAATAACTTACTTTAGAACCATTTGTTGTAGGTTTACAATTATGAGATGCCTTTCATCTTTCTGACAGAGTCAATATAACCTGAATTGTGTATGCAGTTGTGTTGACCTCAAGTATGTAAGTGAGAGTGATAGTCGATTTAAGATGTTTTGTGCAAATTCTTTAACTTCATTATTTGGAACTGAATTATATGGGAAATTCAGATTATCACTATCAAACTGAAGATCGTTCATAGTTTAAAATTGAAGTTGAGCACATGGATGGAAAAATTCATGTGATAATGTAACTAGGGGACAAATGGAATCTTTACAGCATTGGAGTTTGGGACTAAATTGAAATTATCTATTATCATCATCTATTCATGAGATGGACTGATTATTGGCCTCTCTTTAGAAGTGATAACAAGGACTTAATTTAGGCAACTCCGAGAAGAACTTTCATTATGAAGCTGGGGTTAATGTGCATTCCTTTAGCCATCTATTCAAAGAATATTGAGGACCGCAAATTACAGGAACTTCATCATCCTATAAATCATATATAAATTGATGACTATTGACTGTTGAAGGAGAGAGTATTCTATGTATTGTATTCACTTAATCAAAAAAAGGATTACAAGAGTATATATATATGAGTAACCCTAGTAACCCTCTTATGACTATTTTACCCTTATTACTATTTCCTAACACTCCCCCTCAAGTTGGGATGTAAATATCAAACAATCCCAACTTGTTACATAAAAAATTCACTCTATTTCCTCGTAAGGACTTGGTAAAAATATCTGCAAGCTGATCCTCCGTTCTTGTATGTTGAAGAATGATCTCTCCTTTCTAAACTTTTTCTCGTATAAAGTGACAATCAACCTCAATGTGTTTGGTTCGCTCATGGAAGACGGGATTGTTTGCAATATGAATAGCTGATTGATTGTCACAATATAATATCGATGGTTCGATGTTGACATCCCAATTTCGACAAGAACATCCTCAACCAGAGCAATTCACTAGTCACATGTGCCATTGCTCTATATTCCGCTTCTGCACTTGATCGAGAAACCACATGTTGTTTCTTACTCTTCCAGGCAACTAAATTACCTCCAAGAAATACACAATAACCTAATGTAGATCTTCTACTAGTAGAACATCCAGCCCAATCCGCATCAGAAAAACCTGTGGTATTCAGGTGGCCACAATTCTTGAAAATTAGTCCTTTACTTGGTGCTCCTTTCAAGTATTTGATAATTCGAAGCACAGCATCCCAGTGAGTAGTCCGAGGAGAACCCATGAATTGGCTTACAACACTAACGGCAAAAGATATATTAGGTCTCGTGACGGTAAGATAATTCAACTTACCAACTACTCTCCGATATTTCAATGGGTCGTGTAATAATTCTCCATCTTCTGCATCAAGTTTCACATTGGGTTCCATAGGAGTATCAACCGGTTTTGCTCCAACAAGTCCAACCTCATCAAGAATGTCAAGAACATATTTTCTCTGAGTTAAATTTATACTTG
The DNA here is from genome assembly GCA_014182515.1 of Eucalyptus microcorys. Lineage (NCBI taxonomy): Eukaryota > Viridiplantae > Streptophyta > Magnoliopsida > Myrtales > Myrtaceae > Eucalyptus > Eucalyptus microcorys. The sequence goes on from CM024567.1 coordinate 15,263,835, forward strand.
TATGCGAGTAGGCAACCTCAATACCTAGGAAATACCGCAAACGTCCCATATCCTTAGTACTAAACTGTGTATGCAGAAATTGTTTGAGTCGTTGAATACCATCTGAATCACTACCAGTAATGATAATATCATCCACATATACCACCAGAAGAATACAACCAGCTGAGGAGATAGAACTGAAGACTGAATGGTCTACTTGATAACGCTTTAATCCAAACTTGATAACGGCATCACTAAACTTACCAAACCAAGCACGAGGAGATTGCTTGAGTCCATACAATGCCTTATGTAAATGACATACCAGATTCTCCCCCTGAGCAACAAATCCAAGTGGTTGCTCCATACACACCTCTTCAACCAAATCACCATGTAGGAATGCATTTTTGATGTCTAATTGATGAAGAAACCATCCAAAATGTGCTGCTAGAGAAATAAAGACACGAACAAATGGAATTTTGGCTACAGGAGAAAAAGTGTCATCATAATCAACACCATATGTTTGAGTATATCCTTTAGCGACTAACCGTGCCTTCAATCGATCTATAGTGCCATTAGGGTGGACCTTAACCGTGAAAACCCAACAACAATCAACAGGTTGCTTTCCCATAGGAAGGGTAGTAAGCTTCCAAGTGCGATTCTCAATGAGTGCTTTCATTTCATCCTCCATGGCTTGTCTCCAACCAGGATGAGCAAGAGCTTCAGTAACATTGCTAGGCACAGAAATAGAGGACAAGGACGAGACAAAAGTAGAGAAGGTAGGAGATAAACGATCATAAGATAGAAAGTTGCTAATAGGATGACGAGTACGAAGACAATCAGATAGACCAGAATAAAGTGTATAACGATCCACAGGACGCCCAACACAAGATCGTGTACCTTTTCGAGTAGCAATGGGTTGATCAGGATTAGGATTAGGGGATGGCACGGCAATTGATGAGGGATCAAATGAATCAGGTGATGGCCATACCTCTGTAGTGGGAGCTGTTCCTCGTCTATGGTAAGTTTGATTAGCAAACTGAAATCCTGTTGATGATACTGGAGGAAGTGAGATTGGTGGAGGAATTGGTAGGACACACTTGTCAGTGTCAGGAGACACAGTAGAGACTGTTTGAGTACTATAGTATGGCTGGTCCTCAAAAAATGTCACATTTACTGATACAAACACTCGGCGACTAATAGGATTGTAACATTTATAGCCTTTCTGAGTTCGAGAGTACCCAACAAAGATACATTTATCAGCACGAGGAGCCAACTTATCAAGACCTGGAGTCAAAGAATGGACGAAACAAACACAGCCAAAGACACGTAGAGGTAATGCAAAGGGAGGACGATTTGGATGTAAAATAGAGAAGGGTGTCTCCCCCTGAAGAACAGAAGTTGGAAGTCGATTAATTAAGAAGCAGGCTGTAAGAACAGCATGACCCCAAAATGTTTTCGGAAGATGCATGTGAAACATAAGACAACGAGCAACGTCAAGGAGATGACGATTTTTATGTTCAGCTACACCATTTTGTTGTGGTGTATATGAACAAGAAGTTTGATGAATAATGCCATGGGAATCAAGAAAAGGTTGAAAACCAGAGGCAACGGCAAGATACTCTTTGGCATTATCGGATCGGAGATTTTTCACAGAAGTATTATATTGATTCAGCATTTCAAAATAGAATTGACAAAAGCAATGAAAAATCTCAGTACGATCTTTTATTAGGAACAACCAAGTCATTCGGGAAAAATCATCCACAAATGTAACAAAGTACCGGAAACCGGATGTATCAGAAACACGACACGGACCCCATATATCTGAATGAACTAACTCAAAGGGACTAGACACACGACTCTGAAAGCGAGAAGGAAAAGAGACTCTATGGTGTTTTCCAAACTGACAAGCTTCACACTCAAAAGTACTCACAGACTCAGACTCTGGAAACAATCGTTGAAGAATGTTTGGCGGGGGATGACCAGCACGACAATGCATCCGATAGACATCAGTGGATGTGTGCTTCAAAGCTGCTTGCAACTATCACCTTCTTGTCTAGATAGTATAGACCATTTGATTCATGTCCCCCACCAATCATCTGTCCAGTCCTCAGATCCTGAAAAACACAATGAGAAGCAAAAAAAGGTTACAGAACAATTTTAGTTAATGAACTAACGGAAATCAAATTATATGGAGATTTGAGATGAAGGACGGATGATAAAGAAAGGGAGGAACTCAAATGGGCATCTCCAGTGCCAGTAACTTGGGAAATTGAACCATCAGCAAAGGTAACAGAGTTGGACACCCCAAGAGGTGTGGAATTTAACGAAGACAACAATTTAGAGTTACCAGCTATATGATGAGTAGCTCCAGAATCTATAACCCAAGAGTTTGACACTGTAGAAAGTAAACAGGATGAACTACCTTTTGAGTTATGTACTAGAGTGGCAGTGGGAGCTGAAGTTCCTGTCACCTGTTTGGAGCGAATCCAAGCCTCATATTCTGCACGTGTCAATGTAACTAAATCTTTTGTATCCTGCACATTAGTAGGATCGGATTGAACTGGTGAGGAATCTTCAACTTCAGCAAATGCAGCAACCGTGGGTCAAAGCTCTGGATGAAGCGTGTAGCAGTAAGCTTCAATGTGTCCAGCCCTCCGACAATGGTTACAATATCGAGTGCCACGACTACCAAGAATTCTATCATGACCACCACGACTTCCACCTTGAATAATCCCACGTCCATGACCCCGATAACCACGACCACGAGCTCCACGTCCACTAGAGCCATGAGAAATCATGGCACTTGTCTCTAAAGTTGTAGTGGAGATCTTGTCAGTAGGTGTCGAGCGTAAGGCTCGGGAGAAGACCTCATCAACTGTAGGAAGGGAGCTTTCGGATGTAATCTGGCCGACGAAGGGAGGAATATTCAGGCCCTAGTGCTTTAAGAAATAGTATCACTTGAAGATCCTCCTGACGTTTGACTAATACATTTGGATCATTGGAAGCTGGAAGATAAGTATCTAGCTGTCTGCAAAGTGTAGTGAAACGAGCATAATATTCAGATAGAGACTGATCTCCACGCTGAAGATCAAACAGGGCCTCCCATGTGTCACACACTCGTGTCATATTATTTTGGCCAGAATAAAGTAGAGCACATTTATCCCAAACTTCCTTAGCAGAATTACATTGAATGAAGTGAGGGCTAATCTTCGGATCCATACTATTCCATAACAATGTACGGATCATTGCATCTCCAGCAATCCAATCATCTACTTTACTCTTATCCGAGGGAAGTGTGGATGTAAGATAATCATGCTGTCTAGTTGCAGTAAGATAAACTTGTATAGCTTTAGACCATGATGGATAGTTAGTGCCATCCAACTTGACAGATGTCAATTGGAAATGCATCAAACCAAAGATGATGTAGAAGCCATCGGTATTAACTCTACCGAACTCCAATAATGCAATTAGCCAGACAGGTTGAACACAAGAATCGACTGAACCCAATAAGAATGACACAATAATCAAGCACTTCACTCCAGTTGTGCAATCAGCCACAGAACAACAAACATAAATAAGGGATCAATCGATTCACCATGAGTCAATATACTTCACTAGGAGGCCATTAAATCATACCAACCAGCACTTCAAGAAGCAATATACTTCACTGAGAATCCATATAAGTATACTGGAAAACAACTTCTGATGCCCTCAGTTCGGGTCGATTTTATTTTATTTTATTTTATTTTTTTTTTCGGGGTGAAACCCTTGCAGAACCGAAGGCTTCCGAAATCCTCAGGATATATGAAAAACACAAAATCTAGATCGCAAGACAAACAAAGACCAAATCGTGCAATCGGTTTTCAATCCCGTCATCAAGAAAGAAGACTGAACACAAACAGATTTTGCTAGATGGGCTTCGGCGATTGACGTAGGGCAGTAGTTCTGTCCAGATCTTAGAAAACCAGTAGACAGATCTGGATCTAGGAACGATGACCGAACGACGATGTAGGCGTTCTTTCTCCTCTTATGTCTAGAAGAGAAGCACGCTGCGGCGGCGGCGGCGGCGGCGGAGGGTCTGGATCTAGCGACGGCCTCCACCGCCGGGCTGTGGTGGTGGTGGGATCACTCTCTTGAAGTTTTAACCATGCTCTGATACCATGTTGAAGGAGAGAGTATTCTATGTATTGTATTCACTTAATCAAAAAAAGGATTACAAGAGTATATATATATGAGTAACCCTAGTAACCCTCTTATGACTATTTTACCCTTATTACTATTTCCTAACATTGACAAACTAAGATTAGTTGTCCAACGCTTATATTTCCTGTACTTTAAAATAGAACTAGCCAAAGATGTATATATTGGCTAATCAAGCAATTATCTGTGATTTGGTCTAGAATGCAGCAGACTTGAAAGCAGGACCAGCAGCATACGTATAGCTGAGAATGAGATCAATGCATGCTCTGCTTCCAAGTATTTTCTGAAGAATGTAACTTCTTAGAAACATTATCTGTAGAAAAAAATAGAAATCTGATCTTTGTTGCAGTTTATCAATTGTAAGTTGCACATCTAAAATTTAACATAGGCAAAATAATCATATGAAGGAAGAATCTAATTTCATTAAAGAGTATATGTTTAAACTCCAGGAAATAAGAATTTTCTGCCACATCAGTCAGTCATGCTATAGATCACAGATGCTAAAAGAGGAATCGGCTTTTTATTAGCCTTGAAACTCCATAGACAATGACACCAATTAATTTCTATTTCCTCTGAGCTGAAGTAGCATTGTAAATAGGAACAATATAACTGACCCAGGAACCATTTGGGCGTAAACTCTTTAACTTCATTATTTGAACCTGAATTATATGAAAAATTCAGATATTTACTATCAAACACAATCAAGAAACAGAATCATTATGCGAATCGGGGGAAGATAAATTAGGATAGATCTTTAGTTCTGAAGGTGTTGATGTATCTATTGATTGTGGATCTTGCATGATACAATGCGGTATTGTACAGGTTACAAAGATTGTACCATAGATGCCGTTGTCAAATCGGCATCCATGGGGACTGAGGTATTCTAGTGGTTAACAATGTTAAGAAGGGAAACCCTCAATTTCACGAGGCGCCTGAAAATGCATTCCAAGTCCTCTTCAATTTCTTGAATGCTTGACTCTAGTGCCGCCAATCGCTTTGACAGATTGCCTACATGACTATTGATGTCTTTGCTCAATCTGAGGGACAGCAATGCAGCATCCAAGCCTCGCACTTCATTGGTTTCCTCTCCTCCATCACATGATTCACGTTTAGCTTCCAGAAATTTTGACATTAGAGACCAGCCTCTAGGCTTTGTGCCTGCATTTATCAGAGCAAGGAAACCTAAGAGGGACTGGAATACAGAAAGGCTGATTTCTCCAGCTTCTCCTAGTATGCTAAGGGTAGCTTTGTTGTTCGGGCCTTTCTTCTTCAAATTTCTCAGGTACTTGGTGATGACATGGTTCAACTTCTTTCGAGAGTTGATGTATGCTTCTACTTTATCGGCAAAGCTGGAATCTCCTCTTTTCCTTCTTCGGAAAGAAGAGTTGAGTTAATGGACACATTCCTTCATCTGTGAGAAAAGCTTCTCTGACATATCCGCAACCATCACACTAAAATTAAATTAGCCAGAGATGCATATATTGCCTAATCCAGCAATTTTCTGAGACTTGGTCGAGAAGTCTGCACCACGAAAGCAGGACCTGCAGCATGAGCATGGCTCACAATCAGATAGTCGCATTCTATGCTTCCATTAAAGCATTTTCCGAAGCACATGACCTGTTTGAAAAAAGATCCGGAGCCAAATATTAAAAGAAGCAAAAAGTCTAATTTTTGTTGCCGTTTCCATTTCGTTGTTAAGGATTGTAAGTCTCGCCTCTACATATAACATTTAGATTGCGAAAGCTTGGAAGGAAGAATCTAATTCCAGTCCGCAATACACGTTTAAGCTCCAGAGTAAACGAAAGTTCTGCCGCATCACTCTGTCATGCCGTAGCTCGTACATGGTAGCGAGGCAATCGGATTTTTGCTATCCTCCAAACTCTGCAGATGACGATAGTAATTCATTTTCCTTTTCCTGAGTCACATAGATAATTTAGATTAACTCTGTCAAGCCGAAAACTCGTGCATAGAAACAGAATCATTATGGGAATACCGGGAGAGAGACACGGGATAGATCATTAATCTGACGGTTTTTATGTATATATTGATTGTCAATCTCGAATGACACAATGCGGTTCTGTAAATGTTACAAAAATCGTACTATAGATGCGGTTGTCAAAGTGGCATCCCTAGAGACTATTGTTTTCTAGTGGTTAACAATGTTGAGAAGGGAAACCCTCAATTTCACCAGGCGCCTGAAAATGCATTCCAAGTCATCCTCAATTTCTTGAATGCTCGCCTCTAGTTCCTCCAATCGCTTTGACAGATCGCCTACTTGATTATTGATGTCTTTGCTCAATCTGAGGGACAGCACGACGACATCTAAGCCTTGCACTTCATTGGTTTCCTTTCCTCCGTCACATGATACGCGTTTAGGTCCCAGCAGTTTCGACACTCGGGACCAGCCTCTAGGCTTCGTGCTTGCACTTGTCAGAGCAAGGAAACCCAAGAGGGACCCGAATACGGAAACGCTGATCTCTCCAGCTTCAGTTAGTGTGCTGAGGGTGGCTTCATTGTGAGAGGCCTTCTTAGAGCCTTCCTTCTTCAAATTTCTCAAGTACTTGCTGATTACTTTGTTCAACTTTTTTCTAGAGTTGATGTATGCTTCTACGTCAACGGCAAAGCTGGAATCTCCTCTTTTCCTTTTTCGCAAAGATGATTTGAGCTCCTGGATACATTCCTTCGTCTGTGAGAAAGCTTCCCTCACGTTCCCGCAAATGTCTAAGAGCAGGAGAGAAAGGTCCAACGACTCTTCGGCGGGACTTCTCAGGTGGGAAAGAAACTGTTGAGTGAGAGGCAACTGAAGCAAGTCATCGATGCAGTCATACAAGTTCTTGAGTTCTCCCAAACTTTGGGATGCCGATGAGGACGAGGAAGCTGCTTCTGATGATCTGAGCCTAGACAAATGCTCCTCTGCAGTTGTCGCGAGAGGGTGGCTCCTGGAAGGCAAGCTGATTGATCGGAAATGGCCGCTAATTTTGGAGGTCTCAATTGAGGAAGCCATCTTTGAGAGAATGAGGCTTGTTAACTTCTCTGGATGTAATTTTTTCTCTGAGAGAGAGTTGTTCCAGGCAGGCCTCCCACACCCTTGTATATTTATACCGAGCAAAACGCAGTCCACAATCCCATTCTTGCGGCCTCGCATTACCTGTCATGTCATGGATCTTCCGACAGCCTCCCGACAATGCCTCCGCTGGTTTTCCAATCTATACGAAGCGAGAATCAATAGTAGCGATCTAAAGGTTTAAAAGAAACTCGCACACGCGTGTAGCGTGTCTTGAGGATTCTCAGACAGAGGGGCGACCATTCTATAGTGCATCATTAAATGCTGAACCTGAGCTGTGGGCTCGAAAAATATTCATCTGATGTCAGAGCTTGGAGACAAGTGGAATCTTTACATCGTGGAGTCTATGCATTGCACATGTTAGAGTTCATCCAAAAACCCCTCATCAGTGTCTCCTTCGGGTTCCTGGTCTCTTAAAACATGAAATTTTATATGCTTTCAATAATCACACATACGTGCAGATTGCTTCCAGGATCTCAGACAGGAGGATGGCGATGGAAGATCATGCATGCTTTAAAGTTGAAGTTGAGCATGTGGATGGCGACAATTCATGTGATAATGGAGCTTGGGGACAAACGGAATCTTTACAGCATCGCAGCTTCTGACAAGCAAGAAGTCGTCTCTTATCATCATCTCTATTCATGAGGCTAACTAATTGTTGGCATCTCTTCAGGAGTGGTAATGAGGACTAGTTTAGGCGACTCCGAGAAGGACAGTCAGTAAGAAGCTGCGGTTCTCAATTGTTGATGTGCGTGCACTCCTTTGGCCTTTGAGGACCGCTAGTTACCGAACCTCAATCACCCTAGAAATTAAATTGTAAAATATGGGTTTTGACCCTGTCAAAAAATAAAAAAAGAAAAGAAAAAGGTAGAAGCTTCAGCAGAGAGAGGAATCGAGAGTTTTCGGGAGAGGGAAAAGAGAAGAGAGAGAGAGAGAGGAAGAAAAGACAGAAAGAAAAAAAAAAGGAAAAAGAAAAGAAAAAGGAAGAGATAAAAGGGAAAGAGAGAGAAACGGAGAGAAGAGAGCTCTCGCTCAAAGAAAGGAAGAAGAAGAAGAAGAAAGAGGGTTTTGTGTGTTCTCGTCATGGGAGCCTCGTCAAGCCGCGTTAACTATGTAATGCAACGCCCGGTAAGCGCACGTGCCGCGTGCCGCCCATTCGTTCAATTGGAGTAATTTTGGACCTAAGGCTTGAAATTCGGAATTTTGGGAAAATCGAGCGGTGAAGTATGATTTTTGAGTCGTTGAGCTGCATATTTTTGTAGAAATGGTACTTTGGGATGTTGTGAAGCTATAGCATCTTACGGATCGTGATTTGAGGTTGCGGTATGTCCGGAACGGAATTTTGAAGTTGGGGGCGCACTCTAGTATTGTAGCAAACAATAGCATCGAGCTTTTTTTTTTTTTTTTTTTTCTTTTGTTGTTTTCGGTACTGTTTTGGGGTAGCTGAGTTGGGGTTGTTGTTGTACGTTAAGAGAGCTTTCTAAAGACTGTAAGACGGCTGGAAACGGAATTTTGTGGAGGAAGTTATGGCGCGACAAAGTTGGCGCATGGGCTGTACCTAGCGAGAAATCGATGGGTTTTCGATAAATGCGAGCTTTCGTGGTGCATAGGTGTCATTTTATCGACAAATAGGCCTAGTATAAACGAGTCGTTATGCGAATATCCTTTTTACTCGGCCTTTTGATATTGTTTTTCCGTTAAGTGTTAGGGATCCGAGTGCATTGGTTCGAGTGAGCGTCGTAGTTGATTTTCGACTTTCCCAAGTGAGTGGTGCTATCTCTTCTAAGAATTTATAAGCTCATGTCTTCAAAATGATAAAGATTTGATATTTGATGAGTTATGAATAAGCATGTTTATTGCATAAAATTTGGATTGGGCATTTACTAAGTTTTGATATTTGAAAATAGTATGAGAACTTTTTATGAGTAAATATTCTGTTTGATGAACGAAGTTGAGAAATATTACATGTTTTGGGTTTGTGAAACCATTTCATGAAAAGCTCGACTTTGAGATGATTTATGGAAGGTTATACAATTATTGATTTGTAATAAGGTTTTTGAAATGTATTTGATTTGAAATTGATATGTGTTTTTGATGGAGATTATTCAATGGACTTGACCATTGATACTTGACTTTTGATGGTGATTTAAATGAGTTTTCATATTAGTATAAGGCTTTGATGATAAGAAATAACTCTTATATGATTCGATATGTATTGAGTTTGATTTATGAGATGGGTCTTGAAATTATTTGAAAATGTTTTATGAAAAGTATTTCTGGCAAATAAGTTGAGTTGCGAATCTTTTGGTGATATATGAAATGTTTTACAGATTGGTTTGAGAATTATGGATGGTGTGGTTCTAGATTGATGTGGATGTTCAATATCGCTGTGAGCCCAGCGAAGGGCTTGTCGGTATGCGCATAATATTCTAGAATATCCTTATGGGCCGAGCCACCGGCTAATAATAGGTGGAGACCTTGCCAATGGGGGAATCTTGGTCGCCTCATCACCAAGCGTTGTATCGTGACCATGGTTTGATATTAAGCAACGGATTGGTCAATGAAGTGGACCATGGACATGTGATATGAGTTGGGTCGATGGAATGGACCATCGACGTGTAATTTGAGATTAGTCGTTGGAATGGACCATCGACGTGTAATTTCATTAGATTATTGATGTGTGGTTTGATGAGATTAATCAATGGAATAGACCATTGATACATATTTTATGAGATTGACCAATGGGTTAGACCATTAGCATTTGCCTATTATTATCTTGAATATTTTTGCTATGAATGATCAGATTCTATTTCCAACCGAACAAGCTTTTCCTAACATCTTTGATACTGAATCAGACTTAGAATCCCTTTTCCTCTTCATCTTTCTCAATTCCTGCTAATGATTCCCTTCCTATTGCACCAGTAACTTCATCCATATTTATGGCTGATCAGGATATGGAATCAAACTATTATGAACCAGAAATTATTCAGAATAGTCCCGGACAGAATGTGTCCATGGCATCAAAACAGTTTTTTACCCTCGATGATATTCCTTACCATAAATGGCCAGAAAGACTTGAGGAATTTCATACTTGGTTGAATACTCAGTCCATCACCAATCATGATATGAATGATGTCCTTTACAATTTTGTCACGAGGTTTACAGGAAGCCTCAAACTTTGGTGGAAATCAGTGTCAGAACAAGACCAGATTCATTTTCTAATGTCACTTGATTTTAGCCATGCCATCACTCTCTTATATCATTTCTTTGTGGGAAAACCCACTGACCTCATTGAAATGAAAAGAAGAGAATTTTTCAAAAGAAAATGTTGCTCTCTCCAGAAAAATATCTTGATAGGCATTATCGGGAAATGCTTAAGCTCTTTTACCAGGTCGAAGCTGATTCAAATCTAAAGCATGTTTACCTGACGTCCATCCCTAAAGAGCTATCCCAGATGGTTGAAAGATCCTTCTTCGGAAGACAAAGAAGAGTTCAGGATATTCCCTTGGGAGAAATACAGCAAGAAATCCATCTATGTCTTGAAGAATTATGCCTAAAGAGACAAATGGTCCGCACCTACATCACAGATGATAAGGAACTCGAGGCAGCCTGCTCTCGCCAGAAGTTAAAGATCAAATGTTCGAAGAAAGACTGTGATGGTACTTGTGGAAAGTATTCTCGAAAGAAGAAACACTTTAAGAAGTTCTGGATGAAGAAATCCAAACATGGCTCCAAACACTTTAGAAGAAAGAAGAAATGGCGATATCTACGCAAAAGGAAAGATCGCATAGGGCACAAAAAATCAAATCGTTGCTTCATCTGCAATCAAAAAGGACATTTTGCCAAAAATTGTCCTCAAGAAAGAAAAGGTCAGAATCATCTCATTCATCACATTGAAAGAGAAACTGGGATTTCCCTTGAAAATGCTGATATTGAATCTTTATTCTCTGCTGATGAAGAACCATCAGAACAAACTCTTTGTGTCATTCCTTCTTATCAAACTCCCAGTGAAACTGAATCAGATTCAGATTCTGAAGACATTTTTCATATATCCCTCACATCTTCAGAACAAACTCCTGACATATTTTCTAGCCAAACTCATTGTCCCCATTTCCCTGTAAAAATTCTCACCTCAAAGTTTGCCAAACCTATTACTGTTATTGCTCTCATTGATACTGGAGCAAGCTGTTCTATTCTAGATACTAAAGTTCTGCCTGAAGAATATTGGACTTCTCATGTCCGATATTTCAACTCTGCTTCTGGAGACACTTTATCCACAAATGTCAGAACTACTCCCATAACTGTCCAGTTTTTTCCTCAGTGTTCCATAACTACAAAAATCTTTGGATCCAATCTCCCCAATAAAGATTTGATAATTGGGTGGGACATAATGACTCAAATTCCCCAGCTTCGTAAAGTAAGAAATGTTATATTTTGGCCTTGAAAGTTTGTTATATTTTTGGGTTTGGTGTGGTATGAGATTAATCAATGGAATGGACCATTGGCATGTGAATTAATGAGATTGATCAGTGGATTAGACCATTGATATTTATTTCGATATTATTATGAAATGATTATTTTTGCTATAAATATAGCTATGTTGAAGCATATGTAACTTATTCTTTTTACTGTATGTTTTGTTATATGCTAGATTTGAGTTAAAAGAGTTGCGGTTTGGTTTTGTAAATATGCATAGTGGGTGCACGATCCGCTTAGAAGAGATGCACTACTCACTGAGCCGTGGTTGCTCACCCCTCTATTTTTCCAATCTTTTTCAAGTTCCTCGACAAACGATGAGGAGATACGAGAGCAATATGGATGTGGGGACTTTTAAGAGTTGGATTTTGGAAGCTCTGAGGTTGTATCCTTTGAGTGGAAGGACGGCCGTGTCATCCCCCTTTCTTGTTGGTTTTGGGGTGTGACATCTTGTGGTATCAGAGCTTAGGTTATGATCTTTTGGGTGTAAATTTTATGGGACGTTGTGAGGGTGTGTTAGTTTTAGCGCGTTAGTCTTTGTTATGTATTAGGATGTAAGTCTTTTCTTTTTGGGGTCGAAACTCGTGCAACAATGTTTAAAGTTGTGGAACACCCTGCGGATACTATGAAGATCACTGTGACTTGAAGGGTCATAATGTAGAGATTGAGTAAAGCCTCAATGTGTCAAGTATGATAAAGGAAGATGTTATCGTGGCAGAAGTGTTGAGTTTAAGGATAAGAAATGTTGGGCTACAAGTTTTCAATCGAGAGAGAGCGACTCGTGGTACATACTTTGCTTGTTGGACGAACAATTTTTGAGTGTGCATATAATAGAAGAGTTGGTGGTGAAAACTTCAAATCAAGATCGTATATAATCGGGATCCCTGAAGACAGCACTTGCAAGCTAACTTTTTTGAAACTCCCCAGGCAATTCTACATATATACAAATAATGAAGTTAGATTTGTATCTCGGGTACAGTGGCATGGCTATCGAAAATGAAGCAACCAAAGATTCATGAAACAATGAAACTGCCATATCAAGGAGCCTCGAGGTGGCAGCGACAATGGCAAAGAGCCCTGCTGTGAATGAGAATGAACAGGATTCCAACAAGAGCAAAAGAGATGAGAAAGGGAACTCTATTTCATTCCTCAAGCTATTCTCATTTGCAAATTCTACTGATATGCTATTGATAGTTGTTTGGGTTGATAGGCGCAGTGGGGAATGGCCTTTCTCTACCACTTATGATCACCTTGTTCGGACAACTGATCAATACGTTCGGCTAGAGCTAGGCTAATAATGATATTGTTGCTCTTGTGTCTAAGGTTAAACCTTTGCAAATATGGACTTTATGGATTGTTACAGAGAAACTCATTTCTCAAAAAGGAAGTTCTTATGTTGAGATTGTGAAATCTTCAGATTCCTCTTAAGTTTATCTGGTGCTTAGGTGTGGTGCGGCAGCATTTCTTTAGGTGTCTTGCTGGATGGTCACCGGCGAGCCACTGGTTGCAAGAATAAGAGGTCTTTATTTGCAAATTATATTGAGACAAGATGTCGCATTCTTTGACAAATAGACTAACACCGAAGAGTTGGCCAGGAGAATGTTGGGCAACATAGTTCTCATCTCGGACGCTTGGGTGAAAACATGGGAAAGTTCATATAGCTCAGGTCGACATTTGTTGGAGGCTTTGTGATGGCATTTATCAAGGGGTGGCTATTGACTCGGGTTATGCTTTTCATGATTCCTCTGCTAGTGACTGTGACTAGAGTCATGTTCCTCGTCATCTCAAGATGGCATCCCGCGGGCAAAGGCTTATGTAAAGGCATCAAATTTTGTTGAACAAACAAGTGGTTCAACTAAGACGGTTACATCATTTACCAGAGAGAAACGAGCAATTGCAGATTACGGCAAATTCCTTGTGAATGCATACAAACGAAGTGTCCACCGAAGCCTACTAAATCTTGGAGGAGTCATGCTCATCATTTTTAGTGTTTTTGCTTTGGCAATATGGTACAACACGAAGTTGATGTTAGACAAGAGATATAACAGGAATGCAGTGACTGATGTGATCATGGCAATATTGATTGGTTCCATGTCTCTTAGGCAGGCTTCTTCATGCATTAGTGCATTTGCTATTGGTTGAGCTGCTGTATAGAAGATGTCCGAGACCATCCGTGGGAAGCTAGAGATCGATTCTTTTGACACTAAGGGAAAGAAATTAGATGAATTCAATGAGATATTGAGTTGGCGGATGTTTGTTTCGGTTATGCAGCCAGGCCCAATGAGCAAACATTCAATGGGTTCTCTCTTAGCATCTCGAGTGGTACAATTGCCACTCTAGTGGGACAAAGCGGAAGTAGGACGTCCATAGTGATCAGTTTGTTAGAGAGATTCTACGACCCCCAAGCCAGTGAAGTACTTATCAATCGTATTAACTTTAAAGAGTTTCAGCTTAAAAAGGATCAAGAGCAAACTCAGGCTTGTTAATTAGAAGCCTGTGTTATTCGTGTGCAGCATCAAGGACATTATTGTATATGGAAAGGGAGGCACCATACTTGAGATCAAAGCTACTGTAGAACTTGCGAATGGCATGCCTACAGATAAGGTCAGTTGCTACCCTGTCATGGATTTTCTATGTAAGGAGAAGGGATGAAGAAGTGAGGGAGATGCTGCAGAAAATGGTAAGGGCGGTAAATTATTACCAAACCAAGATTACTTATGATCGTTTGGTCAATATGCTTGCCAAGCATGGTCATGGAGACGAGGCTCTTGAATTTTGAGGGAAGCAAAATGGAGAGGTTTCAATTGGCAAAGTGGAACATAGTGCCATAGTTCATTCATTTTGTAAGGAGGGGAATCTAGCAAGGCAAAGGAAATAGTGAACGAGATTATCATTGAAGGGTTGTATACCAAATGTGTGACATATACCATTATTATCGTTGGGTTTTGTCGAGTAAGTAAAGTAGATCAAGCTAGAAAGCTGCTTAAGTAGATGGAAATATATGGCTGTAAACCGAACACTCTACCTTGCATAGCCTTGTTAAGTGGGCTTGGTTGAAGTGGTAAGCCTTCAGAAGCTAGAAAAAAAAAGCCCAAGTTGTAGCAGGATCGAAGCATGGAGTAATTCATGAATTTTTGGTTGGTGATGAGACGCATCCTCAATGAAAAGATAACAAGAATATATGTGAAGATTCAATAGAAAAATCATATCAAGAGAGGGCCACTTGGGAGTTCGAGGAAGAGGCAAGACGGAAATACCCTCATTTCTTTGGTAATTAATGTATGTCTAAATTTCGAGGAAGGATTTTTTTTTTTTTTTAAGGAGGGGAGAATGTAAAATATGGGTTTTGACCCAGTAAAAAAAAAACGAAAAAGGTAGAAGCTTCAGCAGAGAGAGAGGAATTGAGAGTTTTCGGGAGAGGGAAAAGAGAAGAGAGAGAGAGAGAGAGAGAGAAGAAAAGACAAAGAAAAAAAAAGGAAAAAGAAAAGAAAAAGGAAGAGATAAAAGGGAAAGAGAGAAAGAAAAGGAGGAGAGAGAGAAACGGAGAGCAGAGAGCTCTCGCTCAAAGAAAGGAAGAGGCAGAGGAGGAGAAGAAGAAGAAGAAGAAGAAGAAGAAAGAGGGTTTTGTGCGTTCTCGTCATAGGAGCCTCACCAAGCCGCGTTAACTACGTAATGCAACGCCCGGTAAGCACTCGTGCCGCCCATTTGTTCAATTGGAGTAATTTTGGACCTAAGGCTTGAAATTCGGAATTTTGGGAAAATCGAGCGGCGAAGTATGATTTTTGAGTCATTGAGCTGCATATTTTTGTAGAGATGGTACTTTGGGATGTTGTGAAGCTATATCATCTTACGGATCGTGATTTGAGCTTATGGTTTGTCCGGAATGGAATTTTGAAGTTGGAGGCACATTCCGGTAATGTAGCGAACAGTAGCTTCAAGCTTTTTTTTTTTTTTTTTTTTTTTTTGTACTTTTTTGGGATGGCTGAGTTGGGGTTGTTGTTGTACGTTAAGAGAGCTTTCTAAAGACTGTAAGACGGCTTGAAATGGAATTTTGTGGAGGAAGTTATGGCGCGACAAAGTTGGCGCATGGGCTGCGCCTAGTGAGAAATCGATGGGTTTTCGATAAATGCAAGCTTTCGTGGTGCATAGGTGTCGTTTTATCGATAAATAGGCTTAGTATAGATGAGTCGTTATGTGAATATCCTTTTTACTCAGCCTTTTGATATTGTTTTTCCGTTAATTGTTAGGGATCAAAGTGCGTTGGTTTGAGTGAGCGTCCTAGTTGATTTTTGACTTTCCCAAATGAGTGGTGCTATCTCTTCTAAGAATTTATAAGCTCATGTCTTCAAAATGATAAATATTTGATATTTGATGAGTTATGAATAAGCATGTTTATTGCATAAAAGTTGGATTGGGCATTTACTAAGTTTTGATATTTGAAAATAGTGTGAGAACTTTTTATGAATATATATTCTGTTTGATGAACGAAGTTGAGAAATATTACATGTTTTGGGTTTGTGAAACCATTTCATGAAAAGCTCGACTTTGAGATGATTTATGGAAGGTTATATAGTTATTGATTTGTAATAAGCTTTTTGAAATGTATTTGATTTGAAATTGATATGTGTTTTTGATGGAGATTATTCAATGGACTTGACCATTGATACTTGACTTTTGATGGTGATTTAAATGAGTTTTCATATTAGTACAAGGCTTTGATGATAAGAAATAACTCTTATATGATTCGATATGTATTTTATATGTTGAGTTTGATTTATGAGACGGGTCTTGAAATTATTTGAAAATGTTTTATGAAAAGTATTTTTGGCAGATAAGTTGAGTTGTGAATCTTTTGGTGATATATGAAATGTTTTATGGATTTGATTTGAGAATTATGGATGGTGTGGTTCTGGATTGATGTGGATGTTCAATATCGTTGTGAGCCCAGCGAAGGGCTTGTCGGTATGCGCATACTATTCTAGAATATCCTTGTGGGCCGAGCCACCGGCTAATAATAAGTGGAGATCTTGCCAATGGGGGAATCTTGGTCGCCTCATCACCAGGCGTTGTATCGTGACCATGGTTTGATATTAAGCAACGGATTGGTCAATGGAGTGGACCATGGACATGTGATATGAGTTGGGTCGATGGAATGGACCATCGACGTGTAATTTGAGATTAGTCGTTGGAATGGACCATCGACGTGTAATTTCATTAGATTATTAATGTGTGGTTTGATGAGATTAATCAATGGAATAGACCATTGATACATGTTTTATGAGATTGACCAATGGGTTAGACCATTGGCATTTGCCTATTATTATCTTGAATATTTTTGCTTTGAACATATTGTGTTAAAGTAAGAAATGTTATATTTTGGCTTTGAAAGTTTGTTATATTTTTGGGTTTGGTGTGGTATGAGATTAACCAATGGAATGGACCATTGGCATGTGAATTAATGAGATTGATTAGTGGATTAGACCATTCATGTTTATTTCGATGTTATTATGAAATGATTATTTTTGCTATAAATATAGCTATGTTGAAGCATATGTAACTTATTCTTTTTACTGTATATTTTGTTATATGCTAGATTTGAGTTAAAAGAGTTGCGGTTTGGTTTTGTAAATATGCATAGTGGGTGCTCGATCCGCTTAGAAGAGATGCACTATTCACTGAGCCGTGGTTGCTCACCCCTCTATTTTTCCAATCTTTTTCAAGTTCCTCGACAAAAGATGAGTAGATACGAGAGCGATATGGATGTGGGGACTTTTAAGAGTTGGATTTTGGAAGCTCTGAGGCTGCGTCTTTGAGTGGAAGGACGGCTGTGTCATCCCCTTTCTTGTTGGTTTTGGGTGTGACACAAAAATCATCCGATGACTATCGACAAACGAAGAATGGGTTATATGTTTATATTTCCTGGACACTAAATTAGATTAGCCAGAGATGCATATATTGCCTAATCCAGCAATTTTGTGAAACTTGGTCGAGAAGGCTTCACCACGAAAGCAGGACCTGCAGCATGAGCATGGCTCACAATCAGATAGTCGTATTCTATGCTTCCATTAAAGCATTTTCCGAAGCACATTACCTGCTCGAAAAAAGATCCGGAGCCAAATATTAAAAGAAGCAAAAAGTCTATTTTTTATTGCCGTTTCCATTTCGTTGTTAAGGATTGTAAGTCTCGCCTCTACATATAACATTTAGATTGCGAAAGCTTGGAAGGAAGAATCTAATTCCGGTCCGCAATACACGTTTAAGCTCCAGAGTAAACGAAAGTTCTGCCGCATCACTCTGTCATGCCGTAGCTCGTACATGGTAGCGAGGCAATCAGATTTTTGCTATCCTCCAAACTCTGCAGATGACGATAGTAATTCATTTTCCTTTTTCTGAGTCACATAGATAATTTAGATTAACTCTGTCAAGCCGAAAACTCGTGCATAGAAACAGAATCATTATGAGAATACCGGGAGAGAGACACGGGATAGATCATTAATCTGACGGTTTTTATGTATATATTGATTGTCGATCTCGAATGACACAATGCGGTTCTGTACATGTTACAAAAATCGTACTATAGATGCGGTTGTCAAAGTGGCATCCCTAGAGACTATTGTTTTCTAGTGGTTAACAATGTTGAGAAGGGAAACCCTCAATTTCACCAGGCGCCTGAAAATGCATTCCAAGTCATCCTCAATTTCTTGAATGCTCGCCTCTAGTTCCTCCAATCGCTTTGACAGATCGCCTACTTGATTATTGATGTCTTTGCTCGATCTGAGGGAGAGCACGACGGCATCTAAGCCTTGCACTTCATTGGTTTCCTTTCCTCCGTCACATGATACGCGTTTAGGTCCCAGCAGTTTCGACACTCGGGACCAGCCTCTAGGCTTCGTGCTTGCACTTGTCAGAGCAAGGAAACCCAAGAGGGACCCGAATACGGAAACGCTGATCTCTCCAGCTTCAGTTAGTGTGCTGAGGGTGGCTTCATTGTGAGAGGCCTTCTTAGAGCCTTCCTTCTTCAAATTTCTCAAGTACTTGCTGATTACTTTGTTCAACTTTTTTTCTAGAGTTGATGTATGCTTCTACGTCAACGGCGAAGCTGGAATCTCCTCTTTTCCTTTTTCGCAAAGATGATTTGAGCTCCTGGATACATTCCTTCGTCTGTGAGAAAGCTTCCCTCACGTTCCCGCAAATGTCTAAGAGCAGGAGAGAAAGGTCCAACGACTCTTCGGCGGGACTTCTCAGGTGGGAAAGAAACTGTTGAGTGAGAGGCAACTGAAGCAAGTCATCGATGCAGTCATACAAGCTCTTGAGTTCTCCCAAACTTTGGGATGCCGATGAGGACGAGGAAGCTGCTTCTGATGATCTGAGCCTAGACAAATGCTCCTCTGCAGTTGTCGCGAGAGGGTGGCTCCTGGAAGGCAAGCTGATTGATCGGAAATGGCCGCTAATTTTGGAGGTCTCAATTGAGGAAGCCATCTTTGAGAGAAGGAGGCTTGTTAACTTCTCTGGATGTAATTTTTTCTATGAGAGAGAGTTGCTCCAGGCAGGCCTCCCACACCCTTGTATATTTATATCGAGCAAGACGCAGTCCACAATCCCATTCTTGCGGCCTCGCATTACCTGTCATGTCATGGATCTTCCGACAGCCTCCCGACAATGCCTCCGCTGGTTTTCCAATCTATACGAAGCGAGAATCAATAGTAGCGATCTAAAGGTTTAAAAGAAACTCGCACACGCGTGTAGCGTGTCTTGAGGATTCTCAGACAGAGGGGCGACCATTCTATAGTGCATCATTAAATGCTGAACCTGAGCTGTGGGCTCGAAAAATATTCATCTGATGGCAGAGCTTGGAGACAAGTGGAATCTTTACATCGTGGAGTCTATGCATTGCACATGTTAGAGTTCATCCAAAAACCCCTCATCAGTGTCTCCTTCGGGTTCCTGGTCTCTTAAAACATGAAATTTTATATGCTTTCAATAATCACACATACGTGCAGATTGCTTCCAGGATCTCAGACAGGAGGATGGCGATGGAAGATCATGCATGCTTTAAAGTTGAAGTTGAGCATGTGGATGGCGACAATTCATGTGATAATGGAGCTTGGGGACAAACGGAATCTTTACAGCATCGCAGCTTCTGACAAGCTAGAAGTCGTCTCTTTTATCATCACTATTCGTGAGGCTAACTAATTGTTGGCATCTCTTCAGGAGTGTTAATGAGGACTAGTTTAGGCGACTCCGAGAAGGACAGTTCGTAAGAAGCTGTGGTTCGCAATTGTTGATGTGCACACCTTTGGCTTTTGAGGACCGCTAGCTACCGGACCTCAATTATCCTAGAAATCAAATATCATCCGATGACTATCGACAAACGAAGAATGGGTTATATGTTTATATTTCCTGGACACTAAATTAAATTAGCCAGAGATGCATATATTGCCTAATCCAGTAATTTTCTGAGACTTGGTCGAGAAGGCTGCACCACGAAAGCAGTGTTGTTACTGATCAAAAACAGTAAACAAGAAAACAGAAAACCAGAAGCTATAGAGGAAGAGAAGCACAAAGAAAACAGAGCACAAACTTGCGTACGTCAGTTTTTTAAGGAAACTGTCAAGTACAGGACAACTTAAACAAGAACAATAATTGCTTACAAACCACACACACATGCAGCATATAACTGCACCTAAATGTGCTAATTTACTTCCTAGAAAATAGCAAATAAACACTAAATGCACTTGGCTGTTTTTTAATAAAAAAAACAGAGGAAAACATAGTAAAATAGAACAGAAAAACAGCGGCACTGAGACATTATAATCCAACAAACTCCTCCTTGGATCAGTTGCTGCTGCATACTCCAATTTTCTTTCTTAATACTTCAAATCTTCCAGCTTGAATTGGTTTTGTGAACATATCTGCAAGCTAATCTTCAGATCTGCAATAGACCAACTTAACTTCGCCACTTTGTTGCACCTCACGCAGAAAGAAAAATTTGACTTTAAAATGCTTGGTTTTGCCATGGAAAACTGGATTCGAGATATTGCTAAAGCAGCTTGATTATCCACATTAACTTCAATGCAATTACTGGAATTCAACCACAAATCCTTCATTATTTTCTTCAGCCACAAAGCTTGATTTGTAGCTGCGTAGCTGCTATAAACTCAGCTTCGTAGTAGACTCGAGCTACAATCTCTTGCTTTTTAGAACACCGGGAGAAACAAGCGGAAACCAAAACTGAAACAATATCCGGACGTACTCTTCATGTCATCTACCGAACCAGCCTAGTCACTATTAGAAAATCCTTCAAATTAAACTTCGACCTTTTTAAACTTCACACCAAAGAACAATATTCCTTTGAGATATCTCAATACCCTTTTTGCTGCAATCAAATGTAACTTGACTAGGACTACTCATAAACCTGGATAAAACACTCACAAAGAAATAGAATATCCGGTCCAGTTGCTGTAAGATACATGAGACACCCAATTAGACTTCTATACATAGAAGCATCTACTCGCATCTGTTCCATCATTCTTCTACACTTCTCTTTAGCAGCCACAGGAGTGCTTACACTTCGACAATCTTCCATCTGAAACTTCTTTAGAATTTCCTTCATGTATTTTTTTCTGACAAATGAAGATCTCATATGAAGCCTGTTTGACTTCCAGACCCAAAAAATAAGCCATCTTTCCCAAGTTTGACATCTCAAAAACTGCAAATAGATCTTGCTTCACCTTCTCTATCAATTCCATATCATTCCCTGTCACTAATAGATCATCTACATAAAGTGACAGAATTACAACATTGTGATTCACCTTCTTGACATAAAGTGTGAACTCACTTAAGCTTTTTACAAAGCCAAAATCCTGCAAATATTGATCTATCTTCCCATACCAAGCTCTTGGAGCCTGCTTCATCCATATAGAGCTTTCTTCAACTCCGTATACACTCTCTTCTTGCCCTTTGATACCGAAGCCTTCGGGTTGTTCAACAAAAATCTCCTCCTCAAGCTCTCCATTCAGAAATGCAGACTTGACATCTAACTGAAATATAAGCCACCCTTTCTCTCGCTGCAATAGCTAACGGTAGCCTTATTGTATCAAGTCGTGCAACAGAGCAAATGTTTCAGAATAGTCTACTCCCCATATTTGTGCATAGCCTTTCACCACCAGTCTAGCTTTGTGTTTATTAACAGAACCATCAGGATTAAGTTTTGTTCTAAACACCCACTTAACCCCAATCACATTCTTATCAGATGGTCTGTCAACAAGCTCCCATGTGTGGTTTTTCTGGATCATAGAAATCTCCTCCTGCATTGCTGCAATCCACCTCTGATCCTCCTTAGCTTCCACAAAGTTAGATGGTTTGAGCATTGCCACATTGCTTCTTTCATAGATTTCAGCAAGTGACCTTGTGCCTCTCACTGGTAAATCATCCATACTGTCTTCCAATCCATCTATAACTTCATCAACCTCTACATCTGTTGTAGGTTGTTTTTCGAACTGCTGCTGTTCTGCACTTTTTCCTTCCATCCAATTCCACTCATCTTCCTCTAGAAAAACAACATCACTGCTTGCAGTCACCTTCCCTGTCATAGGGTGAAAAATCCTGTAAGCCTTTGATTGGAGACTGCACCCAATGAAGATTCCAAGCTCAGCTCTTTTATCCAACTTGTCCTTCTTGACCTGAGGAACATGAGTATAACACAAACACCCAAAAACCTTCAAATTCTTCACAGAAGGTTTAACACCATACTAGACTTCAAAAGGTGTTGACCTCTCTAAGGCCTTTGTGGGTAATCTGTTCAATAGGAACACTGCAGTATTAGCTGCCTCAGCCTAGAACTTCTTAGGCAACATCTTCTCCTGCATCATACATCTGGCCATCTCCATAATACTTCTATTTTTCTTCTCACTGACCCCATTCTGTTGAGGTGAATGGGGAGCAGTGAACTGCTGCACAATTCTTGCTTGCTCACAATTCAACTTAAACTTGTGAGCAGTATACTCAGAACCATTATCAGACCTAAGCATTTTAATTTTTTTCCCACTTTGATTCTCAACTAAGGCTTTAAACTTCACAAATACATCAGCAACTTCAGACTTGGTTTGCAGAAAATAAATCCAACTCATCCTAGTCATATCATCAGTTAAGGTAATGAAATACCTGCTACCATTGAGAGAAGACTCAGACATAGGTCCACATAAATCTGTGTGGACTAATTGCAGCTTCTCACATGCTCTCCAGCCTCCTCCTTTGAAAGGAAATTTGACTTGCTTGCCAAGAAGACAAGTTCTGCACTGTGGAAATTCCTCCTCCAAACTTGGCAAGTCATCTGCCAAGCTATTTCTCTGCATAAACGACATGCTCTTCCTGTGAACATGCCCAAGTCTTTTATGCCATAACTCTGCATTTTCTTCTTTGCACTTTAAAGCCATTTGTT
Source organism: Eucalyptus microcorys (assembly GCA_014182515.1). Classification (NCBI taxonomy): domain Eukaryota; kingdom Viridiplantae; phylum Streptophyta; class Magnoliopsida; order Myrtales; family Myrtaceae; genus Eucalyptus; species Eucalyptus microcorys. The sequence continues at coordinate 15,286,994 of CM024567.1, forward strand.
GCATCTCTTGTGGCTTGAACATGAAACTCTTGTCCTTCATTGGGATTCTTAGCACTTCTTTGCTATCTGCATTATTAATAAGACATTCCTTCCCTTCGAACTTCACTTTATAGCCCTTCTCAACTAATTGACCAACACTTAACAGATTATGGTCAATATTTGGCACAAAAAGAACATCACTGATTAGTTTCACCTCCTGATTTCCTTCAATAGCCACTGTACCCTTCCCTTGCACTTTGATATACTGTCCATTGCCAATTCTGACTCTGGACTTGACTGACCTGTCTAGACTCCTAAATAGCTTCGAATTGCTAGTCATATGATTGGTACATCCACTATCCACCAGCCATGCATAATTCCCAACAGAAGATTCAGAAAAAGAAGCTACAAATAAGTGCTCTTCCTCGGTTTCATTCACTGCTACCTGTGCTTTTCCTGTTTGCTGGTAATTTTTTTCTTTGCAAATGGCTTCCATGTGACCCAACTTGTGACATCTTCTGCATCTAGCATCAGGCTTTCTCCAACATCTAAAAAACTGATGATTAGTTCCACCACAGTATTGACAAGGTTTTTTGTTCATCTTCCATTTGCTAGACCCACCAGAATTTCCTTCTTTTGCTACAAACTTGGAGTCACCGGCATTTTCTCTGGACTGAATCCATTTCTTCCCTTTGCCTCCATCATTTGACTTCATTCTAGCTTGCAGCTCACCCTCTACAAACTCTTCTCTTCTCATCAGTCTTCTGTGCTCCTGTGCCTGCAGAGCATTTAACAATTCTGCAAGCTTTATATCAGCTAAGTCTCTTGTATTTTCCAGAGATGCTATGGTGGCTTCGAACTTCTCTGGAAGAGACACCAGGATCTTCTGAACAAGCCTTTCATCCTTCAAGTCAGTCCCTAAAACTCTGATTTTTTCAGCTATCCCAACCAACCTATCAGAGTACTCCTTCACTGACTCTGAATCTTTCATCTGCTGTCTCTCAAACTCCCTCAAGAGATTCAGCACCTTCATGCCTCTTATCTTCTCATCTCCTTGTATTCATCCTTCAAGAAATCCCATATTGCCTTTGCAGAATCACATCTCATGATCCTTGTGAAGATAGTGGGTGAAATGAAGCAGGCGTACGGCATGACTTTGCCTTGGCCTTCCTTGTGATTCTCTCTTTATGGTACTTTATCTGATTCAAGGTCAGATTGTCTGGAAGTGGAGCAACCTCATAATCATCCTCCATAGCTTCCCACAGATCATGACCCTCCAAAAATGCTGTCATCTTAACAGCCCATGCTTGATAATTCTCTCCAGTAAATACCGGAGAAGCCATCGCAGAAAAACCACTCGACCCTGTCTCCATCACCCTTTAACTTCTTTACACTTCGATACTTGCTTCACTTCACAGTCCCTCAAGATCATTCACGCTATGATACCACTGTTGTTACCGATCAAAAACAGTAAACAAGAAAACAGAAAACCAGAAGCTATAGAGGAAGAGAAGCATAGAGAAAACAGAGCACAAACTTGCGTACGTCAGTTTTTTAAGGAAACTGTCAAGTACAGGACAACTTAAACAAGAACAATAATTGCTTACAAACCACACACACGTGCAGCATATAACTGCACCTAAACGTGCTAATTTACTTCCTAGAAAATAGCAAATAAACACTAAATGCATTTGGCTGTTTTTTAATAAAAAAAAAATAGAGGAAAACAGAGTAAAACAGAACAGAAAAACAGCGGCACTGAGACATTATAATCCAACAAGCAGGACCTGCAGCATGAGCATGGCTCACAATCAGATAGCCGCATTCTATGCTTCCATTAAAGCATTTTCCGAAGCACATGAGCTGCTTGAAAAAAGATCCGGAGCCAAATATTAAAAGAAGCAAAAAGTCAAATTTTTGTTGCCGTTTCCATTTCGTTGTTAAGGATTGTAAGTCTCGCCTCTGCATATTACATTTAGATTGCAAAAGCTTGGAAGGAAGAATCTAATTCCAGTCCGCAATACACGTTTAAGCTCCAGAGTAAACGAAAGTTCTGCCGCATCACTCTGTCATGCCGTAGCTCGTACATGGTAGCAAGGCAATCAGATTTTTGTTATCCTCCAAACTCTACAGATGACGATAGTAATTCATTTTCCTTTTCCTGAGTCACATAGATAATTTAGATCAACTCTATCAAGTCGAAAACTCCTGTATAGAAACAGAATCATTATGGGAATACCGGGAGAGAGACATGGTATAGATCATTAATCTGAAGGTTTTCATGTATATATTGATTGTTGATCTCGAATGACACAATGCCGTGCTGTACATGTTACAAAAATCGTACTATAGATGCGGTTGTCAAAGTGGCATCCCTAGAGACTATTGTTTTCTAGTGGTTAACAATGTTGAGAAGGGAAACCCTCAATTTCACCAGGCGCCTGAAAATGTATTCCAAGTCATCCTCAATTTCTTGAATGCTCGCCTCTAGTTCCTCCAATCGCTTTGACAGATCGCCTACTTGATTATTGATGTCTTTGCTCGATCTGAGGGAGAGCACGACGGCATCTAAGCCTTGCACTTCATTGGTTTCCTTTCCTCCGTCACATGATACGCGTTTAGGTCCCAGCAGTTTCGACACTCGGGACCAGCCTCTAGGCTTCGTGCTTGCACTTGTCAGAGCAAGGAAACCCAAGAGGGACCCGAATACGGAAACGCTGATCTCTCCAGCTTCAGTTAGTATGCTGAGGGTAGCTTCATTGTGAGAGGCCTTCTTAGAGCCTTCCTTCTTCAAATTTCTCAAGTACTTGCTGATTACTTTGTTCAACTTCTTTCTAGAGTTGATGTATGCTTCTACCTCTACGGCGAAGCTGGAATCTCCTCTTTTCCTTCTTCTCAAAGATGATTTGAGCTCCTGGATACATTCCTTCGTCTGTGAGAAAGCTTCCCTCACGTTCCCACAAACGTCTAAGTGCATGAGAGAAAGGTCCAACGACTCTTCGACGGGACTTCTCAGGTGGGAAACAACCTGTTGAGTGAGAGGCAACTGAAGCAAGTCATCGATGCTGTCATACAAGCTCTTGAGTTCTCCCAAACTTTGGGATGCCGATGAGGACGAGGACGCCGCTTCTGATGATCTGAGCCTAGACAAATGCTCCTCTGCGGTTGTCGCAAGAGGGTGGCTCCTAGAAGGCAAGCTGATTGATCGGAAATGGCCGCTAATTTTGGAGGTCTCAATTGATGAAGCCATCTTTGAGAGAAGGAGGCTTGTTAACTTCTCTGGATGTAATTTTTTCTATGAGAGAGAGTTGTTCCAGGCAGGCGTCCCACACCCTTGTATATTTATATCGAGCAAGACGCAGTCCACAATCCCATTCTTGCGGCCTCGCATTACCTGTCATGTCATGGATCTTCCGACAGCCTCCCGACAATGCCTCCGCTGGTTTTCCAATCTATGCGAAACGAGAATCAATAGTATCGATCTAAAGGTTTAAAAGAAACTCGTACACGCGGGTAGCGTGTCTTGAGGATTCTCAGACAGAGGGGCGACCATTCTATAGTGCATCATTAAATGCCGAACCTGAGCTGTGGGCTCGAAAAATATTCATCTGATGGCAGAGCTTGGAGACAAGTGGAATCTTTACATCGTGGGGTCTATGCATGCACACGTTAGAGTTCATCCAGAAACCCCTCATCAGTGTCTCCTTCGGGTTCCCGGTCTCTAAAAATATAAAATTTTATATGCTTTCTGTAAAATATGGGTTTTGACCCAGTAAAAAAAAAAAAAAAAAAAAAAGAAGAGAAAGAAAAAGGTAGAAGCTTCAGCAGAGAGAGAGGAATCGAGAGTTTTCGGGAGAGGGAAAAGAGAAGAGAGAGAGAGAGAGAGGAAGAAAAGACAGAAAAAAAAAGGGAAAAATGAAGAGATAAAAGGGAAAGAGAGAAAGAAAAAGGAGGAGAGAGAGAAACGGAGAGCAGAGAGCTCTCGCTCAAAGAAAGGAAGAAGAAGAAGAAGAAGAAAGAGGGTTTTGTGCGTTCGCATCATGTGAGCCTCGCCAAGCCACGTTAACCATGTAACGCAATGCCCGGTAACCACTCGTGCCGCCCATTCGTCCAATTGGGGTAATTTTGGACCTAAGACTTGAAATTCGGAATTTAGGGAAAATCGAGCGGCGAAGTATGATTTTTGAGTCGTTGAGCTGCATATTTTTATAGAAATGATACTTTGGGATGTTGTGAAGCTATAGACTCTTACAGATCGTGATTTGAGCTTGCGGTTTGTCCAGAACGGAATTTTGAAGTTGGGGGCGCATTCTGGTACTGTAGCGAACAGTAGTTTTGAGCTTTTTTTGTTGTTGTTTTCGGTACTGTTTTGGGGTGGCTGAGTTGGGGTTGTTGTTGTACGTTAAGAGAGCTTTCTAAAGACTATAGGACGGCTTGAAACAGAATTTTGTGGAGGAAGTTATGGCGCGACAAAGTTGGCGCATGGGTTGCGCCTAGCGTTAAATCGATGGGTTTTTGATAAATGCGAGTTTTCGGGGCCCATATGTGTCGTTTTATTGACAAATAGGCCTAGTATAGACAAGTCATTATGCGAATATCATTTTTACTCGGCCTTTTGATATTGTTTTTCCGTTAATTGTTAGGGATCCGAGTGCGTTGGTTCGAGTGAGCGTCGTAGTTGATTTTCGACTTTCCCAGGTGAGTGGTGCTATCTCTTCTAAGAATTTATAAGCTCATGTTTTTAAAATGATAAATGATTGATATTTCACGAGTTATGAATAAGCATATTTGTTGCATAAAATTTGGATTGGTCATTTACTGCGTTTTGGTATTTAAGAATAGTGTGAGAATTTTTGGTGGAAATATATGTTCCGTTTGATGAATGAAGTTGAGAAATATTACATATTTTGGGTTTATGAAACCATTTCATGAAAAGCTCAACTTTGAGATGATTTATGGAAGGTTATATAGTCATTGATCTATAATAAGCTTTTTGAAATGTATTTGATTTGAAATTGATATGTGTTTTTGATGGAGATTATTCAATGGACTTGACCATTGATACTTGTCTTTTGATGGTGATTTAAATGAGTTTTCATATTAGTATAAGGCTTTGATGATAAGAAATAATTCTTGTATGATTCGATATGTATTTTATATATTGAGTTTGATTTATGAGACGGGTCTTGAAATTATTTGAAAATGTTTTATGAAAAGTATTTCTGGCAGATAAGTTGAGTTGCGAATCTTTTGGTGATATATGAAATGTTTTATGGATTTGGTTTGAGAATTATGGATGGTGTGGTTCTGGATTGAGGTGAATGCTCAATATCACTGTGAGCCCAGTGAGGGCCTTGTGGGTATGCGCATATCATTCTAGAATATCCTTGTGGGTCGAGCCATCGGCTAATAATAGGTGGAGACCTTGCCAAGGGGGGAATCTTGGTCGCCTCGTCACCAGGCGTTGTATCGTGACCATGATTTGATATTAAGCAACGGATTGGTCAATGGAGTGGACCATTGATATGTGATATGAGTTGGGTCGATGGAATGGACCATCAACGTATAATTTGAGATTAGTCGATGGAATGGACCATCGACGTGTAATTTGAGATTAGTCGTTGGAATGGACCATCGACGTGTAATTTGAGATTAGTCGATGGAATGGACCATCAACGTGTAATTTCATTAGATTATTGATGTGTGGTTTGATGAGATTAATCAATGGAATAAACTATTGATACATGTTTTATGAGATTGACCAATGGGTTAGACCATTGGCATTTGTCTATTATTATCTTGAATATTTTTGCTTTGAACATATTGTGTTAAAGTAAGAAATGTTATATTTTGGCCTTGAAGGTTTGTTATATTTCTAGGTTTGGTGTGGTATGAGATTAACCAATGGAATGGACCATTGGCGTGTGAATTAATGAGATTGATCAGTGGATTAGACCATTGATGTTAATTCGATGTTATTATGAAATGAATATTTTTGCTATAAATATAGCTATGTTGAAGTATATGTAACTTATTCTTTTTACTGTGTGTTTTGTTATATCCTAGATTTGAGTTAAAAGAGTTGCAGTTTGGTTTTGTAAAAATATGCATAGTGGGTGCTCGATCCGCTTAGAAGAGATGCACTACTCACTGAGCCGTGGTTGCTCACCCATCTATTTTCCAATGTTTTTCAGGTCCCTCGATTAACGATGAGTAGGTACGAGAGCAATATGGATGTGGGGACTTTTAAGAGTTGGATTTTGGGAGCTTTGAGGCTGCGTCCTTTGAATGGAAGGACGACCGTGTCATCCCCCATTCATGTTGGTTTTGGGGTGTGACACTTTCAATAATAACACATACGTGCAGCTTGCTTCCAGGATCTCAGACAGGAGGATGGCAATGGAAGATCATGCATGCTTTAATGTTGAAGTTGAGCATGTGGATGGTGACTATTAATGTAATAGTAAAGCTTGGGGACAAACGAAATCCTTACAGCATCGCAGCTTCTGACAAGCTAGAAGTCGTCTCTTATCATCATCTCTATTCATGAGGCTGACTAATTGTTGGCATCTCTTCAGGAGTGATAATAAGGACTAGTTTAGGCGACTCCGAGAAAGACAGTCAGTAAGAAGCTGCGGTTCTCAATTGTTGATGTGCACTCCTTGGGCTTTTGAGGACCGCTATTTACCTGACCTCAATCATCCTAGAGATCAAATATCATCCGATGACTATCGACAAACGAAGAATGGGTTATATTCTTATATTTTCGGGAAACTAAAATTAAATTAGCCAGAGATGTATATATTGCCTAATCCAGCAATTCTCTGAGACTTGGTCGAGAAGGCTGCACCACGAAAGCAGGGTCAGCAGCATGAGCATTGCTCACAATCAGATAGTCTCATTCTGTGTCACACCCCAAAACCGACAAGAAAGGGGAATGACATGGCCGTCCTTCCACTCAAAGGACGCAGCCTCAGAGCTCCTAAAATCCAACTCTTAAAAGTGCCCACATCCATATCGCTCTCGTATCTACTCATTGTTAGTCGAGGAACCTGAAAAAGATTGGAAAATAGAGGGGTGAGCAATCATGGCTCAGTGACTAGTGCATCTCTTCTAAGCGGATCGAGCACCCACTATGTATATTTACAAAACCAAACCGCAACTCTTTTAACCCAAATCTAGGATATAACAAACATATAGTAATAAGAATAAATTACATACGCTTCAACACAGCTATATTTATAGCAAAAATAATCATTTCATAATAATATCGAAATAAACATCAATGGTCTAATCCACTTATTAATCTCATTAATTCACACGCCAATGGTCCATGTGTCCATTCCATTGGTTAATCTCATACCACACCAAACCCAGAAATTTAACAAACCTTCAAGGCCGAATTATAAGCTTTCTTACTTTAACACAATATGCTCAAAGCAAAAATATTCAAGATAATAATAAGCAAATGCCAATGGTCTAACCCATTGGTCAATCTCATTAAACATGCATCAATGGTCTATTCCATTGATTAATCTCATCAAGCCACGCATCGATAATCTAATGAAATTACACGTCGATGGTCCATTCCAACGACTAATCTCAAATTACACGTCGATGGTCCATTCCATCGACTAATCTCAAATTACACGTCGATGGTCCATTCCATCGACTAATCTCAAATTACATTCCATCGACTAATCTCAAATTACGATGGTCCATTCCATCGACTAATCTCAAATTACATGTCGATGGTCAATTCCATCGACTCATCTCATATCACATGTCAATGGTCCACTCCATTGACCAATCTATTGCTCAATATCAAACCATGGTCACGATACAACGCCTGGTGACGAGGTGACCAAGATTCCCCCCTTGGCAAGGTCTCCACTTATTATTAGCCGGTGGCTCGGCCCACAAGGATATCCTAGAATAGTATGTGCATACCCACAAGCCCCTCGCTAGGGTCATAGCGATATTGAGCATCCACATCAATCCAGAACAACACCATCCATAATTCTCAAACCAAATCCATAAAACATTTCATATATCACGAAAAGATTTCGCAACTCAACTTATCCACCAGAAATACTTTTCATAAAACAGTCTCAACTAATTTCAAGACCCGTCTCATAAATCAATTTCAAATCAAATACATTTCAAAAAGGTTATCATAAATCAATATCTATATGACCTTCCATAAATCATCTCAAAGTTGAGCTTTTCGTGAAATGATTTCACAAACCCAAAACATGTAATATTTCTCAACTTTGTTCATCAAACAAAATATATATTCATAAAAAGTTCTCACACTATTTTCAATTATCAAAAATTAGTAAATGCTTGATCCAACTTTTATGCAATAAACATGCTTATTCATAACTCATCAAATATCAAATCTTTATCATTTTGAAGACATGAGCTTATAAATTCTTAGAAGAGATAGCACCACTCACCTGGGAAAGTCGAAAATCAACTACGACGCTCACTCGAACCAACGCACTCGGATCCCTAACAATTAACAGAAAAACAATATCAAAAGACCGAGTAAAAAGGATATTCGTATAATGACCCGTCTATACTAGGCCTATTTGTTGATAAAACGACACCTATGCTCCACGAAAGCTCGCATTTATCAAAAACCCATCGATTTCTCGCTAGGCGCAGCCCATGCGCCAATTTTGTCGCGCCATAACTTCCTCCACTAAATTCCGTTCTGGATAAACCGCAAGCTCAAATCGCGATCCGTAAGATGCTATAGCTTCACAACATCCCAAAGTACCATTTCTACAAAAATATGCAGCTCAACGACTCAAAAATCATACTTCGCCACTCGATTTTCCCAAAATTTCTAATTTCAAGCCCTAGGTCCGAAATTACTCCAATTGAACAAATGGGCAACACGAGCGCTTACCGGGCGTTGCATTACGTAGTTAACGTGGCTTGGCGAGGCTCCCATGACGAGAATGCACAAAACCCTCTTTCTTCTTTTTCTTCTTCTTCTCCTCCTCTGCCCCTTCCTTTCTTTGAGCGAGAGCTCTCTGCTCTCCGGTTCTCTCCCTCCTCCTTTTTCTTTCTCTCTTTCCCTTTTATCTCTTCCTTTTTCTTTTCTTTTTCCTTTTTTTTTCTTTCTATCTTTTCTTCCTCTCTCTCTCTCTCTCTCTCTCTCTCTCTCCTCTTTTCCCTCTCTCGAAAACTCTCGATTCCTCTCTCTCAGCTGAAGCTTCTACCTTTTCTTTTTTTTTTTTTTTTTTGACTGGGTCGAAACCCATATTTACACTATGCTTCCATTAAAGCATTTTCCAAAGCACATGACCTGCTTGAAAAAAGATGCGGAGCCAATTATCAAAACAACCAAAAAATCCAATTTTTGTTGCTGTTTCCATTTCGTTGTTAAGGATTGTAAGTCTGGCCTCTACATATAACATTTAGAATGCAAAATCTTGGAAGGAAGAATCTAATTCCAGTCACAATACACGTTTAAGCTCCAAAGTAAAAGAAAGTTCTGCCACATCAGTTTATCATGCTGTAGCTTGTACATGTGTGATATCCTGATTTTCAGGCTTTGATTTTGATTAGTTGAAATGGGCATTTCATCGACGCGACTACAATATTTTTCTCTGAGTTGGCCACTCACGAGAAATTAAACTAGATGGGTAAGCTATTAAGGACTTTAAGATAGATAGACTTGAAAATTCGATCAGGAATCGACTTCTCGACCGTGCTCATCTTTAGAGATCATTACGACACAGTTAAAAATCGAATTAAGATCAAAGATAGGTCGGTTCGACTGAGATGTGTGACTGATCATGGGTGACTCCACTAAATTGGAAAACTCTCGTCGTTTTGGTACCATGTGTCCATATTTAAATACTCGAGATTTTCACGACAACCGAGAATCGACAATGTGTCGAGTGGGTTCATCGTGGCTCGAAGAAAATCGACCACATGTCATTTGTCCTAAAAAGTTCTGAAAACTACACGGTAGCCTAGGTTACGCTAAAAACGTGTCCGAGTGAAATTAACCGCCAATTCAAGTCCGACTTCAGAAATTGGAGTTTCTGACATGTCACAATAAATTCTAGGAGTGTCGACTCAGTCTCAAAAGATTTTTCAGAGATTCCGATATTTTTATGGAAAATCGGTTCAGACGTTGTGGAAATTCAAATGGGCTAAATCGATGGAAGTTGGGACTTCTAAACTGAGCCTTTGAGTGCCAGGGACTTACAGAAAATTATAAAGGATTTTTCATCATCAAATTTGGATCTCGATTGGGGAAGTTGTTGGAGGAATTGAAACTCCAATTTGTCAAATTCGGAGCTAGGGCAAAGGGGGGGGGTGCACCATTTGCATTTAAATTGGCTTATAATGGGATTTAATTGTGGAAAGTAATGAGGGACATTGAGTTAATGGAGGAGATGAGATTTTTGACCTTGGGCCCTTCCCGTTGCTGTCTCCCCCTCCTTCACTGCCCCTGTCAATTCCAATTTCTCCTTCTTTGGCATCGATCACTGCAGTTCTCTCTCTCGGCCAGAATTTGCTCTCTTTTTCCCTGCGTCTTTGCCAACACATCTCCATCTCTCTCTCCCTTCCCATGCTCAATCAAATTTTTCAGTAGAAGCCCCAGGTGGTGACCGAAGCAGCTCTCTCTCACGCTGCTACTCACCTTCAACCGAAGCTGCCACGTCTCTTAGTCAACGCCAGCTTCATCTTCACTGCTTCCATCACCGAACAGCCAACGAATCCAGCTCTCCCTCACTTCCTCATTGCGGCTCCATCGAAATTAACCCATCAACACCACAAACTGTCGGCCACCGAGTCCACAAATCGACGAACTCCTCCAATGTTGATTTCGTGTTCTGCCCAGCAGCAGCAGTCGAGTTGCTTCCTCGTGCATTCCACTGGATTGGTCAACTCCAGCAGCCCAGTGAAAACAAGGCCCACGGATCCTCCTCCATTTTCAATCGTAGCTCATCTTTGGGCTTTCGGTGCAGCCCAACGAGCAGCCCAACTTCCTCAGCAACAGCTCAGCCCAGCAGTTGGTCCAACGAAGCCCATCTCCACAGTAGAGTTCTCAGCCCAACTCTATCGAAGACAAGCCCAGTTCCATTAAGTTTCAAGCCCATCTCAGCCCAAGTTTCAAGCCCATCTCAATTGAAGCCCAAAAGTGCAGCAGATTTTCAGCCTGTGAAGCCCAACCCAGTTGTGAAGCCCAATTCAGCGAGGCCCAAGCAAGTTCGCCCAAGCCTAGCTTTTGCTGTGGGCTTGCGAGGCTTGTAGGCCCGACCCGAGTGTCCATCGACGCCGCCGAATGTTCGGGTTTCGGCCGCCGTCGCGGTGATCCAGTCTCCGCTTTTAACAAGTGAGTTTTACTCACTAATGCTTTCTTAGTTTGCTAATTATGCTTAAGGGTTGATTAGATTTAATTAAGTGCAATTAGGTGGTTAGATTAGCATGGATTAGTGATTATTAGTTAATTGCATTGCATATTAGTTAGATGGTTAGTGTACTTAACTAGAGAATTGCCTATAGTATTTATTGAATGCTTCTAGGGATTTTCCCGACCCTTATCGGGCTTCAATTAGGCATTTCGAGCCTAAATGGAATTTTTAGTAATTAAATATTAATTTTCGAAATTAGTTATTTAATTATTTAATTTTCCGGAAATTCAACCGGGATGGCTAGTGACTGGGATTTTATGCTAATGATCGTGGTGCAGTCCGTTTATTTAATTGAGCTTTATGTTGTGCTAAATTGGAATTATTGTATTTATTTATTTAATTTTCTAAATTAATTATATAATTATTTATTTTCCGGAAATTCAACCGGGATAGTTGGTGACTGGAATTTCGTGCTGATTGTTGTGGTGCAGTCCATTTATTTATTTGAGCTCCACATTGTGCTGAATTGAATTGATTGTGCAATTTGAGGAATTGTTCCTTAATTGATTGAAATTGAGTGCAATTGAATGATTGATTGGTAGCTGGTCGAGTATGAGTATATAGCGCCAGTTATACGCAGATGGGCTATATAAAGGGAGAATGGTGAGAGCATTCTGAGAATATTATTGGCTGAGACCAATCAGGTACGATATTTTTTGGACATACGTGGTTCGGTGATTGGAAGTATCACTGGCGAAAATGATGCCTTAAAGAACGCACGTTAATGAATTATAGACAAACGTAGTTTGGTGATTAAGGAAATATCACTAGTGAAAACGACACCTTAAAGAACCCACATGTTGTCTATTGCCGATATCACCTTGGCGAAAACGGCGCCCTAGAAAGGACACATGGTTCAGTGATCGAGGATATCACTGGTGAAAACGGCGCCTTAAAGAACGCACGGTGTCGGTGATCGGTATGTCATTGGCAAAAACAACACCCCGGAAATGATACGTGATTTGGTGATTGGGATATCACTAGCAAAAACGGCGCCTTAAAGAATGTGTGTGATCGGTGATGGTATGGTAGTTGGCGAAAAAGACGCCCGAGAGAGTGCATGTGATTGATGTTTGGGAATGACCTAGAGTTGGTCCGACTGGCATGAAATCAATTAGGTCGATTTGATCATTGTTTTGATCTGATGTTGTGAATTGATTGATTGAATGGAAATGACCGATGAAGGTCCGATTGACATGTAATCGACTAAGTCGATTTGATCGATGTTTCGATCTTTTGTGATTGTTTGGGTGCCTATTGAACTGTACTAATTTGCAGGTTGGGACTGAGGCCAAGGTAAGTCCTCTAACTCGTGTTGTGCATAGGCAGTCTTAAGGTGTATTGATTTACTAATCGGGTCTTAGGGGGTAGAATTTGCTGAGACGTAGTCTCATCCCAGTTGTGGGACAACATTTCAGGACCTTAATGAGGAACCTGAGGAGAAATAACCCGAAGAGGAGTATTTGGAGGAGAACCTCGAGGATGATCCAAAGTAGGATCTTGATGAGAACTGAGACTCCACTCCTATCTAATGACTTTTGCTGTAGAACCCGTTTGAGTAGAAACCGACCTTTTTAACTTGGCTTGTATATGTATATGTATGACTGAGTTGTTATATATGTACATAAGAGTGTTGGTTTTCAGGTTCAAGTTTCTAGTCCTACTTGTATATCCCATTACTTTATTGTCTGGGGATTTTTATAACTGCTTCTGCATGTGCTATTAAAAAGAAAAGGGTCGGCGATACGTATTCCTGGGATATCGTATGATAAAATCGACCAAAGTTGAAGGATGGGCACGTGACCGAGGATCGGGGCGTGACATCCCCTTTTTGTGGTATCAGAGCAATGGTTAGGTATTGGAGTAATAAGGTGCGATGACCTATGGGATAGTAGTAGGAAAGACCTTTAAATTCATGACTGGTGCATGTCTTTGATAGCTGATTGGTAGAATTGTTTGTCGTGTGTGAATCGCTTGCTTTTAATCAATGTGGATTCGGAATGCAGAGTGTCGACTCTAGCCAGCTCAAGCGTAAGAGTGCCACCGCAGGTTGGTACTAGTGTAGCAGCGTTGAATGATCCTAAAGTCCGATAAGATCGATCTGATGCAAGTGTTCCTTGGGATCTGGATGAGCCAATAAGATCAGAGTCAAGTTATTGTTGTTGCTACCTTTGTTGAGGTCCAACCTAGAAGGATAATCAAGGAATAGATTTTGATATTTAAGTCCATATTCAGCGCAAACAGACTTAGAATTCGGTTAGGGTAAAGACTGATGTTGAGGGAAGGGTGGAATAGTCAGGTCAGTATTCAGACAAATGGAACATGTTCCATGGAAGATGGTATGGATCGGTCTCGTGTATTTTGAGGACAGGAATTTGTGGTAAGTGTCGCCAGCACGGACAGTGATTTATGGGTTGTCTGCATAAGTAGATGGAATCTCGACAATGGTTACTGCTGTCACCATTGATAGGATAGGTCAAAAGAAGTGCACCATAGAACGCATTGTGGAATTTTTGGGATAGGCCTCCGGTACAAGAATTAGTGCATGCTGGCATTTGACAGGAGGTAGAAGACTCACCAAATAGGTGTCGAAATTGTGGAAGGAAACATGGATGAATTCAATGTCCGGGTATGGCGAGAAAAACGGAAATGGAACCGACCCAGCACTAGTCAGAGGAAGAATGTTTTGGGGAAAATTCTATCAGAGTATCGTAGTAGAGTTTTGATGAAGTTTGGGGAACTTCAGTTTATTGAAATAAGTGAAAGAAATGGGAATCACTAGTAATAGTCATGCTTTACTAGTTGTTGAGGTGTAACTTTGACACTACATGAGTAGAATGGGCTCATGGAGCATCTTGTGGTAATGAATCATGGTCATAGAGCAATTCAACTTAGTCCAGGAGCACAAGAAAGTGTCGAGTTTATTGGGGGTCGAAATGAATCTTCAATTTCTTTAATCTCGTCGATTGAAGACAACCCACTTGTTAGATGGAGATTGCCGATGTTACTTGGTGGTGGTTATAGTTAAGATAGATTGGAGAATTGGAGATAGAAGACATCTTAGTGGTCTAAGAATTTCTAGATGTGTTGTCATAAGAACTGTCAGACCGTTGCCAGAGAAAGAGATAGAAATTACGATCGAGCTAGCACCAACATAGAGCCACTCTCAAAGGCTTCTTACCAGTTATTGTTGTTTGAATTGATAGAGCCGAAGGTACGGATGTGAAGATTGATGAATGAGGAATTCATGCATATCAATGCATCACTTTAGGGAATATCAGTTTTGTAGAGAGAGAAAGGAAGATGGTTCATTGCAATCATGCATCAACCATTGTCAACTCAATTAGGTGACAATCAATGATAAGTGTTCATTACCGAAGATCAATGAATGGTGTGACTAGTTATAAAGAGTGTAGATGTTTTAAAGGTCGACTTGAGACAAGGCATCATCAGTTGAGGATCAGAAAGAAGTGTATATTGAATTCAGTATTTAGTACATGAGATGGTCTTTACGAGAGTATTGTAAGGCCGTTTGGTCTGGTAAACACCCCAGCTGCTATTATAGATTTGATGAACTGAGTAATTTATGAATACCTAGATCGGTTCATGATCATATTCATCAATGTTATTCTGATGTGTATTTGAGGAATGTTGAGGAACATGAGAGTTGTTTGAGGATGGTACTTCAGACCTAAGGACTCATGAATTGGAAACTAAGTTAGCAAATGCGAGTTTTGGTTAATTCGTATTGTGTTCCTAAGTCATGGGATTTCAGGTGAAGGAATCTTTGTGGACTAGCCAAGATCAAAACAGTTGTTAATGGACCGAGATTGACAACAATGTCAGAGATCAGAAGCCATGGGGATTGGACAGATTACTACAGAAGGTTCGTGAAAGAATTTTCAGCATCAGTATCATCGCGGGCTCGACCTCTTAAGAAGGAAGAGAAATTCATAGGCATAGACAAGTGTAAAGATAATTTCCAGAACTTAAGTAAGAGCTGGCTATCGCACTTGTGCTAAACTTTTCATTGGCTCTGGAAAGCACGAAATCTTTAGTGATGTGTCTTGCAGAGGACTGGATACGTATTGACACAACATGAGAAAATTGTTGCATACCCGTCCCGCTAGTTGAGACCCAACAAGTTGAATATGAAACAGTGTCATGAATCAAAATCTTGGTAGGACTATAATGGTATTATCTAGTATCACCCTTGAGGAACGAAAGAAGCCACTGATGCTTTGAGTCCAGAGTCTTCAATTGTGCCAAGATTGACTAAAGTATAAAATTTACTTGAAAATGGTTCGAATTTCGGTCTTCAAATTGGAGGTAGGCTACCTTTTGAATTTTATAGCCACCCTCGAAATTGAACCAGATGTTCAAGTTAGAATTGGCGCCTAGTTGACAGACAGAGATGTTCAGAAGATCTTATAAAAGGATACTGGTAAGAAAAAGACTGACTTTAAGATTTATGAGGATGGAACGTTCAGGTTCCAAGAGTGATTGAGTGCACTAGACGTTGTAGCACTCAGGGAAAAGACTTTGTCAGAAATTCATTGTAGTATTGCAATATTTGGTTAGACAATTCAAAGTAAATCAAAATCGGCATCAGCTAGATTGATAGGCTGATATGAAGATAGATACTGTCGGGCAGTTTGCAAGTGTCAGAGGTGTCAATAAGTGGAAGTTCAATAATGCAAACCGGGAGGACTTTTACAATCACTCGAGAGTCCCAAGTGGGAATGCAAATATATCACAATGGAACATTGTGACAGGCTTACTAAGGATTCGGGGGAGTACCGATTCCCTATGAGGATAGTGGTCAACCGATAGATGAAGCAAGTTCACTTCAGTACAATACGAAAAGATCAAGATTTGAATGGGTATGCCGAAGTGTGTGAGTATAAGATAATTCACCGGCATGAAGTGCCAAGGATGAATTATATTTCGAATCTAGATAAGAGTTTACAAGTTTTGTAGAGTTTTCAGAGGGTTCTTTCATAAGCAGTGCATAACAGAGGGTACATAAATTCAGTGATGAAAAGAAAGTGAAGTAAAGGAAAATCACAGGCCAGAGTCAGTTCAGTAATCAGTGATTGCAATTGTTGTGATCAGAATCAGATGTGGACGACAAAGTATCATACATGAGAAGCTCAGTTCAGTTGTTGGTTCAGAAAGAGCAGACTTTGTGTACCAAGATGGTCTCCTTGGTTAAAGTGGTTGGACAACACCACGAGACCGAAGGAGTAGCATGGGAAAAAGTGAGACTTGATGAGACAACAATACCCCCACCTTTCGTTTAAGGATTGGTAAAGGTTTAAATTTCGAGGACGAAATTTTATAAGAGGGAAAGAATTGTGACATCTTAATTTTCAGGCTCTGATTTCGATTGGTTAAATTGGGCATTTCATCGACGCGACTACAATGTTTTTCTCTGAGTTGGTCACTCACAAGATAACTAGACTAACTGGGTAAGCTATTAAGGACTTTAAGACAGATAGACTTGAGAATTCGACTAGGAATTGACTTCTCGACCGTGCTCATCTTTAGAGATCATTACGGCACAGTTAAAAATCGAATTAAGATCAGAGATAGGTCGGTTCGACTGAGATGTGTGACCGATCGTGGGTGACTCCACTAAATTGAAAAACTCTCATTGACCGACACTAATTTGATTTTGCTGTCATAAGTTTTGGTACCCTGTGTTCGTGTTTAAACCCTTGAGATTTTCACGACAACCAGAATCGACAATGTGTTGCGTGGGTTCATCGTGGCTCAAAGAAAATCGACTACGGGTCATTTGTCCTAAAAAGTTATGAAAACTACCCAGTAGCCTAGACCACTGGCCGTGGTGGCTCCGCTGGGTAGGCTTCAGACCTTAAAGGGAAAGGTCGGGAGTTCGAAGCCCTTGCAATGCAAGTTGCAGGGAGGCTGGTGGGCCATTAGGTGATTGACGCGTGGCGCCGGGGTGGTGGTTTCCCCGCTAGCAACACCTGGGGGTTTACACGGCGGCTATTGGCCAAGGTGGTTCCTCCAACATAAAAAAAAAAAAAAAAAAACTACCCGGTAGCTTAGGTCACGCTCAAAACGCGTCCGAGTGAAATTAACCGCCAATTCAAATCCAATTTTAGAAATTGGAGTTTCTGTCATGTCATAATAAATTCTAGGAGTGTCGACTTAATCTCAAAAGATTTTTCAGAGATTCCGATATTTTTACGGAAAATTGGTTCGGACGTTGCGGAAATTCAAATGGGCTAAATCAATGGAAATTGGGACTTCTAAACCGAGCCTTTGAGTGTCAGGGAATTACAAAAAATTGTAAAGGATTTTTCTTCGTCAAATTTGGATCTCGATTGGGGAAGTTGTTAGAGGAATTGAAACTCCAATTTGTCAAATTCGGAGCTAGGGCAAAGGGGGGGGTGCAACATTTGCATTTAAATTGGCTTATAATGGGATTTACTTGTGGAAAGTAATGGGGGACATTGAGTTAATGGAGGAGATAAGATTTCTGACCTTGGGCCCCTCCCGTTGCTGTCTTCCCCTCCTTCATCGCCCTTGTCAATTCCGGTTTCTCCTTCTTTGGCGTCGATCATTGCAGTTCTCTCTCTCGGCCAGAATTTGCTCTCTTTTTCCCTACGTCTTTGCCAGCACATCTCTGTTGCTCTCTCCCTTCCCACGCTCAGTCAAATTTTTCAGTAGAAGCCCCAGGTGGTGACCAAAGCAGGTCTCCCTCATGCTGCTACTCGCCTTCAACCGAAGCTGCCACGTTTCTCAGTCAACGCCAGCTTCATCTTCGCTGCTTCCATCACCGAACAGCCAATGAATCCAGCTCTCCCTCACTTCCTCGTTGCGGCTCCATCGAAATTAACCCATCAACACCACAAACTGTCGGCCACTGAGTCCACAAATCGACGAGCTCCTCCAACGTTGATTTCGTGTTCTGCCCAGCAGCAGCAGTCGAGCTGCTTCCTCGTGTATCCCACTGGATTGGTCAACTCCAGCAGCCCAGCGAAGACCAGGCCCACGGATCCTCCTCCATTTTCAATCGCAGCTCATCTTCGAGCTTTCGGTGCAGCCCAACGAGCAGCCCAACTTCCTCAGCAACAGCTTAGCCTAGCAGTTGGTCCAATGAAGCCCATCTCCACAGTAGAGTTCTCGGCCCAGCTCCATTGAAGACAAGCCCAGTTCAGTTAAGTTTCAAGCCCACCTCAATTGAAGCCCAAAAGTCCAGCAAAGTTTCAGCCCGTGAAGCCCAACCCAGTTGTGAAGCCCAATTCAATGAGGCCCAAGCAAGTTCGGCCCAAGCCTAGCTTTTGCTATGGGCTTGCGAGGCTTGTAGGCCCGGCCCGAGTGTCCGTCGATGTCGCCGAAAGTTCGGGTTTCAGCCGCCGTCGCGGTGATCCAGTCTCCGCTTTTAACAAATGAGTTTTACTCAGAAATGCTTTCTTAGTTTGCTAATTATGTTTAAGGGTTGATTAGATTTAATTAAGTGCAATTAGGTAGTTAGATCAGCATGGAGTAGTGATTATTAGTTACTTGCATTGCATATTAGTTAGATGGTTGGTGTACTTAACTAGAGAATTGCCTATAGTATTTATTGAATGCTTCTAGGGATTTTCTTGACCCTTATCGGGCTTCAATTATGCATTTCGAGCCTAAATGGAATTTTTAGTAATTAAATATTAATTTTCGAAATTAATTATTTAATTATTTAATTTTTCGGAAATTCAACTGGGATGGCCGGTGACCGGGATTTTATGCTGATGATTGTGGTGCGAGTCTGTTTATTTAATTGAGCTTTATGTTGTGCTAAATTGGAATTATTGTATTTATTTATTTAATTTTCGAAATTAGTTATATAATTATTTATTTTCCGGAAATTCAACTGGGATGGTCGGTGACCGGAATTTCATACTGATTGTTGTGGTGCAGTCCGTTTATTTATTTGAGCTCCACATTGTGCTGAATTGAATTGATTGTGCAATTTGAGGAATTGTTCATTAATTGATTGAAATTGAGTGGAATTGAATGATTGATTGGTAGATGGTCGAGTATGAGTTTATAGCGCCAGTTATACGCGGATGGGCTATATAGAGGGAGAATGGTGAGAGCTAACTGAGAATATTATTGGCTGAGACCAATCAAGTACTATATTTTTTGGACATACGTGGTTCAGTGATTGGAAGTATCACTGGCGAAAACGGCGCCTTAAAGAACGCACGTGAATGACTTATAGACAAACGTGATTCGGTGATTAAGGAAATATCACTGGTGAAAATGACGCCTTAAAGAACCCACGATGTTGTCTATTGCTGATGTCACCTTGGAGAAAACGGCGCCCTAGAAAGAACATGTGGTTCAGTGATCGAGGATATCACTAGTGAAAACGGCACCTTAAAGAACGCACGGTATTAGTGATCGGTATGTCATTAGCGAAAATGACGCCCCAGAAATGATACGTGATTTGGTGATTGGGATATCACTAGCAAAAACGGCGTCTTAAAGAATGCACGTGATCGGTGATAGTATGGCAATTGGCGAAAAAGACGCCCGAGAGAGTACATGTGATTGATGTTTGGGAATGACCTAGAGTTGGTCCGACTGGCATGAAATCAATTAGGTCGATTTGATCATTATTTTGATCTGATGTTGTGAATTGATTGATTGAATGGAAATGACCGATGAAGGTCCGATTGACATGTAATCGACTAAGTCAATTTGATCGATGTTTCGATCTTTTGTGATTGTTTAGGTGCCTATTGAATTGTACTAATTTGCAGGTTGGGACTGAGGTCAAGGTAAGTCCTTTGATTCGTGTTGTGCATAGGCAGCCTTAAGGTGTATTGATTTACTAATCGGGTCTTAAGGGGTAGAACTTGCTGAGGCGTAGTCTCATCCCGGTTGTGGGACAACATTTCAGGACCCTATGAGGAACCTGAGGAGAAAGAACTCGAAGAGCAGTATCTGGAGGAGAACCCCGACGATGATCTAGAGTAGGATCCTAATGAGAATTGAGACTCCACTCCTATCTAATGACTTTTGCTGTAGAACCTATTTGAGTAGAAACCGACCTTTTTAACTTGGCTTGTATATGTATATGTATGACTGAGTTGTTATATATGTACATAAGAGTGTTGGATTTCAAGTTCAAGTTTCTAGTCCTACTTGTATATCCCATTGTTTTATTGTCTGGGGATTTTTATAACTGCTTCCGCATGTGCTATTAAAAAGGAAAGGGTCGGCGATACGTATTCTTGGGATATCGCATGATAAAATCGACCAAAGTTGGAGGATGGGCATGTGACCGAGGATCGGGGTGTGACAACATGGTAGCGAGGCAATCGGATTTTTGTTATGCTCCAAACTCCTCATAAGATGAGAGTAATTCATTTTCCTTTTCCCGAGTCACATATATAATTTAGATCAACTCTATCAAGTCGAAAACTCCTGTATAGAAACAGAATCATTACGGGAATACCGGGAGAGAGACATGGGATAGATCATTAATCCGAAGGTTTTCATGTATGTATTGATAGTCGATCTCGAATGACACAATGATGTGCTTTACATGTTACAAAAATCGTACTATAGATGCGATTGTCAAAGTGGCATCCCTAGAGACTATTGTTTTCTAGTGGTTAACAATGTTGAGAAGGGAAACCCTCAATTTCACCAGGCGCCTGAAAATGCATTCCAATTCATCCTCAATTTCTTGAATCCTCGCCTCTAGTTCCTCTAATCACTTTGACAGATCGCCTATTTGATTATTGATGTATTTGCTCGATCTGAGGGAGAGCACGACGACATCTAAGCCTTACACTTCATTGGTTTCCTCTCCTCCGTCACAAGATACGTGTTTGGTTCCCAGCAGTTTCGACACTCGGGACCAGCCTCTAGGCTTCATGCTTGCACTTGTCAAAGCAAGGAAACCTAAGAGGGACTCGAATACGGAAACGCTGATCTCTCCAACTTTAGTTAGTATGTTGAGGGTAGCTTCATTGTGAGAGGCCTTCTTAGAGCCTTCCTTCTCCAAATTTCTCAAGTACTTGCTGATTACTTTGTTCAACTTCTTCCTAGAGTTGATGTATGCTTCTACCTCTATGGCGTGTTGGAGAAATCTTTCTGGAATATTTCGAAGCTGACAAAACGTTTCCATCAGTCTAGTCTGAAGTCTTGCAGACTCTACCATTTAAAGTCTGAAGTCTTGCAGACTCTACCATTTAAAGTCTGAAGTCTTGAGACTCTACCATTTAAAGTCGAAGACTTGCGACTCTACCATTTAAAGTCTAAAGACCTTCGGACTATCGACTCAAGACTCAAAGTCTATTCTCATTGACAGTTTTGTAGTTGTCGAAGAAGGTCTATCCGGACGTGCATTTCGTTAAGGATTTGATCTTGTCGTCTAACGAATATCTCTTGGCTAGATATGACACAATGGATTACTTTAGTCAACATCAAGATTGATTTTAAAGATCCGTTGATTGGCGAAGTATACTTGGAAGGTTCTACTTATGGAAACCGAAATCCTGATTGTATGGGCGAGCAGGATTGATGGGCTATCATTATGTTCCTTTAATAGCTCGAGTAATCTTTCTAATTGATTCTGTCCAACGGAAGATTGGAAGAATTCTTTTGGTAAGTGCCAACGGGTATGATGGCATAAAGGAGTATATAAGGAAGATGTTCGAGTTGTTTCGGTGTGTGCGCGATAGAAGAATTTCAAAGTCTGAAGCTCCTTGTTCTTTGTCTATTATTGAGCAAAATCTTGTACGCAAAAGAGAGACTATATTTTGAGATATCTTGAGGAAGTGTGGTAGAGTATCTACACTGTGGAATCAAGAGAAAGCATTGCTGTAACATCTCTCTCGTTTATAGTGAAATCCAGCCGGTAGGCTGTCAGTGAGGAAGAGTGGACATAGGCTTGGAATAAGCTGAATCACTATAAACCCTGTGTTCAATTTTCTCTTCCCTACTCTCTTTTTACTTTAATCATAATCTATCTTGAAGAACTTCTGTTCTATTGCTTTCCTAGTATTGCTTTCGTATATCGAGAAATTATTTTTAAACCTATTCACCCCCCTCTAGGTGTATATACTAGCAATATCAATTGGTATCAGAGCCTGTGTACTCACTTTGTTTGAAGTGTTTTACTTCAGAGTTAAAGATCCATGGCTAGTATGTTAGCACCAGGGCTGGTGGAAGGGCAAAGCAATACCAGACCTCCTTACTTTGATGGAAAGGATTACAACATCTGGAAAAACAAGATGAAAGCATTCCTAAGATCGAAGGATCCTCCGGAATGGGATGTTGTAGAAAAAGGAATTACTCTAAAGCTGCATCCGAATCGAGAGAGAGGAAAAGTAACTGTTGAGTCTAGTGAAATGACTCGGAAGAGATAATCAAGAGACAAGCTCTTGATGCAAAAGCAATTTATTCCTTATATTGTGCCTTGTCACCTACTGAATATAACATAATATCTTCTTGTGTTACAGCAAAAGAAGTCTGGGACAGATTACATATTACTTATGAAAGAACTGATCGAGTGAAAGAGACAAGAATCAACATTCTCCTTGGTCAATACGAAGCCTTCAAAATGAAATCAGGAGAATCTATAACTAACATGTTTAGTTGTTTTACGAAATCGTGAATGGTCTTGAAAATCAAGGTCAACCAATTTCGATCCCATGAAAGTAAACAAACTACTGCGAGGGACTCTCCAAGGATTGGAATCACATAAAGACCTCAATAAGAGAGACACAAAGAATCATGCCACTATCTCGATGAGTTGGTTGGAACTCTTCATCTTATGAAGTGGAACGAATCAATGAAGATGAAGATCCTAAAGGTAAGAAATCCATTGCATTAAAATCCAATGATGATTCGATGTTACAGATTCTGAAGATGATATGGATGATGAGGAGCTTGCTCTCATGATAAGAAGATTCAAGAAGCTGAACGAAAAGGAAGAAGATTCAATCCAAAGAAATAGAGTTTTCAAAAGCATCGGACTAAGTCTGAGGATGATGAATCAAACAAAGACATAGTCTGCTTTGAATGTAAGAAAAAGGGACACATCGGACCCAACCGTCCTCTTCGAGGAAGAAGAAAGGAAAAGCTGAAAAGTATCGAAAGGCTCTTAAAGCGAAACCCGGTGATACGAGTGTGAAGAAAGTGATGATGACTATGCCAAATTTATGTCGATGGAAAAATCGGATTCAGATTCAAACTCCGAGATAGACTCGATTCGATAGTGAGTTTGAGATAAGTAATTTTAAAATCCTTGTTAAAGTTTCTAAATACATTGATGAGATGTGTTCTAGTCTTAAGATTTCTCTTAAAAGGATTTCCGAACTTAAAAAGGAAAATTCTGTACTAAAACAACAGGAAAATACTTGGAAAGAAAAGTTGAAATGTTTAGACATGAATGTTTCGACTCTTAAAGAAAGTGAAGAAAATCTTTTAAAAGAAAATGAATTCTTAAAAAATGACATATCAAATATCTCAAAAAGATTTTCAATAGGAATTGAGAAAACTTGAAAAAATTCTTTCAAAGACAAAGACCTTATTTTAATAAATCTGGTTTGGGAATAACTGTAGAAATCATTCCTCTAATTGATTTTCCTAAAGTGAAAGAAAGAATTAAGCAAAGACCCACAAGAGATGCTTACAACAATCATTTCAAAAAGGTTTTTGTGAAACCAAAGAGGTCGAAATGCTCTAAAATGTTCAAGGTGCAACAAAGTGCAAATCATTTTGAAAAAGAATGTCCTATGGTTTGGAAACCTGTTAAAAAAGTATGGGCAAAAACCACATATCATACTAACACCAATGGACCCAAGAAAATATGGGTACCAAAGAAAGCTTGAGTTTCTTTTTAAATGCAGGTCACTATCAAGAAAAGGGTAAAATGGTATCTGGATAGTGGATGCTCAAGACATATGACAGAGATTCAAAATGCTTCATAAAACTTGTTTAAGCAAATGGTGGAAAAGTTTCATTTGGAGAAAACAGCAAAGGAAGAAATGTGGGGTTTGGAACTGTAAAAATTGGAAACCTCATGATAAGCAATGTTTCCCTAGTGGAAGGACTCAACTACAATCTACTCAGTATCAGTCAGCTGTGTGATACTGGTTTCAAAATAAACTTTCAAGAAGGAATTTGTTCAGGAACTAGTAAAGATACTACTCGATCATTTATGGGTCGAAGACATGGAAACATCTACCTCTTAGACGTAAATCCGATGAATCGAAATGTCTAATATCATTACAAGACGAAGCGAACTTATGGCACAGAAAGCTTGGGCATATCAATATGAAGCAGATAGCCAAAATTTCAGCAAAGAAGCTTGTTCGAGGTTTACCCAAATTATCATACCAAAAGACCAATCTATGTACTCCATGCGTATTGGGAAAACAGGTAAGAAATTCCTTTAAACCAATAAATCAAGTTTCCACTAATCGTGTATTGCAGCTTCGCACATGGACTGTTTGGACCAACCGAACTCGAGCATTGGGGGTAAGAAATATTGCCTAGTAATTGTGGATGACTACTCACGATTTACTTGGGTATATTTCCGACAAGTAAGTCTGAAACTTTCTCTTACTTTGAAAAGTATGCTAAAAAGATTCAAAATGAAAAAGGTATGTTATCTCAAGTATAAGAACAGACCATTGAGGTGAATTTGAAAATCAAGATTTTACAAAATTCTGTGATGAATCTAGTTTTCAACATATGTTCTCCTCTCCATATACTCTAGAACAAAATGGAGTTGTGGAAAGAAAGAATAGATCGCTTCAAGAAATGGCTAGAACTCTTTTGATTGAAAGTAACATCTCTTCACGCTTTTGGGCTGAAGCAGTTTCAACAGCATGTTATATTATCAATAGAGTTTTTCTAAGGCCTATTCTGGAAAAAACCCTTTATGAATTATTCAAAGGAAAGAAACCTATTGTTTCATATTTTCATGTGTTTGGATGTAAATGCTTTATTTTGAAAAATGCAAATGATCGAGTTGGCAAGTTTGAAGAAAAATCAAACGAAGGTATCTTCCTTGGATATTCTACCTCAAGCAAAGCCTACAGAGTCTATAACAAAAAGACTTATTCTGTGGAGGAATCAATGAATGTCAAATTCCAGGATTCTTCACAAAAAGAATCTATTCAGACTCATCTTGAAGAATCTGAACCAACTTCAGACTCTACAAAGTCTAAAGAAGCAAATGAGACTCAAAAAGACCAAAGAACAAGTGGTTATTGAAGATTCAAATGAAGGAAGTGATCATCAACCTAACGAATCAACCAAGAATCGGAAGCATAAGTCCAGTCATCCCAAAAATCTCATTATTGGGGACATTAATGAAGGGATTCGCACAAGATACAAAAGGTGCGAATAGTCTAGTGTTGTGGCTCTTATTTCTGAAATAGAACCCAAAAGCATAGAAGAAACTTTATCTGATGAAAGCTGGATTGAAGCTATGCAAGAAGAACTCAGACAATTTAGCATTAATGATGTCTGGGAGTTAACTCCTAAACCAAAGGTAAATCTATTATTGGAGCTAAGTGGGTTTTCGGGAACAAGATGAACGAGGAAGGAAAAGTCATAAGAAACAAAGCAAGACTCGTGGCCAAGGGATATACGCAAGAAGAAGGGATAGACTATGACGAGACTTACGCACCGCAGTAGCAAGGTTAGAAGCTATTCGATTATTACTTGCTTTTGCCTCGTTATAAGGAGTTCAGTTATTCCAAATGGACGTCAAGAGTGCTTTCCTGAACGGATTTATCCATGAGGAAGTCTATGTGGAACAACCACCTGGGTTTGAAGACTCAAGGAAACCAGACTCAGTATTTAGACTGAAAAAGGCCTTGTATGGTTTAAAGCAAGCACCTCGAGCTTGGTACGACAGGCTAAGTAAGTTTTTAATTCAAAATGGCTTTGTCAAAGGTAAAGTAGACACTACCCTGTTTATCAAAAAGGAAAGCAAAAGTTTTCTGCTTGTTCAAATATATGTTGATGATATTATTTTGGATCCTTTAATCAAAGTCTGTGCAAGAAATTCTTTAAAACGATGCGAGGCTGAATTTGAAATGAGCATGATGGATGAACTAACCTTCTTTCTTGGACTTCAAGTGAAACAATGGAAGGAAGGGACTTTTATTCATCAAGAAAAATATGCTAATGATCTTGTCAAAAAATTTGGACTGGAAAATTGCAAAAAGACTAATATACCGATGTCAAGTTCCTTGAAGATAGACAAAGATGAAGGAGGAAAGAAAGTTGATCAAAAGCTATGCAGGAGTATCATTGGCTCACTTCTTTATCTTACTGCGTCTAGACCTGACATTTTGTTCAGTGTTTGCATTTGTGCTAGATTTCAAGCAGACCCTAAAGAATCTCATCTAAGTGCTGCAAAGCGTATTATCAAATACATTGCTTCAACTTCAAGCAAAGGTCTTTGGTATCCAAAAAGGGGAGACTTTACTCTTCTCGGATACTCAGACGCAGATCTAGCTGGTTGCAAAGTTGACAGAAAGAGCACTTCAAGCACTTGTCAACTACTTGGAAGCAGGACAATGTCTTGGTTCTCAAGAAAGCAAAATACAAAAGAGCCCTTTCTACAACGTAAGCGAGTATATATCCCTCGGAAGTTGTTGTTCACAAATTTTGTGGATAAAACAACAGCTAAGAGACTTTGGAATTGAAGATTCATGCACGAGAGATTAACTGCGACAACACTAGTGCTATCAATCTTACCAAAAATCCAATCCTTCACTCAAGAGCAAAGCATATAGAGATTCGACATCACTTCATTAGAGATCATGTTCAAAATGGAGAAATTTCGATTTAGTTTGTCGACTCAACGAACCAACTGACGGATATACTTACAAAGCCTTTGGAGAAAAATCAATTTGAAATCATACGTTCCAGACTCAACATCCTTAAGCTTGAAGAAGTTAAAGTCTAATGATTCTCAGACTCAGACGGTTCCTAACTGTAAGTTATTTTATTGTCTGCTATATTTCATCTCGAAAAGGTACGATCATCTATCTATAATTGATTTTTGCTACTTTCAATTTCCGTTATTAAAGGCAATTTCTCTCTTTCAAAAAGGGGTTAATATTTAAAAAAAAAAGGCAGTTATCGATTTTCAAAAGGGGGAAGTTATTTTTAAAAGGGGCATCTTTTACTTTCCTTTGCAACGCTTGGTATGCCTCCCTTCGACTGACCTATATATAGTCAGTTTCTCTTTCATTCAGAAACCCTAAAAAATTCATCGATCTTCTTTTCTATTGTCTTCACTTGTTTAATCTTCGAAAAAGTTGTCTTCTTTCTTGGGAAAAGTCAAGTTCGGAATCTTTCAAGACTGTGAAAGATGTCATCTTCAAGGAAGTCTTCGAGGATTGCAAATAGGGGACCACGGCAAATGAGTGAGGGGCCTACTCACTTCGATCTCACCGAGGAAGATGAGTTACACAGTCAGCAAGAATCGAGCCCACAACAGTCTCAAAGAACGTCATTCTCCACCAACTAGTCCACGGGTGTTGGGCATCGGGAAGAGGAAGAAGTTATTGAAAAAGCTAATCCTGTGAGGACCCAAAAGCCCTCCTTTATTTATAAGCTTTACCATTCTTTAAAGAGGACCGGTACTCCATTGAACTACATAGACGAGTTTCTCAAGAACAAGGGATATGGGAATGAGTATATCTTTCTGCGAAATATGGAGGATTTGGGAATTGCTCCTAAGGGAATGGCTGAAGAAGCCCTGGCAAACATTTCTAGTGATCCGCGGATTGGAGCACAAAATCTGATAGATGGGAATGATGATGATAAACTGTATAGCCAATTTCAACCGAGAATGGGTGTTGCGGCGAAAAATCGGGGAAAAAGAACAGACTTGTTCCGATCAAAGGAACAGAGGGATTTTTATTCCAGACTGTTAAAACGTGGGGTGATAAACCCTAGGAGTGTGATTTTGATTTCCTTGATGCAAAGAACATTAAGTTGAGGGAAAAGTTTTGTCTTCTTCAACTTGAACAGTTTTGTTCCGATACTTGAAGCCTATACCGAATTAATCGTATACTTCTATTCGAATCTTAGTTTCTTGGATGCGAATAGAATCTCTTTCAGTGTCCGAGATAAAGACTTTGTGGTGGATGTAGATATGCTAGCTGATGTGATTGGGGTTGAGAGAGGAAGATATCAACCTATCAATGTCTCCATTGCTCGTGCCACGTTGGAGCTTGTTAAGGACGAAAAGACAGAGGGAAGGATTTCCTACTCAAGGATGCGTGCATTCAACATTCTCGCTTCACAAGATTGTGATAAATTGCCTCGAGACCGAAATCTACTTCAAAGACGATGTTTCTAACTCGAGGCAAAGCTAAAGTATGCCATCCTTACTTGGGAGAAAGTTTTCTCTTCCTCATACCATTCTGTTCCACATGTACGGAGCGGTGGTGAAGGACAAGGGTCAACTTCCTTATCCGGTCTTGTGTCGAAGTTATTCGACATTTGAATATTCAACCTCCACATATTCTCTCGTGTTCGATCGTGTGATAAAATGGTGGTAGGATTGAAAATGGTGTCCAAAATGCGTCCGAAAGAACTTGACAAGGAGTTGGAGAAATTCAAGGAGACAACCCCGCCAAACCTCATCAAGCCTCTTCTACAAGAAAAAGGAAAGGGAAGGAGCCCATGGTTGCTTCATCCAAAAAGAGAAGAGCTCTCATCCTTGAGGATGAAGATGATGAGGATGACATCGCCATCTCTGCTTTGGCTTTAAAAAATCTGAGTCGTTATGTTCCAGAATCAATGGAACGACAGGAGAAGGAAGCAGAAGAAAAAGAAGTAGAGAGAAGGAAGTCAAGAAAAAGGATCGAGAGGAGAGAGAATCTGAAGGAAGAGATGCAGAGGAAGGACAGTCTGAAGAAGAAGAAGAAGAAGAAAGAGGAAGTCCAGAGGAAGAAGAGCATGAGGATCACTCTTCCCCACCTGAAGGCATCGAAACATAGGGAGATGGTGAGAATAGAGAAACATCCTCATATCTTGCTGCCCGGTGAGGGAGTCACCGCTCTCCAGCGATCCGAGAGGACATTCATGCCTCTCAATTTCCCCGAAGAGGACATGATGCTTCATCGCCAAATCCGCGTGACTATTCTGATGTACCATCGTCCGCCTTTACTCCATCCGATCGTGCCAACGCCGACGCGATCGATGATTCAGCGAGATTTCCGCAGAATTCTTGATGTTCTCTTGGAAATGCAGGGTCGATATATGCCTCTAGGAAGCGAAATTCAGAATTTGCGGAATGCGGGACAAGCTTCTTCAGTTTCTTTAAATGATCAGATCCAAGCTCTTGTTCTTTAGGTCCAAGCAAATGCTAAGAGTGAAGAGGTAGCTCAACTGAAGGAAGATTTGAAAAAGCTGGAAGGCATCGTCCAGACAATAGGAGATTTCCAGCTTGTTCGTATTCCCAAGCAAACTCGACTCTATTCCATCTCAAACTTTTTTTCGATGACAAAAAGGGGGAGAGATGTGAGCTTTTGAAATCTTTGAAGTTAATCTTTGAGTGTGTTTGTTTTGATGACTAACTTTGTTTAACTTTGAGTATGGTTGTGGACTGGACTGAATTTGAGTTTTGAACTTGACTGATTACATCAAGTAACTATTGATATTTTATAAATGGTTTTACTCTCATGCAAGACTAACCTATTTTCTGTGGTTGCAGATTCTAGTGTTACTTTTAAGCCATTAACCTTTATGAGATATCCATATTTGTTTGAGTAATGTTTTGCAGGTCAAAGATATTCAAATCTGCAGGAAAGTTTTGTCACCATCAAAAATGGGGAGATTGTTGGAGAAATCTTTCTGGAATATTTCGAAGCTGACAAAACGTTTCCATCAGTCTAGTCTGAAGTCTTGCAGACTCTACCATTTAAAGTATGAAGTCTTGCAGACTCTACCATTTAAAGTCTGAAGTCAAGAGACTCTACCATTTAAAGTCTGAAGACTTGCAGACTTTACCATTTAAAGTCTGAAGACCTTTGGACTATCAGACTCAAGACTCAAAGTCTATTCTCATTGACAGTTTGTAGTTGTCGAAGAAGGTCTATCCAGGACTGTGCGTTTCGTTAAGGATTTGATCTTGTCATCTAACGAATATCTCTTGGATGGATATGACACAATGGATTACTTTAGTCAACATCAAGATTGATTTTAGAGATCCATTGATTGGCGAAGTACACTTGGAAGGTTCTACTTATGGAAACCGAAATCCTAATTGTATGGGCGAGCAAGATTGATGGGCTATTGTTATGTTCCTTTAATAGCTCGAGTAATCTTTCTAATTGATTCTGCCCAACGGAAGATTGGAAGAATTCCTTTGGTAAGTGCCAACGGGTATGATAGCATAAAGGAGTATATAAAGAAGATGTTCGAGTTGTTTCGGTGTGTGCGCGATAGAAGAATTTCAAAGTCTGAAGCTCCTTGTTCTTTGTCTATTATTGAGCGAAATTTTGTACGCAAAAGAGAGACTATATTTTGAGATATCTTGAGGAAGTGTGGTAGAGTATCTACACTGTGAAATCAAGAGAAAGCATTGCTGTAACATCTCTCTCGTTTATAGTGAAATCCAGCCGGTAGGGGCTGTCGGTGAGGAAGAGTGGACGTAGGCTTGGAATAAGCTGAACCACTATAAGCCCTGTGTTCAATTTTCTCTTCCCTACTCTCTTTTTACTTTAATCATAATCTATCTTGAAGAACTTCTGTTCTATTGCTTGCCTAGTATTGCTTTCGTATATCGAGAAATTGTTTTTAAACCTATTCACCCCCTCTAGGTGTATATACTAGCAATATCACGGTGAAGCTGGAATCTCCTCTTTTCCTTCTTCTCAAAGATGATTTGAGCTCCTGGATACATTCCTTCGTCTGTGAGAAAGCTTCCCCCACGTTCCCGCAAACGTCTAAGTGCCTGAGAGAAAGGTCCAACGACTCTTCGGCGGGACTTCTCAGGTGGGAAAGAACCTGTTGAGTGAGAGGCAACTGAAGCAAGTCATCGATGCTGTCATACAAGCTCTTGAGTTCTCCCAAACTTTGGGATGCCGATGAGGATGAGGACGCCGCTTCTGATGATCTGAGCCCAGACAAGTGCTCCTCTGCGGTTGTCGCAAGAGGGTGGCTCCTAGAAGGTAAGCTGATTGATCGGAAATGGCCGCAAATTTTGGAGGTCTCAATTGATGAAGCCATCTTTGAGAGAAGGAGGCTTGTTAACTTCTCTGGATGTAATTTTTTCTATGAGAGAGTTGTTCCAGGCAGGCCTCCCACACCCTTGTATATTTATACCGTGCAAGACGCGGTCCACAATCCCATTCTTGCGGCCTCGCCTTACCTGTCATGTCATGGATCCTCCGACAGCCTCCCAACAGTGCCTCCGCTGGTTTTCCAATCTATACGAAACGAGAATCAATAGTAGCGATCTAAAGGTTTAAAAGAAACTCTTACACGCGTGTAGCGTGTCTTGAGGATTCTCAGACAGAGGGGCGACCATGCTATAGTGCATCATTAAATGCTGAACCTGAGCTGTGAGCTCGAAAAATATTCATCTGATGGCAGAGCTTGGAGACAAGTGGAATCTTCACATCGTGGAGTATATCATTGCACATGTTAGAGTTCATCCAAAAACCCCTCATCATTGTCTCCTTCGGGTTCCCGGTCTCTAAAAAAATAAAATTTTATATGCTTTCAATAATCACACATACGTGCAGCTTGCTTCCAGGATCTCAGGCAGGAGGATGGCAATGGGCATGCTTTAATGTTGAAGTTGAGCATGATGGCGACTATTAATGTAAAAGTGAAGCTTGGGGACAAACGGAATCTTTACAGCATCGCAGCTTCTGACAAGCTAGAAGTCGTCTCTTATCATCATCTCTATTCATGAGGCTGACTAATTGTTAGCATCTCTTCAGGAGTGATAATAAGGACTAGTTTAGGCGACTCCGAGGACAGTTAGTAAGGAGCTGCGGTTCTCAATTGTAGACATGCACTCCTTGGGCTTTTGAGGACCGCTAGTTACCGGATCTCAATCATCCTAGAAATCAAATATCATCCGATGACTATCCACAAAGAAAGAAGGAATTTTATGCTTATATTTCCTGGACACTAAAATTAAATTAGCCAGAGATGCATATATTGCCTAATCCAGCAATTTTCTGAGACTTAGTCGAGAAGGCTGCAGCACGAAAGCAGGACCTGCAGCATGAGCATGGCTTACAATCAGATAGTCTCATTCTATGCTTCCATTAAAGCATTTTCCGAAGCACATGACCTGCTTGAGAAAAGATCCGGAGCCAAATATTAAAAAAACCAAAATGTTTAATTTTTGTTGCCATTTCCATTTCGTTGTTAAGGATGGTAAGTCTTGCCTCTACATATAACATTTAGATTGCAAAAGCTTGGAAGGAAGAAGCTAATTCCAGTCCGCAATACACATTTAAGCTCTAGAGTAAAAGAAAGTTCTGCCGCATCAGTCTGTCATCCTGTAGCTCGTACATGGTAGCGAGGCAATCAGATTTTTCTTATCCTCCAAACTCTGCAGATGACGATAGTAATTCATTTTCCTTTTCCTGAGTCACAGATAATTTAGATCAACTCTGTCAACCCAAAAACTCGTGTGTAGAAACTGAATCATTATGGGAATACTGGGAGAGAGACATGGGATAGATCATTAATCTGAAGGTTTTGATGTATATATTGGTTGTCGATCTCGAATGACACAATGCCGTGCTGTACATGTTACAAAAGTCGTACTATAGATGCGGTTGTCAAAGTGGCATCCCTAGAGACTATTGTTTTCTAGTGGTTAACAATGTTGAGAAGGGAAACCCTCAATTTCACCAGGCGCCTGAAAATGCATTCCAAGTCATCCTCAATTTCTTGAATGCTCGCCTCTAGTTCCTCCAATCGCTTTGACAGATCGCCTACTTGATTATTGATTTCTTTGCTCGATCTGAGGGAGAGCACGACGGCATCTAAGCCTTGCACTTCATTGGTTTCCTTTCCTCCGTCACATGAAACGCGTTTAGGTCCCAGCAGTTTCGACAATTGGGACCAGCCTCTAGGCTTCGTGCTTGCACTTGTCAGAGCAAGGAAACCTAAGAGGGACCCGAATACGGAAACGCTGATCTCTCCAGCTTCAGTTAGTGTGCTGAGGGTAGCTTCATCGTGAGAGGCCTTCTTAGAGCCTTCCTTCTTCAAATTTCTCAAGTACTTGCTGATTACTTTGTTCAACTTTTTTCTAGAGTTGATGTATGCTTCTACCTCTACGGCGAAGCTGGAATCTCCTCTTTTCCTTCTTCTCAAAGATGATTTGAGCTCCTGGATACATTCCTTCGTCTGTGAGAAAGCTTCCCTCACGTTCCCACAAACGTCTAAGTGCCTGAGAGAAAGGTCCAACGACTCTTCGGCGGGACTTCTCAGGTGGGAAAGAACCTGTTGATTGAGAGGCAACTGAAGCAAGTCATCGATGCAGTCATACAAGCTCTTGAGTTCTCCCAAACTTTGGGATGCCGATGAGGACGAGGAAGCCGCTTCTGATGATCTGAGCCTAGACAAATGCTCCTCTGTGGTTGTCGCGAGAGGGTGGCTCCTAGAAGGCAAGCTGGTTGATCGGAAATGGCCGCTAATTTTGGAGGTCTCAATTGATGAAGCCATCTTTGAGAGAAGGAGGCTTGTTAACTTCTCTGGATGTAAGTTTTTCTATGAGAGAGAGTTGTTCCAGGCAGGTCTCCCACACCCTTGTATATTTATACCGTGCAAGACGCGGTCCACAATCCCATTCTTGCGGCCTCGCCTTACCTGTCATGTCATGGATCCTCCGACAGCCTCCCAACAGTGCCTCCGCTGGTTTTCCAATCTATACGAAACGAGAATCAATAGTAGCGATCTAAAGGTTTAAAAGAAACTCTTACACGCGTGTAGCGTGTCTTGAGGATTCTCAGACAGAGGGGCGACCATGCTATCGTGCATCATTAAATGCTGAACCTGAGCTGTGGGCTCGAAAAATATTCATCGGATGGCAGAGCCTGGAGACAAGTGGAATCTTTACATCGTGGAGTCTATGCATTGCACATGTTAGAGTTCATCCAAAATCCCTCTTCAGTGTCTCCTTCGGGTTCCCGGTCTCTAAATAAAGAAATTTTATATGCTTTCAATAATCACACATACGTGCAGCTTGCTTCCCGCATCTCAGACAGGAGGATGGCAATGGAAGATCATGCACGCTTTAAAGTTGAAGTTGAGCATGTGGATGGCGACAATTCATGTGATAATGGAGCTTGCAGACAAACGGAATCTTTACAGCATCGCAGCTTCTGACAAGCTAGAAGTCGTCTCTTCTCATCATCTCTATTCATGAGGCTAACTAATTGTTGGCATCTCTTCAGGAGTGATAATGAGGACTAGTTTAGGCGACTCCGAGAAGGACAGTCAGTAAGAAGCTGCGGTTCTCAATTGTTGAGGTGCACTCCTTTGGCTTTTGAGGACCGCTAGTTACCGGACCTCAATCATCCTAGAAATCAAATATCATCCGATGACTATCCACAAAGAAAGAAGGAATTTTATGCTTATATTTCCTGGACACTAAAATTAAATTAGCCAGAGATGCATATATTGCCTAATCCAGCAATTTTCTGAGACTTAGTCGAGAAGGCTGCAGCACGAAAGCAGGACCTGCAGCATGAGCATGGCTCACAATCAGATAGTCTCATTCTATGCTTCCATTAAAGCATTTTCCGAAGCACATGACCTGCTTGAGAAAAGATCCGGAGCCAAATTTTAAGAAAAGCAAAAAGTCTAATTTTTTTTGCCTTTTCCATTTCGTTGTTAAGGATGGTAAGTCTCGCCTCCACATATAACATTTAGATTGCAAAAGCTTGGAAGGAAGAATCTAATTCCAGTCCACAATACACGTTTAAGCTCCAGAGTAAAAGAAAGTTCTGCCACGTCAGTCTGTCATGCTGTAGCTCGTACATGGTAGCGAGGCAATCAGAACTTTGTTATCCTCCAAACTCCGCGGATGACGATAGTAATTCATTTTCTTTTTCCTGAGTCACATAGATAATTTAGATCAACTCTATGAAGTCGAAAACTCGTGTATAGAAATAGAATCATTATGCGAATACCGGGAGAGAGACATGGGATAGATCATTAATCTGAAGGTTTTGATGTATATATTGATTGTCGATCTCGAATGACACAATGCCGTGCTGTACATGTTACAACAATCGTACTATAGATGCGGTTGTCAAAGTGGCATCCCTAGAGACTATTGTTTTCTAGTGGTTAACAATGTTGAGAAGGGAAACCCTCAATTTCACCAGGCGCCTGAAAATGCATTCCAAGTCATCCTCAATTTCTTGAATGCTCGCCTCTAGTTCCTCCAATCGCTTTGACAGATCGCCTACTTGATTATTGATGTCTTTGCTCGATCTGAGGGAGAGCACGACGTTATCCAAGCCTTGCACTTCATTGGTTTTATTTCCTTTGTCACATGATACGCGTTTAGGTCCCAGCAGTTTCGACACTCGGGACCAGCCTCTAGGCTTCATGCTTGCACTTGTCAGAGCAAGTAAACCTAAGAGGGACCCGAATACGGAAACGCTGATCTCTCCAGCTTCAGTTAGTATGCTGAGGGTAGCTTCATTGTGAGAGGCCTTCTTAGAGCCTTCCTTCTTCAAATTTCTCAAGTACTTGCTGATTACTTTGTTCAACTTTTTTCTAGAGTTGATGTATGCTTCTACCTCTTCGGCGAAGCTGAAATCTCCTCTTTTCCTTCTTCTC
Source organism: Eucalyptus microcorys (assembly GCA_014182515.1). Taxonomy (NCBI): domain Eukaryota; kingdom Viridiplantae; phylum Streptophyta; class Magnoliopsida; order Myrtales; family Myrtaceae; genus Eucalyptus; species Eucalyptus microcorys. The sequence goes on from CM024567.1 coordinate 15,323,251, forward strand.
AAAGATGATTTGAGCTCCTGGATACATTCCTTCGTCTGTGAGAAAGCTTCCCTCACGTTCCCGCAAACGTCTAAGTGCCTGAGAGAAAGGTCCAACGACTCTTCAGCGGGACTTCTCAGGTGGGAAAGAACCTGTTGAGTGAGAGGCAACTGAAGCAAGTCATCGATGCAGTCATACAAGCTCTTGAGTTCTCCCAAACTTTGGGATGCCGATGAGGACGAGGACGCCACTTCTGATGATCTGAGCCTAGACAAATGCTCCTCTGCGGTTGTCGCAAGAGGGTGGCTCCTAGAAGGCAAGCTGATTGATCGGAAATGGCCGCAAATTTTGGAGGTCTCAATTGATGAAGCCATCTTTGAGAGAAGGAGGCTTGTTAACTTCTCTGGATGTAAGTTTTTCTATGAGAGAGAGTTGTTCCAGGCAGGCCTCCCACACCCTTGTATATTTATACCGTGCAAGACGCGGTCCACAATCCCATTCTTGCGGCCTCGCCTTACATGTCATGTCATGGATCTTCCGACAGCCTCCCAACAGTGCCTCCGCTGGTTTTCCAATCTATACGAAACGAGAATCAATAGTAGCGATCTAAAGGTTTAAAAGAAACTCTTACACGCGTGTAGCGTGTCTTGAGGATTCTCAGACAGAGGGGCGACCATGCTATAGTGCATCATTAAATGCTGAACCTGAGCTGTGGGCTCGAAAAATATTCATCTGATGGCAGAGCTTGGAGACAAGTGGAATCTTTACATCGTGGAGTCTATGCATTGCACATGTTAGAGTTCATCCAAAAACCCCTCTTCAGTGTCTCATTCGAGTTCCCGGTCTCTAAAATAATGAAATTTTATATGCTTTCAATAATCACACATACGTTTAGCTTGCTTCCAGGATCTCAGACAGGAGGATGGCAAAGGAAGATCATGCATGCTTTAATGTTGAAGTTGAGCATGTGGATGGTGTAACATCCTGAATTTTCGACTCTATCTCAACTAAATGAAATGGGCTTTTCGTCGAGGCGTCTATGGTCCTTTTTCTTTGAGCTGATCACTCACAAGATAACTAATCTATTCGGTGAAGCCGTTAAGGGATATAATCGTGACAGACTTGAGAATTCGGTCAGAAAACGACTACTCGACCATGATAATCGGTAAGGGTCAATACGGTACCATTATAATCGATTAGTGATCGAGTATAGTTCGATTCGATGGAATGATGTAATTAAATTGTGGGTGATTCCACCCGATTGCAAAATTTGTATCGAACGACACAAATTGAATTTTATTTTGATTTTGTACACGATACCCGTAATTGAAACTTTGAGATTTTTACGATAACTAAGAGTTGCCTATGAGTCGGAGATGCACAAATGTGGATCGAAAATTATCGACCTCGGGTCAAACGCGATAAAATCCCTAAAAGTTACCCGGTAGGTTAAGTCACGCTAAATCGCGTTCGGTCTTTTTTAACCACGAAATTAAATTCGATTTTGGGAATCGAATGTTCTAGCATATCACGAATTATTTTTGGGGCATCGTCTCATCCTTTGAAGAATTTTCGGCGAGCCCGAAATTTTGGCGGAAAAATTAAAATTCGGCAAAATTAAATCAAGAAATTCGGATGGGCAAAATTAAGGGACTTTTTGGCTACCAAAGTGGATTAGTTTGTGAAGGAAATTGTGGAATTTGGTATGGGCAACCTCCTCAGCAATTTTGGCCATCAAATTGGAGGAAATTGTGGAGAATTGAGAAGAAATTTGAGTGAAATTCGTAGGGCTGCTGCAAGGGGCCGATTTGGCCTTCAATTTGGGTTTGTTTGTGAGGATTATGTGAGGAAATTAGCCACTGGTGCTTGGTTGGACTTTCGGGGATGGCTGAAGACTTGTGGTCTTGCACTTGAGTGCAAGATATTTGTGTTTGGATGCTCATTGGCCACAAGCAAGACTTTCAAGGCCTTTGTTCCCCCTTGTCCCCCCCTCTTCTCCCTCCTTCTTCCCCTTGTGTGACCAGTAGCCCCACCAGAACCCCTGCAGCTTCTTCTTCTTCTTCTTGCTTCTTCCTCAAACCTCCATTCTCTTCCATTGTTGAAGCTGCAAGCGCCCAAGATCAAGCTAGCACAACCAATAGCATCGCCAGCCCGCTTGCTCACGTCCAAGCCAGCCGCCCGCGAGCGTAGCCCCTCGCGACTAGCCTGTCCCCGAGCCCAGGCTAGCCTACGTCGCAGCCCCTGCTCGACCGTCGTCCAACCCAGTCGCAGCCTCCTCCCGTCCGAACCCTAGCCCAGCTCGCCACTGTTGGTCTACTAGCCCTTCACCATCTGCCCACCTCACCGTCGCAGCCGTCCATCCCCAAGCCAAGCCCAAAGCTAGCAGTCAATAGAACCGGGTCTTCCAACTTGGGCTGAGGCTTACAAGGCTTTTTCAGCCTCTTCCTGTGACATCCTGAATTTTCAACCCCATCTCGATTATATGAACTGGGCTTTTCACTGACGAGCACATGGTCCCATTTCTCTGAGTTGACTACTCACGAGTTAACTAACCTATTAGGTGAGACCGTTAAGGGATATAAATGCGGTAGACTCGAGAATTCAATCAGAAATCGATCGCTCGACCATAATAATTGACAAGGGTCAATAGGACACCGCTATAATCGAATTGTGATCGGATATAGGTCGATTCAACGGAATCATGTAATTGAACTGCAGGTGATTCTACATGATTACGAAATTCGCGTCGAACAGCACTAACCCGATTTTTATCGATTTGATATTGGGTACCCATAATTGAAATCTTGTGATTTTTACGACAACCGAGAGTCGACTATGAATCGGAGATGCACAAATATGGATCGAAAATTATTGACCACGGATCAAACGCAATAAAATCCCTAAAAGCTACCCGATAGGTTAGGTTGTACTAAAATCGCGTCCGGTCGATTTTAACCACGAAATTGAATTCGGTTTCGGGATTCGGACATTCGAGCGTGTCACGATTCATTTATAGGACATCATCTCATCTTCCGGAGAAATTTCGACGAGTCCGGAATTTTTGCGGAAAATCAATTTCGGATAAATCGGAAATAAAAGTGAAAATTCGGATGGCCACTTTTATGTGGATTCTTGGCCTTCAAAATGGATGGATTTGTGGAGAATAAAAGGGAAATTCGTTTGGCAGCTTCAAGGGGACAAATTGGACACCAAATTGAATTGATTTGGTGAGGAATTGAAGAAGAAAATCAAGAATTCGTAGGGGCTGCTGAATTTCTGCATTTGGCCACCAAAAAGGCCTTAAATGGTGAAGAAAGAAGAGGAAAATTGCCATTGGTGGACATCTTGACCTTTGGCTGAAGACTTCGTGCCATTTTGATGATTACATAGATATTTCTCAAGCATTTTGATTGGCCAAAGTCTTGACCTCTTGGCTGTCTTCCCTCTCTCCTAATTTCCCTCTCCTTCATCTTCATGTGTGCCCTCCTGCTTCACTGAATCCTGCTACTTCCTTCTTCTTTTTCATTTTTCCTTTCATGCTTATTTCCCCACCCCACTAGCGAACGAACCGCCCTCCTCACGCTACCGCAACAGTCCACCACCGGAATTCCACCACCCAACCCCACGCCAGCGTCTCTTCGTGGCTTCACCACCCCACACCACGCTACAGCTCCCTTTCTCCTCTCCATTTCCAGCGACATCTCCTGCACCCACCACCCACCGAAGGACTCCCTCATCTCACGCTTCCACGCTAGCAGCTCCTCCATCTTCTTGATGCCCTCATGCCACCACCCGCGGCTGCCAAGACCAGCCCAAGCCGCGCCTGTCCAACCCACCAATCCGGCCTCTTTAGCCTTAGAGCAGAACCGGTTTTTCCAGCTTGAGCTGTGAGCTGTTGGGCCATTTTCAGTCCAATCCGGACTCTCGTTGGTGTCGCCGTAGGCCTGGGTTTTGGTCGCCGTGAACTAGTTTTCGCGCTAAACCGGTGAGTTTACCTCCTAAACTTTAATTATGAGGTTAATTATGCTTAGGGTGGATTAGTTAGGTTAATCAGGGATTAGTGTAATCCTTAGTTAGTCCAATTAGCTAGTTAGTGTGACTAGGTGGTTAGAATAATTAGTTCCTAAGCTAATTTAGTTAGAATGGTTAGTTAGGTAATTTAGTTGGTTTAATTAGTTTATGTAGCTAGCCTATTAAATTAGATTAACTAGGTTGGTCAGATTAATTAGTTAGTTCGATTAAATTAGCTGGTTAGCTTAGGTTAATTTAATTGAATGTTTTAATTTAACTATTTTGTAATTTATTTAATTAAATGCAATTTATTTAATTATTTATTAATTAGCGAAAATTTTACCAAGATAACTGGTCGTTAGAATTTCATGCGGATCGTCGTGGAAGTGTTGGTTTGTTGAATTAAGTGCTAATTTATGCAATTGGATGCTAATTGATGATTTTTGAATTATTATTTCAAAAATAAGAAATTTTGGTATTTAATTAGAAAAATACCAAGTATCGGGTTTTGACACCAAAAATATTTTTAGGTAATATATAAAATCGTGGGATTTTTCGCTATTTTTAGGTATCGGGTTTTGATCACATTTTATGGTTCGATCTAATTGTGTACCCACGCATAATTATTTTACCAGGTGTTTTTAATACGAAGAAAATAGGCCAAGCACATTATTTAAATTGAGGCATTTGAGTGCAAAGCACGATGTCCTTGGCCAAGATTGGATGTGTGTGTGATCGTTATGAGAACCCGTCACCCGATGAAAGTCAGGGGCGATGCTCCTATGTGGAAAGCCCTAGACAATGGATACCGGTCATAGTAGAAGTTGGACCGATGCTTCTATGTGGAAAGCCCTTGACAATGGATATCAGTCGCAATAGAAGCTGGACCAATGCTCTTATGTGGAAAGCCATCTAGATGTAGATGTTGCCGTGCCCGACAAAGCAAGACGACGCCCGATTATGCCGAATGACCGCCAACTATTGAGTTGGGGTGTCATGGCCGATGAGCCGTAAGAACTGGAACATGCATGAGTGGATGAGATAGCCACGCCTGATTATGGGGCAAAATTGTGTGGCACAGTATAGGACGTGTCATAACGATTTTACCTTATTATCGGGACCATGTGAATATTTGAAAGATGATTTGATGTGTTCCAATTATGAGATATGTCTACTATGTGCATATGATATATGTGATGAGCTAATGTGCAGGGATGCGCCCAAGCGAGGTAAGTTGTGAATGATGCATGTCTAAGCTACCTCTAAGTGAATTATCTTCCTAATCGGGGTTTAGGTTGTAGACTCGCTGAGATTTATATCTCACCCCGTTATGGTTACCAATTTTAGGGCCGTAGCGTGGAGGATCCAGAGTCCGAGGCTGAAGGGTCCAGAGTGTAGATGGCCTAATGATTTCTATTTGAGTTAGACCCCTTGTATTTAAACCTGGGTTGTTTATAAAATACGTTTTGTGTAAATTGATTGTCCTGCTTTTCTATCCCATGTTTGTTTGTGTCTGGAGATTGTTTAATTCGCTTCCGCATGTGCAATAAAATGAATGGGTCGACAACGCGTCCTGGGAACATTGCAATTTGATCGACCACCAAGGGATGTGCGCACGCTTGAGGTTCGGGGCGTGACATCCCCGCCCGAAGTGGTATCAAAGCTGGTCAGTGTTTAGAGTGATAAGGTGCGATGGGTCTTGGGATAGTTAGTTGGAAATACATTTTTCTTATGCTGATGCATGTGATTGATTAGCTGATTGGTAGATTGTTTTGTGTGGGTCTTTCAGTTTTCTGATTCGGTGTTGGAATTGGAAAGTAGGTTTCTATAAAGATCCCGTAGAATAAGTGATCCGGAACAGAGGATGCTTAGGGAGAGGACAATTACATCCATCACTCAAGGTAGGACATCGACTAGGGTCGGTACTCGAGGCAGAGTGCCAGCTTAGGCTAGCGCAAGTGTAAGAGTAGCGCCGCAAGCCGGTACTGAAAGTGTAGCAGCACCGGGCAATCCTAGGTTCGACGAGATTGTTCAGGCGCTAGAGACGTTGGAAAGTATATTGGGCCAGCAAGCACAGGATCAAGCCGTCGATACTACTATTGCCACTATCGCCGCCAATGCCGTAGCTACCATTGCAACCGTACCTGCTGAGGTCCAACCTAGAAATGTGATCGAGGAGCAAGCCGCTACATCTGGGTCGCGATTTGGGTCCAATAGAGATGGTAATCGGTTTGAGAAGAAACCGATGACAGAAGGAAAGTACCTCATTCATCCCAACTGAAGGAGTAGAATCGGAAAGTTAGCGCCAAACCAAAATGGCATGTGTCATTTCTGCAGAAGACAACATGGATCAGCCCCGTGCTTTACTAGGACGGGTGCTTGTTTTAGATGTGGTCAGAACCAAATCAAGGATTGTCCCCGCAAGTATATGGGACCACAACTGCTACTACCGCCACCATCGACGGGACAGAACCGAGGGAGTGCGTCGCAAAATGCACCGCAAGGCATGATGAACAGGCATCCAGCACATGGACAGGTGTATGCTGTCACCTGATGAGAGGCGGAGGACTCACCAAACGTGGTCACAGTAAGGTGTCTTGGTAGAACAGGAGCATGTTATGGATGTGGTCAGCACGGCCATCAGGTGAGGAACTGTCCACGCAAGTCCAAGGGAGCACAAGCACCACTACCGCGGATAGGGTGCTACTAGGATGGCGAAGGTGACAGAAATGAACCGAGCCATGCATCGATCAGGAGAAGAATGTTTCCAGAATAATTTTATCAGGGTGGCACAATGGAAATATGGTTAAGCTTGTAGAACTTTAGTTTATTGTAATAAAGTCATAGAAAGGAGAATCGTTGACTAGAGTTGTACTTGACTATTTTGCATATGTATAAATTTGATGTCATATATGAAAAGGATTGGCTCAATGAGCTTTTTGTTGTAATGAATTGTTGTCGTAAGGTAATATACTTTAAACTGATGAAAGTTTCAAATTTATCGGAAGTCGAGGAGGACCCTCGATTACCTTAGTCTCGTCGCTTGAGGCAACCCGTTTATTAGATGTGGGTTGCCAACGGGTTGCCAAGGTTCCTTGGTCGCCATCATGAATACGACAGTTGAGGAGCTGAAGATGGAAAACATCGCTATGGCACAGGAGTTTGCTAACGTGTTTCCTAAGGAATTACTTGGTCTGCCACCAAAAAGGGAGATCGAGTTCGTAGTGAGTTGGCCCCTAGGACAGAGCCAATCTCTAAGGCTCCTTCCCATATGGCGTTGTCAGAATTGAAGGAACTGAAGGTGCAGATGCAAGAGTTGTTGGATAAGGGATTCATATGTCCTAGTGCACCACCTTGGGGAAAACCAATCTTGTTCGTGAGGAAGAAAGATGGTTCGTTGTGCCTTTGCATCAACTATTAACAACTCAACTAGGTGACGATCAAGAACAAGTACTTGCTGCCGAGGATTGACGACTTATTTGACCAGCTACAGGGAGCGTCGATATTTTCTAAGATCGACCTGAGGATAGGGTACCATTAGCTGAGGATCAGAAAGGAAGACATACTGAAGACGGCGTTTCGTATGCGTTACGGCCATTATGAGTTTACCGTAATGCCATTTGGTTTGACCAACGCCCCAGCTGCTTTCATGGACCTGATGAATCGAGTGTTCAAGGAGTATCTTGATCGGTTTGTGATCATGTTTATCGATGACATCCTAGTGTACTCGAGAAGTCTTGAGGAGCACAAAAGATATTTAAGGACAGTGCTTCAGATTCTACGAAACCATGGACTGTACGCCAAGTTTAGTAAGTGCGAGTTTTGATTGACTCGTGTAGCTTTCCTAGGTCACATGATTTTTGGTGAAAGGATTTCCGTGGACCCGACCAAGATTGAAGCAGTGATCAACTGGCCAAGACCGACGACAGTGATAGAGATCAGAAGTTTCTTGGGATTGACAGGTTATTACAGACGGTTCGTCGAAGGATTTTCAACAATAGCCTTGCCTTTGACTCGACTGTTAAAGAATGAAGAGAAGTTTGTATGGACAGATAAGTGTGAGCGTAGTTTTCAAGAGCTTAAGCAAAAGCTGACTATCGCACCAGTGTTGACTATTCCATCTGGACCTAGAGGATACGAGATCTATAGTGATGCATCATTCAAAGGATTGGGTTGCGTGTTAATAACATGGCAGAGTCATTGCATACGCGTCCCGTCAATTGAGGTCTCATGAGTTAAATTACCCGACACATGACTTGGAACTCGCAGCGATTATCTTCGCTCTGAAGATTTGGAGAAACTACTTGTGTGGAAAGAGATTTCAAATCTTTACAAACCATCGGAGTCTCAAGTATTTATTCTTTCAGAATAAGTTGAATATAAGACAGCACCACTGATGGAACTTCTCAAGGACTATGACTGTAACATCCTGTATCATCTTGGAAAAGCTAATAAAGTTGCAGATGTGTTGAGTCAAAAGTCTTCGATCGCACAGATGGTGATTCAGGAGTGGATCTCACTCGAAAGAGTTCGAGATTCGGTTTTCAAATTTGAGGTAGGCCACATTTCAAGTCTTATGGCCACCCTCAGAATTGAACCGAAAGTGTAGATAAGAATCAAGATGTTGCAGTTGACAGATCCTGAGATCCAAAAAATTATGCAAGAAAATGCAGAAAAGAGAAAGGCTGACTTTCAGATTTCTAAAGACGAAACACTGAAGTTTCATAGACAATTGTGTGTACCTACCAATGCAAAGCTTAAGGAAGAAATCTTGTCAAAAGCTCATCATAACAGTTACAGCATTCATCTAGGTAGTACGAAGATGTATCAGAATCTGCGTCAACACTATCGGTGGACCGGTAGGAAGGCGGATATCACCAGACATGTCGTGAAGTGTCTGACGTGTCAGCAAGTGAAAGCACAGTACTGTAAACCGAGAGAACTTCTGCAACCTCTCAAGATCCCCGAGTGGAAATGGGAACACATCACAATGGATTTTGTGATGGGCTTACCAAGGAGTCAGAGAAGTAATGATTCCATATGGGCTGTAGTTGATAGATTGATGAAGTTTGCTCACTTCATTGTCGTACGAAAGGACTATGCATTGGACATATATGCGGAATTGTACGTACAGCAGATAGTTCGTCTGCATAGGGTGCTAATGACGATTACTTCTTATCGAGACCCGAAATTCACAGCAGCCTTCTAGAAAAGCTTACAAACTGCCTTGGGAACAAAGTTGCAGTACGGTACGGCCTATCATCCTCAAACGGATGGCCAGTTTGAGAGGACGATTCAAACCCTATAGGACATGTTGTAAGCTTGCATATTGGATTTTAAAGGAAGCTGAGAGGAACGGCTTCATCTAGTCGAGTTCACCTACAACAATAGTTATCGGCAGAGCATTCGGATGACCCCGTTTGAAGCATTGTATGGCAGAGCGTGAAGAACTCCAGTTTGTTGGGATGAAGTCGGAGAGTGAAAGATCATCGGCCTAGAGTTAGTTCAACAGTCAGTAGATGCAGTTGCAGTTATCCAAGAAAGATTAAAGACCGCTCATAGTCGCCAAAAGAGCTAGGCTGACAAGCGGCGAAGACCATTGGAATTCCAAGTTGGTGAACACGTTTTTCTAAAGGTGTCACAGATGAGGGGTACTTCGCGCTTCGACAAGAAAGGGAAGCTGAGTCCGAGGTATGTCAGTCCCTTTGAGATTCTGGAGAGAATAGGGACTTTGGCATATCGCCTTGCGTTTCCGCCAAGACTTGCTTAGGTGCATGATGTCTTCCACGTGTCAATGTTGAGAAAGTATGAACTTGACTCGACCCACATACTGAATTTTAAAGAATTAGACGTGGACAATAGAGTGTCATACGTGGAGAGACCAGTTCAGATCGTGGATCGAAAGGAGCAAATGCTACGTATCAAGACGATCTCTTTGGTCAAAGTGGTATGGCAATGCCACAGGACAGAAGGAGCAACATAGGAAAGTGAAGACTCGATGAGACGACAATATCCCCACCTTTTTGAAGAATAATTGTAATAGTTTAAATTTCAAGAACAAAATTTTTATAAGAAGGGAAGAGTTGACATCCTGAATTTTCGACCCCATCTTGATAATATGAACTGGGCTTTTCACCGACGCGCCTATGGTCCCATTTCTCTGAGTTGGCCACTCACGAGTTAACTAACCTATTAGGTGAGGCCGTTAGGGGATATAAATGCGGCAAACTCAAGAATTCGATCGGAAATCGATCGCTCGACCGTAATAATCAGCAAGGGTCAATACAGCACCGCTATAATTGAATTGTGATCGGATATAGGTCGATTCGACGGAATAATGTAATTGAATAGTGGGTGATTCCGCATGATTACGAAATTCGCGTCGAACGGCACTAACCCGGTTTTTATCGATTTTATACAAGGTACCTGTAATTGAAACCTTGTGATTTTTACAACAACCGAGAGTTGACTACGAGTCGGAGATGCACAAACGTGCATCAAAAATTATCGACCACAAGTCAAACGCAATAAAATCCCTAAAAGCTACTCGATAGGTTAGGTTGTACTAAAATTGTATCTGGTCAATTTTAACTACGAAATTGAATTCGATTTCGGGATTCGGACATTCAAGTGTGTCACAATTCATTTATCGAACATCATCTCATCTTTCGGAGAAATTTCGAAGAGTCCGAAATTTTTGCGGAAAATCGATTTCGGACAAATCGGAAATAAAAGTGGAAATTCGGATGGCCACTTTTATGTGGATTCTTGGCCTTCAAAATGGATAGATTTATGGATAATAAAAGGGAAATTCGTTTGGCAGCTTCAAGGGGACAAACTGAACACCAAATTGAATTGATTTGGTGAGGAATTGAAGAAGAAAATCAAGAATTCGTAGGGGCTGCTGAATTTCTGCATTTGGCCACCAAAAAGGCCTTAAATGGTGAAGAAAGAAGAGGAAAATTGCCATTGGTGGACACCTTGACCTTTGGCTGAAGACTTCATGCCATTTTGATGATTACATAGATATTTCTCAAGCATTTTGATTGGCCAAAGTCTTGACCTCTTGGCTGTCTTCCCTCTCCTTCTTCGTGCGTGCCCTCCTGCTTCACCGAATCCTGCTGCTTTTGTCTTCTTTTTCATTTTTCCTTTCATGCTTATTTCCCCACCCCACCAGCGAACAGACCGCCCTCCTCACGCCACCCCAGCAGTCCACTACCAGAATTCCACCACCCAACCCCACGCCAGCGTCTCTTCGTGGCTTCACCGCCCCACACCACGTTATAGCTCCCTTTCTGCTCTCCATTTCCAGCGACGTCTCCTGTGGCCACCACCCATCGAATGACTCCCTCATCTCACGCTTCCACACCAGCAGCTCCTCCATCTTCTTGCTACCTCACGCCACCACCTGTGGTCGCCAAGACCAGCCCAAGCCGTGCCCGTCCAGCCCACCAATCCGGCCTCTTTAGCCTTAGAGCAGAACCGATTTTTTCAACTTGAGCTGTGAGCTGTTGAGCCATTTTCAACCCAATCCGGACCCCCGTTGGTGTCGTCGTAGGCCCGAGTTTTGGTCACCGTTGCCGCGAACCGATTTTCACGCTAAACCGGTGAGTTTACCTCCTAAACTTTAATTAGGAGGTTAATTATGCTTAGGGTGAATTAGTTAGGCTAATTAGGGATTAATGTAATCTTTAATTAGTCTAATAGCTAGTTAGTGTGACTAGGTGGTTAGAATAATTAGTTCCTAAGCTAATTTAGTTAGAATGGTTAGTTAGGTAATTTAGTTGGTTTAATTAGTTTATTTAGCTAGCCTATTAAATTAGATTAGCTAGGTTGGTTAGATTAATTAGTTGTTCGATTAAATTAGCTGGTTAGCTTAGGTTAATTTAATTGAATGTTTTAATTTAAATATTTTGTAACTTATTTAATTAAATGAAATTTATTTAATTGTTTATTAGTGAGTGGAAATTTTACCGGGATAGTCGGTCGTTAGAATTTCGTGTTGATCGTCGTGGAAGTGTTGGTTTGTTAAATTGAGTGCTAATTTATGCAATTGGATGCTGATTGATGATTTTTCAATTATTGTTTCAAAAATATGAAATTTTGGTATTTAATTAGAAAAATACTGGATGTCGGGTTTTGACACAAAAAATATTTTTATGTACTATATAAAATCATGGGATTTTTAAAAGAGATGATATCACATTTTATAGTTCGATCTGATCGTATACCCACGCACAATTATTTTACCGGGTGTTTTTAATACGAAAAAATAGGCCAAGCACATTATTTAAATTGAGAAATTTGAGTGCAAAGCACGATATCCTTGGCTGGGATTGGATGTGCGTGTGATCGTTATGAGAACCCGTCACCCGTTGAAAGTCGGGGGCGATGCTCCTATGTGGAAAGCCCTTGACAACGAATATTGATCGCAGTAGAAGGTAGACCGATTCTCCTATGTGGAAAGCTATCTAGATATAGACGTTGCCGTGCCCGACAAACCGAGAAGATGCCCAGTTATGCCGGATGACCGCCGACTATTGAGTTGGGATGTCGTGGCCGATGGGTTGTAAGAACAAGAACATGCATGAGTGGATGAGATAGCCGCGCCTGATTATGGGGCAAATTTGTGTAGCACGGTATGGGACGTGTCATAACGATTTTATCTTATAATCGGAACCCATGTTAATATTTGAAAGATGATTTGATGTGTTCCAGTTATGAGACATGTCTGCTATGTGCATACGATATATGTGATGAGTTAATGTGCAAGGATGCGTCCAAGGGAGGTAAGTTGTGAATTATGTATGTTTAAGCTGCCTCTAGGTGAATTATCTTCCTAATCGGAGTTTAGGGTGTAAACTCACTGAGATTTATATCTCACCCTGCCATGGGTTACCATTTTCAGGGCCGTAGCATGGAGGATCCAGAGTCCAAGACTGAAGGGTCTAGAGTGTAGATGGCCTAGTGATTTCTGTTTAAGTTAGACCTCCTGTATTTAAACCTGGGTTGTTTGTAAAATAGGTTTTGTGTAAATTGATTGTCCTGCTTTTTTATCACATGTTTGTTTGTGTCTGAAGATTGTTTAATTCGCTTCCACCTGTGCAATAAAATGAATGGGTCGGTGACGCGTCCTGGAAGCGTCGCAATTTGATTGACCACCGAGGGATGTGCGCGCACTCGAGGTTCGGAGCGTGACACTTCCAGGCCTCCTTTAGAGTCGCCGTAGGCCCGGGTCTTGGTCGCCATCGCGCCACCATCGTCATGGACCCACTATCTCTCTAAACTAGTGAGTTAGCATCCTAATCTCTGATTATGGAGTTAATTACACTTAAGGGGGATTAGTTAAGGTTAATTAGGATTAGGGGATTTAGTTAAAGTAACTAGATTAGTTAGGGTAAGTTAGTTAGGCCAATTGGTTAGTTAGGTGGTTAGTTAGTTTAATTAGATAATGTAGTTAGCTTAGTAAATTAGTTTAGTTAGCTTAAGTAGATTAGCCGGTTAGCTTATGTAGATTAATTAAGTGGTTTAATTTAAATAATTTATAATTTATTTAATTAATTTTTAATTAGCGTAAATTGTACCGAGATAGCCGGTTATTAGAATTTTATCATGATCGTCATGGTTGCGTTGATTTCTGAAATTGAGTGCTAAATTATGCAATTGAGTGATTGGTGATGATTTTTGAATTATTATTTCAAAAATATGAATTTTTGGAATTTAATTAAAAAAATATTTGGTGTCGGGTTTTGACGCCAAAAATATTTCAAGTACTATATAAAATCATGGAATTTTAAAATGGGAGAGTATCACATTTTGTGGATCAATTTGACTGTGTGACCACGTACAATTATTTTACCGGGTATTTTTAATATGAAAGAAATAGGCTAAGTCCATTATTTGAAATGTGAGTATTTGAGTGCAAAGCACGATGTTCTTAGCCGAACATGGATGTGCGTGTGATTACTATCGGAACCCGTCACCCGATGAAAGTCGAGGAGGCGATGCTCCTTTATGGAATGCCCTTAACAACGGATGCTGGTTGCAGTGGAGGCTGAGCCGATGCTCCTTTGGGAATGCCGTATAGATATAGACGTTGTCGTGCCCGACGAAACGGGACAACGCTCGGTTATGCCGATGACCGCTGACTGATGAGTTGGCCATGGCCGTTGGGTCATAAATAACTAGAACGCTTGAATAAGTGAGATAGTCACGCCTGATTATGGGACAAAATTGTGTGGCACGGAATTAAACGTGTTATAACGATTTGGCCTTATAATCAGGACCCTTGTGAATATTTGATGATTGATGTGCAATCTTCCAGTTATTGAATATGTTTGCTATATGCATTTGTATATGAGGTTTATTAACGTGCAGGGAGGTGCTGAAGCGAGGTAAGTCCGATACAGTGTATGTTTAGGCTGCCTCTAGGTGAATTATCGTCCTAATCAGGGCTTAGGGTGTAGACTCACTGAGACCTTGTCTCACCCTGTCGTGGTTTAAAATTTTACAAGTCCTTAGATGGAGGTGCGCCACGTTCGTTTTGGTGGCCTCGAGAGGTGGAGACCAAGTATACCATTCTCCCTATCCACGGGACTCCCTGGACCCGTGAGCTCGTTGTTACCACCATTTGGGTCGATGAGGGCCTACCTCTGTTGGTACCTCATCGATTCAAAGCGTGGTTCCATCACAGGCCTAACGGGGTTCGGGAGGACCCTTTGGACGGTTTTGACGAACCTACCCTCGATTTCGAGTACAAGGAGGCACTCAACCTTGTCGTGGACACCAATATTTTGGCTGATATCAAGGCGAATTAAGGGCCTGAGGTTGAAGAGCTCGGAGTAGAGGTAGCTGATCCTCTAGATATCAACATCCCTGACGGTGTCATAGTGGACCCGGATCCCAAGTGGGGTAGGATTGGCTTAGTAGCTTCTTTTTGGGTCTAGACCTTTTGTATATAACTCTGTATGGCTGACCTGGTTTGTTTATAAAATATGTTTTGTGTTAATTGGCTGTCCTGCTTTCACTATTCCATGTGTTTGTTTGTTGTCTAGAGATTATTAGTTCGCTTCCGCATGTGCATAAAATGAATGGGTCGGCGACGCATCCTAGGAATGTCGCATTTTAGTCGACCATCGAGGGATGTGCGCGTGCCCGGGGTTCAGGGCGTGATAGATGGCGACTATTAATGTAATAGTGAAGCTTGGGGACAAACAGAATCTTTACAGCATCGCAGCTTCTGACAAGCTAGAAGTCGTCTCTTATCATCATCTCTATTCATGGGGCTGACCAATTGTTGGCATCTCTTCAGGAGTGATAATAAGGACTAGTTTAGGCGACTCCGAGAAGGAAAGTCAGTAAGAACCTGCGGTTCTCAATTGTAGATGTGCACTCCTTGAGCTTTTGAGGACCGCCAGTTACCGGACCTCAATCATCCTAGAAATCAAATATCATCCGATGACTATCCACGAACAAAGAATGGGTTATATGCTTATATTTCCTGGACACTAAAATTAAATTAGCCAGAGATGCATATATTGCCTAATCCAGCAATTTCTGAGACTTGGTTGAGAAGCTTGCAGCACGAAAGCAGGACCTGCAGCATGAGCATGGCTCACAATCAGATAGTCTCATTCTATGCTTCCATTAAAGCATTTTCCGAAGCACATGACCTGCTTGAGAAAAGATCTGGAGCCAAATATTAAAAAAACCAAAATGTCTAATTTTTGTTGCCGTTTCCATTTCGTTGTTAAGGATTGTAAGTCTCGCCTCTACATATAACATTTAGATTGCAAAAGCTTGGAAGGAAGAATCTAATTCCAGTCCGGAATACACGTTTAAGCTCTAGAGTAAAAGAAAGTTCTGCCGCATCAGTCTGTCCTGCTGTAGCTCGTACATGGTAGCGAGGCAATCAGATTTTTGTTATCCTCCAAACTCCACAGATGACGATAGTAATTCATTTTCCTTTTCCTGAGTCACATAGATAATTTAGATCAACTCTGTCAACCCAAAAACTCGTGTATAGAAACAGAATCATTATGGGAATACCGGGAGAGAGACATGGGATAAATCATTAATCTGACGGTTTTGATGTATATATTGATTGTCGATCTCGAATGACACAATGCCGTGCTGTACATGTTACAAAAATCGTACTATAGATGCGGTTGTCAAAGTGGCATCCGTAGAGACTATTGTTTTCTAGTGGTTAACAAAGTTGAGAAGGGAAACCCTCAATTTCACCAGGCGCCTGAAAATGCATTCCAAGTCATCCTCAATTTCTTGAATGCTCGCCTCTAGTTCCTCCAATCGCTTTGACAGATCGCCTACTTGATTATTGATGTCTTTGCTCGATCTGAGGGAGAGCACGACGGCATCCAACCCTTGTACGTCATTGGTTTCCTTTCCTCCGTCACATGATACGCGTTTAGGTCCCAGCAGTTTCGACACTCGGGACCAGCCTCTAGGCTTCATGCTTGCACTTGTCAGAGCAAGGAAACCTAAGAGGGACCCGAATACGGAAACGCTGATCTCTCCAGCTTCAGTTAGTATGCTGAGGGTAGCTTCATCGTGAGAGCCCTTCTTAGAGCCTTCCTTCTTCAAATTTCTCGAGTACTTGCTGATTACTTTGTTCAACTTTTTTCTAGAGTTGATGTAAGCTTCTACGTCAATGGCGAAGCTGGAATCTCCTCTTTTCCTTCTTCGCAAAGAAGACTTGAGCTCCTGGACACGTTCCTTCATCTGTGAGTAAGTTTCCCTCACATTCCCACAAACTTCTAAGAGCGTGAGAGACATCCGACAAGTCTTCAGTGGGACTTCTCAGGTGGGAAAGAACCTGTTGATTGAGAGGCAACTGAAGCAAGTCATCGATGCAGTCATACAAGCTCTTGAGTTCTCCCAAACTTTGGGATGCCGATGAGGACGAGGAAGCCGCTTCTGATGATCTGAGCCTAGACAAATGCTCCTCTGCGGTTGTCGCGAGAGGGTGGCTCCTAGAAGGCAAGCTGATTGATCGGAAATGACCGCTAATTTTGGAGGTCTCAATTGATGAAGCCATCTTTGAGAGAAGCAGGCTTGTTAACTTCTCTGGATGTAATTTTTTCTATGAGAGAGAGTTGTTCAAGGCAGGCCACCCACACCCATGTATATTTATACCGAGCAAGAAGCACTCCACAATCCTGTTCTTGCGGCCTCGCATGACCTGTCATGTCATGGATCTTCCAACAGCCTCCCGACAATGCCTCCGCTGGTTTTCCAATCTATACGAAACGAGAATCAATAGTAGCGATCTAAAGGTTTAAAAAACTTGTACACGCATGTAGCATGTCTTGAGGATTCTCAAACAGAGGGCGACCATGCAATTTTGCATCATTAAATGCTGAAGTTGAGCTGTGGGCTCGAAAAATATTCATCTGATGGTAGAGCTAGGAGACAGGTGGAATATTTACATCGTGGAGTCTATGCATTGCACATGTTAAATTCATCCAGAAACCTCTCGTTAGTGTCTCCTTCGGGTTCCCGGTCTCCAAATAAATGAAATTTTATATGCTTTCAATAATCATACATACGTGCAGCTTGCTCCAGGATCTCAGACAGGAGGACGGCAATGGAAGATTATGCATGCTTTAAAGTTGAAGTTGAGCATGTGGATGGCAACTATTCATGTGATAATGGAGCTTGGGGACAAACGGAATCTTTAGCATCGCAGCTTCTCACAAACTAGAAGTGGTCTCTCATTATCATCTCTATTCATGAGGCTGACTAATTGTTGCCATCTCTTCAGGAGTGATAATAAGGACTAGTTTAGGTGACTCCGAGAAAGACTCAGTATGAAGCTGCTGTTCTCAATTGTTGATGTGCAATCCTTTGGCTTTTGAGGACCGCTAGTTACTGGACCTCAATCATCCTAGAAGTCAAATATCATCCGATGATTATCGACAAACTAAGAATGGGTTATATGCTTATATTTCCTGGACATTAAACTTAAATTAGCCAGAGATGGATATATTGCCAAATCCAGCAATTTTCAGGGACTTGGTTGAGAATGCTGCAGACACGAAAGCAGGACCTGCAGCATGAGCATGGCTCAGAATCAGATAGACGCACACTATGCTTCCATTGAAGCATTTTCCGAAGCATCTGACCTGCTTAAAAACAGATCCGGTGCCAAATATTAAAAAAAGCAAAAAGTTTAATTTTCGTTGTTGTTTCCATTTCATTGTTATGGATTGTAAGTCTCGCGTCTACATATAACATTTAGATTGCAAAAGCTTGCAAGGAAGAATCTAATTCCACTCCAGACTACACATTTAAGCTCCAGAGTAAAAGAAAGTTCTGCCACATCAGTCTGTCGTGCTATATAGCTCGTACACAGTAGCGAGGCAATCAGATATTTGTTATCCTCCAAACTCCACAGATGACGATAGTAATTCATTTTCTTTTTCCTGAGTCATATGGAATTCAGATCAAGACTATCAAGCCGAAAACTCGTGTATAGAAACAGAATCATTATGGGAGTTCCGGGAGAGAGACATGGGATAGATCATTAATCTGAAGGTTTTGATGTATATATTGATTGTCGATCTCGAATGACACAATGCTGTACTGTACATGTTACAAAAATTGCACCATAGATGCCATTGTCAAATTGGCATCTCTAGAGACCATGGTTTTCTAGTGGTTAACAATGTTGAGAAAGGAAACCCTCAATTTCACCAGGCGCCTGAAAATGCATCCCAACTCATTCTCAATTTCTTGAATGCTCGCCTCTAGTTCCTCCAATCGCTTCGACAGATCGCCTACTTGATTACTGATGTCTTTGCTTGATCTGAGGGAGAGCACGACCGCATCCAACCCTTGCACTTCATTGGTTTCCTTTCCTCCGTCACATGATACGCGTCTAGGTCCCAGCAGTTTCGACACTTGAGACCAGCCTCTAGGCTTCGTGCTTGCACTTGTTGGAGCAAGGAAAACTAAGAGAGACCTGAATACGGAAACGCTGATCTCTCCAGCTTCAATTTGTACGCTAAGGGTAGCTTCATCGTGAGAGCCCTTCTTAGAGCTTTCCTTCTTCAAATTTCTCGAGTACTTGCTGATTACTTTGTTCAACTTTTTTCTAGAGTTGATGTAAGCTTCTACGTCAATGGCGAAGCTGGAATCTCCTCTTTTCCTTCTTCGCAAAGAAGACTTGAGCTCCTGGACACGTTCCTTCATCTGTGAGTAAGCTTCCCTCACATTCCCACAAACTTCTAAGAGCGTGAGAGAAACATCCGACAAGTCTTCAGTGGGACTTCTCAGGTGGGAAAGAACCTGTTGATTGAGAGGCAACTGAAGCAAGTCATCGATGCAGTCATACAAGCTCTTGAGTTCTCCCAAACTTTGGCATGCCGATGAGGATGAGGATGCCACTTCCGATGATCTGAGCATAGACAAATGCTCCTCTACAGTTGTCGTGAGAGGGTGGTTCCTAGAAGGAAAGCTGAGTGATCGGAAATGGCGGCTAACTTTTGAGGTCTCAATTGATGAAGCCATCTTTGAAAGAAGGTACCCTGTTAACTTTTCTAGATGTAATTCTTTCTGAGAGAGAGTTGTTTAAGGCAGGGCACCCAAATCCTCGTATATATATATTGAGCACGATGCACTCCACAATCCCGTTCTTGCAGCCTCACATTAGCTGTCATGTCATGGATCTTCCAACAGCCTCCCGACAATGCCTCTGCTCGATTTCCAATCTAAACGAAACGAGAGTCAATAATAGTGATCTAAAGCTTTAAATAAACTCATACATGCGTGTAGCGTGTCTTGAGGATTCTCAGACAGAAAGGTGGCTATACTATTATGCATCATTAAATGCCGAACTTGAGCTGTGGGCTCAAAAAATGTTCATCTGATGGTAGAGATAGGAGACAAGTGGAATCTATACATCGTGGAGTCTATGCATTGCACATGTTAGAGTTCATCCAAAACCCTCCCGTCAGTGTCTCCTTAGGGTTTGCAGTCTCCAAAAAAATGAAATTTTATATGATTTCAATAATCACACATACGTGCAGCTCGCTTCCAGGATCTCAGACAGGCTGATGGCAATGGAAGATCATTCATACTTTAAAATTGAAGTTCAGCACACGGATGGTAACAATTCATGTGATAACGGAGCTTGGGGACAAACGGAATCTTTACAGCGTTGCAGCTTCTAACAAACTAGTAGTAGTCTCTTATCATCATCTCTATTCATGAGGCTGACCAATTGTTGGCATCTTTTCACGAGTGATAATAAGGACTTGTTTAGGTGACTCCAAGAAGGACTATCAGTAAGAAACTGGGGTTCTCAATTGTTGATGTGCATTCCTTTGGCTTTGAGGACCGCGAGTTACTGGACCTCAATCATCCTAGAAATCAAATATAATCCAATGACTATCGACAAACTAAGAATGGGTTCAACACTTATATTTCGTGGACATTAACATAAAACAAGCCATAAATGCATATATTGCCTAATCCAGCAATTGTCTGTGATTGGTCTAGAATGCTGCAGACTCGAAAGCAGGACCAGCAGCACGGGCATGGCTGAGAACAAGATAGACGCATACTAGGCTTCAATGAAAGTATTTTCTGAAGCACGTGACCTGCTTAAAACCGATCCGTAGCCAAATATAAAATAAGAAAATTCTAATATTTGTTGCTGTTTCCATTTCATTGTTATGGATTGTAAGTTTCGCATCTAAAAATAAGATTTAAATTGCAAAAGCTTAGAACGAAGAATCTAATTCCACTCAAGAATACAAATTTAAACTCCAGAGGAAAGGAGAGCTCTGCCACATCAGTCTGTCATGCTATAGCTCGTAGATGCTAGCGAGTCAATCAGATTTCTATTACCATCCAGACTCCACAGATGACGACAGTAGTTCATTTCCTTTTTCCTGCGTCACATAGATAATTCAGATCAGCACGATCAAGCCGAATACTCATGTCAAGAAACAAAATCATTATGGGAGTTCTGGGAGAGAGTTTTGGGATAGATCTTTAATTTGAAAGTGTTGATTTATGTATTGATTGCAGATCTCGAATGGTGCAATGCCATACTGTACAAATTACAAAAATTGTACTATAGATGCTATTGTCAAATTGGCATCCCTAGTGTCACGCCCCGAACCCCAAGCACGCGCACATCCCTCGGTGGTCGAGTAAATTGCGAAGTTCCCAAGACGCGTCGCCAACCCATTCATTTTATGCACATGCGGAAGCAAACTCATAAATAAACGCCCTAACAACCATCAAACACTGGGATAGTAAAACATATGCTAACACATTTTCACAAAACACATGTTATAAACATATCAAGTTTATATACAGGAGTCTATATCCAAAAAGAAGCTACTAAGCTAATCCTACCCCGGACCCTACCTACTCGGGATCCGGGTCTACTACGACACCATCTGGGATGTTGATGTTTAAAGGATCAGCTACTTCTACTCCGGGCTCTTCAACCTTGGGCCCCAAGTTCGCTACAATATCATCCAAAATATCGGCATCCACGATGGGGTCGAATACCTCCTCATACTCAATATCGACGGCAAGTCCGTCAAAACCCTCCAAAGGACCCTCACGGATCCCATTTAGGCCCGTTGCGGAACCACGCTTTGAAGCAATGAGGTACCAAGTGAGGTAGGCCCTCATCGACCCAAATGGTGGTCACCACAAGCTCATGGGTCCAGGTGGTCCCGAGGATGGGGAGAAGGGTAGTCTCAGTCTCCGCTTCCCATGGCCACCCAAAACGAACGTGTCTTACCTCCATCTAAGGACCTGAAAAATCGTAAACCACGACAGGATGAGATAAATCTCAACGAGTCTATACTCTAAACCCCGATTAGGATGAGAATTCACCTAGAGGTAGCCTAAACATGCACCATATAGGACTTACCTCGCCTCAGCACCTCCCTACATATTAGTACATCTCATATATCATATATAAACACAGTAAGCATAATCAATAATCAGCACCTCCCTGCACATTAGTACATCTCATATATCATATATAAACATAGCAAGCGTAATCAATAATTGGAACACCTCATATCATTCATCAATTAATCACAAGGGTCTTGATTATAAGGCCAAATTGTTATGACATGTTCCATTCCGTGCCACACAATTTTGTCCCATAATCAAGCGCGGCTATCTCAATCATTCAAGCATGCTCCAATTATTTACGACCCAACAACCACGGCCAACTCATCAGTCGGCGGTCATCCGGCATAACCGGGTGTCGTCCCGCTCCTTTGAGCACGGCTACATCTACATTTAGACGGCATTCCATATAGGAGCATCGGCCCAACCTCCACTGTGACTAGCATTCGTTGTCAAGGGCATTTGAACTTAATCAGGCATCGTCCCGCGTGAACGCATCAGGACGGGTTCCGATAATGACCACACGCACATCCATACTCGGCCAATGACATCGTGCTTTGCACTCAAATGCCTCAATTTCAAATAATGGACTTGGTATATTTTCTTCATATTAAAAATTCCTAATAAAATAATTGTGCGTGGTCACAATTTAAATTGAACCAATAAACATGGTACTCTCTCAATTTTAAAATCCACGATTTTATATAGTACATAAAATATTTTCGTGTCAAAAACCAACACCTGGTATTTTTCTAATTAAATACCATAAAATCATATTTTTGCAATAATAATCAAAAAATCATCACCCAGCACTTAATTGTATAACTTAGCAATCAATTTCACAAACCAATTTAACCACGACGAACAGCGTAAAATTCCACTAACCGGCTATCCCGATATAATTTACGCTAATTATAATTAATTAAATAATTCTCGGGAAAATAAATTATTTTAATTTATTTAACTTAACCACAATTAAATAAACTAACCATGGTTAACTAACCATGATTAACTAACTAACCCTAGTTAAGTAAACTAACCTAGGGTAGTTAACCCTAACTAAACTAATCTAACCACCTAGTTCATCTAACTAACTAACCAACTAACTAGTTATACTAACTAAATTACACTAATCCTAATTAAGACTGAACTAATCTCCTAATCATTAATCAAGCCTAAACTAATCCAACTAAGTGCAATTAACTTCTTAGTCCAAGATTAGGGCGTTAACTCACCGGATTAGCAAGACAACGAGTCCACGGCGATGGCGTTGCGACGGTGGTGAAATCCCGAGCCTACAACGTCTCCAACAGAGGGCCGAAAGAGGCTGAAAAAGCCTTGCAAGCTCACGGTCAAGGAGCTGGCTTCGGTTCAGTGGAGGGCTGAATGGGCGATTGGCGGGGTTGGATAGGGGTAGGCAATGACTGGCGAGCGCGGGGACAACGGCTGACGGTCGAAGATGGGACGGTGGACAGGCGGCTTGGTAGCGGGACACTGGCACAAGCAACGCGGGGAGATGGTCGCGGCTAGCAAGCAATGAGGCGGACGGCCAAGGACCAACGGCTGGGCTCAATCGCTGCTGGCTGGCATGGGTTCAGGGCAACGGCTGGGGCAGTGCGAGGCTGGTGGCTAGTTGGCTCTATGTTGCAGCAAGGAAAAGGAATTGAAGAAGATGAAGTGAAGAAGAAAAAGTGCAGGGGGTTTCTGCTGGGGGGCTGCCGCACAAGAGGAAGAAGAAGCAAGGAGAAAGGAGAGAGAGAGAAGGGACAAGAGGCCATGCAAGTCCATGTGAGGGCCAATGGGATTCGAGGAGAAATATCAAGCCATTTGAGTGGTTTTGCCCCAAAGTCTTCTGCCCTCCAAGTCCAAGCTTCATCCAATGGGTGATTTTCCTTCCAAAACTTCACAAAACAATGCAATTTGGTGTCCAAAAATCCAGCTAGAGTTGCCCATGCGAATTTCCATCTATTTCTTCACAAATTAAGCCAATTTGGTGACCAAAAATGCCTCCAAGGCAGCCCATACGAATTTCTTCTTATTTTCCTTCAATTCCTCACCAAATCAATTCATTTAGGTGGCCAAAAATCACACCAACTTAGCCCATACGAATTTCCTTTAATTCTTTCCGCCGATTTTGATTTTTTCGCAAATTTCCGGGCTCAACGGAATTTCTTCAAAAGATGAGACAAAGTCCTAAAAATAAATCGTGACATGTTCGAACGTTCGATTCCCGAAACCGAGTTCAATTTCATGGTTAAATTCGACTAGACGCGATTTTAGCGCGACCTAACCTACCGGGTAGCTTTTAGGGATTTTATCGCGTTTGACCCGTGGTCGATAATTTCGATCCACATTTGTGTATCTCCGACTCGTCAGCGACTCTCGGTTGTCGTAAAAATTTCAAAGTTTCAATTACGGGTACCGAGTACAGAATCGACAGAAAATTAGGTTAGTGTCGTTCGACGCAAATTTTGCTATTAGGTGGAATCACTCACCATTTAAGTACGCCATTCCATCGAATCGACCTATTTTCAATCACTAATCGATTATAACGGTACCATATTGACCCTTGTCGATTATCACGATCGAGTAGTTGATTTCTAATCGAATTCTCAAGTCTGTCGCATTTATATCCTTTAACAACTTCACCCTATAGATCAATTAACTCATACATGATCAGCTCAAAGAAAAATGACCATAGGCGCGTCGATGAAATGCCAATTTCATAAAATCGGGACGGGGTCGAAATTCAAGATGTCATACCTAGAGACTATGGTTTTCTAGTGGTTAACAATGTTGAGAAGGGAAACCCTCAATTTCTTGAATGCTCGCCTCTAGTTCCTCCAATCACTTTGACAGATCGCCTACTTGATTACTGATGTCTTTGCTTGATCTGAGGGAGAGCACGACGGCATCCAACCCTTGCACTTCATTGGTTTCCTTTCCTCCTTCACATGATACGCGTTTAGGTTCCAGCAGTTTCGACACTCGAGACCAGCCTCTAGGCTTCGTGCTTGCACTTGTCAGAGCAAGGAAACCTAAGAGGGACCCGAATATGGAAACGCTGATCTCTCCAGCTTCAGTTAGTATGCTAAGGGTAGCTTCATTGTGAGAGACCTTCTTAGAGCCTTCCTTCTTCAAATTTCTCAAGTACTTGATGATTACTTTGTTAAACTTTTTTCTAGAGTTGATGTATGCTTCTACGTCAATGGGGAAGCTGGAATCTCTTCTTTTCCTTCTTCGCAAAGAAGACTTGAGCTCCTGGACACATTCCTTCATCTGTGAGAATGCTTCTCTCACTTTACCGCAAACATCTAACAGCATGAGAAAAATATCCAGCGACTCTTCGGCGGGACTTCTCAGGTGTGAAAGAACCTGTTGAGTGAGAGGCAACCAAAGCAAGTCATCGATGCAGTCATACAAGCTCTTGAGTTCTCCCAAACTTTGGGATGCTGATGAGGACGAGGACGCTGCTTCCGATGATCTGAGCCTTGACAAATGCTCCTCTACAGTTGTCGTGAGAGGGTGGCTCCTAGAAGGCAAGCTGATTGTGACGGCCCGAGCGGCGGTGCGAGGGGAGGAGGGATGGCGGTGCGTCCGCGCCTCGGTCCCCGGACGTGCGCAAGGAAGGGGTCCCTGTCCCACATCGCCTAGGGAGGGAGTCCTGGGCCAGTTTATAATGGCTTGGGCCCCTCTTAACCTGCATAATGCGTTTTAAAGCCATGAGGACTCAGTGTCCAAAGCGGACAATATTATACATTGGGGCCCGGGTCTTTACAAATGGTATCAGAGCCGACTCCCGACCGCGTGTGGGGCCACAGCGAGGGCGCTGTGCTCCCAAAGAGGGGAGGGTGTGACGGCCCAAGCGGCGGTGCGTGGGGAGGAGGGATGGCGGTGCGTCCGCGCCTCGGTCCCCGAACGTGCGCAAGGAAGGGGTCCCTGTCCCACATCGCCTAGGGAGGAAGTCCTGGGCCAGTTTATAATGGCTTGGGCCCTTCTTAACCTGCATAACGCATTTTAAAGCCGTGAGGACTCAGTATCCAAAGCAGATAATATTATACAATGGGGCCTGGGTCGTTACACTGATTGATCGGAAATGACCGCTAATTTTCGAGGCCTCAATAGATGAAGCCATCTTTGAGAGAAGTAGGCTTTTTAACTTCTCTGGATGTAATTTTTTCTTTGAGAGAGAGTTGTTAAAGGCAGGCCACCCACACCCATGTACATTTATACCGAGCAAGAAGCACTTTACAATCCCGTTCTTGGGGCCTCGCATTACCTGTCATGTCATGGATCTTCCAACAGCCTCCCAACAATGCCTCTGCTCGATTTCCAATCTAAACGAAACGAGAATCAACAATAGCGATCTAAGCATTAAAAAAACTCATACACGAGTATAGCGTGTCTTGAGGATTCTCAGACAGAGGGGCGACCGTGCTATTATGCATCATTATATGCTGAACTTGAGCTGTAGGCTCGATAAATATTCATCTGATGGTAGAGCTAGGAGACAGGTGGAATCTTTACATCGTGGAATCTATGCATTGCACTTGTTAGAGTTCATCCAAAAACCTCCTGTCAGCGTCTCCTTCGGGGTCTCGGTCTCCAGAAGAAAAAGAAAATTATATGCTTTCAATAATCACGCATACGTGCAGATTGCTTCCAGGACCTCAGACAGGAGGATGGCAATGGAAGATCATTCATACTTTAAAATTGAAGTTCAGCATGCGGATGGCGACAATTCATGTGATAATGGAGCTTGGGGACAAACGGAATCTATACAGCATCGCAGATTCTAACGAACTAATAGTCATCTCTTATCATCATCTCTATTCGGGTGGCGAACTGATTGTTGGTATAAAATATGGGTTTGAAAAATCAGACAGAGAAAAAAAAATAAAAAGAAACGAAAAGGTTGAAAAGTCCACACGAAGAGAAAAGAAAGGGGCACATTCAGCATAAGAGACCGAGAGCTCTCACGGGAGAGAAGAAAGATAAGAGAGAGAGAGAGAAGGGAAGAGGAAGAAGAAGGGGGAAAAGAAGAGGGGCTCGGACTTACTCGCCATGGGCACCTCGTCGAGGCGAATTTATTGCTTGTTGCAACGCACGTTAAGTATTCATGCCCCTCGTTCTTCCAATTGAATCAGATTTCAGAGTCAGGGCTTAAATTTGGAATTAATTGAAATTCGAGCCACAAAGTCCGATTTTTGAGATGTTATGCTTTGGATTTCATGTAAATTGTGGTTTATGGCGTTGTCAACTCCATGGGTTTCAACGGGAGCCATTTTGGTGCAACAGTTTGCTTGGAGTGAAAAATTTTGGGTTTTATGTTCAAGTGCCACATCACAAACGGATTGAATAATGGCTTTCGGTGGATAATTTGTTAGTGCGTGGGAGTCATTTTGTTAGCATTTAGGCATATTTAGCCATTTCATAGTTGAGGTAGTGTTTTCCATTGGTTTTAACATCGATTCTCATTTAATTGCTAGAATTACGAGATCGTTGGCCCATTTAGCTTTCCAATCTTGGTTTTGGGCATTTCAAGTGAGTAATGTTGTTATGCCCCGAACCCCGGGTACGCACACATCCCTCGGTGGTCGATTAAAAATGCGACATCCCAAGACCCGTTGCTGACCCTTTCTTTTTATCTTTCAATTAAGCACATGCGGAAGCGAATTGAATAAACCCCAGTCAACAACCAAACAATAGGGATAGTGAAAACACACAACAAAAGTTGCCGAAAGCAACTTATTTATTTAACCACTGTTGTCCCAAGTTTAATAATTTACAAGTTCTTACACTAGCAACTTCCATCGACCCTCTCAAAAACCTTTAGGGACTAGGGCAACCTAAACTTCACTAGCGACAAGGCCAGCTAAAAGGTGTCGCATCTCGCGCCCACCACATCCGCACTCAGCAGATCTCCACGCTACGGCCCTAAAAAATGTTAGCCCACTACGAGGTGAGATAAAATCTCAGCAAGTCAAAACCCTAAATCCTAATTAGGATGCAGATTTGCCTCGAAGGCGGTCCTAAACACGCACCATACAAAACTCACCTCGTCTCGGCACGTCCCTACACATTAGTGCGTCACATATGCATTCATAGATACAACAAGCATAATTGATAACCGAAACACATGTTCTCACTCTTCAAACATTCACATGGATCCTGATTATAAGACAAAACCGTTATGACACGTCCATATCGTGCCACACAATTTTGTCCCATAATCAGGCGCAACTATCACAACCATTCAGGCATGTTCCGATTATTACGACCCATCGGCCACGACCAACTCAACAGTCGACGGTCATCCGACATAACTGGGCATTGTCCCGCCCACCGGGCACGGCAACGTCTAGAACCCCCGCCTAGACGGCATTCCATAAAGGAGTATCGGTCCAGCCTCAACCGTGACTCGGCTTCCGAACCCCCACCAGGCATCCGATAAAAATCGGGTACAGTCCCCAAACTCTCGTTGGGTGACGGGTTCTACATAGTGACCGTGCATATACATCATCTATCAAACACATTTCTTATCTTCTCTCAATTAGCCTAAAACACCAAAATTCCTTTTAAAAATCAACTTAACAATTCCCCCTTTTTTTTTGTTCAAAGCTTTCCAAAATAAATTCATACACGGTCACGTACTCAAAATTAATCCGTCAAACTTTGCACACTTCTACTATAAAATATCATTGTTTTATTGAGCACATAAAATTCGGCATCCAAACCCGACACCTTATTTATTTTCTATTTTCTTTCCCAACCACCCATTTTTGGAACTAAACTTGGGTAATCCCCCTTTTTTTTTCTTTAAAAATTTTGGAAAGAAATCCATAGGTGCTCACTTACTCAAAATTAATCCATCAAATTTTGCATGCACCTAGTTTAAAATCTCATCGTTTTGTTGAGTAAATAAGTTTTGGTGTCCAAACCCGACACCTCATTGTTTTTCTATTTAAAAGCTTATAAAGCCATCTTTTGACATAAAAATCGGAACCAACATAGAGCAACTAATATCATAATATCATGCATAAGTTCTAAGCATGCCAAAAATCAACCACATCACACAATATACATTTTTCAGCAAACAAGACACCAAGAACAACCACAACCGGCCCTAACCGGCAGAAACCAAGTCCACTCGCGCGTCTCCAAGTTTAATTCCAGAAACATAACCACACACGTTTAGAAAATTCTTAAATTTTAATATGTTATAAATGACACTTAAACAAACACTTTTTTATGAATAGACCTTAACCCAGATCTTTCTAGAATGAGAGCAGTAAATCGTTCAAACCATTACCAAAACTGTGTCCGTGTCCAGAAATTCTGTTTTCCAAAATCAGTTTGATTCGAGATCCAAAAATTATCAGTTTGCTCTAAAATTTGACTATGTTAAACTAAAAGATGTGATGAAAAACTTTTGTGAATGAACTCTTTCGAAATCGAACCCTAAGAGTTGATAAAAATCCATTAAACACCAAAAGGTCACTGGTTCCAGCACAAACCAAGATTCTGTTTTGCATGTAACGAAGCTGAAATCTTGTTTTGTTAAATCCATAAAATCTTGAGTAAAATATATGTCATAGATGAAGATGTTTAGAACATTTTTTAAGTAGGAAGCAACCTCAAAATCATCGCACATTTTAACCCACGAAAATGACAAACGGCAAGTGTCCAGTAAACCGATCTGAAGATTAAGCTAATCCATCTTAACATTAATCTAACCAGGATAATTAACACTAATCTAACCAAGATAAATCCTCTAAGAGCAATTAACAACCTAATCAAGGATTAGGAAGTTAACTCACCAAAATTCGACAACGGCGAGCTCATGGCGACGGCAACGCGACGGTGGTGAGAACCTGAGATTACCGCATCTCCAATGGAGCTCAACGGTGGCTGCTACAACCAGGTGAAGCTCACAGCTTGGAGCTGGTCGAGCAGCGAAGAAGGCGTGAGGAGGGTGGAGTTTCGGTGGATGGTGGGCTGGTGGGACGTGGTGATATGGAGTTGGCTGAGTGGCGTGAGGGCTGGATGTGGGTGGTGGTGTTGACGTTGGGGGGTTTTTTAGGCAGGTGGTGAAGTGACGTTGGCGGTGGAAGATGGTGACGCTGGACGTCTAGTCGGCTGGAGTTGTTGTGGTGGGAAGCTACAGGTGGCGTGATGGTGTCGCTGGGGTGGTCAAGCGGTGAAGAGCTCGTGAGGGACAGATGAAAGGAAGAACAGGGGGGGAAAGGGGAGCTGTTCAGTTGGTGGAGAAAGTGGGCAGGAGAAGAAGTTGAAGTGCAGAGGATAATGAGGAATAAACGTAAGGGAAAATGAAGATGGGAAGAAAGAGGAGTTTGTCGGCTGAGGGGGGGGAGAACTCACGCATGAAGAAATAGAGAGGGAAGGAGAGAGAGAGGGAATGGAAGTCAAGGAGTGGCCAATCAAAAACCTTAACAAATATCTAAACACTCATTGCAAAACCCCTAAAGTCTTCATGTCCAATAGTCAAGTGCTCCTCCAATCCTAATTTAGCTTCAAATTCCTCCAAATAAACCATTTTGGAGGTAGAAAAATCCCAAATCTTCAGCCATCCGAATTTCCTTAATTTATTTTGTCAGAAAACCGATTTTTCCGCAAAATTCCGGACTCGACAAAATTTCTCCAAAAGATGAGAGGACGTCCTATAAATAAATCATGACACACTTGAACGTCCAAATCCCAAAACCAAATTCAATTTTGTGGTTAAAATTGACCGAACGCAATTTTAGTACAACCTAATCTATCATATAGCTTTTAGGGATTTTAGCGCGTTTGACCCATAGTTGATAATTTTCGATTCACGTTTGTACATCTCCGAATCATAGATGACTCTCGGTTGTCATATAATCACGAGATTTCAATTACGTGTTCCGAATATAATATTGATAGAAAATCGGGTTATTGCCGTACGATGCGAATTTCGCAATCGTGCAGAACCACCCGCAATTCGACTACGTAATTTCATCGAATCGACTTATATTCTATCTCAATTCGATTTCTGATCGAGTTCTCTAGTCTGTCACGTTTATATCCCTTAACGGCCTCACCTAATAGATTAGTTAACTCATGAGTGATCAGTTCCAAGTAAAATACCCATAAGCGCGTCGACGAAACAACCATTTCATATATTTGAGACGGGGTCGAATTTTAGGATGTCACAACTCTTCCCTTCTTATAAAAATTTCGTCCTCGAAATTTAAACCATTACAATCATTCCTCAAAAAGGTGGGGATATTGACGTCTCATCGATTCTTCACTTTCTCACGTGGCTCCCTCCATTTCGTGGTGTTGCCAGACCACTTTAACCAAGGGGATCGTCTTGTTGCGTAGCACTTGCTCTTTTACGATCCACTATCCAAACCAGTCTCTCCACATATGACACTCTCTCGTCCACGTCTATTTCCTCGAAATTTAGCACATAGGTTGGGTCAGGTTCATACTTCCTCATCGATACATGAAAGACGTCATGCACCTGAGCAAGTCTCGGCGGCAATGCAAGACGATATGCCAAAGTCCCAATTCACCCAAAATTTCAAAGGGACCAACATACCTCGGACTTAACTTTCCCTTCTTGCCAAAGCATGAAGTACCCCTCATTGGTGACACTTTAAGGAATACGTATTCACCAACTTGGAATTCCAATGGTCTACGCCGCTTATCTACATAACTTTTCTGACAACTCTGAGCAATCTTCAGTCTTGCTCGAATGACTTTGACGGTGTCAACTGACTGCTGAACCAATTCAAGACCTGTAATCTTACGTTCTCCAACTTCATCCCAACAAACAGGAATTCTACAGGCTCTGCTATATAACACTTCAATGGTGCCATCTTAATACTCTGCTGATAACTGTGGTTGTGGGCAAACTCAACCAGAGGAAGCTGTTCCTCCTAGCTTCCTTTGAAGTCCAATACGCAAGCTCATAGCATATCCTTGAGGGTTTGAATCGTCCACTCAGATTGGCCATCCGTCTGCGGATGATAGGCCGTCCTTCACTGCAACTTCGTTCCTAAGGTAGTTTGTAAACTTTTCCAAAAAGCGAACGTAAACTTTGGGTCTCGATCTAACGTGATCGTCACTAGACGCCATGAAGACGAACTATATGTCGCACGTACAATTCAACATATCTGTCCAATGCAAGGTCATTTCGTACGGCGATGTCCTCCATTACTGGCTCCTCAATTGACGTATCACTACGGTTGCCAAATAACCTTGGCAACTCATATGCAAGGACACATTGCCCTTTATGCTTCTAATTCTGGCAGTGATAAGGGTAAGAAGTTGAAAAATTATACTCATAAGGGCAATTCTGAAGCTGGTCGTCCTTCCAACAATAAAGGAAATTCTGAAGGTGCTGGTCCTTCTAACAGTTTGGGTCCTAAGAAAGCATTCTTCAAAAAGGATGGTGTTTTTTACTACTTTTACAAGGAGAGAGAACACATAAAGAAATGCTACAATAAGTATAAGGCTTGGTTGTCCAAAAGAACCAAGAGTGAGCCTAAAGGGGTTCATAAACTAAAGGACGCCAAATCAAGATGAATCAAAGCTCACTATGGGAAACGACATTGAAGTTGATGTCGAGTTCGTGGGAGATGATATTTTGATTTTAGATTCTGGTTTTAGGATGATGTTGAGAAACACCTTTTACGTACCTTCTTTTAGGCAGAATTTAGTTTTTGTGTCTTGTTTGGACATGTGTAGATACTCTTTTGAAATAAAGAGCAATACTATTTCCATGTTTTATGATTCAAATAAGATTGGGTGTTGCATTTTATCCAATGGATTGTATTGATTGAGTTTATCTCCCAACAACATGTACGTTGCTTATTTAGTTGAAAAAATTGTTTCCAAAAGGCCTTTATCTAAGGAATAGTCTTATGCATTGTGGCATAAACGTCTTGGTCACATCTCTAAAGAAAGAGTAGAAAGGTTTATAAAGGCTGACATCTTGCCTATTCTTAAAAGTGATCTAGAGACTTGCGTAGACTGTTGTAGAGGTAAGATGATTAAGATAAAGAAGAAATCTGTTGTACGAAGTTCTGACTTGTTGGAAGTTATTCACACTGATATTAGTGGACCGTACACGGCTACTTTTTGCAGAAATTTTTATTTCATCACATTTATTGACGAATTTTCCCTATATGAATACTTATACTTGATTAAAGAAAAGTCTGAGTCTATTGACAAATTCAAGATTTTTTGGACTGAAGTGGAGAAACAATTGGGAAAAGTTATAAAGATTATCAGATCTGATTGTGGTGATGAGTATTTTGGTAGGCACAGTGATGTTGGACAACTTAAAGGGCCGTTTGCTAAATACTTAGAGGATTCTAGGATAATAGGTCAATTTACTATACCCGGAAGTCCTGAACAAAATGGTGTAGCTGAAAGGCGCAATCGCACTCTTATGGACATGATGAGAAGTATGATTAGTATGACCAATTTACTTGATTTTATGTGGGGTGAAGGTTTGAAAACAGCTCTTTATGTTTTAAATCATGCTCCTACTAAATTGATTCCATTGACTCATTTTGAGTTGTGAACTGGACGTTAACCTAGCTTGAATCATCTTAAAGTTTGGGGATGTCCGACAGAAGTGAAGTTATATAATCCAACATTGAGTAAGTTCGACTCTAAAACTACTCGGTGTTACTTCATATCTTACCCAAATCATTCAAAGGGGTATCGGTTTTATAACCCTAATAGAGGTACAAGAATTGTGGAATCTCAAACTGCAAAATTTTTGGAATTTGATGTAGCTGAAAAGGGTGGTTGCTCACAAACTATTGAAGATGATAGTATCGTTGGGATTACTAGATCCCTGTCTTATCATGTGCATACGATTATGGAGCCTCCTGCACCTCAAACTAAGCCTGTTGTGACTCAAGATCCTATTGTTGAGACAGTTCCTAATGAAATTCTTCAAGCCTCTCAGATTCAAAATGAGGTTGAAGTAGCTCCACTCAGAAGATCAACTAGGGAAAGATGTTCAGCTATATCACCTGACTATATAGTCTATCTAGGGGAGCATGATTATGATATTGGCTGTGTTGTTGATCCGATGACTTATACGGATGCCATCTCATATCCTCAATCAGATTTGTGGTTAGATGCGATGAAAGATGAAATGCAATCTATGAGACACAATGGTGTTTGGGAACTTGTTGAATTGCTTGAAGGTTATAAACCTTTTGGCTGCAAATGATTATATAAGACTAAAAGGGATTCCAAAGGGAAATTTGAAAAGTTTATTGGTAGCTCATTTTGATATGGAGTTATATCATATGGATGTTAAAACTGTTTTTCTAAATGGAGACCTTAATGACCTTTGTTTGTGGCCTTAAACAAGCTTCTAGACAATGTTTTAATATTTCATTCTTGATTTATTAAGAATAGAGTAGATTAGTGTATATACATTTAGTAGGTCCATATGGGAAGTAGTGACGTTGGTTTATTGCATGAGACAAAGCGAATGTTCATTTTTGACATGAAAGACCTTTGTCTCTTGGCATTGAGGTCCATATATTAATCACATTTTAGAAAGATTCAATATGTAGCATTGCAAACCAGGAAATGCTTATGTTATTAAGAGTGATAAATTAAGTCTTTCACAATGCCCTAATTCAAATTTTGAGAAAGCTCAAATGAAGAATGTACCTTATGCTAGTGTGCTTGGAAGTATCATATATGCTCAAGTTTGCACTAGACTAGATATTGCCTTTACGATATAGCTTCTAGGTAGATATCAATCAAATCTAGGACATGATCACTGGGTTGCTACCAAAAAGGTTTTAAGGTACTTAAAGATGACAAGAGATTATATGTTGATTTATAGACATGTTCCGGACTTGCAACTAGTAGGGTATTCAGATATAGATTTTGTTGGCTGTCAAGATGATAAGAAGTCAATGATAGGATACATATTTATGTTTGCAGGAGATGCAATATCGTTGAAGAGCGAGAAACAGAAATATATATCTTCTTTTACCATGCAAGCAGAGTTCGTAGCATGTTTTTCAGCTACTACTTAAGCTATTTGGCTCCGGAACATCATTAGGGAGTTAACAGTTTTTGATTTTGAGAATAGGCCCATACAAATATATTGTGACAATGACTCTGCATGTTGTTTATTAATAACAACAGAAGTCTCAAGGG
Organism: Eucalyptus microcorys; assembly: GCA_014182515.1. Taxonomy (NCBI): domain Eukaryota; kingdom Viridiplantae; phylum Streptophyta; class Magnoliopsida; order Myrtales; family Myrtaceae; genus Eucalyptus; species Eucalyptus microcorys. Next base: position 15,358,339 of record CM024567.1, read on the forward strand.
GCCTAAACACATGGAGGTCAAGTTTTTGACCATTAAGGAATCAGTGCAGAATGGTGACGTTGCAGTAGATCATATTCCTACAGATGATATGGTTGTAGATCTACTAACTAAAAGCCTATGCCCGTGTGTATTTTATCGACATGTTATTAACATGGGCTTAGGAGCATCTTGGGATACTATTATTTAGTAGGAGCCGTGTTTTATTTTTCCTCGAATAAAGTTTACATCTGTATTTGTTACAATTTAGAACATTTTAATATATATATATATAAACTTTTACATTCGATAAAGTGTTCTTTGAATGGATTGTTATTATGTTGTATATATATTGATAAAAGTCTCAATGTATTGTATAAACCTTGAGTGAAGGTTGGGGGCATTCAATTATTAGCATTATGCATATGTCTTGTTATACATAAAGAAAGGTTAACCGTAAGGACAAGGCATATGTGGGTTCATTAGAACCATAAAGACATTCTCTAGTGACACGAGCTTTTTGTGACACTTAAGATAAGATAATGGTAACTAACAAATGAGATCTCTCTATGAGAGATGTTATCCATTTGCCACACTACCATATTGAATCCATATCTATAAAGTTGAAAGCACTCGTAACCATGGAATGCTTTGTGTGTATACATGCAGTTACTATCATGATTCGGTGTTTGAGACTTTATGGGATAGGATTGACTATTAAGAATTATCTTTAAACCAATGTGCGCACATACAATACAATTTCAATTAATATAGCCCAAGTGAGAGAATGTAAAAGTTTTCCTGATGTTGGCTACATTAATTGATATTGTAATTTACCATTTTTACGGGATTGGTCTAAGGTGAGATAGAAGATTTCTTAATTAGTCTAATATGAGGCTGGCTAGTGTGGGCCAAGTTGAGCTTGGCCCGTAATGAGAATGCCTGGTTGAAAACTCTATAAATAGTGCTCAAGTCTCTTCTCTAACCCTAATTCTCACAAATATCCTCACATAAGGAGCATTAACCTAGCACTAAAAAGTGAGGAGACCATTTCATTAAGCTAGTGATACAGAAAGCAATAGAGGATAAGGATTTGCACGTGGATCGTCGTTTTTTTCCGCTTCCGCTTCAAGGACGATGGATTCCAAAATAGGTGCGTTAATCTTTTTACCCATTCATCGATGCTCTTGTTCTGATTATGGAGATCATGGGATCGCGCGATTTGCGTCCTACATTTCAACCATGATAGCCCTCTTGAAGGTCCATCCACCAAAAGATGGCATCACTTCATCTTTTTGGCTCCACCTTTACAAGTATGCTAAATCATGGCCACGAACCTTTTCCAAAAGTTCATACCCCTCGCGATGGATTCCTTTATTATGTATGAGTTGTTTTAGACAACCAATATGACATTTATGAGTCATCACTAGCCTAATTTTTGGGGGCCGACTAGAATGTCCAATCGAGGGTTAAGAGCAATCCCTCGATACTTACACAACTAGAGATCTAAGATTCAGGAACTTGGGTTATGCTAATATTGCTATTAGCGCCATTTTGGTACCTAATGGTCAATGTGTTAATTAACGTGATCATGCGTCTCTTTTTACATTTTCGTGCAAGTTTAAGAAAGAAGTGATCGTGCGTGGATGATTAGTTCATGCCATTCTACTCTAAACTAACAAGAACAAAAATGAAATAAACAATTTATTGAAAGACAGTGCATGAAAGTAAACAATCAAGGTAGTTAAAAAGGGCAAGAGTAAACCTAAATAGGTATCCCTAAGAGTGATAGGAAGAAAGAACCGCAACTCACCTGGTGTTCATACGATGCCAAAAACAACCTGAGACATATGTCGGGGAGCAAATAATACAAATGAGAGGTCTGATTAGACATCAACCATTTGTCATCTTTATGTCTTCGGGATCATCATCTCTATGTGTCGATCCTAATTCTAGTCCAATGCTAAAACTAAACTGAAAATTAAAAAAAAAAAAAACATTTTATGCACAGAACGCAAACAACAAAGAAACATCCAAAGTATTGAAAGAGAACACCAATCAATCATGAATGGCCTCAAGGTCGGCCTTTGGATTATGCGTGCAATGGCCTAACTATGACACTTACTCAATTCATTTTAATGTGACTTATGCATGGTGACCAACACTAAGAGTCCCTAATGCGAGTTCTAATTATTATCCCAAATTAACTCACGTGATCATGCATCGCACCTAAATTAGACATCTTAAAATCATATGTGAAGCAAATAAGAAACACATTCACGCAGGCCATTCAACCTTATTTCTTAATCAATTAATCAGTTGAGTGAGCCAACAATGAATCACTTATTCAATCATCATACGCCAAATACATCATGTGCATTTCATGGCAAGAATAAGTACATCCAGGACGTAATGATTCACGTGATACCCAAAATATTTTTTGAGCAAAACATTGATTCAAGAAAGCTTGATAAAGAGGGGACATAACTTCATCAAGGCTATGGAATACATTTAGCCATCAAAGCTAGCTCGGGTGCATCGATGGCACAATTGATCAAGCATCATAGACATTCTAAATATGATCCAAACTTTAACTAAATCCATGTCATTACAATTTTTAGAAGGACGGGTCAAATAGGGACATGATTTTATGAAGTCTAGAATCATAACTAGTCACTAAGGTGAGTTCAGGTGCATTGAGGGCATAACTAATTAAGCGTCACGAATGTCCAAAACATGACCCAAACTTTGACAAAATCTATGTCAAGTTGATGTTAAAGATGTATTAAACCATTTTGATGAAGAAATATTTTTCACATGGGTATCACGTGAGTGAAAACTAAATTCAAATCATGTGAGAAACGCAAAATTCCAGCATACTCTGCAACTTTGAGGGGTTTGGTAAACCAAATCACCTTTTTTTTTTTCAAAATTTTTTGATAAGCAAGGTCTTGATGGATAGAGCAAATCACATGAGATACCAAGGTCTAATTCAGCTCATATGATTTTTTAAAAATCCTAGAACTGAAACATGTCAATCAACCAACACAAATACCACAGAAACAGAGCATTAATCACAAGTCTAAACGAAGCAAGATTCATTGCTATTCAGCCCTAATATTTTTATAACAAGTAAAGCAACATGTGACAAGCAAATTTCATGAGGAAGATCTCAAAATTCCTAACATATGATTTTATAAAAATCATAGGATAGAGATATGTCAATCCGAAGCAAAACAGGGCAACAGGGAGCAAATTTCTAGACCTACTTGACCCTATTTTATGATGCTAATTAATTCTCAAATCTTAACATGTTATATTCCTAAGATTTATGAACAAATTTTATTAAGGACTCAACTTCAAAATAAGCACACAGAAAATTCCACAAAACTGGCAACAGATGAACTCATAGAAACGTGTCAACATTCCAAGTCAAAGCAAATTCCAAGCTTAGGTTTGAAAAAATTGAAAACAGGGTAAATGGTGGGTAAAATAAACAAACTATATATCATTAGAAAGCTTAAGGTGTCCTTTGCAAGTTCCTAACAGATGACAAGTCCAATTAAGATCTTTTTCTAGCTCAAGTGAAGTCATTCACATAAGTGGTCAGGTCAGATCAAAACAAGCATAACATGACATGTAAGCTTCAGGCCATTGTCCTACCTTAATGATGAGTGAATTTTATGGCATTTTAGTATGTCGTAGGGCTAGATAATGGGGACAAGTATGATGAAAACATCTAGTCCTAGATCAAAACACAAAACGCCATATTCATGAACCTAAGTAGGTCAACCAACCTATTCATGACAGTACATGATCAAAATCACAGAACAGATACACTGATTTTGATAAGGGTTACTCAAATGATACATATATCATTTCAAAGCTTGAGACGTCCTCTACAAATGTCTGGAACATATCGAAGGCAATTGTGTTAGGGAAATCCCTTATGATGTTTTGAATATGACAAAATAAATCAAAGGGTACTAACGTGTTTAATTGTTGAGTAATAGACTATGCAGATGATAGAACGTGTAAAGGATATTATCAAAGTCTATACTTGGAAGAACTAGAAAACTGAACGTAACATATGTCCAAAGTTCATTCTGAAGATTTTCAGACTTCTGTGTCAAAGTCTGAAGACTGTCAGACTTTAGTGTCAAAGTCTGTTCTACATCAGAAGTCTGCCCACTTTGACAAATTCAAGACTGAACGTGAATGAAGAACCAGAAGACGGACTCTATGCTGAAGCTGAACTTATTCAGACTGTGTCCAGACCTTAAAGCTAAATCTGTTCAGAAGCAGAATATGCTCAGACTCAAATTGTAAAGTATATTGCTCTCAGACTTTATATCTAGAACGAGACAGATCGTAACACAAGCCCTATGTGGCACCCCCGAACGGCCCCCGATCCGTTAGGGTCGCCACAGTGCGCTTACCTTTCACTTGTCCTGATAATATATCACTCTGATACCATAGAATTATAATAGGTCCATAAATCCTGGGGGTTTACATCTTTTAGATCGGTCCCTACGCAATTTATAAATATATAGCGGAAGCAAAATCAGCATCTCCCTATCCCAAAATTAGAAACGATGCACACCTACTAGACAGGTTAGACAACATCGGTCGATACATCCAAATTTGCCGTGGCTTTCTATACCCGGCTTCATACCAAAAGATAATCCAACTTCCCTTTTTCTTTTCTTTCCATATAGTCATATACAAAAGTCTATCAGTCAGTGTCGGCGATCCAAAAATGCTTCATCTACTAACCGTCACTCTCGGTCACACCCAGCCCGGTCCGTCAGCTGGCGACGGCGGTAACATCCCCAGCATGATACCATCACGACGAACGTGCACTGACAGAAACTCCTAAATCATCGGGCCATCAAGTAAACCAATGTCATACATGACTAGAACCCGCACTCAAATAAAAACCAACCCTCGTAACTCAAGATGAGGGTGCTCCAAACACTCGCACTCAACGTCAACGGGGACACCGTAAAATGTACAAGAAGTGATTGGTAGCAGAGACATAGTTTCTAATCCGAAATGTTAGTCCTCAAACAGGGTGAGTACAACCACTCAGCAATAAAAGATTCATTAAGCTGTATCGTGCAATACCATCAATATCTAGATTCATGCAAGATAGATGAAAACAGGTAATCAAAGGATAAGTATGCATCAAAATCATGAAATTCTTTAATGCAATGGCAAGTACAATCTTGAAACCCTCAAGATGCATCATGTTCAGTTACACAAGTCCCGATCATAGGCCAAACTGTAATGACACATCCCATTCCATACCATACAATTTAGTCATATAACCAGACCACACTCACACTTAATATAATCACAAGTTTTAATCATTCAAAAGGTTTCACCCCCCAGAGGACCAATATTTGCATCCTTCTGGGATTCCGCACCCAACCCTGGCGTCGCGGAAGCCTCCGGCATTCAGCCACTTAGGGCCACCAAGCATCCGGAGCGTATCACACCTCCAAGCATCTCGCACCCCACCTGGCATCACGAGGAACCCTCCGAGGCTCACCATGAGAATGGTTACCCCGGCCCTCCAGATTTATGTACCGACTAGCATACAACCAAGCATCCTAAAGCTCCCAGGGAAAGACCTCCGGCATTCAGCCACTTAGGCCACCGGGCATCCACAAGGCATCATCTCATTCAATCCTTTGGGCATCCCGACTCCTGGGGCATCGTTGACCCGAGGGTCCAACGGCAACAATTAACATCTTAATTCTCAAAAACACTTTTCAATGCAATGACAAGATGTCCCGTGAATCTTCATCAAATCTCAATGTAGCATGATATGCTGAATGCCAATATAATCATGCCAAAGAACAACCTAAGATGCATTCACCTTTGGGACAATTTGAGTAAATTCGGAACAAAACAGCTCAAACCTCACAATGCACAGTTTTAGTAACAATTTCGGAATAACCCCTAAATGAACTCAGAAAATTCTGAAATTTTGATATGTTATAAACAAGACCTAAAGGAAAAGGTTTCATGCAGAACACTAAGTCAGATTCGTTGTTTATAAAGAGTAATAGTTTGCTGTTTCCTTCAAAATTCTACAGTAACTTTCAGATTCAGTACCTACAGAAGAAAATTCGTTTCACCAACTAAATCTTGTCTGCTTGTTCCCAAATTTTTTATATGTTATTCCTAATGATGTTTCCTACAACTTTCATTAAGGGTTTGAAGTCCAATTCTATCTATAAAATTACAGAAAATTCACGGAATCATCACAAGTCAAGCTGTTCTCTACAAAGCAGTATACTGATTTCAATAGATTCACTTCTATCTTCATGTTTTTACATTCATATGGCTATATCTAGATGTCTAACTCAATCTAGTACTCATCAAGTTCAATCCAACACAGCACAGCAACAATACATTTAATCCTCCACAGAACAGCACTCAATCTTCATCTCAATCATCCAAAAACCCAACATGTAGTTTCCATTTCAGCATTTTCTCAAATCTACCAGCACTTCACCAGATAATCACAGCATGCTTAACATAGATTAATGAACTTCTACTTGCCTCACTCCTAAGCTTGATCAGCAAACAAAAACGGAAACTTGGGACTTCGAACGCAGCTCAATCGGTGGCGAAGATGGGCAGCGTCGACGGCGGCAGCTTGAGCACGGTAGAGGGCGGTCTCTTCTTCCTCTTCGCCATTCACCCGCTTCGCTGCTCACTCACGAACTCTCTCACTCAATCTCTCTCTCTATCACTTGCTCACCCGCTCACTCTCGGTTTCTCTCTCCCAACTTGCTTGATTCACTCTCTCTCTCTACTTGCTCGAACACACGAGCAATTTGCCCACTAAAATGGTTAATTAAATTAATTGCTGCATGCAGGTTATTTGGTGGATGATCGGTCGAGAGACAGCTGAGGTGTGCGTGTCTTCAGCTGGGATTGTCTTGGCCTTCATTGGCAGCACACACCGAAGCAACGTGGCTGTTGCTGGCCACACCTCAGTCAACTTCCATCTCCATGGTTGACTAATTATGTCGACTAAATGGGAGAAGGATTTGGGCGGTAATAGGCGGGGACGATTCCTCCTCTTCACGCGGCATGCATGTTCCTCATGCATAGCCGAATTTCATCCCTTTGGCACTCTAAAAATTAATTGACCAATGTCCAAATTCCTCTCTTATTCCATATATACTTAATTGGTATAGCTGTGTATTGTTGTTTAAAGAAATATGTACATGAAAGGTTCGGTCCAAGAGATAAAATAACGTGGCCGTTGGTGCAATTGTCCATATGGCCATTCAAAGATGAATTTCTTTTTCTCCGAAATTAAATGTTTAGGGACGTTGAGTGGCGATGAGACTAGGCCAAATGTGGTACCAACGATACTCCCGTCGATAACTCACGGCCGTCGCATACCTGAGGGTCGTCAAAATTTCCGGATGCCACACCCTAAATGTATAACAGCTAGTGATCTAGTTTGGATTCTACATCAAGGTTGATTTGATTGACTCAATCTAATTAATTGACAATTAAATCTTGAAGACAAGAACTTTCTATACGAAGAAGCTCTACTTATGGAAACCAAGATTCTGTTTGTATGGGCAATCAAAATCAATTTGGGATTCTACTTCATCACTCAACGGCTACCAAATCTTCTAGATACAAATCTATCCAATGGGTAGATTGGAAGACGATCCTCAAGATACTATCCAACGGCTAATTTGGAAGTGAATGAGTATTTAAGGAAATGAAGGACCGATGAGCAAGTAAGAGACGAAGCGTAGAATTTATAATTCCAAAGTTTGAACAACCTTCGATCATACACTTGTCTCTTGTGAGCTTAAACGTTTATGATCATGAGAGAAATACTAAAAGAGTGACTTAGTGAGATAGTGTGATCTACTACTAAGTGTTTGCACTCAAAGTTGTAATCTCTTATTGATTGCATAGTGGAATCCAGCCAAGAAGGCTGTTAACGTGGGAGAGTAGACGTAGGCTTGATCTAAGCTGAACCACTATAAACCTTGTGTTCTTATTCTCTTTCCCTGAACTCCTTTATTTTATTCGTAGTTCTATTTAACTGCTAAAGTCTGAACTCGCTCAAAGTCTGTTGTTCTTCAGACTCAGTTTCAAAAGTCTGTCGTTATTCAGACTCAGGTTAAAAGTAAAGGTTTTCACTGCATTTTGCAGAATCTGTTTTTACACCTATTCACCCCCTCTATGTGTTAATACTAGCACTTTCAATTGGTATCAGAGCCAAATGCTCGGTTTATAAAAGTGTTTTTACTTTTGAGCTAAAGATCTTCTATGGCTAGTATCTTGGCACCAGGACTTATGGAAAGGCAAAGCAACACCAGGCCACCATATTTTGATGGAAAGGAATACAACGTGTGGAAGAACAAAATGAAAACATTCATAAGATCCAGAGATCCCTTGCAATGGGATGTTGTGGAAAAATGAATCAATCACATTGCTGCATCTACATCAAATAAGAATGGCAAAGACAAAGAAACCAAACCCCCTGCTCCTATGTCTCGGACAGAGATGTCCATAAGAGAAGCCATTGATGCAAAAGCTATTTATTCTTTATATTGTGTTTTGTCTCCTATTGAATATAACAGAATTTCTTCATGCGAAACAGCAAAAGAAGTTTAAGATAGACTTCATGTTACATATGAAGGGACTGATTGTGTAAAAGAGACGAAAGTAAACTTCCTGCTCGGAAAATATGAATCCTTTAAGATGAAGCCAGGAGAGTCGATTAGAGATATGTTCAATCATTTTATAGAAATTGTAAATGGTTTGGCGTATCAAGGTCATCCAATTTCTTCCCCGAAGAAGGTCAACAAACTCTTGTGAGGTCTCTCAAAAGATTGGAACCATGTCAAGACCTCAATCCGAGAGACTCAGAGGATTATGCCACTCTCCGTTAGTGAATTGATTGGCACTCTTCAATCCTATGAAGTGGAACAACTAAACGACGAAGATCCCGAAGGTAAGAAGTCCATCGCTTTAAAAACTAACGCTGATTCTGATGATACAAACTCAGAAAATGACATGGACGACAAAAAACTTGCTTTTATGATCAAGAAATTCAAAAAGCTGAGTAGAAAAGGGAGGAAATTCAGTGAAAGAAAACAATACAAGCAGAATGCCAAAGAAGAACAATGAAAGAATATGATGAGCAAGAAAATATATGCTTGATGGCACATTCAGAATCTGAGTCTGACTCAGACATAGACTCAGAATCAGAGTCTGACTCAAACACAGACTCAGAATCTGATAAGGAAATCGAGGTAAGTCATTCAGCAATTCCTATCAAAGTTCTTAAGTATATAAATGAGCTTTGCTTAAATCTCAAATCTTCTCTTCAAAGGATCTCCAAACTTAAAAAGGAGAATTCTTAGCTTAGGCAACAGGATCTTTCTCGAAAAGAAAAGTTTGAAATTTTGCAAAAAGATATTCTACAAACAAAAGAAAGTCGAGATTTACTTGTCAAAGAAAATGATTCTTAAAAAAAAGGAATTTTCAAATATTCCGACAAAATTTTCAAATGGTTCAAAAACATTAGAGCATATCCTTTCCATATAGGTACCTTACTATAATAAGTCAGGACTTGGTTTTAATAAGGAAAGTGATTCTCTAATAGATTTTCCTAAAGTCAAGGAGAGACTTAGAAAAATACCTCCAAAAGCATTTTACAAAAATCATTTTCAAAAAGTGTTTATAAAACCTATTGGTCGAAATGCTTTCAAGTGTTTAAATTGTGGAGACTTGGAACACTTTGAAAAAGAATATCCTAAAGTCTGGAGATCTGTTAAGAAAGATTGGGTAAAAGCAACATACTCTACTAACTCTCATGGACCCAAGAAAAAATGGGTATCAAAGAAAATATGAGTTATTTTTTGCAAGAAATAAAGGAAGAAAAGAAGAAGAGTTTTTTTACCAAAAAAAAAAAAAAAAAAAGAGTTTGGTAAGGAATGTATATTTTTTTTATTCTCAATTTGGTTTGAGTACACAATTTAAAATTTCTCATTTTACTTGATATATCCTCGGTTGATTTAGATTTCATAATGATCATATTTTGTTTTATTGAAGAAAGAATTGTGTGATTTATTTTTGTGATTCGTGAATTGAGATTTGATATAATACGTGTGATTATTTTTTGATATTTTGCTTAGAGACAAATGAATTTATTTGGTTTGATTTTATATTCTCAGATTTTATCATATTTTACTAAATAAAAATCTATTTTATGTGATATTAATTTATCATGCAAGATATTCTTTCCTAGATACTCAAAGATGTTATTCTCTCTGATTTTATCGTGCTATGACCAAGTGAGAATTTCTTTTTCTAGATATTATTATGCATAATATTATTTCCTTAAATAATATGTTATGATAAGTTAGGAAAGAATATTTAATTATCTATGGAGATAATCTATTTTTGCTCTAACGAAATGGAAGGATCTAAATTGATGGATACCAAAAAGGAAATGAGTTGATTGCAGGAAATTCAATAAAGGAAGAATGATTGCGAATCTACGCAAATCATGGTGCAATCAGAAAATTATCTCATGCGAAGATGGCAAGTTTGATCGTAAAATCAAAGGAAGGAAGCTCAAAAACTCTCTTATTTGTGCTAAGTTTTTGCAAATTATTAAGGAAATCCCTTATGTGACAAACAAAAGGGAGAGAAAGCGAATCCAAGAGAAAGGAAAGAATCGTGATCATCTCAAAAAGGCAACAAATTGAGGGGGAGCATTGACCAATTTTGGAAAAATATTTTTGAATTGATCGTGATCTTGTTATGGAATGAAGGAAAAGATAAATCTGTTAAAACTTACCAAGTTTTACAAAAATCCAGTTAGTGCATCTTTTATTACCTTTTGTCATTAATAAATCTTTTATTGATATTATCATTTTATGACAAAAAATGTACGTGAATTTTATGATGCATTCGTGATTTTTATTGAATATTTGCTGATATATATGATCGAAGTAAGCTATATTGCATATCTTTAATATTCGATTAACTCTGTAAAAGCTGATTTTTTGGAAATTGTGTTTCATGCAAGATATTTGTTATCATTTTATATTCTCTACGTGATGCTTTTTCCATTATTATCACTTTTTGATTATAACAAAAAAAGGGAGAAGATATGAATATGCATATGTGTTGATTGGTTGATATTATTTATTGCATAATATTGAGCTGCAATTATTTTTCTATATATTGTTATACTCAATCTATTTGCTATCTTCTGATATCCTTTGATTTAAATTAATATTTTTAGAAGTATGTTTACAAATCTGCATATTCAGAGATTATTTTGTCATCATAAAAAAGGGGGAGATTGTTAGGGAAATCCCTTATGATGTTTTGAAAATGACAAAATAAATCAAAGGCTACTAACGTGTTTAATTGTTGAGTAACAGACTATGCAAATGATAGAACGTGTAAAGGATATTATCAAAGTCTATACTTGGAAGAACCAAAAGACTAAACGTAACACATGTCCAAAGTTCATTCTGAAGATTTCTAGACTTCTGTGTCAAAGTCTGAAGACTGTCAGACTTTAGTGTCAAAATCTGTTCTACATCAGAAGTCTGCCTACTTTGACAAATTCCAGATTGAACGTGAATGAAGAACCAGAAGACGGACTCTATGCTAAAATTGAACTTATTCAAACTGTGTCTAGACCTTAAAGCTAAATCTGTTCAGAAGCAGAATATACTCAAACTCAGATTGTAAAGTCTATTGCTCTTAGACTTTACATCCAGAACGAGACAGATCGTAACACAAGCCTAAATGTATAACGACTAGTGATCTGGTTTGGATTCTACGTCAAGGTTGATTTGATTGACTCAATCTAATTGATTGACAATTAAATATTGAAGACAAGAACTTTCTATACGAAGAAGCTCTACTTATGGAAACTAAGATTCTATTTGTATGAGCAATCAGAATCAATTTGAGATTCTACTTCTATCACTCAACAGCTACCGAATCTTCTAGATACAGATTTGTCCAATGGGTAGATTGGAAGACGATCCTCAAAATATTGTCCAACGGCTAGGTTGAAAGTGGAGGAGTATTTAAGGAGATGAAGGACCAATGAGCACGTAAGAGACGGAGTGTAGAATTTATAATTTTAAAGTCTGAGCAACCTTTGATCATACACTTGTCTCTTGTGAGCTTAAACGTTTGTGATCATGAGAGAAATATCAAAAGAGTGACTTAGTGAGATAGTGTGATCTACTACTAAATGTTTGCACTCAAAGTTGTAATCTCTTGTTGATTGCATAGTGGAATCCAGCCAAGAAGGTTGTTAACGTGGGAGAGTGAACGTAGGCTTGATCTAAGCCGAACTACTATAAATCTTGTATTCTTATTCTCTTTTCCCGAACTCCTTTATTTTGTTTGTAGTTTTATTTAACTACTAAATTCTGAACTCACTCAAAGTCTATTGTTCTTCAAACTTAGTTTCAAAAGTCTGTTATTATTCAGACTTAGGTTAAAAGTAAAGATTTTCACTACATTTTGCAAAATCTGTTTTTACACCTATTCACCCCCCTCTATGTGTTAATACTAGCACTTTCAAATTGGATGCGTTTACTAGCTCATTTCAAGACAATCAATAGTTAGGTCGTAGACAAGATGGACCATACCAAGGATGATTTAATGAAGATTTTCTTAACCAAATCAACTACAAAAATCCTAAAAAATTTATATGTTTTAGACAAGAACATTCTGAACAACTTCATGAAGACCTTGACCTATGAATCCAAGCACAAAATTCAGTAGAAAATCGAAAAATAGCAAATACGTCCAACAATCACAACAACGACAGAACACAAATCAATTTTCCAGGAACAGTGCATAGACTTTCGAAATGGATTTGAGCTAGTAAACGACTTCCGTTTGGGGCTCATAATATATGAAATCGAACTTTGTCAAACGTAGATCAATTATCCAGAACACATTAACTCGAGATTTCAAGGTTTAGGACCTTGAATCTACCATAACAGAAACTGAGTCCAGAGGACTTACGAATTTCCAGAAAATGCAAATGAACACAATCAACACATTGATCATCCATTATCCATTGCAGCATCTATAATCCATGATTTCAAGCATATAAAACCTCCTAAACCTTGAATCCTAGCCCCAGTCAACTAGCTTGACCTCGCTTCATTGGATTCGAGTGTTAGATCATTACTTTCGCGATTTTCTCGAACCTCAACCGAATGAGCTTGATCAAGCCTTGATCAAGGACCGCCGGACTTCAAGGCATGTCAAGGATTGTCATCGCGAGCTTTCGGAGCTGAGGGACAGCCGCCGGACTGCCGATAGGCTGTGAAACGGCTCAAGGAAGCTCACCGGCACACACGCAGGTCTTCGGTGCCAAGAGGAGAGAGGGCTGATTAGAGGTCTTCCAGCGAGGGACAGTAGTGGCGACACTTGTGACCAATGAGGGGACGCCCAGGGGATGAGTGGTGTGCTGATGGATCGCCGGTTGGGCGCCGGCGAGCATGGAGGCCGAGCACACGTAGAGGGGGGAGAGAGAGAGAGAAATCTAATCTGAAAATAGGAATTAGTTAAAATTGACTTAATTGACGTAACCAGACATCAATTAGTTCAATTGGCCATATTCATGATGGCCTCACATTCAAATTGATATTAGAATAACGGTGTGACTTTTACATCCAGAATAAAGTGATGGCCAATGTCAAAATTGAACCTCATCTATTAAATTAAATCTTATTCTAGAATGGGTCGACTTGAATTGCACTAATTGGAGCTCATTAGTTTGGATTTCTTAAGTTCAAGTAAACTATATCCGTCAAATTGGTGAGTTCTCGAATTAATTTGCCAAAATTGACCCTGAATTTAAACCTAACTCAAGAAAATGAATTGAATAGGAGTGTCAGTATGCAAATCATGAAGAATCGATTTGAATCCCTTATTAGGGCTAAAAATGGCAATTTGCCCACCTACATGCCAAATCCCAAAATTAGTTGAATGAGTGAATGGATAATGACCTCTACATCAAATGTCATACAAGGAATTAAGCTAAAATATTAATAGAACAAAAGTAATTTCATTTTTTTGTCGATTTTGAGCCTACAATTGAGAAATTTGAAAAATGAAATTCTTAAGTGATTTTTGGAAAAAAAAAATTATGCTAAAGTCAAATTGAAGCTAAAAATACAGTGATTTGTGAATTTTTATATTTTCCAATTTTTTTTTATCAAAGATTCGATAAAAAATCAACCATCTAGTTGACTTTTTTAAAAGGGCCAATTTTATAATCAAATCTTTAATTATTTTTTTTTTCAAAACCAATGTGGCCAAAGTGATATTAAGGCTAAAAGAGATCTTTTTATGCAAAAAATCAATTTTTAACTTGAGGTTGACTTTTAGTCAAAGAGTTGATTAAAAAGTCACCATATGATCTTTTGAGTTTTTGATAGAAATGAACAGGAAAGTATCTATAAATAATTGGCAAAAAGAAATAAATAAAAAATGACATTTTTTTATTCGAGAAATGGGCCATATTACGATTAGAAACCCAAATCCCGATTTTCTTACCTTTATTGACGCGTCGGCTAAAAATTAAATGTCAATACCTCATGAACAATTACTTCTACTATGTTTGGTTCAGCTTTGGAAATGGGCCTTAGGGAAATACAAATATCTTTGGCGTAATGGGTTTTGGGGAAATGCAAATCGCGTTTGATAAAAAAAAAAAAAATTATAAAGCTATTTTGGCGCAAAAGAGTGTTTGGCAAATTTTTTTTTATTAAAAGGCTTTTGGATTTCATTTTTCTTTTTTATTAAAAAATATTAAACTATTTGCTGACTCTAGTGAAGGCAAGGGTAGTTTTGGAATAACGAGAGGTAAAATTGAAAAACTAAAAAATTTATGATAGTAGTTTTGAAAAAAAAAAAAAAAGTAGTTTCAACATTTGATCAAATGCTGAAAGCTCAATGTTGAAGCCCAAAGCTAGTCCTTATCAACATTGGGCTTTCAACTTTTTCAAGGCCAACATTTGACTAAAAGCCTCTTAGACAAGCATTTCTCCAAGGGACTTTGGAGGCTAAAAAAGCCCCTTGGAAAAGCTTAATCAAACATATCCTTCATCCTTCAAATTCTAGACCAGTCTGTCCAATAAGAGCTATATCCTTGTGCTTGAAGTCACGTCCCAACGCTGAGGATGCATTTCTTAGAGTTCCTGATGAACAGTGAAAGTAAAACAAATGTAAATGAAGCACAAAATATTCAAAAGCTAATAAAAAACATGGCAAAGAATTTTCCACTTATATCCTTTGTTTATAGCAGGAGATCTAGAGGGAAAAGTAGTTAATTGCTATTTATATAACTAGCTATTATGTGACACTAACTAATGTGCACGAGTGGTTTGTCCCCGTCATCTGTCAGTCCAACTCATTAGTCTGCTTTTAAGAAGAGCTTCAAGATAAGATTAAACATTGAAAATTTGCGAAGGATTCTTGACAGCCTAACACTAATATTGAACTTCATGTAGAAGTCCGGTGTTGGCAACATTGGCGCATTGAGTTGCGGATCATGTTTAGCTGGCAACAAGGAATATTATCATCCCATCCGCATTCGTTTACGTATAAACGCAGTAATGAGAGAGAGGCTACTTTCAAAAAATTACATGAATAAAAAGATAATGGTTTGATTATGATTAACTTTCAAGCTTAATCCATATCATCTTTTAAAATTGATGGAGCCGTTTTATTATTAGGTATACTTAGATTGGGGTATTTTCTTCCTCTCAGCCACATACAATATTCTTTTTTATTATTGTTAGGTCTTGAAAGTTGAAGGTAGTAAGAACAACACAAATGCTATAACTTTTGTACAGCACTCATGTGAGTACCATAACTTTTTTTTTTTAATTCATATTTTTTATTATTGTTAGGTTTTGAAAGTTGAAGGGGGTAAGAGCGGCATAAGTGCCATAACTTTCGTACGACGCTTACTTGATTATCATAACTTTTTTTCTATCATTTGAGTACCACAAATTTGAAAAATTGATCACTTGAGTGCCATCAACAATTTACCTTGCCGAAAAATCTAACATGGATGCCGTTCATTCTACGTGACTTTGCTAGCACTAATGTAGCAATTTTTTTTTTTTTTTTTTTTTTTAATTTTTTAGATTGGGCAATGGCTTTGCAATTGGCAAGGGTTGCCAGTGACCCTCGCTAGCCCTAAAAAAATCAAAAAAATTCAAAAAATAATTATAGAGAATTATAAATTAAAAAATCCACGTTATATGGGAAATTAATAAAAAAAAAAATCACGTATGATGATTTGTCAGAAATGCACTCAAATGATCAATTTTATTCTGATGTGGCACTTAAGTGAGCTTAAAAAAAAAATTATAACACTCAAGTGAGTGCCGTACGAAAGATATGGCACTTGCGTTATTCTTTTCCCAAAGTTGAAAATATTTTTAGGGAAATGAAGAACCAAAAAAAAAAAAAAACCCTAAACCATGTTTTTTGACACATTTACTGTGATATTGACCAGGTGAGAAGATAAAAGGAAAAAAAAAGGAGTTTGACTAGTTAAAAATAAAAAGAAAGAAGGAAAAATACTTAGCTAAGTTAGATTATGAAGAGAAGAATAGTAAGAGTGCCATAACTTTCCTTTCGCGCAATTAAGTGCCACATTGGAGTAAAATTGATCATTTGAGTGCCAATTCTGACAAATTATTCTACGTGAATTTTTCAAATTTTTTGAATCTTTTTTTTTTCTTTTTTTCACTTTTTTTAGGTCGTTGGCCCTATAAAAAGGGAAAATAAAGGAAAAAGTTAAAAATTAAAAATAATAATAACTAATTTAAAATATTAAAAAATTGTCCACGTCGGTGCGGACGAAATCACGTAGGACATCCATTGTTAAGTTAGATTTTTCGGCAAGGCAAATCGTCGATAGCACTCAAGTGATTGGTTTTTCAAATTTGTAGCACTCAAGTAAGAGAAAAAAAGTTATGGCACACAAGTTAATGTTGTACGAAAGTTATAGCACTCTTGTTGTTTTTACCCCTTAAAAATGGAAAAAAGAAGCGCACGGAAGATTAGGAAAGAAAGAGAATGAAGAAGAAAAGAAAAGAAAGAAAGGGAAAGAAGAATAAAGGAAAAGGAAAAAGGGAAGAGATACATACCATAGAGGTCCCACCAAATTAGATTTACTTAGCCATAACGAAAAGGATTTAAGCCATTTGTTCTTCTAATCAGGGTAGTTTTCTTAATTAGGGCATAAATTCGAAATTATGTGAAATTGAATATATGAAGAAACAATTTAAAATTTGTTAAGTTGAGAAATTATAGGGCATTGATAATTTAGGGTGTTGTGGAGTTGTAGGATTTAACGGAACTCAATTCCGGCTGACGATTTGCCTGAAATAAATTTTCGAAATTTTGTGCACGTGCTAAACAGTACTCGACCAGAGCTTTCAAGCCAAATTTCGTCAATTGCGAACTAGGTTTTGAGTTAGCCAAGCTAAGGTTTTAGAAGGGCTTTCTTTTGACTATAAGCTTATTTAAAACGAAATTCAATGAAAATAGTTATAACACGAGAAAGTTTGTTGCGTGGGTGGCTATTGGTCACGCGAGTGGTAATTCTTCACATTCGTGATTTTTTTTCCACGGCTGACCATTCTTAAGGTCTCTTGTCAACCCTAAGTGAATGTTTTGACTCTGAAACAGCGTGGTTTGTTAAATCGTTAGTTAAAGTGGTATTTCAATTAGTTTTGACATCGATTCTTATGTAATTAATATGATTACGAGATTATCAGCTTATATAGTTTGTTTTTTTTAGTCTTGGGAATTCTCACGTGAGTGGTGTTATCTCTTCTTTAAATTCTTAAACCCATATCTTGAAATGAGAAGGATTAGGCATATTATGTGTAAAGTATGATTTTGTCAAAAGGAAAATGTGGTGTTTGTTGCATATTTGATGCATGAAAATTTGGATCAGAGATTTATTACATTTTTTATTATTTGAAATGACAAGGAAAGCATTTTTGGGACAATTTATGAGTATATTGTTATTAAATGGTTTGAGAAATGCTTTATGAAAGGGATTGCAAAAATGGTATATCTATTGATTTGTGAATCCAATTCTTGAAAGGTATTCTATTTACGAAAGGATAGATGTTTGGTACTATGAAAACGATTTATGATACTGATTCAAGATTGGTTTCATG
Source organism: Eucalyptus microcorys (assembly GCA_014182515.1). Lineage (NCBI taxonomy): Eukaryota > Viridiplantae > Streptophyta > Magnoliopsida > Myrtales > Myrtaceae > Eucalyptus > Eucalyptus microcorys. The sequence continues at coordinate 15,376,578 of CM024567.1, forward strand.
GAAAGAACTGAAATGTGAAAGAATATATATTTTGGTGATTATGATCAATTTCAGATTGAATTTTTGGTATTGGATTATGATGGGTTGATGCTCTTTATTACTATAAACCCAGTTAGAAGTTTCTTGATATGCATACTAGTTTTGGGATATCCATCTAGACTAAGCTACCTACCCATAATAGGTGAAGACCTTGCTAAAGGGAAATCTTGGTCACATTATCATTAGGCGTAGTGTTGTGACATTAGTTTGATATTTAGCAATAGATTAGTCGATGGAAAAGACCATTAAGTGTGATCTAATGAGATGGATCAATTGGATACCATTGATGTATGGTGTGAGATTAATCAATAAAATATACCATCGATAGGTGAACTATGAAATTAATCAATGGAATAGACCATTGGTACGTGAATTGATGAGATTGATCAATGGAGGGGACCGTTGGTATTTGCTATGTTTGATACGTATGAAGCTTTGTTAAAAAGATAAAATTCATTTTTGATCTTGTGCGTGTGTATTATATTGTAGATTTGAATTAAACGAGTTTTACTATGGTTTTGTAAATATGTATAGCAGATCTTGATCTTCTATGAAGAGTGATATACTAACTCAAAATTTATACTTGTGTAATACAATTACTTTCCGTCAAGATTCCATCAATGAGTATCGCTAAAAATCCAACGTGGCTGCCTATATGAACAACAAAAAGCGTTTGCGCGGACACTCTGCTCGTGTGGCAAAAATATGCCAACTCATCGTATGTTTGTCTGTTCTTTTTCTTTTTCTTTTTTTCTTTTGTCCTTTGTCTTCTTCTTTGGTCTGCACCTGGACGGCGCGTGCGCCGCCACCGGCCTCATCGTCACCGTTCCAATGTTGATTTCTCTTCAGCTATACTTGACTGCATCTTTGAAGGAATCCTCAGCCGACCCCTAAATCTGAGGCGCAAACTCGGAGACTAGTTCCCCTTATCGCCATCCTATGGTAGACAAAACCCCATGAGACCAAGCAAATTCGAATCTAGTCCAGGAAGCCCCCTTGGGAAGAAAATGAATCAAGCAAACTCTTCACCGGGTTCGCATGCACATTGACCGGAGTAAAATCCTTATCCATGTCTTGGGTCGAACTCGATGCTCCTCGATCTAAAAAGATCATTAAAGCTCAACAAAGTTAGGAACTTCGAAATTCGAATTTGCTTGGTATAAAATCCTTCCGTTTGCTCAAAGAAGATCATAGAACGTTTTTTCAGAATAAAAGGGCACACGCATCCATAGGAAAAGAAAGAAGAACAAGGAGGTGGGAAAAAAAAAAAAGACAAAAAAAGAGAGGAAAAACATACAATGATTTGGCATATTTTTCACATGTAGACATCATTTCAGCATCGTTTGTCTTTTGTCATCCATGTAAGCAGCCACACAAGATTTTTAACAATGTTAATTGATAAAATCTTCTTAAAGAGTGAATGTGTCAGGTCAATATAAGTTTGCAATTTTGAGTATCACAAAAAAAAAAAAAAAAGTTATGAGTAAATATGTCACGATTAATATATTTATGACATACATGGGACTTTTCCGTGAAATTCGCAAATGACATACTTAGGAATTTTTCATGGCATTTTTCCTTAGAGAAAACGACTGTAAATTTCTTTTGAAATATTTTGGGAAATCATGACGTACATGGGACTTCGATTCATGATATGAGGGCCTTAGCTCTCTAGCCTTTGGGTATGCCCGGATCGATTCCCTCGATATTTTGGCCTGGGGGTTAGCTTCGTCCAATGGGTTTTCTAATGCAAATATTTAAACAAGCAAAATAATGCCCTAGAGAAACTACGATATTTCGTAGGTTTATTTCAGCGGAATAACAACTGTGAAATCATATTTTCATCTTCTTTCCAAGGGTAATATGGCCAATTTGACAACCTATTTATTCATGAAATTTAAATGGAAAATGATACAAATGGTTCCTAAGTTTTAGTCCAATGTATAATGTCATATTTGTTCAATATAGTCTTTGAATTATGGGTAAAGTTCAATGTGGTCCTTCCATTTGCTCAAACGACAAATTAGATGTTATTTGTTGACAATGATTATTATATGCTAAGTTGGATTTTGAAAATGATGAGTTAATATGTTCATCTTTTTATTTATCTACTCTTGAAAAGAAAAGAAAATCAGGGTGTAAACATGTCGTAAATTACTACATTTGTATTTAAAATGAATATCTTGCGTGGATAATTCACGTGTAGCCATTTTTTTAGGATTAATACCACAAAAAACTTCAAGTTAGCATATTTGTAACAAATTTACCCAAAATTAATTTTGTAACCACCAAAAACCCAAACTGATATACCCATAATGAATTTACCCCAAACTAATTTTTTGACAATCAAAAATCTCGAACTAGTACATTTGTAATAATTTTACCTTTTGTTAGTTTTCATGAAATTGAATTAATATCATGAAAAACTACAAACTAATATGCATGTGATAAATGGAGAATAAACCTAAACTAATACCCCGTCAACTACCGTATGTCATCCAAATAAGCAATTTGACCGTCAAATGTTATGAAAACTAACAAATAGTAGATTTATTACAAATGTACTAGTTTGGGATTGTCTATGGTATTAACCATTTTTTACCCATCATTTAAACTTAACGGATTGAAAGCCAAATTAATAGATTTGCCTTGTCGAAAATGTAAAACGAATGCCCTATTATAGAGAAACTTTGTAAGCCAAGGGAAACCCAAAATCTTCGAAGTGTAGTAAAATCCCTTCCAAAAGTTGAAATGGCCTTTCGAACAGTCAGGCTTGCCATTCGCGCGGGGTAGGTTGCGCAAGGCAAGCCGAGCACACCGGCGCTAAGTAGGCCCAATCATGAAATCCCCTAGATGTCTAAATCTGATGGTCGTGATTAAATGATGTGATCAATTAAGATTCAACTGTCCAATTCAGATAAATACGGCATCATTGGAAAGGTCTTGATGAGTATGGCCAAATTGTACCCTTTCATCAAACTGTTGACGAAGTAACAATATTTTTGTCAATATTGGTCAAAACCTTAGCTCCAAAATTGAATGTCTGCAAATAGAGTGACGGATTCGAAGGAAAATTGTGCTAGTGGTGCGCATTAGATGCGCTTTATCCTATATAATCGTTAATATCAAGCACTGCCTTTTCGACCAAAAAAAAAAAGTCTCTTGGACTAGGCTATTTTGAAGTGCATCGATGTTAACGTAAATCTCCGTCGCATGCCTTTTCCGGGAAAATTCATGGACATGACAGCCGAACTCTAGGATAAAGGTCCTTGATTCTTGTGAGCTACCTCAAGCTTCAGACTGAGTCGAAAATGGCAGTTAGCAATTTCAACATGAAATAGGTTAAATGAAAAGTCAGAGAGAGAGGAACAATCAACTTCTTGTTGAAAAGTTGACATATATAATTGTCTTTCATGTACAATGTTGTGCTAAACAAGTAACAAAAATGCACAACGGATGCCACGATAGATTGGCATCCATGGTAAGTCAGATATCTTTTAGTGGTTTACAATGTTGAGAAGGGAAACTCTCGTTTTCACGAGGCGCCGGAAGATGCATTCCAAGTCCTCCTCAACTTCCTGAAGGCTCGACTCTAACGCATCCAATCGCTTCAAAATGTCATTCACTGAGAGACCGGAAGCTTTTCCTGATTTCAGGGAAAGCAATTCAGAATCCAAGATTGCCATTTCATTGACATCCTCTTCTCCTTCACATGCTACCTGTTTAGATGGCAGTAGTTTCAAAGCAAGTGACCAGCTGCTACGTTTCAGATTTGCACTTGACTGAGAAAGAAAGCACAGGAGGGAAGCAAATACTGATAGGCTGATTTCTTCAACTTGTCTTAGCATGCTGAGAGTAGCTTCCCTGTTAGAGTCCTTGTTCAGGCTGTTCTTCCTCTCCATCTTCTTCAGATGCACCAAGTACTTAAAAATGATTTTCTGCAACCTCTTCCTAGTACTCATGTAGGCTTCAACTTCCTTGGCAAGACAACAATCTCATCCTTTTCTTCTCCGGAGAACCGACTCGAGTTCTTTAATGCATTCCTTCATCTGTGAGAAAGCGTCTTTCATATTCCCACAAACATCCAACAGCTCTTCCAGTGAACTTCTTAGGCGTGCATTTGAAAGAGCCTGTAGGGTAAGAGGCAACTTAAGCAAATCTTCAGTGCAGTCATAGAGATCCTTTAGGATTCCCAGCTTTTGGGAGGCCGAGGATGTGGATGACGCTTCTGACGATTTGATTCTGTTTAATTGCTCCTCAATGTTCATGCTAAGAGGATGAACCCCACAAGGTAAGCTATTCGAGCGAGCATGGCTAGGACATTTCGAAGTATGAATGGAGGCCATCTTGAGAAACAGGATGTTCTCAATGTGATGGATTGAAATTTGGCTCAAGTAGTTAAACAACCTTCGACCCTTGTATATATAGAAGATAGAGGAGGATTACGAATGCAAATCCACCCTTCCAGAGCTACATTACTGTCATGTCACAAATCCTCCAACATTGCCGAATGCGCCATCAAAGCAGATCTCTTGCAGATTACAATATAAAAGAGAAGTTTTAAACAGATTTGAGTATCAAGCGCCACAGGGTGTTCTGCAACAACGGTCGCCTAACAAAATAACATGAACTGGCCGTTCCTAACTTTTCTAGCTGAACTTGATCATGTGGGTCACAGAGATATGCCAAATGCCAATATGGTTAGGGAACAAGTGGAATCTTTACATCCTCTCTATGATTGATTCAGCAGCAATAATCACCATTTGTTTCGGTTTTTTTTTATAATGCCCAGTGATGCTTCAATCAACCAAAAATTCAAAACCAAATTTAAATATTTATGTACACGATGCCTTGCCACCATGACTCAATACAGAAATGTGACAATCTCTTGGGGCATTGATGAGTATGTCAGATGAACTGCACTCATCTCCATTCAAATTTGAATTGCTCCCGATATTTGTAATGTAGACAAAAAATGGGCTGGTGGAAGCAGCGCCACCCCCGCCCCCACACACCACCCCCCTCATCTCATCTGTCATCACCCTGTTAAAATGTCAGAATATTGAATATATGAAATGGGGTCTGACAACACTATTCCCTGCCGCACAAACGAGTAATAACACTCTTCAATAAATTGGAAAAGAAAGAAACCTAGAAGCCTGTGTTCATAAGTATCATGTCACCGGAATAGTTAAAGGATTTCTTCAGCCTTTCGGGACTTGTACAAAATAGTAGCTCTGGTCTCGCAATTGACGACAAAAACTCGGCCAACTAGTATCTGTACATGTTGCTAAATTCCTTGTATTGTTTTCAGGGCCTAGAACTCTAACTACTAAATTTCCGTAGATTTTCTATTTGCCGGGGATGCACATTTTAAACATTGTATTTCAACACTAACGTTTTCCTCCTCATTTTCGGCCTGATATATACTAACGAAATTGTATATGTTTTTCTGAGCTAGCGTCTGTAGTACTGGGACCATACTAACCAGTTCTCAGTGCTTCTCAATGTTTTGGACCGACACTGACCTGTAAAACATTGGCTTTTACTGTTCATAATCTAGGTAGGTAGTGTATGTACATGTAATGATGGTCAACCTTGTCGCGGCTCTTGTATTTAATAATAATGCTCATTTGTAACGTATGGCTAAATAATATAGCAAGTTTTTTGTTCGACAAGAACTCTTTTATTGTAACAATCCGATCCTACGAGGACAGGAGTGATCACTATGGCTAGAGAGAGCTCAAACAAGATGTGGCTCCGACTCTAGGATGACGTGGGAGCAAGAATGAACTAAATCCCACATTGCCTGAATATGATGAGGTGGAGTATCATCTATGGGATGACACTTGTCCTAACTTACATTGAGGCATTTTCTAGAGGGAAGCCTAGAGGAACAAAACCATGCAAGCTTTGGCCCAGAGTGGACAAAATCGTTGCAAGTGAGGCCTGGGCTTAACACCTATTAGATGAGACACCAGAGAAAATTCACACATAGAGGCAAGCTAGTTAGGTTCTCTGTATACGTGAAATGCTCTGTGAAAACTATGATTTCGAAGATGATGGTGTTCAAAGTTGAATTCTTTCATCATGTCATGGTGCTCAGTATCTTCATTGAGGTTTGATTCAACGTCAGCATCAAATCATATGTAAGGCTGTATAGTTCCTTCGTCCGAGGACGATCTCCTAATTGCTAGGACAAATTAAGGATCGAAGTCTGAACTCATGATTTGACGGAAGCTGTATAGACTATAGTTCTTTACTACTTCCACCATAAGGACTCTCATTGTGAGAAACTCCGTATGCCTTGACTTTGCTTACCAGACTCAAGTCTTTTCTTCATCCAAATGATGATTAAAGCTGAAGGATGCATTCCTTCATATCTGAGAAAACGTCTCTCACTGTTCCGCATCCAACAGCCCGAGAGATCCATCCAACAAGTCTCCAACACCCATTCTGCAGCACTGATGAGTAAGCCCTTGCTGGCTCAGAGGCATCTTGAGCAAATTTTCGATGCAAGAGCAGAGATCTATAAGGTCTCCCAGCTTTCGAGATGCTGATGATGCTGAGGAGGATGCTGCTGGTTCGGATGATCTGATTCTGTTTAATTGCTCCTCAACACTCGTAGCAATCGGATGACTCCTGGAAAGTAAGCTAACATAGCGTGCATGACTAACGGATATAAAAGTTTTGGTTTCTAAGGCCATTTTGACACGGTGAGTCTTTCACTAATCTGGAATTTTAATTGGCTTTGATAATTGAAAGGGCTTGTGAAGCATGAGCAACCTCTTACCTTGTATATATAGAAGGGCTAAAGTTATCAAAAAAGACCATCCTTCCAGTCTTTGTTTGCTAGCATGTCATGGATCCTCCGACATCTCCACAAACGCGTCATTATTACAGCGAGATTAGAGCAGAAAAAAAGCTCGAACGAATTTAATTATCGATGCGCATGGATGGTATTGCTGTCCCGATTCCGAAACAGAAGGATGATTAATTGTCTTTTCTCTGTTGATCTGAGTCTGAACTTGATCATGTGGGTCACAGAATATCCTATTCACAGCATTTAGCTAGGGAGGAAACAATTAGAATCTTCCCAACCTTGAGCACAAATTATAAATTCTTGTGCTCCAGTTAAAAGACTCCACTCAAACCTGCTCAAAAGGCCGTCGTTGCCCATTAGATAATCATTTGCATTTTACATCAGTAGAATTAGCATTGTTCTTGGGCCAAGTGACACTAAACTAGATCCTTGGGAGTGAAGAATCTTCACATGCTTGAACTCTTTAAATCTTGTTGGCTAACCCTCATGAAACCCAAGAGAAGATTAAGATATGGAGGAGACTAGGCATTGCCTCCATGACCTCCAGACAGAAAACAGACCATTTCCAGGCACATTTAATGAGTTTATGAAGCCTGCACATGAGCTGTACTCATCTCTATTTTCAGATTTCATTACTTCACTTGTTATAAATGAAGACAAATGAAGATGCGCATAGAAAGACTTCAAATTCCTATTTATACTCAGCTCATTCCCTCCGGAGTTAAGTAGTCTGCTAAACAGGGCTCTGGCAAGACCTTTTCTGCTAAGCAAGCAATAGTCTCTGCACGACAAGAACAAAAAGAGGGTTGTCTTAGAAATTAAACCACACACCATTCTCTTGCAACTGATTGTTCCCCTTATTTTCCATGGTTCATATTGGACATGGCGTAAAAGAAAATTGATTATTTTAGTGTAAAATACGGATTTTTACTAAGTCAAAAGGGGAAGAGCAAACAATTAGAGACAGAGAGAGAGAGAGAGAGAGAGAGAAAGCTTTATAAAGTCAATAAAGCAGAAAGGTACTCATATCATAAAACGGACCGAGAGCTCGCGCGAGAAAGGGAGAAAGTGAAGACAAAAGAAAGAAAAAGAAAGTAGAAAGAAGAAGAGGAAGAAAGAAGACGAAAGGAAAAGAAAAGTGGGTTTCGCAGGAATTTCATTAAGTCAATTCAATTTCGATTCGTAGCTTCGGTAAGTGATTAAACCCTCCATTCATCGATTAAGAGAAGTTTTCGGAATTAGGGAGTAAATTCAAAATTTTCAAAAAACTCAAGCTGCGAAATCTGATTTTTGAATTGTTGAGTTAGGAGATTTTATGGAAATTGTGGTTTATAGCATTGTAAAGCCGTGAGTTTTGACAAGAGTCAATCTGGAGCAACAATTTCATTATAGCGAAATTTTAGGATTTCGCATGTAAATTCCACGTTATGTGTAGGTTTGAACAATCGCTTCGAATGAGCATTTGTTAGCGCATAGAAGTTGTTTTATTAGCGGGCATAGCATAGTGGTTTCATAGTTAAGATAGAGTTATCCTCGATTTTAACGATATTTCTTATTTAATTGATAGGATTGTGACTAAAGGAAGTGAGTTAGACAAAAAAAGAAGAAACTTGGATAAAAAGAGAAGTAACTTGGACAAAACGAAACGAAGTGACTTAGACAAATCTTTTTTATCGATAACCTCAGACCAATCAATCAAATATTGATTAATACGTAATCGATGACGATTCAAATAATATTTGTCGTTTGGTCATAAGAGCTCTCAAGTAATTGGTTCTATCTCTTATTCGAGCTTATAAACTCATTTTTGTTGTGTAAAAGTCCAAATCGAGTATTTACTACCTGCTTGAATTTATGAATGATTTGAGAATAGTTTTATGAAAAATACTGCGAAATTGGTTCATGAAACAAGTTCTAAAATGAGAAATGCTTTACAAAAGTTATTTCTAGCAAATGAGTTGTATTGCAAAAAGTTATTTGTTTGGTTTGTGAAATGTATATTAAATTGGATTTATAGTATCGGAGGATGGTTGCTTGATGCTTAATATGATTGTGAAGCCAATTAGGGGTTTTTGGGTATGCATACTAATTTAGAATATTTTTCTCAGCTGAGCCACTAGTTTTGTAAATGGAGAATTTGCTAGGCAATTTTTGGTAGTCTTCTCACTGAGGTTTATGTCATGATATGTCATGATAATAATTTGAAATTGAGTAACAAATTATTCAATAGAATGGCCATTGCCATGGTTTTTTATAGAGATTGATCAATGAATTTAACCATTGACATTTGAATTGTGATAGTAAATCTAAATGAATATTCCTAACTTGTATAAAGTTTGGTTGAAATGAAACAACTCATGCATTTTGTTACGTTTTTTGTACCTTGAGTTTAAATTAAAGTTTCTAGTATTGCTTTATATATACGCATAATGGTTACTCAATCTGCTTAAAAAAAATATACTACTCACTGGGTTATGATTGCTCATTACATTCCTTTCAAATTATTTTAAATTCACCAGTTAGCAACTAATAGTACGAAGCGCTTTCGACTGGTCCTTGGGGAAGTTGTACTTTCTAGTATCGTTTGAGGTTTTGTGTTTCAGGTGGAAGGATGGCAATGTCATTAGCCCTATCCCTATAGAATTTAGAGCATAACACTTAAAATTTGCTTTGGATCTCAATTTGTACTTTATTCATTCCATCTTAGTTACATACTACAGGGACTTAGAGATCTCTATACTTGTAAGAATGGTTTTAAAAAAAAAAAGTACAGTTAGGGTTCAACAAAACCATTTTAAAGTTGCCCGCGAGTGTCATGCCCCTCTACTTGCCTGATTAAGCCGTGAATTTAATATTTTGTGGGTTCAGGAGCTGGTTTAAGGCATCTTGCAGATCTCAAGAAAACTTGGAATCTTGACAGCGTAGCTAATTTTCTATTCCGAAATAATAACGTGGATGGGTCGGTCTGTATAAATATGTTGTGGTATTTATAAAAGGTGTGGACAATAATCAACATACCATTTCCCCCATCCTATCGAGTAACAATGCCACAGATCACCCTGAACAGTAGTTTAGAACTTGACATCAAAGTAACGACTGAAACTCTCACATTGGTTGAATGACGACTCTGTTACAACATGAACAAGATGAGGCGACGGGAAAAAAATGCATACGCATGTCACGATTAAGTCCTTTTTGATGATACAGATCCTAACTTTTCCAACTCCACTGGTTTCGCAGAGGCAAGCCGCAAATCGTTCCATTCCCCATGCGTCCTGTCAATAGCCCTCGAAGTTAATAGATCAAAGTTGATCAGAATGATCAATTCAAACCATATCAATTTGTACACTTAAATCACTCAATGCATCTTCTTTCGTTCTGCTTCATACACAAATAGGATTGACTGATACATGTACAATGCTGATGTGATTCTTTTTTTTCAGTACAGTTTCCCAGCATAGAGTGCATACGCTACATAACCAGAAGCAAAATCACCTTAATTCGCTTCTCCTGCAGACAAGACTACCTCAGTAGGCTGTTTGTGATTGAAGCACTGCACTTAGGCCCTCGGAATGAAAGAGTAATCGCTTGCTCTTAAAAGTTCTGTGGGAGCAAAATTTGCACAGATTGGTGAAGATCAACCGTGATTAACCCTCATTGGCAAGGGTTTTTCACATGAATAATTGCATCCAATTTCCAATTATACAAGAATTCCGTGTTTTTTCTTTTTGTTACAATAACAATACCACCACCTCAAGGACAAGGAGAAAGAAAAGGGCCCCAAAAAAAACAAAAAATGAAAAAAAAATGGCCATCTCTCAAGATCCTTTTCCGCCACGTTGCCGCTTTTCTTCAAGGGCAGAGGCCTCATGCAACATGTCAGCCGCATCCTTGTGCATGTCCAGCTTCGCAAGTGCGACCGCCTGCATGTAGAATGCAGTGGACCAATCTGGGTATACACATTGCGCCTGCATTGCATCTCGGAGTGCTGCATCGGGTTGATCGCACATGAGATAGCAAAGACTCCGGCGAGCAAAAACAGTCGGCGATACCATGGTTCCTACTTCAATGAACTGCAAGAAAACATCGTGAAAACAGAACTTAGTCACGTAATGTAATTTTTGTTTGCTCCTGTTCAATTCTAATTATGCCATTGCTACTATAAGTTCATCTGTTCAGATGAAAAATTGTGGATGGCACTACAGATTTTGGTCAATTATTCGCAACCCACTGACGGCAAGAAAATTCACCGGGTGGATTTAGATGAACTAGCTATTTCAATTGCTCGGTATCCTTGTAACACTGACAAACAAAATCGCAACTCAGGTTCCACTGCATTTCGAGTTTCCAAGAATTTACAAGCTGCAAAATTGATCCACTTAGAGGGTTTCTTAATTCGAAGTTTCTTCATTTGTATCTTGGTCTTCCCTCACTTGAATAATTAAGCAACTCACCAATGGCAGAATCTTGTACAAAATGACTATTCTAAGGTAAAAGTATCAGCAAGTAGAAAGCATACCTGAGAATAACAGTCAATTGCTGTTCTAAAATCTTTATCACGAAATGCCAAGTCCCCACGCTTTCTCGCCTCCAGCATATCCCTTATTTGTTGAGTCCATTCTTGGAAGGACAACTGAACATTTCATGAAATGAGGTTACTTTGTCCTCTTCCAAATCAAAATGCGCCAGACCATAATGCCACACCCAAATTACCTCATTGGTTCCTTCATCGTCTTTGTAATGTGTCGTTACCAGAATTTGATGAATCGCCGTGAGATCCATTCGTGAACAAGCATCACCCATTGGAGAAAGCGGGTGTGGGGGAGTAGGAGGCGCTTCCTCATGCTTCGGAATCCCCAGCATCACATGAGACGGAACCTGAAAGCTAAAAGTTATGATCAGTACCACACCCATAGAATGAAGACAACATGGAAAAATCAAGATATTCAGAATGCAATGGCATCACATAATGTCTTTTGAAAAGGCATCAGAGAGTTGGCCATTAAAAGATAGAAACATCAGAAAGGTGGATGCTGTAAATAAGAATTCAAGCAGATGCAAAACATGAGCTTTTATCAAAGCAAAGCTGGCAGCTTACATCGGGCTTATTTTGCAGCGGTGCAAGGGTTGCAACTAGGTCTTTAGTGTTTGGACGCTCCCGAGGCTCATACTGCAAACACCGTGAGGCAAGATCAAAGACCAAAGTAGCTTCTTCAGTTGAAAAGTTACCCTCCAAATGCGAATCCATCAAGAGGAGGATGTTTTTCCCACGGATCATGTCAAGAGCCTGTCCCAATGCAGAGAACACTTAAGGGCAGTATACAACATCGTTAAGAACACACCATAAGAAACCAGGCTCTTCAAAGAAGAAATGATAAAGATTAAATTACTTATTACATCAACACATCTTCCCTAATCTAGTATATAAAAATAAAAAAAAAAAAGGAGCAACCACGTCACAAGAATATGTGAAAAAATCCAAAATTTGTTGCAATTGATGCAAGAAATGCTTGAAGTTTATACTTCCCTGTTGGTCTATTTTGCCAATGAGTAAAGTTTGCTCAGTCCAAGCCACGAGGAGACATTAAATTGGACTGCTAATCATATCAATATTTATTGGAAGAGTTCACATTCAAGCATTGCACAATTGAGGCCATTCAAGAAATGGGGAAAAATTCACACAGCACAATGTAGGCTGCAGCATTTATAAGTAATCTTAGACAACTTCAGGACTCAGCAATTAAGAGAAACTTCATTCCTTGTAAGTTGCTAAAGCAATGCCCACAGCTTCAGAATGAGAAGCTAAACTACTGAGATATATCGATTTATCAGAGTTCCAAAGCCCAGAACAAGTTAAGGTTCAGATTGTATGTAGCATTTAGAAAATGCATACATGCCTAATTGTAGGTTGGCAATCCATTAAAGGTACATACTTTTTAAGCTCAACACTGATAGGGCAGCCCTTCCTCATAATAACTGTAACAATGAGCAGAAAACAACAGCGCTATCTCAAACTCTTCTAATACGACTGCAGCAAAACTCTAGTTGCTCTGCCTAAGTTTAGTATCTGCTTAAAACATCCTTAAAATTGTTAGTACCACAGTATGTCAAGTTCTTTGTGGTTGTTGCGCAGACAACGAACTAGAAGTACATAACATATATAAGGCTACTTACATGAGTTGGAGGAATGTGCTTCCCACTAAGAAGATCCAAAAGAACTGTCCCAAAGCTGAAGATAACACTTTCTGGGGTTACACGTCCTGCATGCATTGCAAAAAGTGAGCCAAAAAAATGCATGTTGTGTCGCCCTGCAAAATCCACCTAGGTGAAAAATGAATGAGACATGCTTTGAAGAGGGGTTAACAGAATACTTTTATCAATGCATACACAAGCATCATTATCTGCCAGATAGATCCATGCTTTAGCCATAGCTAATAGCTGCAACAAGTTTGACATGGGCAGTTTCTATCATTTTTAATCTATTGTGATGACTAAATCCTAAAAGTCACTGTCTGGGATCTTTTCAGCCCCATAACAAGCATGCACAATTAAATCCGTGAGGTGCTGGGTTGTGACCAACCCTCAAACAGAATATCTGTAAATGAGAGATGATGTTCACCCAAATCTCGGAGTCTACCCACTTTTTGCTAATTCAAGGCGACATTGAGCAGACAATAGTCATTGTGTCCTAAAAGAACCAATTTTAAAATCTTCCAAGGAAAGCAGCTGACAACCTTTTTTGTGAAAATATTAATTAGTGTCAGACATTCCAAACAGCTTCTTTGATTATGAAACTAGAAACAATCTATAAGAGTAGGGCCTCATTCAGAAAGATATAAATATTCCGTGACTTCCTGCAAGACAAACACCAGATAGAAGTTTGCTATGCACCCTTTCAAAATCCTCACAAAAGCTCCTCCTTGCACTCTCTTCCATGCAAAGAGACATTCTCATGACAAACGAGCCCACTTAATACAATTGAAAAGCGGAATAAATCCTAGGTCTCATGCACCAACGATTGGAGAGAACTCATCAATAAAATATAATTTATTAAGTATAAATTACCAGGAAACTGCAGATGTCTTGGCAAGGAGTATTCATAAAAGAGATGAGGGGAATGGATTTACCATTTCTTAAATACTCAGGTGGAGTATACGCAAGGTTTGTGCTATAACTTTTCCCATCTCTGCTATTTTTCATCAAGCCGAAACATGAGAGTCGAGGATCGCCATTCTGCGAAAAGAACCTATTTATCAGCTCACCAATTTTGCAAAATCATTTGGTCGATAGACCATCCAGATCTTATCCTTGTCATTGAGCCAATCAGTTAAATCACATCGTTACGTAATAATGGAGCACTATTTCCATAATTACACCGTGATTATTAAAAGCAGTCATTACCTAATACATGTCATACCTCATCAAAGAGAACCCTATATGCATTTAAGTCATGGTAGAGCGGACGGCCTTCGTTACTACAATAATCTAGGGCTTCGGCAATGTACAGAGCAACTCTAAGACGCATAGCCCACTCGATAGTTTGATTTTCCCCTGCAACAAAATGATCAAATCAGTTAAATTTACTCGAACCCAGCAACTTAACCAATGTACCGGAATGGCAAATGTCTTGTCTAGCAGTAGAAAGAAGCTTCCAGTAAATGACTCGTTAACTAAACATGCCATAAACAGGTTGGTGCGTTATCAAACTAAAAGCTCTCTGTCTACTCATTTTAAGAGGCGAATCTATCAAGACTTTGTTGTGGCTACTCGCATGCTAAAAGAGTAATAAATGGTGGGCACCGCTCAAATGAAACGGACAAGTGCTGAAACCTAAACAAACGCAGTTAAGAGACAAAGATGCGGCGTCATGATATAAGCAAAATCAAACTCAAAAACACTCGGAAGGAAAAATTCTGCAGAGAGCTACATACAGTGGAAGAGGTGCTTAGCAAGAGTGTCATTTGGCATGTACTCTGCAACAAGCAATCTCTCGTCCCCATCACAGCAATAACCTATCAAATTCGCCAACCTCTTGTGCCTCAACTTCCCAACTCCCCATGCCTCTTCCTACAAAAGTTCCGAAGCGAACATCCAACACAAAACTCTTCAAAATAAATCAAGAACAAGAAGAGAAGGGTGGAGAAAACCGGGAGAGGCCAAAAAGGGTAAGTACAGCGAACTGTTTCGGATCGGGCCAAGCCAGCTTGGTGAACTTCTTGACGGCGATCCAGCGGCGGTTGTTCTGGTTCTGGAGGCGGCCCTTGTAGACGACGTTGGGGGCCTTCTCGCCGCTCTCGGACACGATGAAATCGGAGCTGAAGTTGTTGGTGGCGGCCCTCAGGTCGGCCAGGGAGAACTCCGAGAAGAACCCCGCCGACCCGACCCCGCCCCCACCGACGGCCCCCGGCCCCGGCGCCGCCGCCGGAGTGGTCGGTGCCGTTGGCAGGCAGCTGGCGGAGGCTGTTGGCGGAGCCAGGGTAGCCGCCGCGGCGCTGGTGGTGGGGGCGATGGTCCTTGTCGTCGGAGCCGGCGTCCTTCAGGAAGGACGACTCGCAGCAGCCCATGACTCGGAAAGAAAAGAAAAAAAAGGGGAAGGAAGCCCCGAGTTGACTCACTGCCAATAATGGAACCTCCCCACCTGGTCCCCAGCACTCAGCTCCTCCTCCTCCTCCTCCTCCTCTCTTTGTAAACCCAAGAAGAGAGAGAGAGAGAGACAGAGAGAGGGAGGGAGGATACAGGGGAAAGTTACAAGGAGAGATTTTTATATATCTCTGGTAACAAAAGCACCCGTGTGCTAGGAGAAAGGAAAGAGTAGGAAATGAGAACGCAATGACCAGCAAATCAAGAAAGCTTCTCCTCCTCATTCACTCTCTCTCTCATTCTCTTACAATGGAGCACTGACACAAGCTTTCGTCTTTGCTGGTTTTTTTGTTTTTCTTTTTTCGGGGGTTGGGGTTCGGGTTGGGGTCGCGACTATTTCGTTGTCGTCTTGCGTTGTCCTGTTACGCGACGGGGGTGACTCGGTGAGCGACGAGAGTTGGTCTGTCCTCTCCCTCTTTCTCTCTCTATCTCTATCTCTCTCGCGCGTGAATGGAACGTCTCTCCTCGCTCGACCGACTCCACGCGATATCTCGGCGGCCGCTCTTGCGATCTTTGCTGCTCGACTCGCGAGCCACCTGTAAATTTTTGCCACTCTGGGTCTTTTTGTGCTTCGATGCTCTACTATGTTGAGGAGAACGATAAAATTGGCAAAAATCGAACAACAAAAAATAAAAGTAACGATTAACGAACACCCCCAAGTTTAGTCTATAGAATAGAAAGGATTAATATCACACAAAAAAAAAACCTCAAATTAATAAATCCATGATAAATTTATTTTAAATTAATTTTTAAATCTCAAACGAATACATTTATAATAAATTTATTATTCATTATCAAAATTTTACTTTGTCAAATTCATGTTTAATGACACGTGGTTATATATTCTTCATTTGTCACAAATGTAATTTTTCGTGGTAAACTAACGAAGAATAAATTTATCACCGATATACCAATTTGAAATATTTCATGATATTAACCCAAATAAAAATGCATTGACTTTTCAAATGATTGAATAACACAATGAGAATTTACTCTAAATACAAAAATCACAGCACGCGACTTGGCTAACAATGACATTCCAAAGAAAACAAGTTGGTAATGCTATCAAATGGGTAAATCAATATATACAATATATACAACTCAAATCGAATCGTTTAACTCGTCTTGACCAATTTATATACAATATAAATTTCGTAACTATTATTCAACACAATCCTAACCCACCCAATCCATTTACTAAAATACTTTCATATTAAATCTAATATGAAAATTTGTATTCACTTAGCTAACCCACTTTAAATTTTTCATGTGTATTTATTATTTACATAAAATCCCTATTTTGATTATAAGATGCTAAAGAAATGACTTTCAACATTACAGTGGACTTTCAATTTATTTTTTTTCCCGTTCATAATGAATAACGAAGAGGAATTGAGTACTTTGTAGTAAATTTATAAATTTACCATAACAAATAACGCGGAGGAGTTAAAATTTTAATTAAATGGAATATAAGATATTGGAAAAGATAATTTATATTGACCATAAATCATAATAATAATAATTAAGATAGGATTAAAAGCAAATCATAAATGTGGATTGAGTTTGTTAAACTGTAAATCCATATAATATTTATATTTTTAAAAGTTTTACCATTCTAAACCATCTATAACCCATTTACTGAATATAATTAATTCATATAATGACTCGACCATCAAACATGAGTTAAAAATTAGGTTTTTGAGTTATTTTAACAGTCCTGCAAGGTAATAAAGAAGAGAGAATGGCAATTACTTCAAACGTAACTGAAGCACACTATTTCTAAGAATCGGCGCCATTTTGCTTTTTGCCCGGGGCATCTTTTGGCTGAAAGGTAATATGTCTTCTCTTACACATCGACGCCATTAACACGTCATGTTCACATCAACTTCGATAAATAGAAAACTCAACTGTGGGTAATTTTGTGATTTTCTTTTTATGGTTTGAAAAGAGGGGTACGTCTGTTTCTCGAGCGAAAGTTTGGGCGTGGTTATGAGATTTGGTCAAGAAAAGATGGGAGAAGATAAGAAAAATCCAAAAAAAAGTTTCAAGCTTGGAAAAATAGGGGCATAATATAGGATTTAATTGTCAATTTTTTTTCTTTTTTGGTGAAATAGCAGCACATGAATATTAAAGTTTTCTTCAAAAAGCATGAAAGGAAAAAAAGTGTCCCATCAAAATAGCGAAAGAGACCTTCTATAACACGTTTTTCCAACCCCTTCATTTTCAATCAGAATGACACTAGACTAATGTGAAAAATGCGAAATGCTTAATTTTTGAATAAAATGGAAATTGGAAAATGCAAAAAGTTCTTCCATGAATGCGATCTATAACTTTTCCTTCTTAATTATTCCCATTGTCAGAAGGACCCTTTGCTCGAGCTTCGATTCATCATCTTCACCATACTCTAAAAGAGGGCTTTAATGAAGCCATAGGAAGACACGTGTCGTGATATTGTCAATTTTGTAGGGAGTTTCTTGACATTTAAATCCATAATGGAAGGGCCAAATGGGGATTTTAAATGTGGGACAATGTGCAATTCTTCTTGCCCAACCCGTTCTTCTTTTCTTCTCATTGTACTATCGTTCAGCAGACAGATGTGCAGGCGTGCCAAAAAAATGTTGACAAAAAATCGATAATGTACTCTAGCACGATCTGAACTTCAGATGGCTGGAGAGCGATCGAGGTCACTCCGCGGCTCTGCACTCTAGCACAAAAGCGCGCAAATGGGCTTGAATGGAGTGATGAATTCCGTGGAAATCTAAGTGCACTTGAAAGCACAAGCAATTGAAATACATCGAATTGAAAAATGCACAATAGGAATCAAAAGATGCATGAAAAGAGAAAGCACATGAAAATGAAAAGCAAAGAAAGTGAAAGGATAGGACACTGCTAGACAAGTTTTGTCGAAGTGTATGCTTCCTCCTTGATTGAGCAATAGCTTTTACAGACCAAAAATATGCAAAAATCCATAAAATTCATAAATAAAAAAAAAAAAAAAGCTAAAATTGTGTACGTCAACACTGGCTACCTCACGTAAGATGGCCGGCGTTAATCAAACCAAATTAGCAATTTTTTTAAATTGATCAGAAAGATTCAATTGACAAATTATTAAAAAGTATATGACCAAATTAGCAATTCATCAAAAAGTTTGGAACTAAATTGACCTAACGAAAGGTTTATAACTAAATTGGTACAATTAAAATGTTCATAATTGAATTAGCCATCATATAATAGGTTTAAGATATTTTGGATAATCTTCCCTCTAAATGGAAGCATATATGTGAAGGTGGACGCTACCATCAACATTGACTGCATCTAGGAAAGCATGAGGTGACGATGGATATCGACATTTGCCCCCTGAACATTGCTTTAAATGATTTAATTTAAAGTAATGTTTATATTTTAATCAACTGTCACTTGTGTCGACATGTGCTTAGTTCGTACGAGGTGAATTTAAATCATGAATCCTACGTTTAGGCCATAGCACATTTGTGTGCATTGATTTGGTCCTCTTGAGTCGCGACACACCTTTCTCAAGCACAAGTATTACTAACTAAGTTGTGATATTGAAATTAGGAGTCTTATGTGGATCATAGGTTTTTTTATTACAATGTGTAATCTCCCCACAACAGAGGAGTTGAAGCTCCCATGGAGGCCTTTGTGGCTTGTCCATTCGATATAAAAGGACGGTAGGTTCTGCAGAGGCATTTCTTATTTTACTGTACTAGTATTCATACACTTCGCGCTCTCAATTTCTCTGTTTTACATCTCAATAATCTCGAGATCCAGATGAATATCGATATAAAGTCTTTTAAGGTCTTAGTTAGGTTCAAAATAGTGTTACTAACTAGGCTGCGATAAATGTCAATAGGAGTGAATCGTGTTCCCACTACGATCACACAAAACACATTCCGAAAGGACGCAATCATAATTGGCCAGGGGTTCTTTGAAAGTCTACAATGAAGGACCCACGAAAGAAAATATTCTAAGCACCTCTCCACATTGTCTTTTATTATCTCACATGTGAACTCATTTCTCTGACTGGGGTACTCGCATGGGCATTATCTCCGTCTGAGGGTTAGTGTTTGTTTTTGGAAAAATTCTTGATAAAGAAAAATGCATTACAAAAAATTATTTTTTTAGAAAAATATTTTTCTCTTTTTTCAGATTAGGAAATCCATCCTCCTAATTTTAGGTGTGTATATTTTCTATCATCGTAAATGGTTTTTTGTTAACTAATCATTTTCAGCAACTAAAGACGTGAAAAATCCAGAAAATTAATTAGTGAAGAATTTTTCAGTGGACTGAAGACATTCTAATTTTCTTAAGTCAATTACCCTAGCTAAATGAGAAATGAGACCGCCACTCCCAATGAAATGGGTGGACCTGATATGTGAGCATCTGATCCATGCGATAACCCCTTTCGACCTAAATAGAAATCTCTACCAAGCCAAACAATCATTGGTCATGTCTATCAAATTAAAGTTTGCTTTTGTGGTATATCAAACTCGACTTATCATGGTGAAGGTAAGCAGCAACTCGAAGGCAAGAGCCTCTAGAGTATTTCGAATAGGAGACGCTACAATACAAATACAAACACATTGTATTCAAATCAAGACATAATTTAACCGCACATAAATAAATATTCATTGAATTTTGATTTAATATGCAATGTGCTTCTTGAATTTTTAATTTTTTTGATATAATCCCTGAATTTTAGCTCAATGTGTAGTGTTGTTCTATATTCAATTTAATCAATATATTATATAGAAATATTTAATTTTGTCCTTGAATTTGAATTAATAGAAGAACAATCTAAACAATTTTATATAATTTTAAATGACTAAGTTAAATATACATTAAAATTTATGGATCACAATGAATAAATTAAAAGTTCAAAAATCATATTAAATAAATTAAAAATTTAGAAATTATATATGTTATTATCTTTTTCGATAAGTTCATTCATTCATGTTATTTGAAACTCGCAGCGAAACGAGTGATCGACGTGTCCTTTAATAGATTGGCACGGCGCTCGTTTGAGAAGAGAACGAATTAGACGAGAAAAAGCATTTAAAAATCTCATGAACGAATCGCGACTTCTTTGCCTCAAAAACTCCTCCACCTGCGCAATAACTTCGGTCGGACGTATCTCACACTTGAAAAAAGCATTAATATATCTGTCTAGGGTCTAGGGTACTGACATCTCTACGAGCTATAAGCCTCACTTCCATTTATTGTCATCTTCCCTAATTAAAATTTTTCATTCAACACTCTAAACTTTATGTATAATCTATCAAATATCAACCCATTAAATTTTTAAATTCGCCCACGAATCCATTTTTCAATCATCAAATTCAAATCCACGAGTTCAAGTCCCTTAGGTATAAAATAATGAAAATTAGTGTAGCATGACACTATTTCCAAAAGTGAAAAACTTAGCATACGAGGCATAGGCAAGGGTCGGGTGAACCCTTTCTCTACGCTCTCTTATGGAAAGTCAATTTAGGCTTGATGGAGATGAGATCGACCTTATCAACATTAATTGCTGACGGAACATGATGACTGACTCGAATAAAGCCATGAAAAGAAGACGTCATAGATAGGTCAAGGATTGTTACATTAAAGTGAATCGTGTGATTGGTCAATAGCTACCAACATAGGTTGAATTTGTACCGAGAAAAGAAGAGATAAGAATAGAATTATACGCAAAACTTGTTTGATTTAAAATACAAACGGATTGCAGTTAGGCAATTTAAACAGAGAATTGATGCATAGAGAAACGAAGGCAAATTGGCTACTCCAAGCGGAAGAATCACCCCCCTAAATCGACAACTGTGATCTTTTAGGTGATCACATGAAGAATTTAGGTCCAAAAGTTGTCTTGTTAGGGATTTGGTCTTGATGGACCACCTTAATTAATTCTCCACTGTTAGGGTGGACAAAAGAGTTTGCTGGGGTTTCCATCATCTGACATGGCTGTTGATATGATCAGCGTAGTTCATTGACCTCGCTAGCTTAGTCAATTTTGGGGCAAATCCTAAACCAAAAGATTGGAACGCGGTGTGGAATTTTGTAGGCTTTGGGACCAGCATGAAAACGGTCCAAGTGGAATGTCTAGCTCAACTTTTCGATACTTTTTGCAATGACCTTTAAGATGATTAAGAATTACACCAGTTTGTGCCATGAAAGAGGAATTATTGGACTAAGACGCATCGCTCTAAAAATAAGAGACTCAATACATGTTTTCAAGATATAGGCAAGACGTTATGATTCTTGTCGATGTGTAAGTTGGGTCATTTGGGTAATCATATCAGATATTTTCCTCATTCATATTGATTTCCTTGTTTTGCATCAAAATGGTAATGACTTTTTTTCCTTAAATTATAATTACTAAACTCATTCTCAAACCTAACATTTTAGTGTCGTTTACAGCCTTTATTTGTGTTACATTTTTATTACATGAATATTTTGAATTTCACCTCCACTAATCTAGACATATATACCTAAATCATATCGTCCACGTGCATTGGATAAATCTCCACCAATAGACTAGTTAGCATGGCCCCCAAAAGGCTACTTTTAATTAGAAGTTGTCGTTTGAGCTAGGATCCGTCATATTTGGATGAAATTCTGAGCCAATCAAACAATCTTTGAGAGTTAGATATGTTTTGCAAGAGATAATTAAGAATTTTTCTTTTTTTTACTACAGTCTTGAGAGACATTAAGAATCGACAAAATCTTCAAAATATCTCTAATAGAGGAAATTATCCTAGAGAAATTCTCAATTTTATCTCTAACATGTTCCATGGTTCCCAACTTTGATTGTGAATATTGGAAGTTGAAAGTCTTGTTTTATGTGAAGTGTGTAAGCGTGTGCGTGCATGTATAATGCAATGCCAATAGTGTTGTGTTCCTAGATCAAATACATGTCTTGTAGCGGCACAATAAAAATGAAAGTGTTCACAAAACAAACAAGCACTATATATATAAAATTTCTTCACAATTCAATGATATATGTTTTCAAATAAATTAGAATCTAACTGGGCATGTTTAATAGGATTGACTTTGAAGTTTTCTTAGCAATCTCCAGCTTTGACTCTATTTTGAGCGAATATGTTCTTTTTTGTTGACCATTTAAAAGACACAATTTCATATTCGATTCCATTTGATGGACGCAAAGGAAGGTGAGGATTTGAGAATGCACAATCAAATGAAAATCATTTTATTCAAAAGGAAATCAAACCTTTGCATCCATTATAAGTTGTCGATGCATTACATATCAAACAAATTTATCCCTAAATGGATATGTGTCACCTACCACGAAGGAAAATGTTTAGACAAAAACATCGAATTAACTCCACCATATCCCTCTTGTCATATTCCAAAGAGGAGTAGATGTGACCGACAAACCACTGTTTTTTCTCACTTGAGCGTGTTGGGTTCGCAGCAAGCTTCGGCAACGGAATCTCGCATTCGGTCGCTAATGGTTGCGGCACGTAAGTCGAAAACCGAGGTCGTACAAATCGAGAGGTATCATAGGTCTTGAAATTTGGACGTTTGGCGACGAAATAAGGGCGCAACGTACCCGGAGATGGAGTTGATTTGAGGAATAATTAGGTGCCTCTGTCTCTCTCTCCACGTGTCGTTTGACAGCTGTCCAGGGATTACTTGGCATTCGAGCCTATCTTTTCGGGAGGGGAATATTCAACGAATCATCGGTCGACATTAGGGTAAGTTTCCAAATCCGTTCGGTCTTTAGGTTAGGAAACGTAGGAGAGCATCCAAAGCGCTCCTTCTCAGCGATGGGAAAAAGGTCAAAGCGGTCATCTTTCTTCCGTTTGTTGTCTATCCTGTTGGGCAAACTCACAATGATTGATTATCTTTAGAAAAAGCCATGGCTCGTGCTCGCTAGCTAGGATTTGAAATTTGACGAGGATTATAAAATTATCTTAGAAGTCTTGAATCTATTATATTTAAGTTAATTTGATTTTAAACCTTTTAATTATTTTAATTGAGTCCACCTAGCTAATTTAATTGGAAATCATAGATATGGATGGCGGTAGTGCCATATAAAACGATTAATGTTGACGTAGACAATTTTTTAATAATAATAATAATTTTTTCTTTTCTTTTTCCTTTCGAGGGCTGTCCAACCCTCAAAAAAGGAAATGAAAGAAATAAAAAAAAATTAAAAAATTCTTTAAAAAGAGGATAAAAATTAACTATGTCCGTGATTTTATTTAAAATTGGTTAGATTAATTCAATTAACAAAATGTGAAAATGTTTAAGATTCAATTGGCACAATAAAAAGATTTATGACTGATTTGTCCAAAGTGAACTATGTTTAGGACTTTTTGGATGAGATTCAAGGAATGCTTTTTTGTGCTCTAATTCATTCACGTGTCAATTGAAATGAGTAGCTTATTGATATGAAAAAATCAATAATAAATTTTTTGATTGTGCCAATTGAATCTTAAACATTTTTACATATTGCTAATTAAGTTTATTCGGCCAATTTTAGTCAGAAATCGCTAATATAGATAATTTTTATAATCTTTTTAAAAAGATGTAATGTTGTTGTTCATGCACCATGTTATGGTAGATGTTACCATATTGTGATTAGACAAAATTGGATGACAATAAAGAAGGATGCCATGAATAGAACATGAGACCTCCTCATTAACTATTAAGGGTGCGTTTGGTAACATTTCTGTTTAAAAATTGTTCGTGGGAACAAAATAGAAAAAAGTATTTCTGTTTCTAAACAATTTTTGAACAAAAACACGTTTGGTAAATCTGTTTGAAATATAAAAAGAATAGAAACACGTTTGATAAATTTGTATAATTTTTTAATATTTTTATTTTATTTTTTCTATTTTTTTCTTTTTCTTTTTTCTTTTTTCTTCTTTTGGCCGGTCGCCGGCCTCTACCATGGTCGGCGACCGGCCGACGAGCCCCGGCCGCCTCCCGCCATGGCGAGGCTCGCCGCCCCGGCGAGGCCGAGCTCGCCCAGCGGCCGGCGAGGCTCGGCGTCGCCGGATCTGGGCGAGCTCGAGCTCGCCCCCAAGGCGAGGCCGACCTCGCACCGGCCGAGCGAGCTCGAGCTCGCCCGGATCCGGCGACGCCGAGCCTCGCCGGCCACCGCCGGGCGAGCTCGGCCTCACCCGATCCGGGCGAGCTTGCCCGGTAGCGAGGCGAGGCCGAGCCTCGCCCCACGACGGCGAGCCTCGCCGTGGTTGGGCGAGGCCGCCGGCCAAAGAAAAAAGAAAGAAAAAAGAAGAAGAAAAGAAGAAGAAAAAAGAGAGGAGGGAGAGAAGTTGTTCCAAAAAGTTGTTCCAGAAGCAAGAAACAATTTTTTTTTGTTTATTGTTTCTGTTCCAAATGTGTTTCTGGAAACAAAAAAACACTTTTGAAACAAAAACGCAACCAAACGCGTTTCTGTTCCTTTTTTGTTTCCAGGAACAAAAAAACAGAAAAAGTGTTTAAAAACAAAAAAAAAGAAACGAAAACAAACGGGCCCTAAGTGGCCTTAGACATCGATCAAAATTAGACCGTTGGAGGACAACGTGAGATTATGGTCTGCATATAACTTCATATAAAACCAAACCCACATGAGTCACATCAGGATTTTTGAAAAGCATATACATGATCTCTCGCGAGATCAATCCACTTTTGTAAACTAAGTGCATTTCGTTGAAATTTTGTAAAGTCGTATGTATAGGGGTTGGCGTTTATAAGAAAAAGGTCTCCTTTTAGGCTTCCCCCTGAACTGAAGATATACTATTGTACATATTGTAGCACGACAAACGCTTACAAGCTTTCAAAAAGCAAGTATTATCTATATTTATTTGTGATCAAATGACTATAAAATCTCTCGAGCAATAGCTTCTCGAGTGATTCCAGTAATTCTTCTTTTCAAGACTAGACGATTTGACCCGTACCTAACAATTTTATCTGCTTAAAGTCCTATTGGTAAAAATTAAAAAAGAAAAAAGAAAAAGTCCTATTGGTGATTTCACTTCAACGATCGGGTGAGACCTGCTTGGCCAAAGAGCAGCCTTCATGATTTCTCTGCCGGAAGGCTTTTTCCTTCTCCATCTTGCTGCATGGTTTCTGCATATCTTTCGGCGTTTTCCCTCTTCAAAATCTTCGCATTACTTTCCCGACCCATATCCTGTTGTCTGCAAATTTCTTTACTTCAGTGCATGTTGGGACTACGCTTCTTCAGATACCCGGTCTCGATAAGCCCAAAGCTGTCCTAGACTTCGTCTAATAAATGTCTGCAAAAAATACAACCGTCGCAATTGGTTGAGTGATCCAAGACTAAATTTGCGAGACCAGGATCACAGGTTCGATTCCCCAGGTCTATCCTCATTCTCAGAAGACCGTGATTAGTCTGCAGAGGACCGTCCTAAGCATAGACATATCCCCGGTCGATACTCGTTCTGGAGAAATCTCGGTTGATCTGCTTAGGATGTGCTTGGGCCCTGGAGTGTGTCCCCGGTCTTGGGGTTTTGACTCTTGTCATGCCGGGGCAGGGACGGCGGGCTTGCCTATTAAGCAACAGTTGTGAGTGGGCAAATCTGCGGCCTTAGACCGAGCCTTCTCCCGAAGTTGCTTCATAGTTTGCCAAAGCTGGACGGACACCCTTTTATTTTTCCAAAAGTTGTCACAAAAAGAAGCTCTTTTCTTCTCTTTGGGCGAAGGGTAATGTCTCGAGATTTATTATATGGTGTTGTTGGATTTGGATCTTAAATCCGCTATTACTTGTATGGGACCTTGCTGTATTTGGTGATCTACACATGAGTCCGATTGTGCCTTTTCGGGCTTGGGCTCAAGGAGCTAATACCGACTTAAGGAAAATCTCTGCTCATGGCCTATTAACCAAGGATTAATTTGAAAGCTCGTTAAATCAATGTATACTTTTTGAAAATAAATCTCGAGGTGAATAAGAAAAGCCCAGCTCGTGTTTTTTCTTTTGGTCACGAAATTTGATTGATTTTTGTGAAGAAAAAATTGTACGTGCAAAACAACTTTGTAAAACTAGGATATTTAGATATGAGTTAACGATTTTTTGCCAAATAACTATATTGTAGACAGTAGAGAACCATGGTTCTAATATCAATATGAGCATCTCGGAAAGAGCTTGTCGCAGGGTTGCTAGGGATCGGCTCACCACGGATTTTATTACTTAACGATATTATCGATCAGGCTGAATTCCATGCGTTACTTAACGCTTGCCATTGCATTTGATCAATTGACCCCGACAGTGCAAACACAATGGCCATTCCATTCGTTGACGTTCTTAATCATGTAACCTTAATTTCTGTATGGGAATCGCTGGAGACTAATTCGGAGAAGTCTTATACTCCACGCATGCATCGCACTAAGCTCTAGATATATCAAATGTGTCTATTGATTGATCATCTTTATATGATCTCCTAAAATGGAATTAGAACCGATAAGCACACTTTTTTCCCTCTCTAAGTGTAAATGTTCTAGGATCTTCAAGAGAAAGGGAGAGAGAATCAATAAAAGTTACATATTTACTTAATTAACTTCACATTACACTTTATTAGAGAAGGGTATTTATACTCAAACAACATGCATAGGAATTGAAATAATCTATCTAAAAAGGAAATAACTATCTTAGAAAATAACGAAATATCAAATAATTATATAATATCTAAGGATATCTCTAACAATATTTTCTAATAGGGAATTCTCTAATATCCATAAATATGCTTCGACACTCACCTTAAGCTGGAGCATTTAGCTTGCATATAATAGGTGCAACTTTCTCCAAAAGTCTCTGATCAAGCGCCATGTAAGCTGGACTTTACACTAAATAAGGGATGTGAGTCCAAACTAGATTCAAGATAATGACAACTATGTAAGATGGAACTTACACAATAGTTTGAACGTAATTCACATCATCACCAAATTTGACAAGCATTGAGGAAACACATGATCAGAAAAGTTGACAAATCTTTCTTTTGCGACCTTGATAGATCATGTGGAAACCCAACTTGAATTGAGGTAAACTAAACTGCATCAGCCCAGGTGCTTAAATTTGGCTGCTTGATGAAGGTATGCTTGACTCCAAAGTTCATAGCTATTTAGATACTTTAGGGCATCAACTCACGCTCAACTTTGAATGCTGATGAAAATGTTCCTGACTCTCATCTGTTTGGATACTTGAGGGCGACTTTGCTACTTGATGGCGCTCTCCATTAAAAGAGAGTCTTACAATAAATAATGTTCAAGGTAGGCATTGCTAAGGGTTGACAAAATAGGGAAATTACTGAAGATGAGATGACTAGCGTTGGTGAGGCATGACTCCCCTGAGGATGAGTCTCTGGAATGAAACTTGACGCCCTGAATGTCATTAGCCATGGAGACTAACACCAAGAACAAAGAAAAAACTATCATTTTGATTTGGATCCTTTTCTCTTGGTGCCTCTCATACAATGTACACACTTTATGATCTTTAAGCGGAGGGAGAGAGAATCAATAAAGACCACATTTTCACTCAATTGACTTCATATTACATTTTATTAGAGAATGATATTTGCATCCGAACAATATGCATAGGAAAAGGAATAATCTAATATAACAAAGAAATCAACTATCATAAAATATAACAAAATATCAAATAATATCCCCAATATCTAATGATCTCTAAGGGGCAGTTTGGCAACTTGACAAATAGTGATAATTTCTGTTATTTTATTTTCGGGAGTAGATTTGGAATAGAATCAAGAAGTAAAAGAAAGTTGATTCTTTGTACTCGGGAATAATTCTAGAATCAAGCACTTATTTTCTCTCTTTTCTTTTCTTTTTCTCGTTCTTCTTCTTCAACTGCTGCCGCCGCAGCCGTTGCCGTCCATTGCCGTCGGTGACTAGTCCGAGCTCGCCCACTACTAGCGCTAAGCCTCACCAGCCAAGCGGGCCTCGCGGGCCTCCCCCACCACTTGCGAGCCTCTCTCGGCCACTAGCGAGGCCGAGCTCGCCTAGCCGTCGGTGGGGCTTGACCTCGCTGGGGCATCGTGAGGTCGGTGTCACCCGGCCAAGATGAGGCCGAGCCCCACCGATGGTTGGGTGAGGCCGCTCACCCAACCAAGGCTCGGCTCATCCAAGTCTCGCCGGCAGTTGGGTGAGGCTCGACCAATGAGGCACGGCCTTGCCGAGGGTTGGCGACACTCAGGTGAGGTCGCCAACCCTCATCTAGCCAGTCGCCGGTCATCCCAAGGCCAACGACCAGCCACCTTGAAGAAGAAGAAGGGGAGAAAGAAAGGAAAATAAGAAAATAAGAAAAAAAAGGAAAAAAAATTATTTAAAAAATTAAAAAATGATTTGAAGTAGAATTTTGAAGACAATGCCAAACACATTCTATTCTAGGAATTGAAATTTTGGACAGTTACTAAACGGCTTAAAAATGCTTAGAAATTGTTCTCGGGAACAAAATAAAAAAAAATCATTTCTAATTAAAAATTGTTCTCGGGAATAGAAGCATTATCAAATGTGCCCTAAGAATATTCTCTAATAGGGGATTCTCTAATGTCCATAAATATACTTCAATACTCCCCCTCAAACTAGAAATCTAACTTGCATGTGACAAGTGCAACTTTCTTCCAAAGTTTAGGATCAAGCACCATGTAAGGCGGACCTTATGTTGCGGGAAGCAAGTGATTGAATAATAAAATAGATAGAACAAAAAAATAAATTAGACATCAAATTTACGTAATGCAGACATAGAGATCTATGTTCATGGAAAAAGCGTGATAATGAATTTCTCTATAGATCAAGCAATATAACAAGATTACAACCATACTCGAGTTACTCTAATCCCTCATTACATCCAATAACTCAAACAATGTTTAGCCCTATAATTCCTTACAAAATAATCTCTCAATTTCATAAAAAAATTAACAAATCTTGCCACAAAATTTAATCAGCTTCAACAATTGAGTAGTTGATGTAATTCCACAAAGAAAATCACGAAGAAAAACTCAGGCCAAGCACTCGTTGAGAACGACGTTTGAACTTCTTTTTTTTCTTTTTTTCACGGCCAAGTTCAAGAGTAATATACATAGTGCCAAAAGGGAATTTAGGAAAAGGAAATCCATGAGAGGCATGGTTGACCCAAAGTCCAAGTTGGACTTTCTTCAATTTTTATTATGTCCATTTTTCTTCTTTTATGGGCTAACTCTTGCATATTGGGAAAGTAAATTTCCTACTTATTTCCTTTTTTCTCCTTTTATTTATTTATTTCCAAAATTTATATATTCACTTTGAACTCAAACTCAATATATATTTATAAGTTTCCACATTAACTCGATATTTGAGTCAAGTCACAATCATTATGCTAGAAATACAAACTTCACTGCTACCACCCTACAGTCCCCAATGGGCTCAAACGCCACAAACATCTTCCAAGTTGAAGTTGCATTTGAATTTCACCATAACCGTGGCTTTCATCAGGACAACAACTCCACCTACACTTTTAACTACTCTATAAGGATTTTCACAAAATTCTCATACACGTACCTTGTCTATATCAGTTAGGGCTGAGCGCGGTTCCCGGGTTACCCGGGAACCGGAACCGAACCGGAGGAGGGTCCGGTTCGGTTCCCGGTTCCAAGGGGGACCGGTTCCGGTTCCAGTTCCTTTTTTCTGGGAACCGGGAGTTCGGTTCCGGTTCCCGGTTCCAAGCGGAACCGAACCGAAACCGAACCGGTTTCGAACCGGAACCTGTTTCGAACCGAACCGAACCAGTCCCGAACCGGAACCGGTTACTTAGGGCAGAAAAAGCTCGACCTTGGATGTTCTAGTGACTTGTATGTGATGTTCTAGTTGAATTTTGGCTTCGGCCTCTAAATGAAAGTTGTAAAGGACTTCTTGGAGTATAACATACTCAAATTTGGGACAAAAAAAAAACAAGTATAAGTGGGTGAAATCGTTATTCTTTGGAAAGACTGGATCTGGAGATTTTGGGACCGACCCTTGATGAATGCATGGACTGTAAGGCAACCTTTTTGTCGAAATTTCACTTCGGTTTCTTAACAAAAGTTGTAAAGGACATCCTGAGGTACAACATATCAAAAATTTAGAGAAAACAAACAAGAATAGGTAGGTGAAATCGTGGTCCTTTGGAGATGGTTAGATCTGGAATTACGGTACTACGAACAGGGATTTTAACCGTCCATATTTAATTATCTAGGACGAATTTGACTTCGATGTTTTCATCAAGTATCTACCTTATGGTCTTGGCTATCACATAGTAGAATTTCATAATTTTTTAAGGTCATTTGGGTATTTAATCGGAAATGTTTCTAAAACTGTGCAATCTGATGTGTTCGGATCTTGTAAGTTGCAATGCGTGGACTATATCATTTTGTATGAGGTTCTTTTGGAAATGTGTTCTAAATGAAATATCTCTCTTCATGTCTTCCCTACAACATATTTAAATTTCGTAATTTTTGTAGTTCATTTGCCTATTTAACCAAAAATGTTTCAAAAACTGTGCAAGTAGAGAATAGGAAAAGTAAATCGATTTTATCTTTTAATCCAGAACGAATTGGACTACGATTTATTCATGAAACTTGTACCTCTAGGTCTTAAATACAACGTGTCCAAATTTCAGAATTTTCTGAGTTTATTTAAGGGTTTAATCGAAATTGTTTTCAAAACTTGTACCTCTAGACATTCTTGTTCTAGTGGTGTTTTATTTCTACTTTCTAGTTTGCTATTTGTTTTGAAATTTCTAATTATATTCTATTATTGTTGTGCAGTGCGAAGTTAATGTATCAAGATAACATGTCAATGGGAAGTTACCGTGTAGTATACGCGTACATTATAGTTTTTTTGGTAACGTGCGCATACGTTATATTTTTTTTGGTAACGTGCGTGCACGTTATAGTTTTTTTGGTAACGTGCGCATACGTTATATTTTTTGGGTAACGTGCGCATATGTTATAGTTTTTTTTTTTTGGTAACGTGCGCGTACGTTATAGTTTTTTTGGTAACGTGCGCGTACGTTATATTTTTTTTGGGTAACGTGCGCATATGTTATAGTTCAAATCTGAAAAAAAAAAAAAAAAAAAAAAAGGAACCTGTTGGAACCTGGAACCGACCCTGGAACCTGTGACAGGGTAGGTTCCAGGTTCTCGGTTCCCACGGGTAGGTTCCAGGTTCCTCATTTTGAGGAACCTGTACCCGAGGGTAGGTTCCAGGTTCCAGACGGAACCGAACCGGAACCTGGAACCGCTCACCCCTAATATCAGTAATTACAATAACTATTGGTTATATATACTCTACCTCGCTATAAGCACCATCTGTGTCAATTGCTCTATTAGTATCCCTTATCTCAGGAGTTTCTAGTTGCAACTCTACCTCGAGTCGAGTATTGTTTAGATCTGCATGAACACTATTATAATCACTCCTAACTAGAAGTACTTGAGACTTGTCGGTTGCAACTTCTCTAGTAATAATAGGTGAATTTAATTTCGGATACCACAACCGATAGCCTTTCTCACCTGGTGTATAACCTAGGAATATACACTTTTTTATCTTCCCATCGAGCTTGCCATCATTTACTTGAACATAACAAGGACAACCGAACATTTGAAGAACAAAATAATCAACAACATGATCTGACCACACTATTTGGGGGTCCGACATCCAATCGAAATCAATTCATCAAGTTGCCAGCCGTAGAAAGCACATCTATTAGAAATCTTCTAGCCATATCAACACTATAGAGTATTTTATGGGCTGTCTCTAGTAACATTTTGCTCATCAACTCCATAACTTGTTGTGGTTCATTGGTACTAGTGCGGTGTCTCATTATGCCTTTCTTCATGTAGAATTCATTTAATAGCTTCAAGCAATACTCCATGCTACCATTAGTCTATACATGTTTGATCGTTCTACTATTTTCCTTTTCAATCAAAGGTCTCAATTGCCTAATCCTAACAATAACATCAAACTTTTACCTAAGCATAAACACCTGGGTCTTCTTGAGTAAACACTATTGAATTACTATCAGCTATAGCTATAACATTAACTGCAAAGTCCACTCTAATTCTCTTACCTTACTAGTTTTTAAGCTCAAAGTAATCTCTTCTTAGATGCCTCTTTTGCTACAACTCTAATACAACACTAACGGTCCTAGACTGATTTTGTCTATTCAAGTTTATACTAATCTTACTAACATGAGTACTAGTTCATTTTCTATTTTCACATAGTAAAGCAGTAGACATAAATTTAGTAGATTATCTTCTACAGATGTCCTTACTTAGAATCAAATCTCGAATCTCATCAAACATCAAGCTTGTTGACCCAAATGAATTATTGGTATAAGTAACAATAGCATGCCAAATATTAGGTAATGAGGATAATATAATCAATGCATATTCCTCATCTTCAAAGTCATTCTCAATTGAACTAAATTGATTAATAATCATATTGAGTTCATTGATATGATCACTAACGCCCCTTCGCCCATCTTATCAAATAGACCTTGTTGATCGCAAAGGGCTTCTCATACATATTTGATAGGGCTTTTATCAAACCTGCATTGATTTTCTATTTCACAATAGGTGCGATATTACGAGCCAATGTTAGCCAAATAACTCCCAACCTTTGTCTATCCATCAATCCCCATTTAGCTCACTTCATCAACTCAAGTTTCTCCCTTAATATGGGAAAGTGCAAAATCCTTTGGTACATATAATCCTCAATCTACAATTTTCAAAAACCAAATTCATTCCCATCAAATTTATTGATTCTTCCTTTTCATTCTTTTGTCGCTATCGATATTCTTCAACTTAGTCAAGCCTAGTTATGATACCATTTATTGCGGAAGTAGGTAACTGAACAATAAAATAGATAGAATAATAAAATTAACTAGACATCAGATTTATGTGATTTGATCATAGTGACCTAAGTTCATGGGGAGAGTAGCAACAAATTCCATTATAAATTAAGCAATGTAATAGAGATTATAATCACACTTGAGTCATTCAAACATTCTTAGTTTTTCCCAGCCCCTAATTAATCCCGATAACTCAAAAAGTGTTTAACCCTATAATTTCTCACAAAATAATTTCTCGATCTCATAAAAGAATTATTAAATTTTATTACAAGATTTAATTAGCTTCAATACTTGAGTTGTTGATGTAATTCCAAGGAGAAAATCACGAAAAAAAAAACCCCCCACGCCAAGCATTTGTTGAGAACGGCGCTTCAACTTATTTTTTTCATGACGAAGTTTAGGAATAATATACATATTGCCAAAAGGGATGTCCATTGTGGCTGAATTCAATAGGGAAAGGAAATTCGTGTGAGATACGGTCAATCCAAAGTCAAAGTTATTGACTTTCTTCAAATTTCAATTCTTTTCCGTTTATTTTTTCTTCTTTTCTTGGCTGCCAACTCTTGCACATTAGAAAAGTAAATTTCCTACATATTTCCTTTTTCCTCTTTTTATTTATTTATTTTTAAAATTCATATTTTTACTTTAAGCTCAAACTCAAGACATATTCTAACATCTTACACTAAAAAAGGGATGTGGATATATTGATTTGGACTTAAGATAATGACAATTGTGTAAACTGAATGTTACATGACAAATTGAATGTAATCCACATCATCATTGGATTTGACAAGAGTTGATGAAACACAAGATCGTAAAGTTGACACATCTTTCTCAAACAGCCTTGATTGTACCATGTGTAAACTCAAATTGAATTGCAGTAAACCAAATTGCGTCACCACACGATGCTCAACTTTGGCTACTCAATGAAGGTGTGTTCAACTTTGGTGGTCATGGCCACTTGGATACTTGACGGCATCATCTCATGGTGCCCAACTTTAGCTACTTGATGAAGATGTGCTTGACTCTAACACTCATAGCTGCTTGGATACTTGATGGCAGCTTTGCTCGTTGATGATGCTCGCTATTGAAATAGAGCCCCACAACAATAACTTCCATGGTAGGCATTGCAAAGTATTGACAAAATTGGGAAGTTCTGAAAATGAGATGATTGACGTTGATGGGGCACAAATAAGGTAAGTCTCCAAAAATTATGGAATTGTTTAAGTTTTGAAGGATCCATCAATGAATGCCAACAACATTCGAGCCTTAAAAGCCTTAAAGAACATCAGGAAACCATATGCTAAGGGCGCGTTTGGTAACGCTTTATATCTCGGAACAATTTCTAAGCAAAAGAACGCGTTTGGTAATTGTACAAAAATTTTTATTCTAGAATAGAATTGTGTTTAGTACTGTGCTCAAAATTTCTACTCCAAATTATTTTCTTTTAATTTTTAAATAATTTTATTTCTTTATTTCTTTTTCTTCTTTTCTTTTTTTCCTTTCTTTCTCTTCTTCTTCTTTTTCAAGTTGCCGGTTGCCGGCCTTGGGATGATTGACGACCGGCCAGACGAGGGCTGGTGACCTCATCGGAGTGTCGTCGCAGCTGGGCGAGGCTTGCCTCCGGCAACTGGCGATGGTGGGTGGACGGCGGCGGATGGCAACGGTGGCGGCGACAACAAATGAAGAAGAAGAAAGAGGAAGAAGAACAAGAAAAAAGAAAAGAAAAAGAGAACGCGCCCTAAGTGTTTGGTTTTATAATTGTTCCTAGGAACAAGAATCAACTTTTTTTTTTATTCTCGATTCTACTCCAAATCTGTTCCTGAGAACAAAAATTTTATCAAACGCATTTCTGTTCCGAATTTACTCCTGAGAACAAAATAACATAAACAAGCACTATTTGGCAAGTTGCCAAACAGACCCTAAGTCAAGAGGACACCATAACAGGCCCAAGCCTATGCAGCACCATAAGAACAACTACAGCAGCCTAAAGACAGCATCTAAAATCGATTATGCCATCTTGAACAAAGCTGAAAAAGAGCAGCAGAGTTAACTTTTTGCGTACGAGCAATTTTGGCTGTAAAGAGGGCTGAGATCATTTTCTATAGAATTCCTGCAGACGGGAATTCTGAGCTTCAATGGCTAGAGCAGCGTTCTAAGGGCGCTAATTTGCCGTCCATCTCATTCCCTTTTCTTTGTTTTCTTTAAACATTTGACAAACCAAAAGTTACTCCTGTTTCTGCTAAATTGTGATACATGCATGTGCTGGAGCAAAGCATGCCAAGAATGAGCTAAGATCCGTCGAAAATGTTAAGGGGAGAGAGACCACGTAATGAGACAAATCATATGAAGTTTTCCCGATTCTCATGATCGATCATCCAGGGAGGAGAGATCATTGTCTTCAACTACAATATTCTCTTTCTGATTTTTTACTCTTCTTCCACATGATTGATCATAATCACAATTATGGGATCGTTATCTAAACGCATATGTATTATACCCATCAACGTGCAAGCCTGACATCTCTCTATTATGACCGCCACCTCCTTTCCAATAATTGGGTTTCTATCTTTTTGATCATATGCTTATCACTAACCACATGAATCAGACCAGATAATTCGTGGATCAATAATGTTTAATCAATAATGTGTAGAGATTCAATTTGGTCTAAGTTTGGAACGTGAAGGCAGATTTGTTGATGGTAGAATCTTATATTTTCATTTGATAAAGGACCGGAAAAAAATTACCGTATCGTAAGACATGATCGGTACATTGTTAGTAAGTTATCAAATTTTAAATTATTAACTTTGATTTGTTTGTAGAGATATTACAAACAGTTCCAATTAATTATTAATTTTTATCCGTGTAGCTTTTGACGTGTTAAAGTTACTAATTTTATATAAAATTACCTGCTTTAATGTGAGTGAGCTGCGAACTTTTCTCTAATGAATTTATCAGCTAATCATAGGTTATCAATTCTTATATAAGCGATTTATGACATTCACTTGGTTGGTAACTAGTCACTTTCTTTTACTAATAACTCCAACTGAAGTTACCGACTCTTGCAGCAAAATTCTAACTTTATTTTGAGTCACTTACAATTTCTTGTGTGATGAAATTATTACAAACTAATTTTAGGTTTCAATCCTTATTTGAGCTACCTGTCAATGTCAATTATATCAAATTACAAATTTTGAAATAACTTATCAATACTAATTTTGAAGTTACCAACTTTTATTGAGTTATTAACTAACACTTTTCTCCAATAGAGCTACCATAAAGTATAGATTACCAACTTTTTGCGCCACTTACCAATGTTCTTTTGATCGTCTCTGAATTACCCGAGATAGGCCTTCTCATTGTAAAACTAAATCGTTTAAGAGTTGCTAAAACCTTTGATAAACCTGGATAAGTTATTAAAAAATCGGTCATTTCAAAATGACCCAATTAAAATTGATAAGTGTGAGGCCGTTGAGCAATGTGAAAGATAAGAAGTATTTGATTAAAGTTCAATTTGTTTCTTTTTTTCCTTAAGAGTAATAGGGAGACTTAGGTGGGAGATAATTGTCCAAAAATTCCAAACCCTATTGAATGGTAGCGAATTCTTTTTTAAACTTTTTAGTTGTACCACTTTATTTCTAAATCTTTTCACCATTTATCTTCTTTTTTTTTTTTTGGGTAAAGATCTTTTCACCATTTATCAATATAACCCCT
The DNA here is from genome assembly GCA_014182515.1 of Eucalyptus microcorys. Taxonomy (NCBI): domain Eukaryota; kingdom Viridiplantae; phylum Streptophyta; class Magnoliopsida; order Myrtales; family Myrtaceae; genus Eucalyptus; species Eucalyptus microcorys. The sequence continues at coordinate 15,413,675 of CM024567.1, forward strand.
TTTGACTAATTTTGGCCGTAATTTGCTGACATGGAGGCTGACCATCTTATGTGGCATAATTGTTGTCAAAGTGAACATTTTTTTGCAATTTTTAAAATTTTATGAATTTATTCTTTTCTTTTTCTTTTGCTACTATTAGGGGCTGGTGGCCCTTGTTGGCCCTTGGGCGAGGGCTCCATGAGCCTTCGCTTAGGTTGGCTAGAGCTTGGATGAGGGCCGTGACTCCCTTGTTTGTGACCGACGACCTCCATTGGTTGTTGCTGGCAGAGGGCATAGAAAAAAAAGAAAAATTAAAAAGGAAAGAAAAGAAAAGAAAAGGAAGAAAGAAAAAAAAATCATAAAATTATATAAAACATTGCAAAATTTGCAAAAATTATCTACCTTAGTGCCATTTGTACCATGTAAGCTAACCAGTGTCCATGTTAGAACTTTTAGGCCAAAATTAGTTAGATTGACCATATTGACAAATCATAAAAATATTTAAGACTAAATTGACATAATTAAAAAATTTATAACTAAATTCATTGCCGTACAATCGATTTAGGACTTTTTAGACAATTACCCCACTACATGTCTACCATCAATAAACTCACATATCTCAAGCTCCAACATCCAAGGCTTGCTGCTAGCTTAGACGTCCTCGGAGCAACCTGTAGCTAGGGCAAGTTTCCGACATTTAACGGTGCACGATTGGACGTTCGATATGTCCCCCATATATAACCAAGCATTTGTTTGTAAAAAATATATAGTACCGTGTACTAAATCGAATTTAGAATAATAAGATCCTCCAATTTCATTATGGTCTAAATTCAATTTAGTATATACACAATGGTCATGTAATAATTACATTTACTCCCACCGAAAAATTATGATTTTGTGAGAAGCCTGACTCCGATGGTTCTATACCATCGAATTTCACTGGAAAATCTTTGGAGTGAAAAGACTTGATAGATTGCTTGAGTTGTACATCAAAAGAATGAAACACATTTGCTCATTCTCTTCATCGATTTCTCTTATTTCTATGCTTTCAAATTCATCGATAGATAATTGAATGTCGCTCATACTTAAATTGAATGTACAAAATCTGTAACACACTTGTGGATGAAGCGGAACTATGTTATTCGGGTAAGTTTTAGCATATCTCACTATGTCCCCTTCCCTAGACGATCTTAACGACGCATTCTCCTAGATTGACCAAACACGTTCACGATTACTACTCCTGGTACCGGATGACATGTTTCACCCTTTAGATTAGTTTCTTCATGCAGCTTCCTTGGAGAAATTGCGACACAATCATAGGAGCCCATATGGGGAGCAAAATTGCTGAATGATAGATACTATACATTAAGTTGCACAAGATTCACCACTATACAATATTTCATTCCCATGTCTGATTACACATCTGGATTTGTATATGACTACATTTCACTCAAGCTGATCTTGTTTGATCTGATCTACTCAAAATCAAAAGCTACAAATGAAAACAGTTAACTTTAATTTTTACAGTGTGAGAGTGTTGAGCAATGAAACCCTGGCGCTGATCAAGCTCCTGAACACTCTCTCACTCACACTCTCTATGCACTCAACGCAACCTTCCAATTCCTCCATCTTCTTCAAAACCTCCCTCACTTCCTCATCCTTCATCTTCCTCAAACTCCACAACCTCTCTTCCGTACACTGGAGCTCCTCGATCTGCTCGTCGACCTTCGCTTTCTTTGACAGCCTGAGCCGGCCGCTCCAGGACGACCTCCTTGCCGCAAATGACGATGCGAAACTGTCAAAAAGTGCCAGCGATACTGAGGCTGTTGCCTTGACGACATCTGATATTGCGGCTGCAAGCTCAGCGTCAGGGACCGGGAATGATCTGGCTCGCGAAGAATATCGCATTTTGCCACGCATCTGATGCTAGAAGTAAGGTCTCGCATTTCCTTGTGGATCCTCTTCCGGGCCTTCATGTAAGAAGCGATCTTGGACTCGTCTTTCTTCCTTATGGCCACATGAGCTGCCATCTGCGCATCCTTGAAGGCGAGGACTGAGGACTGGAAGATCCCGTAAGCATCAGCAAAGCGGAGGAAGTCTTCGAGGAGCTTCTCGGTGAGCTGCGGGCGTCCACGGAGGAGGTTTTGGGCTTGGGGGAGTTGGAGGGCATCGTCGAGAGAGTCGAGGGCATTTCGGAGGCGGCCCAAGCCATCGGCAAGCCGAGCAGAGGAGCGAGCTGGTGGCAAAGAAGACCAGGCATCGAGGTCGGAGAGCTGGTCACGGAGGTTGGAGAGCAAAGGGTGGGACCGATTGGGGAGGCTGACGGAACGGTTGTGGTGGGTCATGGGCGGTTTTGGGCGGGCCTGGTTCTTGTTTGGGAAGGAGAGGGAGCGACCAAACACACCCACCATGTTTTTTTCACTTTCTTTCTCTTTTCCTGAGGGCTTTGATGATGCTCTTTTGAAGATGCCTGTGAAAGAGAGAGAGAGAGAGAGAGAGAGAGAGAGAGTTGAGGTTTGTGAGGAAGGGAATGGTGTGGTTTGACGCCTTTATAAAGGGAGGACAACTCACACGTAGGGTTTGCACGGCTGTTTTGTAGAGAGAGAAAGAGAGGGAGACTGAGAGGAGACGCACGAGGGGGTAGAGAGAGAAAGAGGGAGAGGGAGAGGGAGACGAGATCCGAGAATAATTGGAGGTGGTTTGCAAATCATGTGAGGAGGAGGGGATGGTGGTTTTCCATTTCTAGTGGAGAGGGGACACCACGTGGGCTCGCCAAGCTGGCGATCCACCACCAAAATTTTGATCTAATCTGGAGTTGCCTAACCCTATAATGTAAGCTTTATTGAGTAATTACTTGATAATACACTTCCCATCATGGAAGCAATGTCCAACTAAATACAGCAGGATAATTTTCCAAAAAGTCTTTCCTTTATCGCACAACGGTTGAATTAGTTCTAATCCTTTTAATTTGACTAATTCAATGCTATTTTTTTTTTTTTGTGATTTTCTAATGTAGTACTTCAAGCTAATTTTAGGTGAAAATCGCTGATGTGAATGCCTTTATATATATTTTTAAAATTATGAATTATTTATTATTTATTCTTTTTTTTTCTTTTCGCTTATGGCTAGTCTTGATGAGGGCTGCAATGCCCTCACCCGTAGCCGGTGCCGAAATGAAAAGAAAAGAAAAGGAATAGAGAAGAAAAAATTCAAAATTTTTTAAAAATAATTGCAAAAAATTGTCTCTGTCAACATTTCCATACCAAAATTGGTTAGAAAGGTTACATTGAATAATTGTGAAATAATTTAAGACTAAATTAGCCAAATTGAGAAGTTTCGACTGAATTGGCACCTGTATAATAGATTTAGGGCTTTCTAGACAATTTTTCCAAGGAAGACAGGTTCTAGTTTTGCCAAATGTATGAAGTGGGTGGTCTTCATTCATACAGGAGAGAACCCATGTAACATATCGGATTCATTGAAGAGACTTCAAACTTGTAATGACCGAGTAGTTGAATCATAATCTACACCCTAATAGGGAATGCTAGTTCTATCCTTCGTTCTACATGGATTTAGTGTAATCGATTCTTGGAAGGCGATGAGCTTGTTGGAGCTGTATAAGGTTAGGTGGTGACCAGTGAATTATATAACTTGATAGCTGGTCAGTCTTCTTGATTTACAACTCATGAACTTTGACAGTGCAATAAATGTGCATGTCATAAGATGGCACTCCGATTTCTTGTCTCCAGTAGTCGTTAGATCTAATGCTCAAAATTCGCAAGCCGCGTGAGTTGAAGTCATCACACGGTTTTCCAGCATGTCACGATCTTTATGGGAAATTGGGAACTTGGACACCTCATTTTTCATATGATTAGAGCACCAAGGTTTTGAGAAACCCACATGAGGTTTTTGTCTCGTTCCTTGATATAGAAATATATATAATTGTTAATTGGGTCTTGTTTCAAGAATATCCCCGGCCCGTTAAGCCATTTTTTTTTTTTTTTATGGTAATAGGTCTCCACGTCCGTATCCCTAAATTACCGAAAGTTGTTTTTCGATTCCTTTTCTTGGAAAAACCCTAAGGAGAGCATGATGACTTACTATCCAAGACTTTCTGGTTTTACACAAATTCTGGCCCGTCATTACACTAACAGGGTATACCACGAATTAGTTACTTTGAAGTGAGGATGTTTTTTGGGGGATGCCCGTATTTGTGTAATCCGCAAATGAGAGGGACACAAACTTCCCTTTCCTTTTTGGTGTGTAAGAGGGACATAATCCTTAATTAATTATTACTTGTATAAGAAATAGCCTCCAAACAACCTCATAAGTGAGCTATCATCCTGCTTGAGAGAATATTATATTGTAACAAGTCACATAAATTATACTCCAATGTGAGGTCATTCGAGATACTATGGATTTCTTATATTTGTTTTTTGGCAATCGAGAAATGTTAACTTCTAGGAAAATAAATGAATCAATTATAAACCTATTATATAAATATCAATTTTAGTCATAAATATTTCAATTTTACTAATTAAGTCCTAAATCATTGTGTAAAATTCTAATGTACTCATCTCGACTAATTTTTGCCGGAATTTGCTACCGTGCTAGTCTAGTTATTGCCGGCCATTTTATGTGGCATAACGTCACATTATCGATTTCCTGAAAAAATTGTACAGGAGGATTACATTGGGATTTTATGTAAAGGTCTAAGACTAAATTGACAAAATGAGAATAATTAATATCAAATTGACATCCATGCAAGACTGATTGAACATTTTCCCCATCAACTCTATCCACCCGTTCATGATTTCATGACTATCATCTTATAGCCAAGTCTTTTCTCATCTGTAGATGATCCCAATTGCATTGTGAGATAGTTTGGTTTGTCAAAAGAGAAAATTGCTCAAAAAATCCTAATCCTATTGTATTTTTGTCAATTCAATTATAAACTTTTTAATTATACTAATTAAGTTTTAAGCCTTTTCACGTTTTGTCAATTGAGTCTACCTAGTCAATTTTGGTTGAAAATTACTAACGTAAATGATGACCACCTTACGTGGCACAGCTGGCATTGATGTAGATGATTTTAATTTTTAATTTTTTCCTTTTCTTTACCTTTTTTTTTTTTTTTTTTTTTTTTTGCAATGGGATGGCGACTCTCATTGACTTTGGGCAAAGGCCACGACGCCCTCACTGGCCACTAGGCAGGCTCATGGTCTCACCTAGTACCAACGAGTGCCGCTGATCCCACACTCTTAAAAAAAAAAAAAGTAAAGAAAAGGAAATAAAAAAGAAAAAATCATAATTTTTTAAAAAAACATTAAAATATTTTTAAAAATGTTAATGTTAATGTATGCTATCTGACGTAGGATAATCGGCGTTTACGTGAGTAATTTCTAATTAGAATTGATTAGATAAATTCAATTAGTAAAATATGAAAATGTTTATGACTCAATTGATACGATTAAAAGGTTGGCAAAAACATAATAATTTTCAGGATTTTTTAAATAATTTTTTCAATTGTCAAACATGATGATCCTCATCTAAGAGATGATAAGGATGCATCCGCGTTGGCGGCGTGCCAACTGTTGAAAGTCATGGTCTTAACAAGCTCTAACTGTTCAAATTGTGGTCCTGACTCTCGTGGTTTTGGAAGAAATCAGAGGGTTGGCTAGGAGTTTTGTCCTTAGTTGTCACCTAACGTTTTCCTAGTGGTGTATTGGAAATGTTCAAGAGATGAGGTAGCATGCACTTTCACCCCACCTAATTCCCTTGCCATCATCCCTTGACATTAATTAGGATCGTGCAGAATCTTGGAACTCACGCAATTGAGAAGTCCCTTAGATTAATAGTACTAGGGTCCCGGATTGTGACAAACCGTGAGTTGGTATTTACATTATAAACATAAAAGAATTATGCAAATCAATTCCAAAATCTATATAGCACTGTATTTTTAGGCAATTGAAATATCTTGAGCTGCATAAGTTAAGAGCTTATGCACGAATCGAGCAATGCGACCATACTAATAACCAACTCATCATTACATATACTTTAATACAAAAAAGAAGGACCAAGAAATGAAATATTAGTCAAATCTTTGGAGCTACCGAAATATTTCTCATATAAACAAAAGAAAGATCAATCTGATCTATTGTTGCTTGACCTTAGAGGGGGAGAAGGGAGGGGGGGGGGTCTAAAAATTCACGTATCTTTCTATGGAACCCTCCATTTGTCGGGATTGAGAGAACTATTTGATGCACGGACGCGAGATGATTAGTGGATCTCAATAGGTAACTGCAAGGGGATCATAACCTAAATTCATTCTGTTCGACCAGATAATTACAAGTAAAACACGAGTCGCTCTAAGATCTCATGGAGAAGGGTTTATTCCTACATGCTTTCCATTACGTGATTAGATCCGGCTATCCCGCCACATGTACTCAATGACACTGGCCACGCCATTAAGCAAGAACACCAGTAGATGGTGGATAACATTTAGGGAACAGCGATGGGATCAGCTTCAAAAGATGCAATCGAACACCAAACCGTGTCGAGAACACAGAGAGATTCGACATTCCAAGCTGACCACGTTGTATTTCTGACCCGTCAAGGTCTTATGTTTTCTGTCCTTTTGCGGTGGGGGCTCTCAAGCAAGTCTCAAGCTTCTCCAATTATTCAAAAGAGCAGCTGTGTAGGCCTGTTGGCACGCATCACAGGTAGGCCACGGAAGAATTGTCCGCCCGAGGCGTTCGTTAATCTCGTCCAATGAATTCCTAGAAAACGACGACGCGGGGCCTATACGTGAACCCTAACTTATCATAATATCTCCCCATCATTAAATTCACGTTTTGTGTATGGCAGAAGGTCGTGCATTAGCGTCGAGTCAGCCCATGTGAAGAAGGCGGACTTCATTTGTTTGCTTTCACCAATTTTTTTTATTTATTGTCAATTGGGTTGTTAAACGTTGTGTTCCTCCATTTTTTATGATGCCCAAACCAAGTCTACTAAGGATGGATTTTGGCAAAAAAGATACGAAAGAATAGAGAAGTAATTTGTAAGTACATGCTCATTAGTTGTTACCAAAGGTCTTTTTTCCCCATATGTAGCATATAATTCGAGCTCCCAATATCGAAACTAATGCATATTTAAAGTAGGGGGTAATTAATGACAAAATCCTAAACTTATTACACTCGTACCAATTCAGTCATAAATAATTTAATTTGATTAATTTACTCCTGAAACTTTTAAAAATTTATTAATATAGTATATCCAACCAATTTTAGTTGAAAATTGCTGATGTAAACGTCGGACATCCTACTTGACAACATCGGTGCTGACATGGACAATTTCTGTAAACTTTTATTATTCTTTTTTTTTTTTTTTTGAATTTTTGTTCTCTTTTTTCTTCCTTTTTGTCCCTTCTTCCTTTGCGGTCGCCGACAAGTGACCGGCCGTAGGCAAGGGTTAACCTCATCATCCTCTAGGCAAGCTTGCCCTTGCCGAAATTTGGCGAGGGTTGGCCTCGCGAGCCTTGCAGGTGAGCCTTCTCTATAGGTGAAGTCGGCCCTCGCCAGATCCTAGTGAGGGTGAATCTCGTCACTTGCTAGCAGCCCTTACCTATGGTTGTTCATTGGCCCTTGAGAAGGCCAAAGACCACGATGGAAGAAGGTTAAAAAAGAAAAGAAAAATAAAAAAAATTTAAAAATTGCAAAAAAAAAATTGTCGCAAGACCTATCAAAATGGGTTTTATATACTATCAATTTAAAACATAAATGAATCATAAATGAGTCACTTAAATTTTGAAGAGTTTAGATAAATATGTTTAACAATTGAAAGCCAAAAATAAATGGGTCTAAAATGGATTGGACTTAGAACCCATTTCCAACCCAAGGTTCACACACTCTCTTTCCCTCTTTAGACTTATAAATATATATATATATATATATATATATATATATTTATATAAAAAAAATCAAAATTACAATTTTTTTTTTTTTTATATTTCCTTTTTATTTTCTTATTTTCTATTACTTATTTTTTTCCTTTTCTTTTTCTTTCTTCTTCCAAAATCCTTAGCTGGTGGCCGCGACTAGCCGGAGTGAGGGACAAGCTCACTAGAGGCTAGTGAAGCTCGAGCCTTGCCGATTTGGCGAGCTCGAGCTCACTAGCCTTAGGCGAGCATGGCTAGTCGCCAGCCCTGAAGAAGAAGAAAAAGAAAAATTAAAAATTCTATTTAAAAAATAAAAATAAATAAATAATAAAAATTGATTTCCTAAAAAAAAGAATTAATTATAAATTCAATTTTTAAGGAAAAAGAAAAAATATTTTATAATGAGTGCACAAAAGAAAATTTTTTCATACCAAATGGCAGAAAAATATTTTCTAATTTATTTTCATATTTCAAGCAAAAATCAGAAAATATTGTAATTTTCCTAAAATATACTTTTTGAATTTTTTTTCCAAGGAACAAACGAAGGCTTTTTTTTTTTTTTTTTAATTATACAAATTGTCTACTAGTTTTGTATTGCATGAAAGTGTTTTAATGATACCATTTTTTTTTTTTTAAATCATAGGAAATGAACTTTTTAGATTTAGTTAAATGTGTTGAGTATGGGTCAAAATTTTTTCATTATGATAAATGGGTTATAAACAAGTTAAATGGATCGATTTGAGTCGGACCATTTATAACCTATTTGGACCATTTATGACATATCCCGACCCTTTTGACAGGTCTAATGTTAGCGCTGGTTGTCACTTGTGTCATTTAGGACAATGAGCATATCAACGATTTCCAGTCAAAATTTTTTGGGAAGACTATGTTGATAATTTTTAAAAAGGTTTAAGAATAAATTGGTTAAAAAAACTTTATAATCAAATTACATAAATACAATAGATTTATGATTTTTTGAATAATTTCTTGTATAAAATGGGGTAAATAAGCTCCATATGGTTGAGCCATGTGAAACGAGAGTTTCCAGCGGCTGCTTTCCCAAGCCATGGGACTTCGATTTCTTCTATTTTGTAAATAGGCATATGCATATAGCGAAAATCTTTTGTTTGAAGTTTCAAAAATTAAAACACAATTCCTTCTTCAATTTTAATCTATTTTTCAAATTAATGATAATTCACAAGACCATCTCTTTTTTTTTCAAATAGTTACATGGACTCATTCGACTCTATGGAAGATTATCTTTATGAAAAGGCTTGCTAAATTTCATCATATCGTCTACACTTGTTTCATCAGAATTTGTTTTCACAAACTAATATTTTTCATCAAAAGTCGTGTCTCCACGATTTTCTATACTACAGTGTCCTATCCACCGATGATTTCAAATTTAAATACCAAAATTGATTCAGTGTCCTTTAAACGTTCAATTTTTTTTTTTTTTTCGGAATCTCAATCGATAATTTGTCAAGCCCTTCTAATCAGTACCCATATCGACCAACTATGTCATGATAATCGACAACTAGACGGTATTATGTATTGACAACTGATTCATGGTCATTAATGTACATTAATATCGATGACTATTTTTATGGTCATCAATAGTGGTTCAGTGTTGATTGTCATTCATCATTAAATCAAATGCCTACGCACCCTTAAGACCTAGTTAATTTTCTGTGCAAGCATTTGTCCTCCTTTTTTAAAAGAATCGAAAGTGATTTAATTTTTAAACATTTGGAAGAGTATGAGTCTCTTTCTTCGAATAGTACGAGGTGTGTATTTTATCTCTGATGCCTCGTACTCTATGCTCTTACCGCCGCTTTTCTCCATCTTGTAGTGTTGTGACATGTCGCTTCGATCGACACAATTAACGAATTGTCGTCATCATGAATCGTAACTTCACGGATCGCCGTCATCATGAATGGTCGCTTCCTTTCGAAGGATATGACAACATCCAAAGATTTGATTTTTATCTCCACTTCTTCTTCGGGCACACATGATAAAATTTATACTTCTTTATTTCTTTATTTTTTGAAAGAAGTACACTATTAGTGCCATAAGTTGTGTACGGCGCTCACTTTGGTGCTACCGACGACAGATTCCGGCCAAAATGATTACATGACTTTTATATTTAAAAAAAAAATCGAGAAGCCTTTTAAACGACGTCATTTTCCGTCTTCCTTAATAAAATGACGTCGTTTTGCCGTCCTATGTGGATGGCCTCACAAAAACAACGTCGTACAACTCATTTGGGGATTGGAATTAGGGTTTTTTTGTTCGCCGTTGCTCAGCCACCGTCGCTCGGCCACCATCCCTCGGTCACTATCGCTTGGCCGCCATCCCTCAGCCACCGTTGCTCGGCCACCGTCCCTCAACCTCCGTTATAGTTGCTTGCCACAACAAGACAAAGGAAAAAAAAAATGAACATAAAATCCCGAGGGAGAGGAAGGTGTCGACGGTGAGGGCGAAGGAGGGGATGGCGGGGCCATGGCCGCCGTCATTGCAGCTGGCTTTGCCGATGACCTCCATGGCGTTCCAAATCTTCGTGGCTACCATTGGCTAGATCGCTCGTGCTTCTGGAGATTCTTCGAGCTCACGCTTCCTCTGCGCCCAGCGATATTCCTTGGGAAAAGGCGATGGTGGAGCTAAGATTCGAGGATTTGAAAGGTCGACAGGGTGATTGAAAATGGGGGAAAATTACTGGGGGAGGGCGGAGGCGAGTGCATGGTTTCTTTTCTGGAAAATTACTGGTGTTGTGCTGGTGCGCTGCTAGTGTTGCTGGTGCTATTCTTCGGCGCTGCTGGTGTTGTTGGTGCTATTCTTCGGGGAAGAAGACGACGCCTTCTCTCTCTCAATTTGGAGATTTAGGGTTTTGAATTTGGGGGAAAGACACAAAACGGCGTTGTTTTGTTGTTTAAATGCTGACTATACTTTCCAACGAGCCACATTAGCTTAAAAAATTAATAAAAAAGTGCAACGTCGGATTTTCGGCCAACCAGATCGGAGTTGGCACCAAAGTGAGCGTCTTTGAAACTTTTTGGCACTTAAGTGATCCGATGGAAACTTTTGGCATCAAAGTGAGCGTCGTATAGAACTTATGGCATTGATAGTGTACTTCTCCCTTGTTTTTCTGTTCCCCGGAACAGGTTTAGAATAAAAATTCGTTTGGTAACGTAATTTGATTTTTCTATTTCTGGAACAGATTTCTATTCCAAAAATAGATTTGAAGAAGAAATCAAAAGCTAAAATTTTTAACTTCTCAATTTCTGAAATAGAAATTGAGAAATCAATTTCTAGCTAGAAATCAATTTCTGTTCCAAAAATTTTGTCATGCGCACCCTTCATCTTCAACCTTGAACCTTAACTCTTCTCTGACTTCCATTGTCCTCGGAGTTTTGTTTTGCTCAACTCTACCGCTTCAATGGCTCCCAAGGCCCCCAAATATTCATCTACGAATTACATTGCTTACTTGGACAAACTGCGAGAAGATGAAAACCATGACGATTGCCTTCTCGAACTTCTGAATTTGACCTAACAACATAAAAAGATGACTCATTATAATTTATTTCCGCAATGAAATACCTTTGATAGAAAGTTATTCTTGATTTTCATTAAATGAGACAGGTTTTATGATAATTCCAAACATGAAGTATCGTAAGTACATAAGGAAATCGACAATTTCACTTCAAACAGAATTGAAAATGCACAAATTTTACTAGAATTTAATCTACAACAAAGCCTAAGAACCTAAATATGCAATGCTGAAATTTAATTGACAACGAGGCATCTATAAACTATAACAAAGATGCAAACCAGAATTTAATCAATGACAAAGTATCTAGGAACCACAGCCATAACTATAGTGCAGAAATTTAAAGACAACGATAAGATGACAAATTTGTGTGTTGTGTGTAGAGGACTCTTCCATAGACGAACACAAATATTTACGGCGTTCATAACATAATTGCGTATGAGCAGTCTTCTGTAGTTTTAGCCATGCTTCCACACCTTCGAGAATCTTGATTCCGTGTTCTCACGTTGTCATGATCTTATATTCACGTGGTTTTTCCTTTAAAATTGCGCTTTGATCTTTTTGCGTCTATTTGCTGTCATTTTGAATTAACTTTAGTCTTCTCCCACCATTTTCTGGACTCCGCTGCCCCATCCATCGATGATTTCAAATTTTAATACCATAACTAAGTTCAATGCCATCGATAATCTGTAGATTTCTTTCAAGTGGTGTTCTTGTCGACCAACTCTATCGTGATAATCGGCAATCAATCACTGTCGTGTATCAATAGCTGTTCCATGCTTATTGATATATATCAATATCAAAAGTCGTTCTTATGGTTATCAATAATATAGTTCACGTGAGTGTTGATAGCCATGCATCCTTAAATGACGTGCCTACTCACACCTAGGACTTGGTTAATTTTTTGTGTAAGCAACACTATATAAACCCAACTTTCGAGATTTGGTGTCCATCCTTTGAATTACTTCGTCGTTTCCACAAATCTAGAATAAAAGTCTAAGTTAGGGAAGTTGCTGAGAACTGAGTAGGCAATTGTGACTTTGCAATTCCGTTACACATTCATGCTCCCACATCTCACTCGCTGTCCATCGCACCAAATATGAAATGTCGGATGCGCACAGGGCGCGCATCTCTTTCATCGGAGCATCGATAGAAATAGATACGATGGAAATTAAAACTTACCTCTCTAAACAATTGTTATTATAGAAAATAAACCGACGAAGATCAGACGTGAAATAAAACACTGCATCGACAAGGACCCATCGTTATGAAAATGTGTCAAAATTGATTTAGTCCCCAACCAAACTCAAATCCAATATATTTCGATTGAGTCTTGAGTTTTGGAACTGCAGGCACATCTTTTTCAAATGAAGTGACAAAACCACCCTTGTGTTGGGGTTTATCTCACATTGATTATGGAAGGGGCAAATAATTAGTTTATTAAGTGTAAGAGAAAGTCTCATCCTTTGAGCTAACCTTTGGGAGTGAGAGAGGCTCAACACCACACAATATTGGCATTAGAGATCAAGTAATCAACTGGGAAGATTGTTGAAATTATTCCACATCGGTTGTGGAAGGGGCAAGTGGTCCCTTTATAAGGGTGAGGCTCCAATTATTGTAGCCTCCAACTTAAGCTGAGAGATTGTTAGGGTTTATCCCACATTGGTTAGGGTTTATAAGTGTGAAGAAAAGCCCCACCCTTTTGAACTAAGTTTTTGGAGTGAGAAAGGTTCAAAACCACCAATACCTTGAACAAATATAATATTCACTCTTTCAATGAGAAAGATAGCTGTCCTTTACTTGTCCTTCCTTTTTATTGGACCTCCCGTTATTTCTTTTTGGACTGTGGACCATTTGTATATTCTCTTAGTCTATATATGTTGTTGGATTGAAAGATATAAATATTGACTTATCTAGCTAACATTGAACTTGATAAAATGAGATTATTCCGCCATTCAATATGATGAGAAGAAGAGGGGCCGCCCTCTTTTCTTTTCCGCACCAATCCTTTCCTTATTTACTAAATCCATCCCGAGGTCCTACCAAGGAATTGGGGACTTTTTTTCTTGTCCAATCCCAACCTCACATTTGACCTCCTCGTCCATCAATCCCATTTGTGGATCTTTTATTTATCATGAAAAAACCTCTTTGAACAATAACATTGATCCATACATGTTTGTTGCTAGGGGCAACAAGTTCAAATTGGTAAAGATTAAAAAATTCATTCATTTTTTCAATCATTCCTAGAGTCAATGGGCCCCCTTACCATTCTGTATAAATGAGCTATTCTATTTATATGAATATGGGAGAAGGGCCCATTCAAGCCTTGTTTGTTTATTGAGCATCTAAAGGAGGGAAAATCAATCGAGACTCCGTAAATATCCCTCTTCAAGATTCACATCATTAAGTTATACAAGATTTGGAGTTACAAGTTTTCTCTTTAAATGATTCATTTCGGTATATGCTAATGAATTCATTTTAGGGTGATCGGTTTCAAATCAAGAAGAATTAAATTAAAAGATTTGAAACCTATCATGGCAAAATTAGTTTTTGATCCATTGAGAAATAGGCCTAGAATCGAATTGATAAGTTCTAGGCAGGGTGCGGGGAGACATTTTTCTCTTTCCCAACTATCATTAATCAGATTTTTCCTTAAAGTTAAAAGTTATGTTATGAATGGAGCATATTTTGTACTTGTAATCTAAAAATTTTCCGAAAAAGAGTGATCTAGAAAAGAAGGGTCAACGACAGATGCTGGGCCTAGTCGCACATTCCGACAGAGTTACTAAAGTTCCTCTAAATACGCCTACAAGAGGCCTGAAGTCGATCGTCCACCTAACATTCACGTCCTAGTAGGGCAGGGTCGTGCTCGAATAAGAATTTTGTCTGACCAAAAGAGGAGGGCGACAAACACCTTGTGCACGTTGCCAACTTTTTATTTTCCCTGTCACATCGGATATCTAAATTCCAAATCTTTCGGCGCGTTTAGCTTCCATGTATGCACGCGAACCATGTTGTTTGTATGCATTGAATAAGAATGCACCTATAGAATGACGGACAATGCACCTATGATATAAAAACCAGTTTAGCCGCGTGTGAATCGATGACTAAATCATTTAGCAATCTCCAGAGAGAATGAAGTTGATGTTAGTGAGTCAGAATACAAGCTAGTCTTGTCAAATTATTATAATCTTGATTATTTTGTGAAGGTGGAGTTTATGGTGACAAATTCTTCCAAATATTCTCCTTAAAAATGTGACGTGTATTAACCCATGGAAGAACCCGACACGATTTGTATTGAGTAAGTGCTGCAAAGATTAAATTTATTAGACGAACTAAATCATATTTCGAGAATCTGTGAGACTCATACCAAGTCACGTCAAAACAAATTGCCGTGCTTATTCCGTCCATCATATCACTCACAAGCTAAGCTCATAAAAGTCTCCTCGTTTTTCTTCTCGCACTTGTTATGAGAACAAGAAGGTTACACACTTCGAAGCGTCCCATGGTGGCTAAGGAATAGTAGCGATGTCATTTGTCCGCAACTCAGCTTCGGCTCGAATCATCTATGCTATCATTAATCATGCATATGTATATGGATATATATGTGTGTGTACTTAGACCTCAGTGGAACAGCTTGTAAATCGAAAACGAGGCAGTGGGATTTTCCTGTCATATTTTGGGGTGAGAATAGGGCGGAAAAGATAGCAGTCATTACTGTGCTTCTCTCTTTATTCACAATTCTGGTGGATTCCATCAATTTTTTGAGATGAATGGAACACTTCCTCATCATAAAAGTGGAAGACTCTAATTATACATACATCGTTTGGAAAACCCAAGCTCCTTCGATTGCAAACTTGCCAGAGTTTCAGAAATACTCGGCCGCACCACGCACATGAACCGTTGGACGAGATAAAAGTGTTGCGCTGATCTTACAATCCATGTAAGTTGAGCTTCCAAGAAGCAGATGCACTTGGTGTTACTGTCAAGAGAGTCCACCCCAATTGGAAAAGTTTTGTGATAGGTAGGTTCTCTAGATCTAATGTACCAAAATCCTTTTGACAATTTGCTTGAAACGGCTGTCAATAGTTTTAAAATGCTAGGTCTCATCCATTGATCAATAGCTTTCTTATATGTGAAGACACTTCATATAGGGACTGCGACATAATGCACATAACTAGGACCCGTTACGATATAGGAATTGCGACAAAATACACGTAATAATGACTCGTGTTATGACTGGGAGGCCGGGCTCGAGGGAACGTAGTAGTCCCCATTTCTAAAACATACATAAAACATGAGTATCTCCGTATATCAATGTCGAGATAGGTATGCATGATGGCCTCCGAAACAATGACAGCAGCTTGTTCCTATTTGCACCCTATTGAGAGTAAAGAAGAGTTGTGGGAAAAATGGCACTCAGTTGTCATTTAAGTTTCTATTGTATACCATGTTCCAATTTATCCGTTAACTCATTCCCAAAAAACAAACCTATAACGAAAGAGAAAACAAAAAATCCTAAGCAAAATATATCAAAAAAAAAAAAAAAAGGAGTATTGAACCAGAATAACTATACCAAAAATTCCTCAAAAATTTACAAAAGAACATTATACCTCCTACCTCTGAAAAAATGGGGAGCCCTCAGTTTCCGCTTCACCTCTCTCATCTTGCGTGACCCAACCCGACTTTGCAGATCTCGTCTGCATTGGGGGCCTGCCAGCTTACAGTTCGCCTCTTCATCTTCTCGAACTCACTCACACAATCCTTCAGCTTCAAACTCCAAACTCTCTTCCTCTGTTTCGCCAGCGCCTTCCCTGCCACTCTATCAAATAAATTCTCCCACCCAGTCTCCCACTCCCCATGTGCGTCACAGAGATCAAGCGTCCCGTTCTCCCATTGAGTCCAGCTCCACCCTTTATCAAGCATTGGCATCACCTTTGCCACGCACACACCACGGCACACGGGCATGCACGGTCTGCACTTGGCACCACTCAATGGACCCTTGCTTGAGATGGCAGCCACTGGAACTCCAAACCGGCTAGGAGGAAACCCATATTGGCGGTCTGTGACAATGCAGAAGGGTAGGCGCTTGGCAAGGTGGGTGACGTTCTGGGTGGTGAGCTGAGCACGGAAGGAGGTCTCGGAGTTAAGTTGCTGAAAACCAGCTTGGTCGAGTTGGGGAATAAGGGAGAGACGGGAGAGAGCAACAGTGGAGGTAGAAAGGTCACCGATGCCAAGGCGGTCGTTAAGGCCGCCATAGTTGGAACCTGGCGGGACCACGTAGTGGCCTGGGATGAAGTTGTCAGGGTCAAGTGGGGCGTTCCAGAAGCCGTCGACCCGGGTCCGGACAATCCAGTCATATGTGAAGTTGTGACGGGCTTGGTGAGACTTGATCATGGTGAGGCATCCTTCCACTAGGTTGAAGTATTGCAATAAACCCTGCAGAAAAACCACTTTGTCATAACAAACAACTGTTTGTAGGATTGGCAAGTATGAAGATATTTGACATTCATGAAGGCACTCGGAATTCAGCGTGCTGCAGCAAATGAAAGATGCAGTGTTCTACTTTTTCAGATTCCATGTAGTGTTTTAAAGACTAAGTCTGTATAATATCTTATTAAGCACCATATCGAAGCATTACATTTAAATTCTCGATTAAAAATCAGTGTGAATAACTAGTTCCAATTAGTTTCAAATACAGTCAATGATAAAATCGACACCCCTGCATAGTAAAAAGAGTCCTGCAAATGGATCATCATCATCAAGAAGAAAGGGTGATTATTTGAATTTAAATCAACCAGATTCGGTCAACTGAAATTGTCCCTTGCAAAGAAAATAAATCCTTAAATTTCCCATTCAAAGGTAAGTTAGAAAACTGACAAGGACTGTCTTACAGAAAATATTAGGACCTGTTTATAAAGTCCTGTAACTGTAGTAAGTTATTTGGGTCATAACAATCGGTGGCACAAAACTGTAGGGCTAAGTAAATAAGTAAAAGATCACCTGAAACATTAAAATAATATCTGAAGCATCAAAAATCGAGAAACCAAATCAAAAAATGGAAATCTTGATGATTATCTACTAGGCTCCCGTGACGCACAAAGAACTAAACTAATACAAATAGTCAGACAGATCCACAGATCCACAGATCCACATCACATGCTTTAGGTCTGACTTTTGGGTTTGGGGGGGACAATAGCCCCATTCAATTGCATCTCAATTAATGACTGACATCTAATGCGCCTGTATAATCCGGCCACATACAAGAACTTTCCAATCAAATATGATCAGATCCGCTATGTAAGGGGCGGGCTCATACGAGCACGAACCCACTTAATCTTTCCCTAAATAGTAAGTAGTAAATAGGCACTAACACAAGGCTTAAAGAATAGTCATTGACATTCTTGGTTTGCTCGCGAAAGTAACAATGGCATTGCTGGTAGATGGGAAGTGGGTAGCCCTGTTAGTAGAGAAGGTGGGGCCCCACTACTTCTTTCTCAATCCGACGTCCGTGAAGCATTTGCCAAACGAAATCAAATGATTTTAAATAAGGAGGGGATGGGTGGGCATCGATTAAAATATTTTTCCCTTTTGACTTTTCTTCATCCGGCACAACAACTCGCAATCGAGAACAGTTTGATACGGCTAAACCCCCTAAAAACCAACTCCCCGAATTAAAGAACTCTAAAGAACTCTTCCTTAAGCCATTAGCCCAAACCCAAGAACCAGAAAGAGAAGCACACGGCAGAAGATGCCGGCTCTCGTCAGCTGTAATGGGAACAGAGTCTCTAGTCTTTCGGTTCCCATCTAATCTTAAAACAACCCAATGGCGACCTAGTCAAATTGCAATTCGAGATCAACATAGAAATGTCAACCTGAAGAAAAATTCAAAGTCCGCATGTGACCCCCGGGATACACGAGTTTAGCCGTTTCAATTCGTGTAAAACGCCAATCTTTATCGATGGGCTGATGAAAAATATAGCCAATGTAAAGAAAAAAGCAAGATTAATAATGCATTGGTGAAATTAGAGAACAGGGCCTATGTCAAATCCGAGTCGAATCGATAAGGGGGATAAAGCAAAATCAAACCTTCGAGCGGAACAAGAGCGGCAGTAATGAACAAAGCATCCCGATCAGTTTGAACTTAATGCGCAGTAAATTATCATCGTAGACCCAACAAAGACATTGCCGTTATCACTTTTGAGACTGCTTCCCAGCGTACCTGAATTCCGTTGGGCGAGTTGCTGGCGGTGAGAACCCGGAGCTCCGCCTCCGTTGCCGCCATCGGCTCCGGGCGAAAAATCCGGACCGTGGCGATTCGCGGCGCGCTATTCAGCAGCAGGAACTTCAACGCGTTCTTATCGAAGGGGCTGTGCAGGAAGAGATCGGCGTTGGGGTAGACCTTGAGAATCCTCTTCACGATCGACGGCCCCGTGAGCTCGAACCTCCTGGCCCCGCCGACCAGGCACACCGCCATCCTCGACCGATCCAGCTCCTCCTTCCACGTCCGGGGCGCCGGGGCGGCCGCCGGGACGCTCCCGTTAGCAGCCGCGGCCGCCGGCCCCGCCGCTTCAGCCGGGCCGCCGCCGCGGGGGAACAGGGCGACGCGGAGGGGGGGGAGATTGGAGAAGGGGTTGGCGGAGGAGGAGATGGAGAGGAAGACGAGGAGGGACAGAGGGGGGACGAGGAGGAGGACGAAGCGCCAGTCGAGATCCGCGATCCACCGCGCGAATTGCATGGCGATCCCGAGCGGCCTCTTCACCAGCATCTCACCGCGCGCTCACTGTCTCCATGAGAAGGCGCTTTTTCCCCCCTCCGGAGAGGTCGTTTGCCCAGCCGCCGCCGCCACCGCCGCCGCCGCCGAGCGTCCGAACGTTCGGATGGTCACTTATCGAGGACTGACCCGACTATATTTTCTCTCCCTACTTCTCCTCTCTCTCTCTCTTCTGGTTTTCGGGCTGGGTTGGGGAAGAAGATGGCGAGTTCTTTTGTGGTCTGAAAAATGAAAATAGATAAGCGAAAGGTGGTTGCGGGGGCACCGCGAGGGTAAATGAGAGGCGCCGCGGGGGGCTTTTCGGGGATTTTATAAACCGGCCCCTTCCCCTCCCCTTGCTTTCGTAACTATGTTTGGCGCGTGGCTGCTGACGTGGCCGCTTTCGATTATTGGGGCCCTTGGGGAATTTATTTGCAGATCGAGATTCATCGATTATTTGAAATCTAATGTGGGCCCCCCCGGGGCTTTATTTCTAAGATTCCCTCCTGTCCTCCTTCGTAAATGATTTATTTAAATCTCCCCGCAAAATTTAATAGCCGGATTTTTCGTTCATCCATTTTCCAAGCTCCGTCGCATATATTTGGGCGACGGACGAGCCGTGCTAATCAGCTATGTTTGTTTTCCCTTTCTCCCCCCGACGCAAAGCTAATGCAGCTAATCCACGTTTGAACGGGAGTTGGCGAGAGCAGGCAAACGCCTGAAACCGAAAGTAAAGATGTTGCAGTCCCCGCACGTCTAAAATATGACCAAGCCAACGTGGGCGCACGCTCCTGTCGATCCCGCCACGATGGGATGGATCGCTACAGACCATTTCAACGCACTGCATATGACTCCAGAGCTGTATCCGGCGAGATAGGTGATGCACAGGCAGTAATCCTACGCACGCGTTTCGATGCATGGGAAGAAATGAACTAACAGAGAAAGGGAAATAAATGTTAAAAGAGAGAACAATGCGATGTGCTGATTCTTTCCCCTTCTCGCTCTCGGACAAAGAATGTGCGCAATACCTACTTCCGGGGAAAAGAAAATTCCAGGAACAACGTTCTGTCTAGATAATCCTGTAGAACCACCTTCCTCACGACACGTCCACTACTCTTCACCTTGCTACTCACATTCGGGTCCTTCGCCGCATTCCCCGGAAATGGACGGAGAATCTTCCATCTCTCCCGTTCAGGTAAGAAAGTCTCGTGCCTTCTAGTGACTGTCATGAAATCTTTCCTATGAATGCTGATTCCCAGCACTAATCTTAATATACAGGGTCATCTTGTAGAGCGGGTTGGCAACAGAGCTGCATAATCTCCAGGGAGCAGGAGAAAACTGAATCTGGTGAAAAGATCGGTCTGGTTCCATTGCATAATATTAATGTGGTCAAGACTGCGGTGACTAGTCTGAAAGCATATCTTCCAACTCAGGTTCGTCAGAAGTGACGGCATCGTAGTCCAACAGTGTCCCATTTAATAAATTATTCTCCTGAAGGCCATCTCTGTTGTCCTCATCATCTGGGTCAGACCATTCTGGATCTTCGTTTATATCCTGATCATCAACTACGACATCCTCCTCTTTCGTGGGGGTGTCCTTACCTTTCCCGAGTTTTCTCGGTCTTGAATCTCTCTTTGCCTTAGCCTCGGAGTCCTCACAGATGCAGGAGGATGGGTTCTCATGAAACTCACCCCTGCCTGCTCTCACTTCCATTGGCTCACCCATGAAGCCTCTCTGATAACTACGGACTTTAGATGCAAATGCTTCCCAAGTCATGTTACTTTTGGCTGAGAATAAGCGATGCAGTTTCTTAGCATTTGGACGTATTGTAGGTTTATGCCCGAAATACCTCCTGCAGCAACAAACAAAAGTGTCACAGACCTTGGAGGGAACTACTAGAAAGATGTGAACAAAGCACGCAAAACATAAGTTATCACATTCTGCATACCTTCGACCAGCTAATATTTTAGCCATATTTCCATTGTTGTTGGTGACAAAAACATCGCTTTCATCACAAACAATGAAGTCAAGTGCGGCCATACGAGAGGAAAATGAAGAAAATGGGTCCAATTCCTTTTTGCTGGCTAAAGTTTCTTTGGTATAGAAATTGGGGAAGAGTGCCTTCAGAGGTGCAAGAGTCTCTTCCCCTCCATATATTTCACCAGATGCCACATAGATGTGCACATCACTACCATATCCAAGTGCCCTCAGCATCAGGCCAATTTCTTCAGGAGTGAGTGGGCATTTCCCTTGTCTCCTTGCTCTATCTGGGTTAGTAATCTGCAAATTAATTGACATGCCCACTGGTTCACTAAAGCTTAATGTGATGAATATCAGACAAGCATCATTAATTTCATTTTACACGTTCCTCTAATTTCTCTAGGATATTTCAACCAAAGCATGTCAAAAGAAATGCATGGATGTAGGAAACGTACATGTAAAGTCTTCCACCTTTTTCTAATTGCACCAAGTTCTTTGATTTCCTTCTCTCCTCCACCATAATAGCAGCCAGAGAATGCAAGCATATCAGGTTCAAACCTATGGGAAGAATCTTGTTAAGATATCAGTCAAAATATATATGTTTTAAAATAGCCAAAGCAATGTCATCCTTAGGACAGCAAAAGAATATTTAAATGCCAACACATAGACATGGCTCGCAAATCAAATTCAGGTGGCAGAAGTCCCCAAAATGTTTCCTATGTTATGAGACTTAAAAATTCTAACTGTCTTCTTTGATCATTTACTGTAAGCTATGCACATAGAGTACTACAACTAACAGTTATATAAATTTTCATTCAATCCTGAAAAAGAAAATCCTCACAAGGACAAGAAATTGCCATGACAACCCACAAGGGGTATTCAGGCACTTAGAGATGAAACATTATTGGCTAGAGATTCAAAGTAAAGGGAACAATGACAAATAACCTAAGAAAGTGCACTTAAATTGTCATAACACTACGCAGATGCCAAGTGGCAGGAGAGGGAGAGGGACAAGAGGTTCTGGAAGCAAAACTTGGATCTCACAAAATTTTACCAATGTATTGAAAGTAGTACTGATGATAGAACCAGTAGGTTAGCAGTATGAGGTTCAACTGGTCTAACTGGTTAGGCTGCTATCACCAATTAGTTTAATTAAAGAGGTTTCCTAGGGTCAAATATGTAAGGACTATGAAAAATGGGCAAATTTAACACAAGCCGGGTATAGCTGAGATGGCAAATTGTGCCCTTGTAGAATGATAAGGTCATGGGTTCAGGTTCCATCAGTGCAGGCTATTTTTGTGTTTAAAAGGGTCATCTAAATAGTATATAAATTCTTTTGCAAGAGATTACCAAAAGAAAAAACGCTGTGTCCGAATAGTCAAGTGTCGGGTGGGAGTTGGAAAGGACTAGGATTCAATCCTTATCCAACCACCATTAAACAGTAGTTTTTTCAACGATGTCCCCACTATATCCCCAGATCCACTTCAAATCAAAACTGGTTTACCGGTTGAACTGGGTCAACCCCAATGCTTGACTCGTACTTAGTCCACACAGTATACTGTGCTGAACCAGATTGGTGGCCTGACCAGTAATCAGCTTAGCTGGTCAAACCAGCGGGCTCAGTCTGGTTTTGGAAACACTGAATTCGAGTTTAAAGAGGATTAAACACAATCTGATTACCTTAAATGCAGGGCGATGAAATTTTTGCTTCTCATTCTCATTCGGTGCACCAACTTATCACCCATCTTGCTTATAGGACTGGTGAACTTTAAAGCATGGTAGTTAACTCTACATCTTAGTTTCTGCAGTCCTGTATCCAATCTGTTTGAGAGTCTGTAATCAAACTTACTAAGCTGCACAACCTGTTGTAAGAATGAATACGAAAAACTGTGACAATCTGACAATAAAGAATGTGTCATTTAAATTAGAAGATCCAACAGATCAAGCATATTCATCCAGCCCATCCCCATTGGTTTTAATTTACCAAACTAGCGAGGGAAAAAAAAGTCAAGCCCACAAAGCTATCCACTTTGTGGCCATCAATCCAGACACTAGTAAAACCAGATGTATGCTAGTAACGAAGTGTCTGAACAACTTGATGGAATAGGTCTCAATTTTTATTTTTTTATCTTTCCCGTCATACGTGATTCATGGGAAGGACAAGCTATCCACTTTATCAAGTGAAAACCCTAAATCAGGCAGATAGGGAAAAAAATCAAATAAATGCAAAATTGAGTTTGATTTCTTTTGCCATGTCAATCTGCATGCTTGAAAACTTTCATGATTCTGTCAAAATTATAAGTTCTCAAGAGATTCAAATTGAAATGCAATTGAATCCATGTTCCCTGGATACACACTTCATCAATTCATCTTACATACAACGAATGGGTCTCTGAAAAAGTTTTCTTCTCTTATTCGATTAACAATAAGAACTAATCTCTGCTGAATATGAGCATCAACTTTTTTAGAAAGTTGGAAATATCATGAGCTCTCTACCAAAAGCGTCAACTGAGCAAACAGAACAAGGGAAAGGATCCACAATTACAACTAAAAAAGAAAACGACTGAACAACAGGGCCCAGAAAAGAGAACTTACATGCCTTTTCAAAAGAACAGGCAGTACACGATTGTGATAGCATCTTTCAGTGCATTTCCTGGGTACACGCATGGAGCGGAAGCCCCAGGGTTTTCCTCCCTTCTTAGGAAGCTGCTTTATTATTTTCACATCATTTGCAAGAGATGAGATGAACCAATCAACATCAAATATATCCGAGAAGTCACTGTGGAGTGAACAAAATGGTGGTCAATTAAATGGAATGACAAAACCTAAAGAAAACCATTGTCATTTGCAGATACAGCAGCAATCAACAAGAGCTTTCATATTTTGAATGGAGAAAGGAAACTCGTGCAATTAATCACAACAAACCTGATGTCCTTCCAGAATGACTTTTGGTCTAGTTTAGGAACAACAAGAGTGGCATTCAGAATACGAGCGGCAACAACTGAATCTGTAATCTGAAAAAGAACATATTAGGAGATTGTCCAATGTGTTTAACTGTCAAGGAATGACTAAAATCATTATGGAAACAATAGGCCACATAACTTGTAATAAAAAAAAAAATGGCAGCATAACTGAGAACAAAATATCAACTTAGGTATACACTTCCAAGTTACTTCTTCCAAAAGTTAATAGAAATATGGAGTAAGTCCAAGGAAAATAATATGCCTGGCAACCATCCATTGCGATTGAGTACACAGAACAGAAATGAGTACCTTAAGCCACATCCTATTCACAGCCCTATTGTCTCTTTCTCAAGAGATTCTAAGATAAAGTCCATCAATCCAAGTTTCCCTTAAACAACTTATCTAGTGCAAGGCCAGCAACTTAGAAGAGATAAGGTAAAGTTCAGTGATCAGGGAACAGAAAATTAGAGTAAAGCACAAAATTGTTGTGCTCGAGTTAGAACTTAATCTTTCATTTAACATGTTGTGAATCAGTAAGGATTAAGAAGATGCATATCTGTAGTTAAAATGAATGACTATGCTTCTTCAGAGATGCCATAAAAACATTTAACAGTCAATACAATTCCCCTGAGAAGAAAACGACAACAGAATCATAATTGAAATCAATTGGCAGCATCATTTACATTTGGGATCTGAAAGTGTCAAATTTTAGTTCCAATCATTGGGACAGAAATCTTCCAGGTAAGTTTTTTGGCCCTCAGAGCAGAAGATGAATGGAAGCACATTAAGCATGTGGGCAAGCTTTGACTGTTATGAAAGGTACAAGAACAAGAAACTTACCCCGGTCCTTTGTTGGTTCAAGCCTCCGCTAGTTGCAATCATTAAGTATCGGTTGGACTGGGTAATGGCGGCAGCTCCTGGACAATAATGACCACATCTGATTCAATTCATCATATATGCCTATTTTACTGAATCATACGAAAGTAGAAGGAGGGATTTCATGACAAGGTAAAAAAAGGCCATAGCACATTTAGGGAAACTTCAAACTCGCTACAAGTGTTAGGATCAACTGCAAAAGCATACAAACCATGTTTGTACCAACTGCTGAAAAAGGTCTAAGTTTGGAAACAAACACAAAATCATATACTTAGAAACATCTCCCTGGTGAATTAGTTTATATTAGTTATAGGATAAGAAGATGGATTTGAAATCCTTTATTTTCCATTTCAACCCAATCGCTCTATTCAAAATTTTTAGATTGAGTGAATTACTCAAACTAGTATCCAGACGACACTACACAAATTCACAGAAGTTCGGCAAATGATGACTCACTGGCAAACTTGGTGCTGGCATTGCTGCATCTATAATAGAACTCGGCATTCCTTGAACTCCAGATGTTGCGTTGCAGTTTGCCTCCACTCTTCTGGATCGAAACAACAGGAAGCGAACGTTGAGCGAATTCAGAAAGAAGAGATCAAGCAAAGCGCAACAGAGACAGATCAATAGAGAAGCTAACGACCCACCGGAACACGAAACGACACGGTCGCGGCGGCCCCATTGTCGACTCCATCACTAATCTACAATCAAACCAGTCCCAAGTCAAATTCAATCAGCAAACCATCCAATCGTCCCCACCGAGACGGAGGGAGACGGAAGGGGCAGGACACCCGGAACACACGCAAGCGTCCTACAGGCGCCGAGATGGGAGCCGCGCGTTTACCTTGGAATGCTGGGGACGGGCGCGGCGGTGGTCCGGCTCGATGGGAGGAGGGGCGAAGAAGGAGAGGAGGGAGAAGAGGAGGAGGAGAGCGCCGGAGAAGGCGAATATCACGGGAGAGAGCCGCCGGAGCCGGTGGTACCAGTGATGGCGCCGCCGCGGCAACGCCATGCGCCGCGGTGGCGCTGGCGAACCCGTCCTTCCCTCCCTCCCTCTCTCTCTCTCTCTCTCACTCTCGCGCAGCAGCCTCAGATGCACGCGAGCGCGTCGAGCTCCGGAGCGGCGACGGCGGGGAGCGCGAGACGGATCTCCGGCGAGGCGATCGCGAGACACCCCTCGCGGTCAGCTCGCGGTGGAAGCGCCCCGGCGGGCGGAGCGCATGCGGCGGCGGCGGCGGCGGCGGCGGCGGCGGAAGCGGAAGCGGAATCTCTCGTGTCTTTCCTTTCTCCTTTCCTTCTGCGCGAGGCTGGGATGTTGCTGGAATCCGGTGCGTCCGTTATCCTTTTTCCTCAGTTCCTCCACTGAAACATCTGGCGTCGTCCAGGATTTGAGATCCATGTAGACATCCCGTGTACCCTGTATTATCCCGGGTAACCCGGCCCGGCGCCTGGAATTGTTAAATAGGTGGATCGGGTTGAGTCGGGTCGGGCTTGGATCGAAACATGAATGATCTTAATCTAAATCGATTCATGAACATTTTCATGATCATTTTATTTACGCTAGTGATTCATATTGTTAAAACACATTTGTATTTAATCAAATGTAAAAAAAATTTGTACTCAATAAAAGTCATAAAGGCAGATTTAGTGTAAGGAAATAAATTTATTTACGACCCATTTATAACCCAAGTAATACTTATTGTATGTTTCAATCAATTTATGAGGCATTTATTGAATACAACTAACTCATACAATAATTCAGTCAATTATATATGAGTTTATTATGCGTTCTGACAGGTCTATCCATATGTCCCTACGAGACCCGGCCCTTGAAACCAGGCAGCTAGACCATTCTATTCCGATGAAACTAATGGACCGTCGGTGAGTGTTTGATTTTTTCAGAAACGCCTGTTTTAACGGACTTGTCTGAATAAACGAGTTTCATCTCTATCCGTTAAAGAAACTGATGATGTGCATAACAAATCGCAGATGATCATGAGCCGAGACTCCGCTAATTTAAGGATCCGTTTCGAACGTTTTCAATGATGAGCGGACCCAACGGTGATCTCCGTCAGATAAGTGCCGCGTCGATCAAGCGGAGATAGAAACGGTCGCATTGACTGCCGATGATACCTTCCTTGGTGTCTTATAGACGACTACGATGATGTCCGCGCGCCACCCATCCTAAGCAAAGTACGTATGCACAGTCTAGTACGGAGATTCCATTAGTTGCGCACAACGACAGTTGATCTCCCACTTGAAAGCGAAGCCGAAAAATGCCCCTTTCAATGGCGACAAGGGGAAAGGTGGAGCATTTGCCACCTTCATGGAACCGCCCCCTATCTCTCTCCGTCCATCACCATAGGCCAAACAACTCGAATTCCACAGGACTGCACGCTAATGTCTTGAATTAGCATTTCTAGTGCAGCCCACGTGACCTGAGGCCGCCTCCTTTTCATTCGAATCTTGGGGCAGAAGAAGATTGTCTGATTTCTCGAGGAGATAGGACGGACCACTCGCTGCACACTTTGACCTTTCGAGGCTATCTGCACAGCAGATAGCGAAGAATATTGACCAGCGGAACTGAATGTATTTTTATTCATTCATTGGAAAAAATTATGAGAAGTTCCCTTCTAAACAGCCTTCATCGATCAAACATCGAACCTGATACATTTATTGCTAAGGGGTGCAAAACCCTCAAGTTTCATGCAATGTTGCATGGAATTGCACGGAACTTGGGCAACCAAAGGAAGAACTATAAATTATGATGGCACAATTTTACAAAATCCTCCTGCCCTTGGAAAAAGATCTGTGGGAACTGTGGGTAATTCGCGGACAGTCCCGAACAAGTCCTTCACACAGCCAAGATGAAATGAATCTTCAAGTACAGGAATACTTGTGATTTCAAGATGCTCCTTTCCGACTTCATTTCCATCATATCCAATTTTCAAACCCATGGTGACATGACAGTAACCCATTCATAGCCGTAATCCAATTTATATCCAGGGAAGGTGCACAACAGTTGGCTGCAGACAGTGCTGAAGTACCAGGAGGATTCAGTTGTATTAAAGGGTAGCTTGACAACGAATATGAGAACCAAGAAAATTTGCTGGAAGTACCAGGGTGATTCGTTAGAATGCTCCCATCTTCTGCCCAAGTAGTCATACCACCGGAAACAAATTTGTGAACTCATGAAACTCAGCAGCCAAAATGTCATTCTTGTGTACATCTCGCAAGCCTTTGAGCCCAGGGGCTTTGCTCAGGTAACCAATCGATTGGCATCCCTTCAATGGCACACCATCTCAAGTTCAACAAGGCAAAGGCAAGATCATCTTGATTATCTTCAAAGAAGTGAGTTAAATAAGACTCAGCATTGGGGTCTTCGCTGAAGATAAAATCCTCATATTCAGCCCTCATTTCTTGGAGAGGGTTATCCGCTTGACAAATCATTCGCATGCTCAATACCCGCAAGGCCTCAATGGCCGTGCTGTAAAATCCATTGTTCACATATGCATTGTAGACATAGCAGCAGGATGATGGGTCAGGCTGAATTTTCTCTTGATGTATCTGCTCAATAATATGCTCAAGTACGTCAAGTCTCCCCTGCAACAGGAAATCCACTTGGTAATTTGTATAAGTTGTAGAGAAGCAGAGAGCTTCAAATAAATTGTGCTCATGAAAAAACAAACCCCAATATAACTAAAGAATGCACATTTTACTTCCTCCGTGGCTTATAAGCCAGGATCTCAACTTTCTGTTTAATGATGTCAACGCCTATACAGACACAACTCATCTCAAAGAAAGATGCAAAGCAGCACTCCTGCAGTTAACTTGTGACATTTATTTTGCAATAAGACATCATGAAAATTACCCACTAGGCACCACATACTTGGGGAAGAAACACCTATATCCTATAATATCCCCAGCGCCTCTGCAAGTTTCCATCGACATTTCTTTTGGTTATATTGTAAGGGGAACATTTTACAGGTAGACCTGCAAACTGGCTGCTTCAGATCCAAGCCTACACATTTCAGTTCCCAGTCCAGACTTTTTGGAACCTAAACCTACATTGTCATTTGAAGTTCCTGTTCTGAAATCAACCAATCTCGGAACAAATCACCTAAATCCAGACTAAAAACTTAACATTCAGTCAATCCCTCACAAAATTTACTGAAACTCTTCTCCCTAAGTTCCCCAAAACGAGTCTTGTTCCATGACAAGCTGGCAAGTATTAGCGGCAGTTTGGGCATAAGCACATCCAAGTTTGACCTGACATTTCCAGATGGGACCAAAACTTGGAATGAAAAATTATAGATGCACCAAAGTGCAGGTAACTCACTACCTTCGAAGTCCAATGCAGAAGGTTGATTAAGCTTAATTTATTCTAGTACTATCATAGAAATGATTTTCGAAGCTAACATTCTCAAGAGTACCCTCGATGAAGTCAGTGATTCAATTATGAACATTACTGCCCAAGGCAAAGATGCATCATACTGAGTCTGCTAGATGTGATTACATAAGCAAAACATCCGCAACGAGATGCTCTTACCAATAGTGACATGCAGTTACAACCTACAGATGTGAATACATAAACCAAAACAAAAGGCTCGATTACTCAATGACCAGACATCATTTCCAAGCATATCCACAAAAAGCTTGAGTGCCTCTAGAAGAGAGGAGAAGAGAGGCTATGACTGCTATATTCTCATGGTAATTTTCTCCTTTTAATTCACAGACAGATGCACATGCCCAGGGAAAGAAATAAAAAAGGAAATAAAGATGCTACACCATTTCACAAGCTTTCAGAAGAAAAGTGTTGAATAATAGGAGATCAAATTGAATCCTTTCTTCTTTGGCTTGATCAAGAATATTTAAAGCTTCATCGTAGTTTTCACAGACGAGCAAAACCTGAAAGAAAGCATCGAGTGAGCATACCATTACCAAAGCCAGAAACTAGATGTTTAGGGGGAACAGAGGAGGGGTGGCCGAGGTAGGATTCCGGCAGGAAAAGAACTGTGAAAGTTGAGATCATTCAGAGTTCACCTTTATAAGGGCTGTGTAAGTCATTATTCCAGGGTAAAATCCATCACGAATCATCATGGAAACAAGTGAACAAGCAGATCTGTAACATTGTATAATGCTACAACAATCAATCATTATACAGTACGTTGCATGATCCGGTGAAAAACCACGCTGCTTCATATTCTTAAAAATGTCCACTGCTTTGCGGTTCTACATCAAAGGCGGAAAGATAATTAGAACCTAGAGAAAAGTCAAAGACCACGGTTCAATGGGACAACATACCATGATGATCATACAGGTAAATTAGCACTTACTTCTTTAGCCGCAACCAAGGAGTGCAACACTACGTTGAATAATGGTGCTTCCACATAAGTCCCACTACAAAGGAAACGGGTTTCTACCACACGTAGCATCTTTTCTATCATTCCCTCTTGTCCTAGAGCTGCCAGCTGAAGATAACAGAAACAAATTAATGCCATCGCAAACATATGGAAAGAAAAGAGTGAGTTTCAGACCTGCATGAGACCCATGTTGAAGCCTCACGACAGTATTGTCAAGAGAGCTGGTTTAATTTGAGGGGGAACATTTCAGATTTAACAACCAAAATGCATATCCATGGTCACTCAAGAGAAGCAATACAGCAGCTATACATTTATATTGTTCATGATCTCTAGCATATGAGCCTAATCTCACAGGCCAATAGCTCAAAACGGTGTGCACTGACTCAACCAAAAAAAACATGCTAATAATCAAGCCCACAGAGCATAGAGAAGCGCATGAAAACCAGAGTACAACCTAAACAGCTGGTGCTTCTAGAGATATCAACCTGCCCTAAACCCTTGATTTGACAACAATGTCTACAGAATAAGATTTTTCCTTGTCAAGAAGTGATGAGAAATCACATTTAAAAGCAGTTAAGGCCAAGCATGATATAAAATCATTGAAAGAAGTGGCCTCTCTAAAAGACTAAGGATCCCGGTCCCATGCTTTTACACCCTTATTACATCTTGTGTGATGCAGAGTGAGATTTCTTAAAGAACAGTATTTGATCCAATTACAACCTCTAAATACTTTTTCTGAAGATACCAGTATGCTTCCAACAATAATCAGGTTAGTTCATGTCATTCACAGTGCCGATAAAGAGTGGTTGCATAAATGGCAAGACAAATACCAGATTTTTTAATGAGATAAGGCTATGGTCAACTCCATTTCTGGCCATATCCATTTCTATAGTTTCTATCCTTTTTGCAGCTTCTACCTGGGACAACATATTTCCCTCTTCATACGGAGCATTCACAGTACCAAATAAGGAAAACAGCAGCTCATACGTCTGGATATTTGGTTGAAGTTGTATTTGTTTCATTTTTGCCAATACATGAACTGCCCGCTCAGGTTGATCCTGCAAAATGCAAACCATAGGTTTTTTATACTATAGACAGAAATAATGTGCAAGTGAACTTTGAGGATAGCGAAAAGAACAATTATGTGAAGAAAGAAAAAACCAAACATCCTGCAACCGTTCAAAGGTCATCCTCAATAATAACTTCAGAAACACTAGCAGACCTTGCGGGATTGATGGTACCCCTGCTTGCTGGCCACCACAATTTATATAGTAAACCCTTGAAACCTCAGGTAAAATCTTTTGCTTGCCCCCACAAACCTAAAATTCTGGGTGCATTACTGATCCCACATTATCAGTTTCTCTTATAATACATTCAAACTGTGATGGTAATGCACAGAGAAAAGCAATTTGTTACTTCTAACTAACAAGCATCCCACATAAGAAAGCAATTATTTTTAACCTAGAAATCTTTGTTTTCGTCTCATGCTACTTATCAACACTAGGAATTTTCTTCATGGTCTGTGTATGCCGTAAAAGGCATCAAAACCACAGCTAGTTGAGGGCACTGGAATTGCTGGCGACATAACTGTAACCTTTTACTTAGATGATTTATTAAGGTGATTGGTGGAACTTGGGAACTACCAAGTACTCTCTTCCCAAGTATTTCTGAACTGAATGATAGAACTAATAATAATAATAATAATAATAATAATAATAATAATAATAATAATAATATCTTGTTATATATCTTCCAAATCTAATGGAACACGTGTGCCAATGAAATGAACTGTTCAGTCTACCATAAATAAGAACTGCTAAACAATCCTGTACAAAGTAGATGGTGACTCATCATCTTCCTTTGGTAAGATTGTGAATATATTCTTACTCTCCTCCACTTCCTAAAAAAATACAATACTCAAGGTTCAACCCTGTTAGCCACCATAATTCCCATTTAAGTTGTACTCTTAAGCAAACCCAGGTCAGGACCCCTTCACAATTAGAAACAAAGTACTAAGAGCATTCTTCTTCCAATATTAAAAGACATCAGGAACTAAAAATGTTGTGATACATCCGCAAAAAAATCTCCTAATAAAAAGCCATGTAGCAGAATATCTGAAAATACCTACTCACCACTGCATTACATGCTGCAAGGAAAACATTAAAAGGATAGGGATGCAGACATTCAGAAATTTGAACCAATAGAGCCTCAGCAAAATCCAGTTCCAAGGCTTCACTGCACTTCACTGAAATGGCTGCTAGAGTAGAGTCAAATGGCCCCAGTTTCTGCTTTTGCATTATTTTCAACTGCAAGGACAAAAATTTTTGTATCCAAGAACATTTTAATAGAAGAATTAAAAGTAACTGGATGAAAGTGACGCAACTGGAGTGCCAAGAGCAAGCCAGCAAATAACCAATACTGACCAGTTCCAAACCATCAGAGAAACCTCTCTCAGTAACAATTGCTCTGATAAATCCATCGTATGTACGACTGGATGGTTGCAACCCTAGGTTTTGCATCTACACAGATACAGGACTTCTCTCAGTACCTTTTACTATTATTTACACAGAATAAAATACAACATAAAGTAAAAAGTTCATAAAACTGGACACTCAAGAACAATAGAGGGCCTAATCCAAGGTAACAATTTCTGCCACCACAATAATAATTAATCAGGATAGAAAATCATATAACTAAATTCACTTGCTAATCAACAAAAAGAGCTCCATTGCACTTGGAGACTTTGTTAATGGATAAAGTTCTTATGTCGACAATTCCATGCAACTCATCATCTAAACAGAGCATTCAAAGTAACAACTCTATCACTAGCAACTTCTATCAGTTTTTATACATGGTAAAAAAGAGGAGATCTCACTAAATAGGTCCTACTACCTGTTGAAATAACTGCTCTGCCAAGCTATGGTTGCTTGTTAGTGCACAGGTACATATCACATCTGTGAATGATCGGCTCAGCACATTCCTAAGTGCAAGATATTTAGGATTTGGAGTGTCGGTTCCAACACACATAACTTCTTTTCTAGGACCATAAGTAGTGCTTTGCCCCATATTAAGGGCAAGACCATTCTCTTTGTGACATATATGTTCAGTGTCATCCTTGTCAAATCTCTCCAACTGTAGTTCACTCATGGCCGGTATTGGAATATCTAGCTTTGGAAAATGCAAAGCTCTCTCTGCATATCTATTAGATAAAGTACCTTCCGTAGCCAAAGCCACCATAAGTTGCAGACTTTCATACGCAGATTTTAGATCTCTCAACCTTGTAAAAGACCAAATAAACTTCCTTAATGATGTAAGGCAAAAATTGTAGTGCTTGCTATAGTCCTTCCAAATATGATGCACTGCAAAAAGATTTTGCTTCCACACAGCAATCTGAGAGAAGGAGACAACTATTAGAAACAATTACAGCAGAGTGGCATTTTATAATGAATTATAGTCAACGCAGACTTTTAGCAGGTGCACAGAAAACTGTGAATAAAAGGAATCTTTTCAGTTATCGAAGAAGCTTATGTGTCAAGATGAAATTCAGCCACCAACTGCAAATGATCACAAGAAAAAAATAAAAGAAGTGAATGCCTTGATAGCGAGAAAAACTAATACTTTCATTTTGGCAAGGTGATAAATGCTTGTAAATCTAACAGCCACATAGAGCATTTCATAATTCAAGAGCCCAGGAATTCCCATTTCTAATATTTGAACTCAGTCCACAGTTCAAGATTTGTTCTTTGCACTCACCTTTTGCATTGTTGTCAACATTACAAAAGATAAACGGTACGTGCTTTGCACTTCTAGGATGGTATAAGAGATATACATTTTATTTCCATCTAAAATGTTATTGAAATGCCTTCTGGCATCATGTCCATTCCACACTCTTCCCATTTTAATTAAAAAAGAATATTTTCTTTATGATTAGCATTTGTGAAAGTTTATATGTACACCGGGCATTTGGACAGGTGGTGTAGGAGGTCACTATAATGATTCAATGATTACAATGTAACAAATCCAATTACAAAGAATCTACGGTGTTCAATATAATCTTGAGTCTATTAACAAAATAAAAGAGGGTCCTACCTGTATACATTTTAGTGGATAAGAAATATAAATCAGCCATATTGGAGAATCTAAGAATCAAGTATCAAGAAAATATGGAATATGTTCAAGGTCACTTGTCCTTGGATGACATTGATGGCATTCTCATTCAAAGACATGGCTCAACTGATCTTTAAGGAGCCGGACATTCACAAAATATAAAATGCCTTAGGTCACTCTAACTTCTTTCTCCTGTCAGATAATTATTCGGAAAACTTGGGGCAAAAATTCCCCTGCCCCTGCAATAATCTGTCGCTCATCACATGTGCCTTGTCAGATAGCTTTTTTGATTAACATTAGTTTCATGATTGTCCTCTATCACTAAACAAAATTAGTTGCCCAAGATGAGTTCATTGGAAACTTTGAAGTATGGTAAACTACACATCTCTCCAGTAAAAACATCTGAACTGATCAGCTGTTCTTAAGGAGATTAATCAAAAGCTTTGAAGTGTGCAACACATCTCTCGAACAAAAATATCTGAACTGATGCCACCTTGACTGAGAGAACATTTGAGAGATGCAAAAGCATGTGCATGCATAAAAACAAAAGAATCTACACTATAAGAGCAAAAAAGGATTGACAGAAGTAAGCTTCAATACGTAAAATGCAATGCATTATATGTCAAAACAATCTTATTTTTTGACCCAAAAAAAAACAATCTTGTTCTTGGACTTTGGAATTTTTGCAAGGTACCTTTAAAAGCATGTGATAAGTCTAAGGATAAAATGGTGAGAACGTTTTACCAAAACCTTTTTGCCTACAAAAATAGATCAATTACCCATATAATTGCGGAAGAGCATACCAAGAACATTGACAAGGAGCCATTAAAAAAAAAAAAAAAAGGGACTACTCGAACTAAAACAGGCTGGGAAATTTTTATAAGCGAAAGACACATGACATGAACTTATACTTGGAGAGAAGTAGAAAAAGTGGCACAGTTCGGAACTGGAACTGGAGTTTAATTCTTAGTACGGCATCAATTTAGGAATCTCTTCAAAGCACAGCATGCTCAATCCCCCCCTGGGGAAAAAACAACCCCCCCTTCTTTTTCTTTTCTCTCTCTCACACACACAAACATTTTTCAGGATAACAATACTTCTATTTGATACTTTCCTGCATTTGCAATGTGAGAGAAGACAAGAAGGGGAAAAAGGCATGACATCCAAGGTGCGAAAAATCCATCACTCTCGAAGGGTAAACACTAGCCATGGACAAAAGATCATCTTCAACATCATACCTCAAGGAGTTCCAAATAAGTTGCTTCATTCTTCCCCACAAGCCGGCACTCCATCAGATCTAAGCAATTAGCATATAGTTCACTTCGCACATCAACACAGGCCCTCAGGAAATAATTATACACCTCCAATAAATGAGCCACACGATGATTTTCTCCGAGATTAGATAGTAAATTAAGTCCCTGAATAATGTGCAACAGTGCACGAGGTCAGCGCTCCGATATGAATGAGTACATGTACCAAATATAATAAATTTGATCGTATTATAAACTACAACCATAACATGACTATCACTCACCAGGAAAAACGAGAATATAAACCTCAACCTAGAAACTTGTTTATTTTCAATACCAAGATTCCAAACTTTTCAAGGACTTAAGTTATGGTCCAAAGTGGCAGAATTATCCATCAACAGAGAACCAGAGTTAAGTCTCCTCCAAAAATTAGCTGTACCAGTGAATTGCAGTGTTTTAACTTTTTAAGATACAGTCAATATGATTTCTGCAGCAAATATCATATTTTCCGCTAACTTTACCAGGAAGAAATGTTAATCCATCCACAGAAGTTCTCAATGTCATTACACATCAGAGCACTGACATATTTGCATGATAAAGCCTGGAAATTCTACTTGTCCTAATAGTTCCTATTTACCACACCTTTGTCAGCTTAGAATCTTATTTTTCAAAGTTCATTTAAACAATGGCTGAGCTTCAGTCCAGATACAAAGTTGACCCCAGGACCTTCAAGAGAGGGAGAGGAAGAATCAATAAAGACCACATCTTGAATCAATTGATCAATGAAAGAGTGCATTCAATGGCTCTATTTATAGAGCATGGGAGACAACAACAAAACCCTAATTTCTTATTTATTACTACCTACTGGCTATTAACTAATATCTCTACATATAATTCAACACTTCCCCTCAAGCTAGAGCATCCAGCTAATTTATGACGGGCGACTTCATTCCATAGTCTGTGACTAAAGCGCTGTCTAAGCCAGACTTCACACTAGATTACAGATGTTAATACATCAAACCAGATTTAACACAATGACTATTGTATAAACCAAACATTACACAACAAACTGAAAGTAACACACATTGTCGAATTTAACAGAAGTGCGCTGAAGAGACAAATGGAGACCAGAAAATCGACATCTTTCTCTTCCTCAAATAATGAAGACTAAATCGTGTGAGAACCTAACTTCATGAATTCATCACCCCTTACGCTCGACTGTGGCTACCCAACAAAGGTGAGCTTTGCTCTGGCACTTCGTTGCCTTGGAAACTTGATGACAACTTTGCCCATCGATGAAACTCGCAATAGATGAAATTCACAGTAGAGGTTGTTGAGGCAAATGACCAAAATTGGGAGATTTTCTGAAGAAATATATATAGCTTAGGTGGAATTTTAAAATGACAAACCCAAAACCAAACCAGCAAACCCACAAGACCAGAGAGCTTCACTTTAATGGAGGAGCAAACTGACGACTATGTTGGAGAAGGACTGAGGACGACATATGATAAGGCATGGAATGGATCGTGAAGGATGACAAAACCTTCATAGAAACAAACACTAAAAACAGACTGGATGTGCTAGCCAGTGACAAGGGTGGAAAATGAGCTCGCAATGACACCAGGAGGACAGCCATGGAAAGCTGGTGGAGATGCCCAAGACTGATGACTGGGGAGAGAGAACTTGTGACTGGCAAAGGAATGAAGACACATGATTCTCCAAATCTGGACAACCTGGATCGGCGACAAGCTCCCCCTGATGACTAGAAGAAATCAAAGAACAGAGGAAACAGCAAGGGAAAAACTTGAATCCTTGAAAGAGAAGAAGATTCTGATGCAATTGATGACTGGTGGCTCAGAACACAAACAGCATGGGACTGAGTAGGGCTTGCAACAGAGAAGACAATGGTTGGCTGGCTTGGTGGCTTAATGGAGAAGACGCCAAAACCTTTCTTTATTGTGTGACTAACCACAAGAGAAAAACAGGGCTTTGATTTTGGTCCCCCTCTCTTGTTGGCCCTGACACCATGTCAATATTTTAGTATTTTCAAGAGAGAGGAAGAGAGAATTGATAGAGACTACATGTTTATTCAATAGCTTAATGAAAGAGTACATAAGATGGTTCTATTCATAGAGAATGGGAGACACTAATAAAACCCTGATTTCAGCTACTAACTACTAGCTAATATCCAAGAATATATTTCTGAACTGCAAGTTTACATGATTGAAAGGAAAAGAGAATATCACAATATCCTTCCATACAAATATAATCCAATAGATCTCTTTTCCCCAACCTTCTTTTTAGTTCTGTTTTCTACATCTTCCACCTCCTCAGCTGCAAGTAACGATAAATATCTAAAAGGTGTAAAGATGCTGAAGACTAGGTTCAATCAATTCTTTGTCCAGCATATGGTTGATGTAGAGTGATTCAAGTTCTCGGTTGTCCTTCTTTCCCTTGGTAGGTATCAAACTAGAGGAAATCAAAGAAAGCAGCTCACATTGGGACAATCACTCCCAGAATTTCTTGCAACTATTATTGAATGTTCACTGTAGACAATAATGCCTGCTGAAGATTACCTCACATTAATCTGGTGAAGTGCAATAGTGAAAGAGAATACGCAACATAGAAGTTGGTGCCACTGATACCAGTATGTTGGACGATCAGTTACAGTAATAACAATTATAGAGCTTTAACCTATACATCTATCCACTAGATCACAACACAATATGCAGTCTGATAATCAGTATTTGAATGTGTTGCCATGTTCGTTTTCAACACTTCAAAAGAAAATAAGTACAGAACAAATGGTTCGTATTTGAAGCAACAGCATGGCACAACTAATAAATTCTCAGCTTCTAATTGACTAATTCGTTATTGGCAGTGAAATCCAACAATAGATCTTAAAATAAACATTCTCAGAGCATACACACTATAGATGGCACTCAAGGTTACCGGGACCATTTTTTATTGTCAATACTATAGAATGAGTGTATATTTACAAACTTCAAAAATAGAAGAGAAGAGAAGAAAATTCAGTAACCATGTTTAACTTCCTTAATAAGCAACAAGCTAATTACCCACTATGGACCATTTGGGAAAGTAAATTCTCAGTACTTTTATCCAGAGCACAAAGAAAAAGATCATATACCACTGCCAAGCAACCAGCTTTACAAAGTGCCTGCAAAGTAAGAATGTGGCATCTTTCACCCATGCTGATCTTCTTCTCATTTATCAATTTCCAAGTTTCCATGGCAAACTGCATACATATCAAATGCCACATCAGATTGACAACGTAAAGGCTACCTTGGATGAGATCCAAATACAGTCCCAGAAAGGGATCTCTATACTGACATAACAAGAGATCATGCCTAGCATCAACTGAAAGAGGAAATTACGTCTCTGTTGCAAATCATCAATGGGATAATGAAATTAATACTATTTCCTGCATCTGTAGTATTTTTCTTATAAAGATAATTTATTCAAAATATACATATGAACATATGGTAAAGTAGTAAAAATCAATTCTGCTCACAAAATCAATGATCTTTTCAATTTCAAAGTGCCGCAGCCTGAATCAGCAGATTAAAGTTCATAAGATCTGAGTAAGGAAGGCTATGCGAATGTTACGATCAGTTTCTGGGGCTTTATTTGGATTAAACAAATTTCTTTTCAGTTTAAGTTGGAAACCCCATACAGAGATGAGATATTTGACCAATGATGCACTATATGGCACAGCATATCCTATGGCGTGCATGCTCCAAGGGGACAAAAGAACTGATTGCCCATCTCTCTGCTATCTTCATAACTGAGGAAACTTAAACATAATCAACAAAAAGTAAAAAATCTACTACACTGGACACCTATAAGCAAATTGAATGTTGTCCTCTCGTAGTCCATTTGGCAGGTTCCGCTTTGAGCCAAAAGCTAAAGGAAAGAAGTACTTAGTATCTTCCAAGACTTCCAATATTCTCAGTGTGAGTACATGCATGGGATTTTCGTTCATGAGATAAATGGCTTCTCAGGACAATGAAAGTCCAAAGAAATTTACAAAAATTAAGCAAAACCCTCCACAAATGAACAAAATAAACCTTCATCTTGTGTATGCTATGTTAATGAGTAAGAAATATGAACACATAACTGTATACATACCCGTCTATACAAGAGTCAAGGAAGGCGATTATTCTTAAGTTATCTTCACAAAGCGTTCAAGTTTTAGAGTTCTACAACCCAGCGGGGGCCCCGGATAAAGGAGGGAAAAGGGTGCGTCAGGTAGTCAACAGCCAGCACTCTTTCTACTGTCGAACTTCTATGAATGAATCCTATACACAATGGCACAAAAGCTAGGTTGTCACTGTAAGTGACGCTGCGTGGCCTGAGCACAGTGAGAAGTAAGCAAAGGTCGCTGCATCGGTGCTCAGGTGCAGTGTCAAATGAGCAAGTGTTCCCTCATCTTATCAAAGGAATGAGGGTAAAGAAGTTAGTCCAAGAGAGAAGGATCCGGATGGGGACTTGGAACATTAGGACTTTAACATGTAAATCGATGGAAATGGTAGATGTAATGGTCAAGAATAGGATCAGTATCATGTGCTGTCAAGGAACTAAGTGGGTTGGTTTGCAGGCCAAGGATCTCGAGAAGTCGGGTTTCAAGCTTTGGTATGCAGGCACTTCGAAAACGGAGTAGGAATCATTGTTGATAAGACCTTGAAGCTAGACACAGTAGATGTTAAAAGAATCAGGATAGGATCAATGCTATCAAGATTATGGCAAGCCAGGATATCTTGTAGTTAGTTTCTACGCACCTCGAGTTGGTTCCTTGAAAAGCACTTTTGGAAAGTTCTTGGAGAACTAGTTCAAGGGATCGCCATTCGTAGAAAATTTACCTTCTTTGAGAAGCTGAAGGAGCATGCAAGCACTTAGAAAAGTGGATCCTCAAGATCGCAAATAGATTACCATTTGCTAAGGAAAAATGTTCAAATAAGTTGTAAAGATTGCAAAGTTGTTCCTGGACAAAGCTTAACAATCCAACATCAGCTAACGGTGCTTGATGTCCACATTAAAAGAGGAAGGCAGAGAAATAAGCCAGTGAAGTGTCCTAGAATCAGATGGCAGGATCTATAAGGAAGACAACAATCCCTGTTCAAAGAGGAGTTATTGGCCAGTGTGCATGGGAGGATAGACAGCACCCGAATCAGATTTGCCATTCTTGGGCTAGTTGCATTCGGAGAGTGGCGAAAGCAGTCCTTGGGAAGTCTAGGGCTTGTACACCACACCAAGAGTCTTGGTGGTGGACAGAGGAGATACAACAAAAGATCAAGGTTAAGAAGGAATGCCACAAAGTCATGTACAAGGATAAAAGTGAGGAAAACAAAGCAAAGTAAAAACTAGCAAAGAAGGAGAAGAAGAAAGTCCTACGTGAAGCAAAACCAGCTACTAGTGATGACGTTTATATAGGGCTAGACACCAGAGGAGGAGAAAAAGGTTTAAGTAAATTGGCTCAAGAATGAGGAAAACAAGAGTTCTAAATCAGTTCAGATGCATCAAGGACAAAAATGAGAAGGTCTTCCTAGAAAGAAGATGTTGTCAAAGGCAGCTGGGGAAATTATTTCCATAAACTTCTCAATGAAGGATATGAGAGAAGACTCCACCGGAGAGTTGAGTAATTACGAAGAATGCAGCAACTACTCTTTCTACTGATGCATAAGGATGAAATGTTTAGAGCTTTGAAGAAGATGAAGAATGGAAAAGGGGTGAGTCCTCATAGTATACCAATACAAGGGTGAAAAGTTTTCCAGCAGAGATTGGCTTATCTTGGCTAACAACCCTTTTTAATGAAATCTTCTTTAAGATCCGACCAACTGCCAGATGAATGAAGAAAAATATGCTTAGGTGCCTATTTACAATAAGAAAGGTGGCATTCAGAATTGTGATAACCATAGAGGGGTCAAGCCAATGAGTCTTTACCATGAAGCTTTGGGAAAGCGTAATCCAGCTCAGTTTGAGGCAAGAGACTCGTAGTTCATTTAATCAATTTGGTTTCATACCAGATAGATCAACTATAGAGGTTACTTACCTATCACGAAGATTAATGGAAAGGTATAAGAATAAATGGAAGGATCTGCATTTGGTGTCCATAGTTTTGGAGAAAGCATAGATAGACTACCAAGGGAAATCCTTTGGAGAGTTCTGACAATGAAGGGTATGAATTGCCCATATACAAACAATAAATGAAAAGTACGTGGAGCTATTACATTCACAAGGACAAACAGAGGGGAAACAAAAGAATTCCCTATTACTAAAGGGTCACATTAAGGCTTTGCTCTAAGTCCTCGATCTAGTTGCCTCAATTGATAAGCTGACAAGACATATGAAAGATGTTCCTTGATGTATGCTTTTGGCAGATGGCACAGTGCTGGTAAATGAAACTCAAGTCGGGTTAACGAGAAACTCAAACTTTGGAGGGAAACTTGGAGTCTAACAGTTTTCAACTCAATTGGACTAAGCCAAAATATATGGTGTGTAACTTTAGCAATGGTAGGAATTCAAACAACCCCTTGGTGAAAATTGGAGTTTAAAAAGTGCCAAGGAGTGAACATTTCTCATATCTTGGATCCATTCTACAAGAAAAGGAGAAAAAGACAGAGATCTCATTCATAGAGTACAGGCAGGAAGAACCAGTGCATTTAGGGTTTTGTGTGACTGCCAAATGACACGTAAGCTCAAGGAAAAGTCCTATGCTGTGGCAGTAAGGCCAGCAATGCTTTATGGTATGGACAGTTGGGGAGGCAACAGTATGTGCACAAAACCAGTGTAGCAGAGATGAGAATGCTTCTTCAGATGTGTGAGCACACAAGAAAAGATAAGATTGAAAATGAAGCAATTAGAGTAAAAGTAGATGTTGCTCCACTTGAGGAAAAGATGAGAAGGTCTGTCTTAAATGGTTTGGTGATGTTGAACAAAGGCCTTCAAGTGCCCTAGTGAGGTGTTGTGACATACATTGTTTGAGAGAGAAGGGGAAGGCCTAGAAGGCATGGACGGAGACAATACGAGAAGATATGGAACATCCAACATCTCACAAAGGATTCAACGAAAGATGGAGCACAATGGCAGATTTCATGTAGCCAGCCCCACTTAATGGGTCGTGGCTTGCTTCTTGTTGTGTTCTTTGCTTGCTTGTTGTTAATCAATTTCATGCAAAAAAGCAATTTACGACAGTTACTGTCCTCTAATGTGCATTATAAATGCTGCAGGGCACAGATGAACATCCGTCTAGGCAATACTTGATATATGCATCCGGTATAGCAACAACATAAAATCTCATCTTACCGAAGCGTCTGATGATCTGGCACAGTAATCAAGGATATGAACTACATCATCGGCCTCTAGTGATTGGTTCCCATAGCCAAGATATGAAAGAAGATTGGAAGCTCTGGTTCTGTCACCCAAACGTAGCGCATCGACAATTTGATGCCCAAAACATTGACTAGCTGCACTTGGAAAAAAGGAAAAGGAAAATTTTTTAATGTTCTACATTAGCTCTGACCACATAACATTGCCATGCACACACAGTTTAGATAAAAGACCAACAAGCCATTCCATCCCCCCCCAACTCCCCACAAAAAAAAAAAGAAAAGAAAAGAAAAGAAAGAAAAGCCAAGACATAAAGGAGGGAACCAGGGCTCACATAGGAATATGTGTCAATCAAGGGCAGAAGGATATCTTAGTTCATCAAGCATATTTGAAAGAATAGCATACAATTATTAACGGCAATAACCATAGACACCACTGATATGCCTTAAGAATTATAATTTAATGAAGAGAGCCTAAACAGAACATGCAATTTAACCTTTCATCACAATTGTGATGCTAAATAATTACCTCCCAATGTTGCAAAAGTTTTATACAAATACTCCTTGCCAGTGATGTTCTTCCGACCCTGTAAAGGCACTCACTATTAAGCAGGACCATTTGAAACTAAATATATCAGAAGGCATGCATTCACATGTGATATAGCCAATTGAAGACCATCAGCCAGCATAGCACGAGATTCACATAGAAACGAAAGCACATCAGGAAATTAGCAGGTCGGAGAAATACCCCATTTGTCTTGTCTGCCCACCCCGCACACAACACAGAGGAAAAAGAAAAAGGCATCCACCGGATGTATACAGTGCTACCTCAGTAACCCAATTCAGCGCACCCGAAAAATTTTCCAATCTTACATGCGTTGTAACTATATGTATCTCCACGCATGCAGCTTGACAAACAGGTGATGGCATGAAAAGGAAGATGATGGCAGTTGTATTATTAGAAGTGACATACACGAAGACAAAACCAATTATCAGTTGGAAATTAATCAGACGACAATGCACGTTGAACAACCACTAAAATGAAACTAGCATTAACCCACTATCTCAAGCACGCACCGGAGCGCGGCCAGCATGGACAGACCAAAAAGAACCAAAAAAGAGTTCCCATTGAGCTCGGAGTTTTTCAAAATTGTACCCACGGGTTATTCCCAATCACGCTACCGCCTCCGCCACCGCCTCTAGCCCGCAAATGTCGAGTCCATCCAAACCCA
Source organism: Eucalyptus microcorys (assembly GCA_014182515.1). Classification (NCBI taxonomy): domain Eukaryota; kingdom Viridiplantae; phylum Streptophyta; class Magnoliopsida; order Myrtales; family Myrtaceae; genus Eucalyptus; species Eucalyptus microcorys. The sequence goes on from CM024567.1 coordinate 15,458,007, forward strand.
ATCGCGCTCTCTCCCGATCGCTGCACGGGAAAATCAAATACGATCAAGCAATCACTACGAATCGCAACTGCCCCGAAGTACAAAAAATTTGAAAAAAAAAAAACCCATTGGGGATTAGGAGTGCGCACAGCGAGCGAGCTCGTTCTCGGAGAATGAGGAGGAGCTGCACGCGTCCCTTCCTCGCTTGCATTTGCCCGAGAGAGGACCGAATTGCAAGCGCCCAAGCGACGTTCGTCTCCACTTTTAACGGTTACTCCACACTCCAACCGCCTCAGGCGGCCGGTGCTCCACACCTTCCTGCTCAGTGCCTCCGACGCCATCAGTTTCGGAACCTCTCTCTCTCTCTCCCTCCCTCCCAGAGGAGGTCCGCAAGATTGCAGATTTCAGGCAAACATAGAGAAGTCTCCGCTAGATGACGCTCCTCGGATGTTCAACGCACAAGGCAACATAGGAAGATCGCATAAGCCGGAAGCTCACTGAGCGGAGATTCTCGGTAGGAGCGGATTGAAGATTTTCACTTTTCTTGGAGCTTCCGGTGCGCAAATGGGGTAAACAGGGGAGGAGGAGGAGGAGGCTTGGATCGGTGGGCCGAAACGACAACGTGTGCGACGACTACAAGTACGAAATTCTGCGGATTAGGGGTTTTTTTTTTTGTCAGAAGCAATAATATATTAAGTTTTGAGCTAAACATTTACACAAGATCCGGCGCCACAAAATTTACGCTCATGAAAATAATTAGTCTAAACAAGTGAAAGGAAGCCGAATGCAAAAGAACTCCACAATAGCAGCCAAAGCGAATAACAGCCTAAATAACAGGCAAACGAGGAAAGAGGAGGCCATGCATAGCCAAAAGGAACCCAACCTCGACAAAACAACCAAAACAAAGTACAAACAACACGTAGACGAATAGCAGCCAAATTAGTCAAGGTGAACACAATCCTAACCAAGGGAAGAAGGCGGAAGGCTTTCATACAGCAAGTGACCGAGAAGACAACGACCGCGATCCAACTACAAGTTGTCTCTGAACCACTCCAAAGAACACTAAGGATACTAAGGATCCGTCGGATGAGGAGAGAAAATGCAATGATCTATCCCCCAGTTACGCTGGAGTCTTCTGTTTCTTAGATTATCCTCAACGTTTCTGAAAGTTAAGGCCTTGTCATTCATCATTTTGATGAGATGATTTTTAACCGCCGCAACTGCGACCATGTGATCTCTAAAAAGTATATTGTTCCTATACCTCCAAATAAGGTGGCAAAGAGCACCAAAAGAAAAGCGGCCAATGGAGCGATAAAAGTCCTTACCGAAGAGGAACTTCATCACCCACTGAAGGTTTTCAGACCATGTCTTGTTACGCCAAGTGAGATTACATTTAGCTGCCCAAAAGAAAGCCATGCTGGCAGTGATGCGACACCCGAAGTAGAGATGATCGATGGAATCTGGTGTCAGCCTACAAAAAGCATAAACCTCTCTCCCAATTCTGCCATGCGACATGAGTAGGGCTTGGATGGGAAGACGATTCTTTATAATAAGCCAGAAATTGAATTGATATCTCGGGGTGATAACCTTATTCCAGATAAATGATGCCCAATTAACCTTATCCTTTCTTCTTTTGATAATATGCTAAGCCGAGGCGACTAAGAAGAGACCAGAAGTGCCGTCGCTCCAAGTAAAGGGATCTGGTGCTCTAGAGAGGAGAGGGAGGGGATAATCCCAAGATTTAACTACTGTCTTAAAATCCTGTCCCGTTGGTGAGAAAAGGTCAACCACTATGGCAAATTTGGATACACCGGAATTTAGTATCATTTGATCTGAGCAAATAAGATGTAAAGGACCTCTCTGATGCCAGTGATCAAACCAAAGGGAGACTGACTAGCCATCTCCAATTCTCCATCGAAGTAGAGTCAAAACTCGGATCTTAGGTGAATGATTCTCTTCCAAGCCCAAGAGCAATAGGTTGGTGTCCCAACCACCCAAAAACTCTTTCGTTTCAGGAAGGTTGAGTGGATCCACTTGCACCATAAGGACTCATTGTCTATAAACAGGATCCAAATGTGCTTGAGCATCGCTGCCTTGTTGAATTCTCACAATCTGCGGATTAGGGTTTATGAGAAGACAATAAGAGAATATTTGTTGTTGACGTTGTCGTTTTGCGAAAAACATTTTCTTAGGAAAATATTTTTCTCTTTTTGAGGCTTTTGCTTCGATTAGAAAAATAAATCAACAAAAAGATTTTCTAAAAATGATTTCCTTTTCGAAAAAAATCAAAAGACAATTTTCAAAATATTAGGTATTAGTGCTTGAATCCGAAATTCTATATTTTTTATACGGAAATCCTAAGGTTGGCTCTCGATTCCCAACATTCCAAATTTGCCGAGCTTGAGACCTTAGTGCTTTGACTTGGACCCTCAGCACCCACATTGAGGTCCATCAAGGTTGGGCTCGAACCTTTGGTGTCTCGTATTCGATACTTCAAAGACCCGAGCTTGAGTCCATAAAGGCCATACTATGGTCCACAACGCTTGTGCTCGATCTCAACTTCGGCCCAGTCCACAAAAGTTGTGCACAAATCCTCTGCGCTTGAGCTCGTATTCTTGGTTAATGAAATGTTAGTTCTTACCAAAAAAAAAAAAAAATCAATTTTTTAATTATTTTTTACTTTTTACACATTCCTTTCTTCTTTTTTGCTTTTTGCTTCTATCATGGTCGGTCGTCGACCATAGAGATGATCGACAATTGACCATAGGCAAGCTCAAAACTCACTAGCTCTGACTCGCAAGGCCTCAAGCCTTGCTTGCCTGTGGTGAGTCCTCGAAGCTCACTTGCCTTGGGCGAGCTCGAGCTCACCTATGGTCGATCACCAAACAAAAAGAAATGAAATATATAAAATTAATTAAAAAATATTAATTGTTTGATTATTTTCCACGTCAAATTTTCCTTACTAATTGACAAAAATATATTCTAGATCTTTTTAGGTTTTTGAATATAAAAAAATAAAGTCATTTTCCATTTGAAAAATATTTTTCAAAAATGGTACATTTCCGTGAAACAAATGAATCCTAATGATTATCCCTGCCGTATCTCGGTGGGCAATTAAGCTATTGCTTCAAGTTAAGATAGAACTCTCATAAATTAAATCGATTAAAATGAATATTCCAACATATTTATTAGGTAATTCTGAATATTTATCAGGTGTTGAGAACACATTTCGCAATCTGGGCATAAGAGAGGAAAGGGGTGGATAGACAAAATGGGGTCATTAGGTATAATTTAAGGTGCGTATGGTAACATTTCAGCTTTTGAGAATAATTTTTGTTTAGAAATAATTTTTTCTATTTCTGTTCTTTGGACAAATTTATGAGCATTTGAAGGCATTTAGTAACTGCACAAAATTTCTATTTCCGGAATAAAAATGCAATTGATACGACCCAAATATTTTTGTGACTTGAAATTTGTTTTAATGTATTAATAATTTATTACATTTTTCGTTTCTTTTTTCTTTTTCTTCTCCTTTCTCTAGTTAGTTGTCGGCCTCAAGGGAGCCTCACCGGCCAACGACAAGGCCCCCTCGAGACTAGTGGCTCGGCGAGGCAATCTCGGCTAGAGCTGATGAGGCCAAGCCTCACCTAGCCATTGACGAGGTCGCCAGGCCGACGATGACCGTCTAAGGGAAAGAAGAGAGGAAGAGAAAAGGAAAGAAAAGAAGAGTAAATACTTGTTTCTTGAGTTGTTATTGGGAACAAAAAAGTAATTTTTTTTGCTTCTTGAATGTTATTCCTAGGAAAAAAACCCACACAAACATATTTCTATTTTATTTCTGCTCCGAGGAAAAAAAAAAAAAGAAGAGAAACAAGAACATTAACAAACACAACCTTAAACTAGTTCCATAACCCACAATCCAGTTCCTAAATAGGTCTATGGAATCGACGGCCAATTCTCGATTCCCATTTTATGGAACCGGCCCCTTAGTGTGCGGTACCTCCGAAACCGATCACCCCTAGCTCGTAGCGCATTCTCTACCCATGCTCGAGTTAGGGTCCATTTTATTTAGTGTTCTAAGTTATCTAGAAATATCTACCCATGCTTGAGTTAGGGTCCATTTTATTTAGTGTTCTAAGTTATCTAGAAATATCCAGCTTTTTCTCTAACCCAAAGAGTGACTCTCTACTCTTTTCAAAAAACACTCACGTGGCCAAATCTCTTTTTTTCATCTTCCCCGTCTCGGTGAAGATTTATGTCTTTCGCTTGAAGGTCTTTATACATTAGCTATAATCCCTTGGAGTGTCTCCCACCAACCCATGGGCTGAGGCTTGGCCATCACCGCTGGAAACATCGCCATGGCCACCACCACATTATCATTAAACCACTTCCATTTCTTTTTCTCCTAGAAAAAATATCACTTTACACCACTATCAATCAAACCATCTGTCGCACTCACATTCACGTTTGATGTTCTTCATCTAGACCAGTGCTCATCAGTCCCGCTCTTCATCTTCATCGGCAGACAAAACCGCTTGACACCGCCGGCCAGTCTTGATCACCTTTGCTCTTCAGCGTTGCTGCTCAACCCAAGATCGCGGCCCTGTCTTGTCGCCCTCGTTATTGAGCTAAGTTCGGAGCCCGTCACCTCGATTTGATATATCTTCCATTGCTTGACCTATACAGCTTAAGCTTATTTGTACTTTTAGACATGGTATTAGAACAAAGCTAAGTTTCATTTCTTTCACATGTACGTCCACTTAGACAAAAGCCTAAGTTGTTAAGTAGATGAAACCACATGTATATAAAGAATATTTAACCCATTGTCAAATGATATACAGAATATTTCGACATCATTTCTCACATGCAACCCAATCATTTAAGCTTATACATATAGTCTCCATCTACTTATAACTTTGACATTTTGGGTTGACATTTTTAACATAGTGTCAGAACAAGTTACTTTCCCTTCGACGAGTGTATCCATCCCTGTTAATCAAATTCAATGTGCCATATCTGACTTGCACAAGAGAAGGAGTATTGAAGTATCCCATATCACTTAACAAATGGATCTTATACATTCTTTGTATACATATGGTCGAGGTGGCAAATGGGCGAGTTGTGTTAGGTTTGGTTGGAATGATTATCATTTTAGAGGATCTTTATAGGCGGCATTTGCTTTTTGTGTACAAATTGATCATGAGATGACGTCACTCTCCTAGTGGTGGCCACTGCAAGCCAAAACAAATGATATTAGAATAGGTTACCTAATCTTTATTGGCAAATGCTAGGAAGAGATGTGTTGCCACGTTTTCAATAAGAAGAGAAACCTCCATCAATTTGCCAAGACGGCAACAAGCCTGGTACACAAAAGAAAATGCTATTGAGGGAGCACAAGACAACACACTTGTTTGGGAGAGCATAAGCGGCTAGAGATTCTCGACCAACTTTAATTGAGGGAAGCAATCAATGGAGTAGAGTGGCATGTTCTATCGGTGAGTGTTTGTCATTCATGTAAGTCCCAAGGAGAGAGAGGTGATGGCTAAAGAACGCAAGCAAGCACAAAATAGCTCAAAACGAGCGCATTCTGAACATTGGGTAGAGAAGAGTGTCATGGCTTCGTACCCACGTGGGCTAAAAGTGGGGTTTAGTGGCAATCGAATGAAGCATTGGAGGTGTAAAAGGTTGACACAACTAGTTAGAAGTTGCATTAGGGTATTTATGTTAAGAATTCAGGGTTGTGAAAATTATCATCTTAGAGAATCTCTAAAGGTGGATTGGGGCTACCTTCCCTAATTTGGCCAAGAGCTGATACTACTCTCATAATAAGGGCCATGATATGCCAAAATTAGTGATTGTGTTATAGTAAATTGTATGTCTCGCTTGAGAGATTGGCATCTCAAGCCAAATTGAGCATTGAATTGTTGATTATTAGGATGTGATTTGACATTCTGTCTTTAGGAATGACCTATTAAGGGAAGGTTTGTTCGGTGTATCAGCTCACCAAGTGTTGCACGAGGTTGTTCTTGGCTAGAAACTTTCAGCCCATGACACCAGCATCTCTATTTAAAAATTTTATTCAAGGATCTACTCAAACAAAAATCATATATAATTAAAGATTCAATCAGCAAAAAAAAAAAAAAAAAAGTTTGGAACTTGGTCCAACAAATTAAAATTGTTTAGAGACTAGCGATGACTTTTTGCCAAAAATAAAAATAGCAAGCACACTTAGCTAGTGCTTACATTAATAGCAGTTTGATACGATAAAATTCAATCATCATAAGTTTATTTTGATCTTGATGTGCCACTATATGCAACAATTATTAAATCAATATTTCCAATTTTGGACTCCTTATTATTTATGTCAATTCCTTTTTAGGGTTAATACAATAAAAAATTCTAAACCGGTACACTTATGATAGATTTACCATAAACTAATTTTTTAATTATAAAAAACCCCAAACTGATACATATGTGATAAATTATCCAATATATATATTTTTACCATAAAAAACCCCAAGTTGGTATATTTATAATAAATGTATACTCCTTTAATTTCTGTTAAATTAGATTAATAGCACGAAAAATCACAAATTGGTACGGAAGGTATAATATCAAATTGGTATATTCATCAACTATCATTTGTTATCTAACTCAACAATTTGACTGTAAAATTTAATGGAATAGAAAGTGAATTTGTCAAATGTGTATCAATTTGGGGTTAATTTGTCACATGTGTATTAATTTGAATTTTTTCATGGTATTATCCCTTCTTTCTATCTTATCCAGATCACCTCATTCCTATATAGTGAGCGGGACTCAATTTCATATGTTCCATGTGGTCACTAATGGCTAGTACTTATATATTACTACAACTTACAGGTGGCAAAATGGGCCCACTAATGCATTTCCCACGCGTATTTGCTGGGCCTGGATTTAAAATGGGTCACTCCATGAAGGGTTAAAAACAAGTGGTAAGAAACAAACACCAAAACACGTTTAACTCTAATTGTCTATAGAGGTCCCCGATCTTCACTCACGAATACCAAGCTTTGATTACATCAATCAGAGAAAGCCGCTCCTCTAAACTTGGCTCAATCAAACCCGGACAAAACCAAGCACTCCTTAGTTCATATTCGTCGACTTAGGACACATTTGGTAACGTTTCTATTCCAGGAAACAATTTTTGAACAGAAATAATTTTTTCTTTTGTTTCTATTCCTGTAAACAATTTTTGAATATAAGAACGCGCTTGGTAATTGCAAAAAAATTCTATTCTAGGAATAAAAATACATTTGGTAAACTTGTATAATTTTGTTGTTTATTTTAATTATATTTTTCTTTCTTTTTCTTTTCTTTCCTTCTTTTTCTTTATGGCCAGTCGTCGACCATGGCGACTAGCCTAGCCAGATTTGGGTGAGGCCGAGCCTTGCCAATGGCCTCGGTGGCCAGGCGAGCCTTGCCGATGGCCTCGCGAGGCTCGCCTAGCCACCGAGGCCACTGACGAGGCTCGACCTCGCCCAACCACGGTGAGGCTTGGGTTGACGAGCCTCGTCGTGGCTCAGCGTCTCCGGGGGCTGGCGACGCTTCGGCGAGGTCGCTAGCCCTTGTCTGGTAGGTGGCCGACGATCGATCAAAAGGAAGAAAAAGAAGAAGAAGAAAAGAAAGAGAAGAAAAAAAAAGAGGAGAAAAAAAAATTGTTTCTCAGAATTGTTCCCGGCAATAAGAAATAACTTTTTTTTAATTCTTGTTTCTGTTCCAAATATGTTTTTGGGAACAAAAAAGATTTTTGTTCCCGGAAACAAAAGTTTTACTAAACACGTTTCTACTTTTTTTTTTCCCCGGAACAAAGAACATAATTTTTTGTTCCAGCGAACATAAACAAAATTTGCCAAACGGGCCCTTATTATTGGCACCGCCACAGGTCAAAATTTTCCAATTTCCTTGGTTTACATATTCAAAGAAAAAAATATCAATCATGACTCCACATTTTACTTCAGTAAGGTTACAATCTTCTCCTGTCGGCCAAAGTAGAATGTACGAATTTTTCAATAAAATTCTGATGTCATACGTGAATGACCCCTATTAAATTGCGCATGAAACATGAAATGCCATAAGTGCATGCGCACAAGGAAAAGACTAAATAGTCCCTATTAAGACTAAAAACAACAAGAGTGCGATAATTGCTTGTCATTTATATGAATTACTTGGAATCTTATTATGAAAAAAAAACCAAACGCTAGGAGCCAGTGTATAAACTTCATGTTTAATTTGATTCTAATTGGTTAGTTCTTTTAGTATACATTTTTTTTTCCATTTTTAAAGGGAAAAATTGCTAAAAATTGGAAACCTGGTTGGGTTGGCTATAGGTTAGGACAGGTACAGATCTTTAAAATTGTATTACATAAAAATGAGCCAATATAGATTAAGTGGACCAATTTCCGTCGGGTCCATTTTCGACCCGGAAAAATCTTACCCGATCCACCAAATTGACAAGTTTACTATTATTGCCTAGTAGTTTTCTTTACATTAATAAAAAGAATTGCCGGCGTACCCCATGATGTGCTAGGTAGCACGGACACGGCGACATGGACACGCGACACGACACGACATGACACGCGATACATCATTTTTCAAAAGTTAGAGAACTCCGACACATTCCGACACGTTATATATTAAATGAATATTTTTATTTTTAATTAATTTAATTCAAATTCAGTATTTTTATTTTTCGAAATTATATTTTAATCTCATTTTTTTATTTTTCCATTAAAAAAAAATCTCCACTAAGGTCCACCCCACCCTCTTCTAATTCTTTCCCTCGTCCATTTCCCCCTCCCCCAAAATTTATTTTTCTTTCCCTCCCCACCATCGTTCGTTTCCCCCACCCCCAAATTTATTTTTCTTTCCCTCCCATTCACTGACAGACAGGCTGTCCCTGTCTCTTCCCCTCCCCCAATACGCAATGGCCCATAAAAAACCCTAGCTCTGCACGACCCTTCCTCTTCTCGTTCCTCACCGCTCACCGCTCGCCGCACAAACCCCTTTCCTCGCCGCTCGCTGCATGACCCCCTTCCTCGCCGCTCGCCGCTCGCCGCCTCTTGCCGCTCATCGCCTCTCACCACTCGCCACACGACCGCCTTCCTCTCCTCTTCCTCTCGCCTTTGGCCCTTTCTCCCTCGTAGCTGCAACCTCGTCGGATCCGTCGCAGCATCACAGTGGCGGCCATCTCTCGCCGTTGCGGCCTCATCTCTACTCCCTTGCTGTCGCTTCCCCCCTCCATCACCTTCCGGACACGCTTGTCGAAACATGTCGGGCACGCGTTGACCGCGTGTCTGACCATGTCCGAGCGTGTCGACGTGTCCAACACGCTCCGACACGTGTCGAACACGACACGGAAGCACGGACAACGTGTCCGTGCTACCTAGATGATGCATGCTGGTGAACATCATGAGTCACTATTTTTTATTTTTTTTAATCTTCTTATGCAAGCCATGGTTGAAAAATGTAAAAGGGAAAAGTGACAGGTAACAGAAACTTTCACAAATTCGCAACTTTCGTGGGAAAAACAGCCAAAAATTAAAGGCGCGTTTCGACTTTTATACTTTATTTTTTCGCTTAATCTAAATTTTGCAGTGGACGGTCCTTGGATTTTTCTTAACTTGAAACAGCCAAAAGTTTCACGGTATAAAAAAATTGACGCATACATACATTAAAAAAAAAACTTTCTTTCTAAAACTCTTAACCAAATAGTCCCTAACTTTTAAACTTGGGTGGAGATTTTCTGAAGTTAGAGGGTAGGGATATATGGATATCTTGCCTTATTTGAGATTGACCAAAATGTCCCTAACAACTATGTCGAAATATATATTACTAATAAGTGTTACAAGGCACTTGTTTGGCATCCGATAATAAAAACATCACAATATTTCTTGTATCATGCCCGATCAATGCCTATAAAATTCAAATAAAGTAAATTTGTCCACTATTTCGATTAAACTTACTAACGGGATCTTAAAAAACCTCTTCTCAAAAGTTCAAATCTAACTTCTCCCCAGCCCTCCCCTCCCCACCTCTGTGATCACCCCCGCTTGCCTGGCCTTTGACCTTGCCCTCGAACATCTATTGTCGATTGCTCCACGTCGCCATCGCACCTTCACCTTCGTCATTCATCGCTCCCTCTCTTTTACTCTATGAGTAGAGGCTTTTGAGACCTCATGAATAATCAATCCGCCTAGTCTCAAGCAACCTCTAACCTAAGCTTTCTAAGGCTAGGGATCTCGAATCCCCTTTGACGGTGCAATTGGAGAGAGAGAGAGAGAGGCAACAACGACACACCACATTAATATGGTCACTTGGATTTGGTTAATATTTGCTGCAACTAAGTTTTACTCTAATGGGAGGAGAAGATTGTTTGTTGCTTATGTAGAATTCAAGCAAAGCAATTGTAACTTGACTCAAATTTTGAGACAAAGTGGAGATTGTTAGATATGTCTCAAGTTTAAGCCAGAAAATTATTTTTCCTAATTCATATAGATTTTCTATTTTGAATATGTTTCATAATTGAATGGTTTTCCTAGCTGAAGAAAGTTTCCTAAAACGAGGTTTTCTATTTTGGATTTGATTCTTGCCTATATATAAGAAGTTGAGACAGGAAGAGTCTTAGCTTTTTAGAGTCACCTTTTGTAATCCTTGATTTCTATAGTGAATTTTGTTTCTCATCTCTTCATGGTTTTTCCCGCAAGGGTTTCCATGTAAAATTTAGTGTTCTTTTATTCTTCTCGATTTCAATTTTGTTATAGTTTTCGTATCTGCCATAACATCACCAAATTGTTATATGAGATTGAACAAAATGTCTCTAACTGTGATGAAATATATATTGCTAATGGTTGTTATAAGGCACTTGTTAAGCAATCAATTATAAAAACATTACAATTTTTCTTATATTATGCACAATCAATACTGATAAAATTCAAATAAAGTAAAATTAACCACTATTTCCATTAAACTCGTTAACTGGATCTTAAAAGAAGTTTTCTCAAAAGTTCAAATCTAACTTCTCCCCAGTCCTCCCCTCTCCACCTCCGTGACCACCCTTACTCGTCTTGCCTTTGCCCTTCCCTCGAACATCTATTGCGGCGATACATCGCCGTCTCACCTTCGCCTGCGTCGTCGATCGCTCCCTCTCTTTTACCCTCTAAGGCTAGGGATCTCGGATCCCCTTCGACGGTGCAATTGGGGGGGTGGGGGGGGCAGCAACGATACACCAGATTAACATAATTATTGCGGGCTATAGCGCCGCAAGACTCGAGCAAAGTCAGTGACACGTATGTTGACACGTTGGCCTTTAACGATCCACGCCAGCGTGCCCATTTACACATTCAACGAAATGGCTCATTTGAATAAAAATGAGTGACTCAATTGGTAGAAAAAAGAAAAACTCAGATAGTTGATTGAACCCATAAAAAAACGTTCAGAGGCTACCACCGTCTATGTGCCAAAATAAAAATAAAAAAATAAAAAAAGCAAGCATGCTTTGCTAATTTCTTACATATACAGCAATTAGAGACTTTAAAAAATGCAAATCATCATTACACTCATTTTGATTTTGATGCTCACAAAATGTAAGAATTCTTAAATTAATAATTCCAATGCGGATTCCTCATGAATTAAACGTCCCTTTGTAGCTACTAAGTAGCTAGTATCGATGCATTACCCCTAGTTAGTATTTTTCTTAGCATTAATAACCACAACCGATAATAGACTTATCTTTGAGATAAGGACGGTACAATTGTAATTATTTTTGTTCAGCACTCACTTGAGTATCATAACTCTTTTTTTTTTCAATCATTTGAGTGCAATAACTTCTAAAAAGTATTTAGTTGCCATAACTTTATTATTTGAGTATCATAACTTTTTAAAAGCATGTACCTAATTGTCAAAAGTCCGATGTGGTATAGTACTAGCGGTGAATGTTTTCAGAAAGGTATGATACTTAAATGAGCAGGGTATGTAAGTTATAATATTTAAGTGAGTAGAAAAAAAAATTATGACACTCAAGTGAATATTGTACGAAAATTATGATACTTGTGACATCGTTTTCTCGCTTATCTTTCGTTCACACTCACACACACACACACAAACTCTCATAGATTAAGAAGAAAAGGCAAGGCCCACGTCCGGTTCACGTGAACAGAGAGGCTTTTTTCATCTTCACACAACAACAGTAGCTGAAAGATGAAAAAGGAAAAGAGGAGAGCGGGCCAACAGAAACTTTCATAAATTTGAAACTTGGGTAGGAAAAGATGACACCACTTTCATGGTTTTGGAAGTAGAGACATGTTAGCAAGCATCCTGGATATAATAAATCAATTCATGGACACGTGTTCAGATTGACTTCTACATTTTGCTTTTTACTTAATCTGTTGGAATAATTAAATATTAAATTATTTCTTCATTTATAGAATAGTTGACAGTAATTTCATAAAATTTACATGATATCAGAGCTGGAGATTCTAAGCTCAAATCTTTGTTGGCCCCATTTGCCTTCTCAATTAGATATTTCCATGCTTAGTATTAGGCAAAAAACCAAACTAAACATGAGGGGGAGTGTAAAAATATTTAGATAATAAATTACGCATTCATCGAACAGTTTAAACTTTTAGAATGGTCGGCAGTGGTTCCACAAAATCTCATATAATCTAATTTTTTTTGTTGATGAATGCACTTTGAACTCTTCTAAACTTGAAACCACTTAAAATTTTGTGTTATTTCATATATTTAGACATAGTTTCTTCATAATTTTTGAAATTTTGCATAGTATTTTGAAAGAATAAGTGTCGGAAAAACCTTAAACCTATTGCATTAGTGTTAATTTAGTCATGAACTTTTTTTGTGTCAAATTAACCCTAAAATTTTTGACTTAGTGCCAATTTAGTGCTTTAAGGTAATTTGGATGGATATTGCTGATGTGGATGTCGGTTGGCCTCTGGAGGCGTACGTGATGTGAAGGCTTTACAAGGAGAAGATGAAGAAGAAGAAGATGGCCGAGGTGTTGGGCGATCACGAGGAGGAGGGGACAACGAGTGGAGGAGGGGGCAGCTGTTTCTCTTTGTCTCGGGTGTTTGGGAAGGCCCATGTCCATCCTTCCTTTGCAGAAGCACCGCACGTTGCTCCCTTGGAGTAGCTCCTCGCCATGAATGATATTTGGCTTTAGCTAGACTTTTCTTCTTTTCCTTCCTTCTGCATGTACAAATATCTATAGCTAAATCTTGTCCTGAGAATTCGTGATGATTTTCCCTTTTTTTGTAACTTCCTTTGCTCTTGTCGAGAACAAGATCCTCACTCGTGCAAGTTCATGTCAATGGACATAAAGGATGTTCATTACTTCAATTTTACTTCTTAAGCGGCTTCCGAGTGCATTTCTTTTATGCCCCGATGAGTTTTCACTTACTTTTCTCTTGAATCTGATGATTAGATCCTTAACTCTTAGTTGGTTAGAGTTGGATCAGTGGCACAATGCAATTCTACAATGCCACCATACTTGCCCGTTCATTAGAATTTCCTTTCTTCGCAGTTGCTTCTTTAGAACGCAATTGTGACCCATTGGAAACAAGGTAAACACAAATCTTTAAAGAACGCAGAATCCACAGCAAGACTCGCAACATCCAATTTGCTAAACAGAGAAACTTTTCTCAATTTACAAATCAAGTAATGGTCATGGTACCATACAAAACCACTCTCCATGCACACGAAACATTTTTGGTTTACCAGAAGTCTTTCGTTTTGTCTTTCATTTTCAGAAATATTGTTTCTAGTTCGTATGTAGTTTTTCACTCAGTTGCAATTAGTGTTGTCGGCTTAAGTTTTTACTCGTTCATTACAGCAAATACAAATGAAAGTTCCCAAGTCCATGTGTTTCTGATTCATGTAGACTTTATCTCATCTTCCTCCGGGGAGAGAATGAAAACATGGGAAGGAGAATGCTCAACTTAGTCATGTGGTAACCCCAAAATGCCACCGCGAAGGCAAATATGAGCTCGGGATGCAACCCGCGGGGGCGCTTAAGGGCGAGAGAGAGAGAGAGAGAGAGAGAGAGAGAGTGGCGGCAGCGAAGGTGTTGGATCTGAGCTCGAAATGCCATTGGCGGGGGCTATTGGGAACAACGAAGAGAAAGTGGCTCCTAAAGGCGACAACGGAGGCGTAGGCCACATGCTAGAGATGGCGGCTCTGAGCTCGAGAGGCAACCAATGGGGCTCTTAGGAGCAAGAGGGAGGAAGCGTACTTTGAAAAAAAAGAGAGTGGGCTTCTTTTTCTCGGGAGATGCAGAAGAGAGAGGAGAGAGAGTGTCCTCTAATTGAAGAAAGAGAGGGGAGGGGGATTTTAACGCGAATGGAGGGAGGAGACCAACAATTAATGAGGAGAGATGATGCAAAAGTTTGAAGGATGTACGGCCTAATGAAGTGGGACCCATACTGACACGTGTCACATTCTCCTTGCCTTCCTATTTGTCACGTTGGAACATGATACCTATGCAATATTTTCTCATGTATTCCTATTTTTTTTATTCCAAAAATAGAAATTTTTATATAGTTACCAAACACGTTCTTTTATTAAAAAATTGTTCAAGGAATATAAATAGAAAAAGATTATTTCTAAAAAGAAATTGCTCCCGAAACAAAATGTTTCCAAACGATCCTAAATTTCTCCTTAACTATATATGATTTTTCATTTCATTATCCACTTCTTTTCCTAAAGACACGTGTCAAATTTTGAGTGAAACCAACATCGTGTTGAGAATTTTTATGTGAAGGCACTTCGATTTCAATCCTAGATCTCTCCATATTAGCTGCCACCAATTAACAAATCGGGCCGAGTCATAGACTCGCAACCATGTGTCAATACCATATTTCATAAATACATATTTATTTATTTCGATGTATGACATAATAGACAAATTCATCTTCTCTATGATGTGAAAGTTCTTATTGGCAAACTAAATGGAGCTAATCCTCCTTGTCCTGAATATCACTGGTCGATTAACAAGTCCTGTACCTTGCAAGAAAACGTATGTTTCTTGTGCTAAAAGATTTCGGTTCTAATAACAATATAAACTTTTCGATTTGACTTCCTAAGTACATATCCCAAGAAATCTTACTAAATTCTTTTATTTAATGATGTGGCCATTTTTATATTTACTGTTGAAACAAGCGGAACGGTGCATCGATTGATTAGCTTGTATTGACTTTGGTAACTATTTTACAGAAAAATAAATAAAAATAAAAAAAGACTGGCGACTTGAGAAAATATTTGGTGCAACTGTTAGCCATGTCATCAATGCACTAGTCCATTCAATGGACAACAAGTGCCATTGTGGGCCCGCTCCATTAGAAAATTGGAATCTCTATTTGGCTCTCTCCTCTGGCACGTCTGTTTCTCTTGTTCAACGTTTTTTTTTTTTTTTTTCTTTTCCTTTCTTTCCCTTTAGCCTCTAGGCAGAGGTTAGGGCCAATGAGGGTGTCATGGCCCTCGTCGGCCAAAGGGGAAGGTCGCTTTCGTTTAGCAAGGATTGCCCTTGCCGAATCTAACAAGGGTTTAGGAGGTGACGACATCGAAGTTGTAGGGAACCTCGAGAATGCAGGGGCTAGGAGGTGATGACATCAGAGTCGTAGGGAACCTTGAGGATGCAGGGGCTAAGGGAGGACTTGGGGTCGTCCATGGCTATATGACAATTATGGATAACTAGGGGATCAATAGCATACCCGAACGACGTTGACGACAGCCATGGATGAGTGTCAGCATGCTCATGAGCGGGTCATCTATGCCTGGCCGCTGTATTTCACGGTGCGAGTGTCGTCCATGGTCTTTGAAGGCAAAAAGAAAGGGAAGAAAACATTAAAAAGAAGAGAGAAAACGAAGGAGAGAGCAGGCTTGCAAGTATTCTCGAAAGGTGGCCTCGCGAGCGACACATGTGGCTCGCGAAATGGACTAAGACGTGGTTATCACAATTGCGCCCAATACTTTCTCATGAATCAATACACTTAGGCAACCATTGTATCGAAGAAATTAAACATACAAGCACACTTACGGCGTGCATGGCAACGTTTATGTTATTTATTTATGTTTTTTGTTTTTTTTCTCCGCAGAATAAAAAAAAACAAAAATATATTTGGTAATGTCAATTAATTTTTCTATTTCTCATAATAGAAAAATGATTGAGGAATATGTTTGGAACAAAAACAACAGTTGAAAAAGAGTAAACTATTGTTCTTCGGAATAATTTCTAGAAAAAAGTCATTTTTTCTTTTCATCTTCTTCCTCGCCGCCGATCACCACACTTACCAGCCGATGGCGTAGCCGTGGCGGCGGACGACATTTGGCTACCGATGGAGCAGACAACAAATGACAATCAACCGGTGGTGGGCAACCGGTGGTGAGAAGAAAAGAAAACGAGAAAAAAATCTTAAGAAATTGAAAGAAATACTACATTACAAAAAAAAAAAAAATGTCAACTGTACAAAACCCATTCATATTCTTTTTCTATTCCAAGAATAGAATTTTTGTGTAGTTACCAAACGTCTCTGTTTACTCAGAAATTGTTCTAGGGAATAAAAAATAAATAAAAGACTATTTCTAAAAAATTTATTTCTCGGAACAAAAATGTTACCAAATAGGCCCTTAGCTAATTGCTTATGTATATAGCAATTTGAAACTATGAATTCAAATCATGAAAATTCGATTTCAATGTGTAACCAAATGCAACTCTCTTTCTATCTCATTTTGGTTGTCCTCTCCTTGCATATCCAAAGGGGCCTCCGTTGTACATATCGCATCCACCGTCCTCTCCTAGCATCGTTCTTAGCATTAATAACAATGGGCTTATCCGCCCACCATAGCGTCACCTTTCTTCATCTTCGCATAGCAGCAGTGATTGGAATATGAAATTGCAAACTTTTGTGGGAGAAAGATGAAGAGGAGAATTGAATGCCGCGGCCTTCGTAGGTTCAAAAGTGGAGTGACATATATAAAAATTTCTAGCTGGTTAAACGAAGGTTTAAAGCTGCCCTCCTTTAGCTTGAGAGGATCCTAATTAGTTGAAATTTGGAGATGTTATTGGATTTGACAAGAGAACTATCAAACTCGAAAGTTGAGATGCATCCACATAGTTCGACTATCATGGGACTTTCGATAATTTCCCAACGTATTAGTCGGCCAGTGCAATTTCTGTATGCAATCCACATCGAACCCCATTGATTTAGATTTATCAATCTTTCAAACTATAACTACTCATGTTAGTGACGTTGGAAGAAAATTGTGTAACAAACCGGAAAATTACCAAAACACTTCTAAACCTCTTATAAATTCAGTTATAAACCTATTGTATTTGTACCAATTTAGTCCATTTGGTCAATTTTGGCTTGCCAATGTTTGATGTGGACACCAGCCAATGCTTGACGTGGCTTTCTTTGAATTTTTTTTAAAATTTTCATTTTTTTCTCTCTTTGTTTTTGTTTTTGTTTTTGTTTTTTTTTTTCCTTTTTCCTCTAGCTAATTGCCGGACCAAGCAACAGCTAAGGCTAACGAGGTCGAGATCATCAGCCACGGGTGAGGCTTGTGCTCACCATCATTGGGTGATGGCTAGCCTCACCATGGCTAGGGAATCTCGACCTTGCCCGTACCCCTAGTAAGGCATGACCTTTCTAGATCTAGGTGAGAGTGAGGGCAGTGACGTCAAGGTTGCTCAACCATGGTGTGGCTAACCCTCTCCCAATGACAACTAGGGTGAGCTTCACTAGTGGTTGGGATTGGCTCAAGGAAGAAGAAAAGAAAAGAAAAGGAAAAAAAATAAAAGAAAATATTTAAAAATTGCCACATCACGATGGTTGAATAGCCGGTGCCAGCCAATGTGCACGTTAATACTGGATGATCAAAATTAGCCAAATGGACCGAATTGACATAAATACAAAATGTTTAGAACTGAATTGGAAAAAAAAAAAGAAAAAAGGGAGGAGATTTATGACTGAATTGACACAATTACAATATATATATAACTGTTTTTGTTATTTTCCCCATTCATATTCTTTTTATATTCCAATAACAGAATTTTTGTGTAGTTACCAAACGTCTCTATTTACTCAAAAATTGTTCTAGGGAATAAAAAATAAATAAAAGACTATTTCTAAAAAAAATTATTTCCTGGAACAAAAATGTTACCAAATAGACCCTTAGCTAATTGGTTATGTATATAGCAATTTGAAACTATGAAAATTCAAATCATGAAAATTCGATTTCAATGTGTAACCACATGAAACTCTCTTTCTATCTCATTTTGGATGTCCTCTCCTTGCATATCCAAAGGGGCCTCCGTTGTACATATCGCCTCCACCGTCCTCTCCTAGCATCATTCTTAGCATTAATAACAATGGGCTTTATCCGCTCGCCATAGTGTCACCTTTCTTCATCTTAGCATAGCAGCGGCGGTTGGAATATGAAAATGGAAACTTTTGTGGGAGAAAGATGAAGAGGAGAATTGAATGCCGCGGCCTTCGTAGGTTCAAAAGTGGAGTGACGTATATAGAAAATTTCTAGCTGGTTAAACGAAGGTTTAAAGCTGCCCTCCTTTAGCTTGAGAGGATCCTAATCAGTTGAAATTTGGTGATGTTATTGGATTTGACAAGACAACTATCAAACTCGAAAGTCGAGATGCATCCACATAGTTCGACTATCATGGGACTTTCGATAATTTCCCAACGTATTAGTCGGCCAGTGCAATTTTTGTACGCAATCCACATCGAACCCCATTGATTTAGATTTATCAATCTTTCAAACTATAACTGCTCATGTTAGTGACGTTGGAAGAAAATTGTGTAACAAACCGGAAAATTACCAAAACACTTCTAAACCTCTTATAATTGTGCCAATTCAGTTATAAACCTATTGTATTTGTACCAATTTAGTCCATTTGGTCAATTTTGGCTTGCCGATGTTTGATGTGGACACCAGCCAATGCTGACGTGGCTTTCTTTGAATTTTTTTAAAATGTTCATTTTTTTCTCTCTCTTTGTTTTTGTTTTCCTTTTTCCTCTAGCTAGTCGCCGGACCAAGCAACAGCTAAGGCTAACGAGGTCGACATCATCAGCCACGGGTGAGGCTCGTGCTCACCATCATTGGGTGATGGCTAGCCTCACCATGGCTAGGCAATCTCGACCTTGCCCGTACCCCTAGTAAGGCATGACCTTTCTAGATCTAGGTGAGAGTGAGGGCAGTGACGTCAAGGTTGCTCAGCCATGGTGTGGCTAGCCCTCTCCCAATGACAACGAGGGTGAGCTTCACTAGTGGTTGGGATCGGCTCAAGGAAGAAGGAAAGAAAAGAAAAGGAAAAAAAAAAAGAAAATATTTAAAAATTGCCACATCACGTTGGTTGAATAGCCATGCCAGCCAATGTGCACATTAATACCGGCTGATCAAAATTAGCCAAATGGACCGAATTGACATAAATACAAAAAGGTTTAGAACTGAATCGGAAAAAAAAAAAAAAAGGAAAAGGGGAGATTTATGACTGAATTGACACAATTACAATAGATATATAACTGTTTTTGTTAATTTCCCCATTCATATTCTTTTTCTATTCCAATAATAGAATTTTTGTGTAGTTACCAAACGTCTCTGTTTACTCAGAAATTTTTCTAGGGAATAAAAAAAAATTAAAGACTATTTCTAAAAAAATTATTTCCTGGAACAAAAATGTTACCAAAGAGGCTCTTAGCTAATTGCTTATGTATATAGCAATTTGAAACTATGAAAATTCAAATCATGAAAATTCGATTTCAATGTGTAACCAAATGAAACTCTCTTTCTATCTCATTTTGGTTGTCCTCTCCTTGCATATCCAAAGGGGCCTCCGTTGTACATATCGCGTCCACCGTCCTCTCCTAGCATCATTCTTAGCATTAATAACAACGGGCTTATCCGCTCGCCATAGTGTCACCTTTCTTCATCTTCGCATAGCAGTGGCGGTTGGAATATGAAATTGCAAACTTTTGTGGGAGAAAGATGAATTGGAGAATTGAACGCCGTGGCCTTCGTAGGTTCAAAAGTGGAGTGACGTATATAAAAAATTTATAGCTGGTTAAACGAAGGTTTAAAGCTGCCCTCCTTTAGCTTGAGAGGATCCTAATCAGTTGAAATTTGGTGATGTTATTGGATTTGACAAGAGAACTATCAAACTCAAAAGTCAAGATGCATCCACATAGTTCGACTATCATGGGACTTTCGATAATTTCCCAACGTATTAGTCGGCCAGTGCAATTTCTGTACGCAATCCACATCAAACCCCATTGATTTAGATTTATCAATCTTTCAAACTATAACTACTCATGTGAGTGACGTTGGAAGAAAATTGTGTAACAAACCGGAAAATTACCAAAACACTTCTAAACCTCTTATAATTGTGCCAATTCAGTTATAAACCTATTGTATTTGTACCAATTTAGTCCATTTGGTCAATTTTGGCTTGCCAATGTTTGATGTGGACATCAGCTAATGCTGACGTGGCTTTCTTTGAATTTTTTTAAAATTTTCATTTTTTTCTCTCTCTTTGTTTTTGTTTTTGTTTTTTTCCTTTTTCCTCTAGCTAGTCGTCGGACCAAGCAACGGCTAAGGCTAACGAGGTCGAGATCATCAGCCACGGGTGAGGCTTGTGCTCACCATCATTGGGTGATGGCTAGCCTCACCATGGCTAGGCAATCTCGACCTTGCCCGTACCCCTAGTAAGGCATGACCTTTCTAGATCTAGGTGAGAGTGAGGGCAAAGACGTCACGGTTGCTCAGCCATGGTGTGGCTAGCCCTCTCCCAATGACAACGAGGGTGAGCTTCACTAGTGGTTGGGATCGGCTCAAGGAAGAAGGAAAGAAAAGAAAAGGAAAAAAATAAAATAAAATATTTAAAAATTGCCACATCACGTTGGTTGAATAGCCAGCGCCAGCCAATGTGCACGTTAGTACTGGCTGATCAAAATTAGCCAGATGGACCGAATTGACATAAATACAAAAGATTTAGAACTAAATCGGAAAAAGAAAAAGAAAAAGGGAGGATATTTATGACTGAATTAACACAATTACAATAGATATATAACTGTTTTTGTTATTTTCCCCATTCATATTCTTTTTCTATTCCAATAATAGAATTTTTTTGTAGTTACCAAACGTCTCTGTTTTACTCAGAAATTGTTCTAGGGAATAAAAAAAAATAAAAGACTATTTCTAAAAAAAATTATTTCCTGGAACAAAAATGTTACCAAATAGGCCCTTAGCTAATTGGTTATGTATATAGCAATTTGAAACTATGAAAATTCAAATCATGAAAATTCGATTTCAATGTGTAACCAAATGCAACTCTCTTTCTATCTCATTTTGGTTGTCCTCTCCTTGCATATCCAAAGGGGCCTCCGTTGTACATATCGCGTCCACCGTCCTCTCCTAGCATCATTCTTAGCATTAATAACAACGGGCTTATCCACTCACCATAGCGTCACCTTTCTTCATCTTCGTATAGCAGCGGCGGTTGGAATATGAAAATGGAAACTTTTGTGGGAGATAGATGAAGAGGAGAATTGATCGCCGCGGCCTTCATAGGTTCAAAAGTGGAGTGACGTATATAAAAAATTTATAGCTGGTTAAACGAAGGTTTAAAGCTGCCCTCCTTTAGCTTGAGAGGATCCTAATCAGTTGAAATTTGGTGATGTTATTGGATTTGACAAGAGAACTATCAAACTCAAAAGTCAAGATGCATCCACATAGTTCGACTATCATGGGACTTTCGATAATTTCCCAACGTATTAGTCGGCCAGTGCAATTTCTGTACGCAATCCACATCAAACCCCATTGATTTAGATTTATCAATCTTTCAAACTATAATTACTCATGTTAGTTACGTTGGAAGAAAATTGTGTAACAACCAAAACACTTCTAAACCTCTTATAATTGTGCCAATTCAGTTATAAACCTATTGTATTTGTACCAATTTAGTCCATTTGGTCAATTTTGGCTTCTTGATGTTTGATGTGGACACTAGCCAATGCTGACGTGGCTTTCTTTGAATTTTTTTAAAATGTTCATTTTTTTCTCTCTCTTTGTTTTTGTTTTTGTTTTTTTTTTCCTTTTTCCTCTAGCTAGTCGCCCGACCAAGCAACGGCTAAGGCTAACGAGGTTGACCTCATCAACCATGGGTGAGGCTTGTGCTCACCATCATTGGGTGATGGCTAGCCTCACCATGGCTAGGCAATCTCGACCTTGCCCGTACCCCTAGTAAGGCATGACCTTTCTAGATCTAGGTGAGAGTGAGAGCAGTGGCGTCAAGGTTGCCTAGCCATGGTGAGGCTAGCCCTCTCCCAATGACAACGAGGGTGAGCTTCACTAGTGGTTGGGATCGGCTCAAGGAAGAAGGAAAGAAAAGAAAAGGAAAAAAATAAAAGAAAATATTTAAAAATGGCCAAATCACGTTGGTTGAATAGCCAGTGCCAGCCAATGTGCATGTTAATACCGGCTGATCAAAATTAGCCAGATGGACCGAATTAACATAAATACAAAAGGTTTAGAAGTGAATCGGAAAAAGAAAAAGAAAAAGGGAGAAGGTTTATGAGTGAATTGACACAATTACAATAGATATATAACTGTTTTTGTTATTTTCCCTATAACAAACGGATTACGCATACCATCTGTCACATAGAATTCCTTGCTCAAGACCCGATAACTTTTAAGCTACTCTTAAAATTAGTACGTAGGCATCGAACACATATATATACGCACACACTACAAATTAAGACACCAAACCACATCCAAAATGGAAGTTGTAGTGGTATCCAAGGAATTCGTGAAACCATATACTCCCACACCAAATCACCTCAAAATCCATAAGCTGTCCCTTCTTGATCAGTTCATGCCTACTGGTTACGTTCCCTTGGTCCTTTTCTACACCATCGAAGAAGCTGATCGAGCCGCCACAACACCCTCACGCATGGTACAACTTCTGAAGCAATCTCTGTCCGAAACTCTACCGCTGTTCTATCTCTTGGCGGGAAAGATCAATGGCGACGGCCTCTCCATCGAGTGCGATGACGAGGGCGTTCTCCTTGTCGAGGCCAGGGCCGAGTTTGCCCTATCGCAGCTACTCCACCGGCCAGACTTTGACTCGGTTAGGAAATTCCTGCCTTGCGCCGCAGCATGGAGGAGAGCAGAAGTGGGAGATCGTGTGGCGATGGTTCAAGTGACGGCCTTCCCCTGCGGCGGAGTTGTGGTTGGCGTGCTCATTTCGCACGCCGCTGCTGACGGGGCCTCTTTCGCCACTTTCCTCAAAGGTTGGGCAGCCGCGGCCCGCAAAACCGGCGAAGCACCGCGTCCCAGCTTTGATGCGCCCACTTTGTTCATCCAAAACAAAGCATTCTCCGAGGAGGATACCTTCTTTGGCATGTGTCCTGTCAACAGAGGCAGGTACAGAAATGACAAAATTCTGATATGGTAATGCACGCCAGTGAAAAGATGATAAGAGAATAAAACCCTAAGTTTTATCTTGGTAACTTTTCGCATCCTCTATTTTTGAAAATATACCGTTTTGCATGCCAATTCTCTTTTTACTTAGAATTTTTCATCGGTACATATTATAGTTTTCTCACGACTTTGTCATATTTCTATCCATATGAGTGATGTCATACTTTTAGCTGTAACCCCCACAGATAAACAAAAAAGCTAAATGAAAAACCCTTCTCTCGAACTAAGCTTCCTAGCATCACAATCTAATTCTCGTTAACTCTCGAGAAGAAGCACTCAGCGTGATGACCATTTGAAAATCCACTTATAAATAAATGTAAAAGCCCTCTTCCATCTATCAAGTTGAGATCTTCCATCTATCTAAAACATTCTTGATAATGCTTATATCCTCTGTATTACCGCTAGTGTTGGCATAGAGTTCGCCGATACTTATTCCCTAGATACTGTCATTCTTTCTTCTCTAAGAATATAATCTCATAACCTGGGGGACTTCTATCCCCACATAGCATTGCTCCATCAGGCTTTCAGCCATTGTGGACCATTCCCCGCTGCCGATGTTCTTTTAGATAGAGATCCGAATCCTAGAAAGCTTTTAGAAGTAGCCCCCGCATTCAAGAGGAAACAAGAGTGTTTAGGTAGTAACTATGAGGATGATCTCTAGCTACTTATGAAACGTGCTTCATGGGTCCTCTTCCATAACAATGAGGATGATCTCTAGCTACTTATGAAACGTGCTTCATGGGTCCTCTTCCATGTAGTGTATGACTTAGGATGTACGAGATTTACATAGATCTCTACTAAAACAAGAGGAAACTATCCAAATGCTCGAACTTTGAAGAACAGGTAATTTGCATTGCGCAAACATTTCATAAGTACCTTTCGAATCCATGCATGGGGTACATTATCATATTGAACTAACAATTGCATTGTTTGGTGATAAAATAAATTCATAGGTGAAATTCATGTTGTACAGACGGTCCTGTGATCATAACATGTATGTACTTAAAAATAAGTAATTATTACCGAAAGTGCACATGTGATTGTAAAGGTGCAATCTTCCATTGCTTTAAAGTTTATAATAAGACACTTGGAAATTCTCTTTCCAATCAGATGAGTTTGGATTCATAATAGTATTGCCTGAAGTTTTTCTATTGCGTACAAATGGGTAACATTTGGCGATATAGTTACATAGGAGGAACACTTAGGACTGACCATCGAGCTGTGCCAACCCACCGTGCCAAGCCTAGGCATAGACTGCCCGGGCCATTTTTCTTTATTTAAACATTAAAAATATATATTTTTGTATAAAATATTAATTATTGTGCCCATTTCATAAATCATCAGTAGTTGTGACATGATAGCAAACTAGCAATAATTAGTGCATTTGATGTTGCGTTTTATTTATTTGAGTTAAATTGTAAAGATCACGTTGAAATAAATTTAGCGTAATGAATAAGTGATATATAATTACGCATACATCATTTTAGTTGATCAATATTGGCATCACCCTTTCAAGGTATGGTACAAGGAGACTCGTGTTCGACGCATCGGCCATGGCAAGACTCAAGGCCAAAACAGCTAATGTGGGAGTGCAAAACCCGACTCGCGCTGAAGTCGTCACGGCTTTGATGTGCAAATCACTGACGGCCACAATGACCAAGGTATCCGGCCTCGACAAACCGGTGGTGTTTCCCAACGCCGTGAACCTCCGCAGAAGAGCCGTCCCGAATTTCCACGATGACTCAATGGGGAACTATGTATGGCTGCCAACTATCCTATGCCATCTCGAAGAGAAGGATTATGACGGCCTGCCCACCCTCATTGGCTGGCTCCGAGAAGCGAAGAGCAAAATAGACGGCGAATTCGTGAGAGGCTTGGAAGGCGAGGGCGGATTTAATGCGCTACAGGACGCCCTTAGGGAAACGAGGGAGTCTCTAGCCCGCACGGATCGACTCGTAACGTTCTCGAGCTGGTGCAACTTTGGTCACTACGAGATCGACTTCGGGTGGGGAGGCCGGCATGGGTGAGCCCGGTTGGTTTCCCAGAGGAATCGGAAAACTTGATCGGGAACTTAGTGCTTCTGTTGGACACGAGGTGCCGCAAAGGAGTCGAAGTGTGGGTTTTCATGCACGAACAAGAGCTTGAAGTGCTGGAACAAGACGAGGAGCTGACAGAGTACGCTTCCATAAATCCACCTGTTTCGGAGATCGAGGATTGATGATGGTCTACGGTCTGGTTCTCCATGATATGAGCTCGTTCAAGCCTTTAGTTTTGTGTTTCGGGTTACTGCAAAAGGAAGTCTTCATCTTCATATGAATAAAGTATTGGATGTATGCCCTAAAGCTACTATGTAATAGTTATATATTAGGGATTTCAGTTGTACTATCATTATTATTATTTATTTAATGGCAATGACATACTCATTCATTTGTCCAATTATTTTATATTTATGAATGATTCCATAAGATTAGTTGCAACTAGACCTATTTTTGAGACATCAAGAATATATGTGACAGGTTCATAGTTAGACTGAATCTTTAAATTGTTCCCGGTCGATGGATTATTAAGTGGATATTAATAATCCTGTTGAGACTAGTGTGTTCATAACTCAAGTATTGGATACTTAAGGGAATGATGAGTCACATGTCATTGGGTATTATGATGCCTGAGTTAGAACACAGGTGTTTGTATCAAACAAGTTTACTGAACGTGACGCATATGGAACGATTAGCGGAATGGAAGCTTTTAGCGTGGTCAATGTCTAATTATTCATGCTTTGGTCTTGTGTAAATAATCCTTAGACCTGAGGCACAATGTTAACTTGTGTGTCGAACAACTATGATTCACAAGTGCACATAATGCTGGGTCGTTGATCCGTCTTTATACTTGATGGTCATAGTTTGTTTATATACGAAGTTGCACGTGTGTGCAGTATGGAATCTGTTTCCTTGTTACATGCAAGGTATAATAATGATGTCCTATGCGATCTAATTATGACATGGCATTGAAATCCTCGGCCGAGGTTGTAATCGAGAATAAATTGTTTATTTCTCGAATAAAATGCATGTCAATTAGATTTATGCATATGATTGAATTGGTGACTTGACAAATATTCCATGATCTTTGTTTGATTGGGACATAGTAAGACAGAGGGATTGAATTACATTATAGCCAAAACTAACAGGTTCATTATGTTCTTAAAATATTCACACTATCTAAGTTGCCATGACATATTACTAGAAGTCAATCATGGTTTGTAGGACCCAAAGATTAATCGGGACAATTAATTCTTTTGGGAATACTAATGTGTTAGTACGTGTCTTACTACTAGCTTAGTGATGAACTTAGGGATGTCACACACCATAAACAATTATGATAATGTGGAATAAGAGAGAAATATTGTTGCAAATGTGTTTGCAATTATTGCAATCGAATTGAGTCGATTTGAAATTAAATTAAATGAGATTTAATTTAATTTGTATTATAGTCACGAGCCTACTTGCATATGATGCACACGCATGTCCAAAGTGGATAATGTTAATGTACCCTAATTGCACACACAAAGATTATGTTCTTTTTATTTTAGTTAGAAATTAATTAATTAACTATTTAATTAATTAATCATGCACACGGTCAGCAATTGTTGCTGACCGTGTGAATGAAGCTTCGTGCACATGCACAACGCATGGATGGTCAGCAACCGCTGACCATCATGCGCAAGATCGTGCATGAGCAACCGCTCATGCACGATTGTTCATGCATAAGTGGACGATCAGCAACGGTTGCTGATCATCCATCGATTAGCAACCGTTGCTGATCGGTTTTTATATATATATTTTTAATTTAAAATGAGGTTTTGGGACACAACAAAAAGTGCTGCTAAAAAATAAAGAGAAACCGTGTGTGCGTGTTCGTGTGGTGTGTGTTCTTGTGTCTTCGAGATGTGATAAATATAGAGTGTTCTCTTATTCAGGCCATGGCTAAATACATAAAGGATACAGAGAATTGCTTCACGAGATTGCTAGCACAATTAAAGTGGTGATTATTCGAAAGTTCTCTCTTCCATTCAGCGTCCATTGTTGGTGTGTCTAAACTAGAGGTCCGACGTTTGTGGGACTCAAACTGAAGAACATCCGAACCGATTTGTTTTAAAGCGCGCTTCGAGAGGTAATTCGTTTAACTCCCTCTTATATTCAGATTTTTGATTAAAACGCACAAACAACGCCTTCGGAGAATCATGTATAAAATATATTATTTTTATTTCCGCTGCGTTCTTTTGTTAATTTTACCTATACATGATTCATGAAACCCCAACATAAAGTAGAATCATTAAAGTAAACTTGGTTTTATGGGCTTTCAGATGGAAAAATGCCCTGTGTCGGTTTTTGGACGTCAATTCTTATGTACTATATAAAATCGTGGAGTTTTGAATTGGGAGTGTACCAAGTTCGATGGTTCGATTTAAATGCATGACCACACACGATTATTTTATTGGGAGATTTTTAATATGAAGAAAAGTGGCCAAGTTCATTATTTAAAACGAGGCATTTGAACGCAAGGCATGGTGTTCTTGGCCAAAAAATGTGCTCGTGTGGTCACCTAAGTACCCTGATGCGTTTACGCGGGGTAGTGAACCCGTCACCCAATGGGAGTTTGGGGGCGATGTTCGATTTTATTGGATGTCCGGCGGGGGTCCGGAAACCGGTCACTGCGAAGGCCGGACCGATGCTCTTTTATGGAATGCCATCTAGGCGGGAGTTTTAGACGTTATCGTGCCCGACGAGGCGAGACGATGCCCGATTTTTTTCGGATGTCTTGCGGGGGTCCGGATGATTGCCGACTGTTGTGTTGGTTGTAGCCTGATTGGTCGTAATAATTGGAACACACCTAAGTGGTTGTGATAGCTGCGTCTGATTATGGGGCAAAATTATGTGGGATGGTATAGGACGTGTCATAACGGTTTTACTTTATAATTGGGACCCATGTGATTGGTTGTGATTGAAATGAGGTGTTCTGGTTATTAAACTATGCTTGCTACACTGATGATGGTATATATGTTGAACTAACGTGCAGGTACGCGCCGAGGTGAGGTAAGTTATGTATGGTGTATGCTTAGGACCGCCTTCGAGGCGAATTTGCATCCTAATCAAGGTTTAGAGTTTTGACTCGCTGAGATTTTATCTCACCCTGTCGTGGGCTAACCTTTTTTAGGGCCATAGCGTGGACATCTGCTAAGTGTGGATGTGATGGGCGCGAAATGTGACACCTTTTGGCTGGCCCTACCATTAGTGAAGTTTAAGGTGACCCTGATCCCTGAGGATTTTGAGAGGGTCGGTTGGAAGTTGCCAATGTAAGGACTTGTAAATCATTAAACTTCCTAGGGACAACAATGGACAAATAAGTCATGGTTTTTATGGGAAAATCGCTATCGTGTTTTATTATCCCTATGTTTATTTGTTGACTGGGTGTTGTATTTAATTCGCTTCCGCATGTGCTTAATTGAAAGAAAAAAAACGAATGGGTCGGCGACGCGTCCTGGGACGTCGCATTTTTAAGTCGACCGGCAAGGGATGTGCTCGCGCTCGGGGTTTGGGGGTGACAATAAAAGTCTAGAATGAATTTACACTAAAAATATTAATCTACTATTTATTAGTATCATTCATTATTTCAATTTAACTAATTCAACTCCATTCCAATAATCCATAAAATTTGGAGAAAAATAGGCAATTCACATTTCGGACTTGTGTGTTAGACATGTCGAAAGAGAAGAGAAAAACTTAGGGTGTAAATTATGTATCACAAGAAGAGAGAGTTAGAAGGAAAAAGAAAACGAGGTTTCTTTTTTTTTTCTCCATATTATTGTTTTTTTTTTCATATATATATATATATATATTTTGACATCTCATTTATTGAAACTTACATTTCAGAATTCCAACTCGAGTATCGAAGAGTATTGGGAAAATTGATCAAATATCGGATTTTTCGACACGTGTTAGATCAAGTGTCCGAGAATGTTAGACATGTGTCAAAGTATTTGATACGATACGAAGGCTTTTATAGAGTGTTTACGACTAGTTTCCTTCAAATCATGACCATAATATTTTTGGCCAGAAGTATTTTTTTGTTTCAGAAATAAGTTTGGAACAAAAATTCGTTTAGTAATGTAATTTTATTCTTCTACTTTTGGAACAAATTATTAGTTCAGACATAGGTTTGGAATAGAGATAGAAGTAAAAAAATTTTCTTCTTCATTTTTGGAACAAAAATAAAAATAAAAGCTATTCTCGTCATTTGCCCTCATTACTATCTAGCCATGCACCCACCATTGCCCACTACTGCCTATTGTAGTAAGAAAGAGAGAAATTTTGTATCGTTATCAAACACGTATTTTTGCCTAAAAAATTCTTTAGAAATAAAAATAGAAAAATCTATTTTTAACTATATATTGATTTTCGAATCAGAATAATTATTATTTGCACCCTAAACATGTCACGTTTTCCTCAAGTTCTATAAAATTTCATCTTGACATGTTAAACACCAAAGCAACTACCAGGTGCCCCAAGATATCGCGAGTAGCTCTAGGTATTGCTTCAAGATCGAAGATAAAGTCGAACTTTTTGACGTACAGACACGGAGAGCATAATAAAATCCGTGAACCCGCCTTATCTTCCCGGTCGTTGGAAGAAAAGAGTATGACAATAGACAGATCCGAAAATGGCAATAACATAAGACATTATTACCCTGTTCCCTTCTTAACGTTAAGTTGCTATCAAAGTAGGACCAGATATACCTTTAAAAACCAGGGACTGTCGCTCTCATTCCATCAGAACTTGCTCTATTGTAGGTTTTTCGATGACGAGCGTGCCGCCTCTTTTTCCCTACAGTCGAGCAATTGCAATTGCGGATGGCCACACACCATTCGTCTACTTGGAATGATCGCTTAGTTTCGCTTCTCTGTCATTAAAAAGGAGAAGAAAAACGTTTTAGAATTAGCTTCGATAACAAAACGACTTACTTGAAGCTTGATGCCAGGAGCTTGCTTGTAGGTCTCATGGAAATTCATGTCCCCTAGATGCTCTGTCGGAAAGATGAGTAGAGAAACAACAAAAGAGGATTAATCGGGATTAAATAGCAAAAAAATTGTACAGATTTGTCTTTATATAGGTGAAATAAAAATGACCATTCGATGATGAACTTCATAAGGGATAGTTGGTGGCATGAAATTTGGCCAAATCTACCTCTTTGGCATTATGAGATGCCATCGATTCTATGGAATACATCCTTGTGGTAAAATGACAAGTTCTCAACATTCATGCACCATGTCAAATGTCCAGTCAGCTAATAACCTGCATGGACCCTTTAGGGATTGAGCAACAATGTTTCTTCACTGGCATAATCATCTTGGAAAACAATGGAAAAACAAGCTGCAAGCTGAATCAGCTGAACAGAGACTCACTTTGCGATTACCTCCTTTATTCCTTATTGAAGTATATGCAAAGCTCAAAGGCATTGTCAGAAATGCTACTGCTGACTGATTTTAACATTTCATCTAAACAGCCAGGATCAATCAGCTGGAACTCTGTGAAGTATGAGACGAAAGCAGGTTCCAAAATTGGAGGACAAAGATCCTTTCTCGTCTTACGTTTCTAGGTTACTGCCATAAATTTCTAGCTTCTTCAATGAACTAGTCAGGACTCGGGAGTCAAGTTTTGATAATCACTGGGACCGTAACTGGCGAATAGCTCCGTAAGCAGCGAATTCTTTCTCCTAGGATTGCATCTCATGTCTCGACAGAGCTGATCATTGCAGTATATTTGCAGCATGACTTTGACCTGATACCTTTTATATTTGTCCTGCACATAGCGACGCGTACATGTTTCCCACTTCCTTGCCTCGTCCTCCATCTCTCTTATTGTTGGTAGCTCAAACTGTCCCGCGAGAAATTGCGTGAGCCACTTACTTCTCATCTCGGTCGTGTACAAAGTGGAGGGACTCTCTGCGTATCCCAGTATTGCCAGTTGCGGAATCCGTGGATGAATGCATTCCCTGAAACATAAATCGTTTGGCTGAATATTCGAACCCAACTCGCAAGATGAAATCAAAAGTAAATTCACGTCTTCCAAGGCCAGCTCTAAAGCAAAGAATTGACTCAGAAGGGCGAAATTTGCTGGAGACAATACCTATACAGAGGGTAGGATGACCCGGCTAAGCATTTCTGGAAGTAATTCGAGGAAAAGATGTTCTTGAGCTTCTCTTCACTTTCATAGCCCGTAGCAAAGATGACTCCATCTGTCGGATGATATGAATTTGTGCCCCCATCTAAGATCAATCCGTTATGGCAAAAGCAAAAGCTGGGCGATCTCTTCAGAATAAGGCTTCCTCCTTCCACTGCATTATAAAAGTTGGATGGCAGGGTGGGGGTCATGCGAGACGCCAACTGTTCAATGAGGCTGTGGCCGGGGACCATATTGTACTTCTTCAGCGGATATATCCATGTAAGATAGGTCTCGACCAACTTCAAAAACGTAGCCCTCTGAAATCAGCATCACAGGGAATCCGTTAAGATATCATGGCGACATTAAGTGCTTGAAGGACAGTGTATCCTCCACCATAAATTGATATCACATCGTGAACTTTGTTTCTTCTGCAAGATATTGCTCAACATTTGAACAGTTCAATCAGACAGAAAAGCAGTATTTGCACCGATCGCATGATATGACAGAATCAACTTGCTCATTTCCGAGTATTTAGATGAGAAACTAAGAAAAACAATTAATGCAAGTTTGGATACATTACTGGCAGTTATGCCAACATCAAACTTCAGAGATGTTGATCCTTAATTTTCAACTCTGATCAAAGGTCTAACTTATTCTCGTTCCCTTAAGTTATCAAGAACTTTGGGTTTCCCGTAACTTTCTTAAGAAGACAAGAATATTACCAATGGCCAAAGTAGAACCGCCAAGAGCCAAAGGAAGAACCCTTCACCGGGCTTGTGAACCATGAATTCCGCGAAGCGATTGAGGTGTCGAAATATGAAGGCGACTAAGTAATCCGGAAGTGTCCAGTGTGTCGTCTTGAATAGCAACGTGCACGGGTGTCTGCTCCCTACACATGATTAGTCCATGCATTCACTTATGTAGCTAATGTATGCGTACAGAACATGCGTAGCGTAATTGCAGAGGCACAACTGGCTCGACGACTTCTTATTGCTCACTATTCAAACTGATTAAGAAAAGAAATACTTCATACCGTTCCTTGTGGCAACTTCCACTGCAATGTCAAGGGCTGATTTCTGAGATCCAACTACTGTGACCCGCTTCTCTCTGGTTAATGCGGCTGTGAGACCCTGGCCCATCATGGCATAATCCATGGAATGCAGAACCTTGCCCTCAAACGCGTCAGGTCCTTCTTTCAATGGAAACTCTGGTGTTCTTGGTAAGTCGCTGAACATCCCGATGCATAGGATAACAAAATCGACTTGATACACCTAATCTCCGTAAAAGAAAGAAGATCTCCATCATGAAATGCAGGCATGCAATGAGGCATTCCAGAACTACTTGTTCAGAAGAGGAATAAAGATCAAATTTTCAGATGATGGGATCCCGATCTCGTAATTTTCACAAACAATGAATCGTCGATTAGGCAAAACTGCCTAAGAAAGGAAAGATCTATTTTCACCGTGCTCTTTTCGCGCACCATCTTGAAAGTAAAAAAAATTGAAAACAGAGACCTAGGATATGGTAAATCGTCCTGCCCATTCAACTCCTATGAAATGCTATACGGGTAATGCAAAAAAAAAAAAAATCTCTACCCGTTTCTTTCAATGCAGAACGTCAACTTCTACTATTCATTTCTACTAGAAACTCCCAGTGTCCATGTGATGTTCATAGATTGCACCACAATTCTGTGTAAAAGTTCACCTTTTGATTGCATGAATACAAATTTTAACACTTCACTGCATTTCTCAATGAGTAAGAACTTTATTGCACCAACTGTGAAAGTAAACGGTTTCGATTGCAATCAGCAGACTGTTATAGAGCAAATCGGGGCAAGATCTGATCGCTACCTCAACGCCAGCACACACCGCCACTGTATCCTGGACGGCGACATTCCACTTTCCGCCACTGGAGAATGGCCGGCCGCTGCCACTACCACTCCACGTCTCCCAATCAGTCATGTCTTCTTCATTTCCCAACTCCACGATGAAGTCGATCCCGGTCACCTTGCAGTTGAACTTGATCTTCGGCAAAATCCCGAAGTGGATCACGTACGAGTGGAGGTATTCCATCACCTGTTCGTGGTTGGGGAAGGTCTCCGTCACCGACGCCGGCCACTGGAAGTCCGAGAACTGGTAAAGATACTTAGGCGTCTGGAGCTTGGTGGATTCGATGGTCCGCGACCAGACGCCACTAACCGTGCCGTGAGCCTCGAAGACGACGGGGTCGAAAGCCTTTCTCGATCAAGTGCTTGCATGCGACAAGGCCGCTGATTCCGGCACCGACGATGGCCACTCGCTGCTTCGGCTGCATTTTCTTCCTTTGTTCCCCGGCGAGTCCGGAATTCTGATCGTATTGTGATGTCGATGACAAAGGTGGCGGAGACGGTGAGACTGAAAATGTTTGTAAAAGTTGTGAGATGTCCACGGGCACAAATTCATGAGTGGTTGATGATGACACGAGCAAAAGAGGCAACGCAATTGAGAGCTTCGAGGCACTCACCAGTCACCCCCAAGTGTCCTGTCGCGCACACAAGGGTTGATGCGCCCCACGCTGTTCATTCAAAGCAAAGCTTACTCTGAGGAGAATTCCTTCTTTGCCATGTGTCCTCTCAACAGGGGCTAGTACAGAAATGACAAAATTCTGATGTAGTAACGCATGCAAGGGAAACAAATGATAAAGAGTAGAAATCCTCAATTTTATCTTGATAAATTTTTCCGTCCTCTGCTTGGAGTCAGCGATATCTCCTCAAACTAGAACATGTTCTAACCTCACCTATATCCATCTCAGGATATTATTGCTGTGATATATATGACGAACTTAGGCATGGGAGTCAGGTTGTGGAGTGGTACAATCTAATTTGGAGTGGCGGCATTAGTAAACACAATTTTATTAACTGGCTAGTTTGTAGAGATAGACTACCAAAGATCGAGATCGTAGCATGATGGATGACCTTAGTTGATTTCCAGTATAACTTTTGCAAGGCCAGTATAGAAGACAAAACTCATCTATTCCTCAAATGCAAATGGACGAGTAGCATTTGGCATAATATCCTCGCGCAACATGGGATTAGGCGTTCTTTAGGAAGATGGAATGAGGAACTTCAATGGATGATTATGTGACATCCTGAAATTCAAGTCCTCTGAGGGATTGAGCCCTCTGATGGAAAGAGGGAATGTGAATTTTGTCAATGTATTGTTGGTTGATCTCACTCGGAATTGGTCACTCTTGAGATATTGACCTTAAGGGGAAAGGCTAATGAGGATAGCACTCGTACGACTAAAGAACTTGACTTGAGAAAACAATTGGACCATGAGACTTGCATATGGACAATCCTATAGATAGGTAGGCCGATTTCGAGGATGACTAGAAGTAGATTTGCAGACAGAACATAATGGAACGACAGGTGATTCCATTTACTATTATCGAGCCCGCGAATGACCCTAGGTCGATCCTCGGTAATCGCGTACGTTGAAATAAGAATCTATCATCCACAAATGCATGTAGTCAAGGACATCCACATGTCGAGATGTCTTGAACGTGGTTTGGCATGAGTTGATTACGCGTGAATCCTCAAAGCCGCCCTGTCGCCTTTGAGTTGTACCCAAAATAGTATTAGGGCGAAATTGACATGGCATGAGAACCCAAGATTGGACTTCAAATTATCGAGAATTTTCAGGATGGACTTTGGATGTTGCTACTTCGTTAGTTGGCAATGCCAGTCAAGCCGAGTGTTTGGAAAAGGGATTTTCAAACTGAAGAAACGAGCCCATGAGGACATGGGCCAAGCAAAGCTACTGTGGGCCTTAGGCCCATAGTGGGACAGCCACCATAGTAGGCCCAAGGCAAGCAAATGAGCCCATTGGGCCCAACCAACCATTTCTTCTTTCCAAGCCCATTAGTAAACATTAAGCCCATTTGAGCCCAATCAATTCTCAAGCCCATTCCTATTTATTTCCAAGACCATTCTTAGGCCTGCCCATAATTTTCGGCCCAAGGGCAGAATGGAAATTTGTGCAAGGTAGAAATGACCATTTTGCCCCTAAAAGCATATGGATAAGGCAAGAGAAGAGAGAAGATGTGGTTATCTTGCATGGGGACTTGGGGCATGCTTTATGGGCCTTAATGAGGAATGCAATAGCTCTCACATCACTCCTCTCTCTTTCCTCCATCGGCCCTCTCTCGATCAACCTCTCTCCCCTCCTTGGCCCTTTCTCAATCGACCTCTCTCTCTCCTCATTTTCCCTTTCTTCTTCCTTCGCTCCCTATAGACCTTCCTTAAAAACGTGAGTTATTGTTGGCTTCCGTGAATCGGTTCCCATGCTACCCACCATTGTTTCAGACACCCAAACCTTCCGCCTTGACTTGGCGGTTTGCTTGCTTGGAGCCGCCGGATGACCACTAGTCAACCAAAAAGCTAACAGCGGTAGTCCGACCATTTGGCCCTATTTTGCTCTAGTTGACATTTCTCCAAAAAACTTGAAAGTGGTTTTCCCGTGAGAATTAGTGACCGTGCCACCTACCACTGTGTCTAGGAGGTTCAGTCCGTAGGGAAGAACCCAGCCACTCACCAGATGGAGCCGCCGGAGAGAAGCCAACCGCCGCCCGGACCGCCACTCGCCGGTCCGCTTCCAGTCCACTTGTTTTGCGATTTCAGCCCGTTTTCTCCCCATTTTGACCAAGCTTTCACCCAGCCCAGCTACCAGCCACTCCCTTGACCCCTTGGTGCCCGCCAAGCCCGCCAACCCATCGCCTCTCTAATCAAGCCGCCCAACTCTTTCCTCCTCTATTGTTTTTCCGAGTTTTAGTGGGAGTCCGAGTTTGGCTATTGTTGTTGTTCCAACTTGGGACCACCTTTGATCGTCGTGGTTGAGGTCACAAGCGTAGCCTCCGTCATTGCCGCCGCGTCCATGTCTCGGCCTATTTAATTGGTGAGTTTAGCTCCTAATCTTTGATAGTGCCTAAACTTTCTTAGGGTAGATTTAATTAGTGTTAATTCTAGTTTAGGAGATTTAATTAAGTTATATTAGTCTTAAGATAGGTGGTTAGATTAATAGTTAAGATTAGTTTAGTTTAATCTTGCTTTAATGGCTTAATTGTGGCTTATGTGCTTAATTAAGCTTGGCTAACCTTAATGTTGATTTAATTAATTTTTTAATTAGTTTTTAATGACTTTTGGATTTAATTTATTAGTTATTTAATTCTGAAATTCACTATTCACTATTCACGCAACACTGTTCACAAAGTACTGTTCACACGCACTATTTAATGCATTGTTCACTCGAGAATGAACAAGTGTCTAATTTCATGTGTTTTGATCTTATGAGTTGATTTGAGTGTATAAATGCATGGGCATCCGCATGAATTGAGTGATTTTCACAAAAAGGGAAATATGTTTTGTCCGAGGGACACCAAAAGGGATCGCTTTTTTGGGAAAGTGAATTCTGATGGAGTGCCTACGTGATCAAAAGTTGAACTGTCACCCAATGGGAGTTTAGGGGCAATACCCGGCAAGAGTCAAAAGCTGGTTGTAGTAGATTTTGGACCAATGTTCGTTTTTGGGAAACCGTCTGAACGGAAGTTCTAGACGTAGCCATGCTCGACGGGGCGAGACGAAGCCCAATCTTTTTATCAGTAGCCCAACAGGAGTCGGATGATCACTAATTGGAAAGTTAGCCATGGCCGGGAGGTCATTAATAACTAGAACACGCATGAGCGTTGAGGTCGATGAGCACTAAATGGATGATGCAGGTCAATAATAACTAGAAACGCATGGGTTTGAGCTGATCGATGGCCGGGAGGTCATATTTTATCGAATTGTCAACTAGGGAAGTTGATCGGATTGCTGATGGAGAAGTTAGCAATACCGCTAACCGGGGAGTTAGCCATACCCTCAACTAGGTGTTGACCATGGCCAATGGGCCGTAAGAACTAGAACACATGTGAATGTTGAGATGGTTGGGCCTTATTATGAGGTAAAATTGTGTGGCGCGGTATGAGACGTGTCATAATGATTTTACCTTATAATCGGGACTCGTGTAATCAATTGATGCATGATAGGTGGCGCACTAAAGTGCAAGAGAGAGTATGAGAATCATGGCATCATTGGTTTTGACTATGCATGAGTTGAGCACATTATTTATGGTGCGCACGCATGAATCGATAACATGCAGGGTATCGCAATGGCCAGGTGAGATCGCTTGTAACGCGACTTGTATGTGATTGATGAACTGCATCATCTAATGGCCATGTGCATTGCGTGTATTGTGCTGAGATTCAACGTGTAGGGTATGGCATACCAGGTAAGGTTGCATGCGAACCGACTATGTAGTTAGTGGTTGACCCTGGCTATTGTGATTTGTTGATTGTTGGTTGTTAGTCGTGGTAAGTTGTGGGGTGGTTCTGGAGAGATACCCCAAGTTGAGTTAGTGTTCTAATCGGGGGCTTAGGAGAAGGACTCGCTGAGATTTATATCTCACTAGTTATTGTATAACCACTTTCAGGTCCTTAGGATGGCACTTTCGCCAATGAGGTTCGGTATCCCTAAGGACTGGGATATTGTCGTGACGCGCTACCGCTTTTCGGGTCGGGCATATCTGTACGAGAAGTATCTCACCACCATCTGGGTGAATGAGGGACCGGGGTAATGGATGCCCCATAAGTTCTTGGCATGGTTCATCCGGAATGGAGATATGCTAATCGGTCCTTTGCAAGGTCTTGATGGGCCGCCTAGTAAGGGCCCCAGGACGCTGACTTGGATCCAATGGAGTTGGACCCTCCTGATGGTGCAATGGAGAATCCTGGCCCCGCTTCACCAGCAACAGGCCTGTACGGCTCCAACTCTAAATCGACGGAGTCTGAGTCCTCCGAATCCGAGTGATTGTAGTGCCGAACCCGAGGGTTCTTTTGTATACAATTGGATTAGCCTAGCCTAGTTTCTTTTTGGTCTGGCTTAGAAGATGGATTGGCCCCTCTGTTGGGCTTGTAGATTAGAAGTGATCTTCCATAGGTTAATCCAATATGGAAATGTAAAAATGTGTATATATAAGTAGAGGTTGTGTTTCTACTGTTCATCTCACTAACCTTGTTTGATTGCTTGATTGTCTATTGATGGGGAGATTAAAAATGAAGGGTCGGCGATGAGTCTTGGGACATCGCTTTCTATCGACTAAGGAAGGGTTATTGCATGTCTGGGTTTTGGGCGTGACAAATTAGGTAATGAGACTTCTTAATGTATCTTTCCTAGCAACCATATATTGCATTTGGTTGGGGCACAATCATAGACGGTTTCAAAACAAATCAACTGACATCCATATTATTTTTGGCTAAGGTGCGTAAAATATAAGAGGTAGAGCCTCATTTTACTAAAAAATTAGACATTACTAGTCAAATTTTGTATTCGCTACTATGTAGAGACTTCGTACTCCCATCTTTTTTTGAATTATTAGCTCTATTTGTAATGCCGAGATGCCCCGAAACTATTGTACTTTATATGCTCTATAATACTTACATTTAAAAAAAAAACATTTCCTGTCCTCTACTTTTAGAAATACACCGTTTGCATGGCTAAATTTATAATTATATTTTAAAATAGACTTTTCCATCGGTCCATATGGTAGCTTTACTACAAATGTGTCATTCATATAAATGATTTCATACTTTTAGCTCTCATCCCCGCCAAAAGAAAAAAAAAAACTTAATAAAAAAAACCCTTTCTAACTTAGCCCTTAGCATCACAATCTAACTCTCACTATCAAGTCTCTAGAGGAGACACTCAATGTGACCATTTGAAGATGGACATCCACTCATAATTTATTGTATAAGCCCCCTTCCATCTATCAAGTTGAGATCTTCCATCCAATCGAAAATATTCATGATAACACTTGCATTCTTTATATTACCGTCACTACTAGCATAGAGCTCGCAATGCTTATTCTCAGATACTGTCATCGCTTCTTCTTCGAGGAAGTAATCTCACGATCCGTGAACCTTCTTGTTATACTATTTATTAATTAATATGACCCCACATTTAGTATTTCCCAGTTTGTTTTGATTCATTGCCCATGTTAATTGTGTGATAATTGTTTGTTAATTGTTACCATGATAAATGATGAAAGATGTCGGTAATGTGAGAAACGAAATAAAAAAACGTACAAGTCATCTAAACCAAACCCCATGAGTACAAAAATACACCATTGAATTTTGAGGGGGCATTGGCTA